>OZ010573.1:81462355-81597355 GCA_963932145.1 Acanthosepion lycidas | reverse complement strand
TTCCAATAAATTTTGGAAAGTAAATCTCTATGTTCTGTCATATATCGTTAGATACATAAAAACTTACTTACAGGCGCACAAATATTATCAATCAACCAATAAGTCTGTAGTGTGTCCCGGATTTATTAGCTGAATTTTTGTCTCTGATTTTTCTCAATAAATGTTTCGTAAATTAAATGCATTGATAAAGAAGATTATGCTGGAAATTATTTGTGTAAAAAAGATTTTTTTCCTTTTCAGCTAAGGGTATCTACATATATAAGCAAATATAAAATGCTTGCTTCATTTTCAATTTAATTAAGTCAACCTACAACATCATATAATCCGAAAAATATTAAACTTACTAAGTTAGACTTACACAAGATGAAAATTTGAAAAAAAATAACTCAATCATTTTCTGGCCAAGAGCCAAACAAGAAACAAGCTTCTGAAAATGGAGGTCGGGAATGGCGAATTGAACGACTGTCCCCTTACAGTAAAACATGTCATAATAATGAATCCATTCATAATTGTCTTTTTCTGGTCATTGTTCAGTCGCTGAAAATCAATTCCAGTCAGTTATTGGCAAATATCGACGTCCTCCATGCTCAACACTTCTAACACGCATCCATCCTAATTGCGAGTTCTTCACTATCTTTTCTGTCGTGAAATTGACGCTAGAAAGCGTGCGTTCTTTATTACTCTGATCCCGTGTCTCTTGGCAATTGCTACCGACATCTAGCTGCTTTTATAGGTGATAGAACTTATATTATGAAAGAGGAGGTTCTAATTATTAACACGCTCTTTTCCAGTGCGGAAATGAAACAAAGAAAAATGAGGAAAAGATGTCCAACATTTGATAACTGTTAAGTTATCCGCAGGCTTGTTTCCTTTTTCATCATAGTCATTAAAATGGTTACATAATGTAGGAATTATTAATAACTGAATTACTATTTGCTAGATATTTAATTTATTTACATTGTACGGACTGTTGTCTTTATTTTTATTGTCCTGTTCACGAGTTTTAGGCCGTTATACGCTCCGGCCTTTTTCAGATGATTGTATTTTCGAACTGAAGCCTTTATTTCGTCCACCAGGGTAGAATGTTCTAGTTTCACGTGCCATGCCTCTCACTTATCTCCCTTTAACTCAAATCTCCAAGTTTTTGTTCGCCACTGCCGTAGCCAGATACTGAACTCACAATTAATTATGTCAAGTGACTGGATTCAACCAACGCTTTTATCCACTGGTCCGTGTAACTTTCCAATCACCTGACGAAGTCCAGAATGTACAACGACCGAAACGTCGTGAACATGATAATAAGGAGGAGGACAACAGTCCGAACAATGTAAATAATTACAATACCTCATCACAGAAATAGAGAGAGAGATATTTGGAAGATGTTGGTCATAATAACGTTTGCTTTGAGCCTTATCGATATCTGATTTTAATCTACATTGCTGAATGTCCGTATCATACACAAAAGTCTTATGTCACCATCAATAAAGCAAACTAGTCGACAATTGTTCACATTTGAACCGGCCTATCAGTTATGGATTGAACGCTCTACTTTTTTTTTTTTTAAGATAAAATGCTGCAATTTATATTCGGCGTTTAAAATAAATGTAAAAGTCGCGATATTCGTAATGTTTTGTTCGTGACAAAATGATCAGTTGAGAATATAATAAATGATTTTATATGCATTGCCCTTTTTATATATTTTATGTATCAAGTTTATTGTATCTAATAAAAGCCTTTTTTATTTAATATTTATATATTTATGTTCATTGTATTAATAACACACACACAGAGACACACACACACACACACACATATATATATATATATATATATATATATATATATATAAATTCCTGTCCCGTGTCTTTTAGTAAATTTTTTTTTTTGGTATTTCTCCTGTTCTGCCATCCATTTACACAAGTTCTGCCAACCATTTTCATAAGTTTGTTAGGTATGTTATACGCTGTTGTCCCTCTTGCCTTCATTATATTCTGTGACTGTCAAATTTGTCAAGCCCTTTTTCCTCATTGCCCTATTCTCTTTCTGATGTTAATTACAAGTGTCGTTTTTGTTTCAGTTTTCTCTAAAACATCGTTGTTTCGTTCATGATATTCTCAGCATCATTCTGTAGTGCTATATATCTTTTGCTTCAAGTCTTCTCTTCATTTGTGATGAGATGGCCCAGCATTCACTTTTATACAGGAAAACTGATACTACATAACTAACGAAAATTTCTGTTTCCTAATAATTTGCTTAACTTTTGAAAGGTATCTTTCGCTATCCTAATACGCATTCAGATTTCAGTGTCTCATTTTCAGCACTTTGTTAAAACACCACCCAGATATTTAAATTGTTGTACTTGTTTGGTATTTAAAATTTTTAATTTGCTTGTTGGGCTGTTCATGTTGCTCGTAATCATGCATTGGCTTCTTGTCTTTTTTCCAGCTTTCCTCCACAAAATTCTGGGGGAGGTGGTCGTAGTTCCTTTTCTATGTCATCTGCATAACTTATGTTGTTAAAATTGCGGCCGCCAATAATAGATTCTAGTAGGTTTTGTAATTCTCTCAGAATCGCCTCACTATATAGATATGATAATTCCGGTGAGAAGATACCCCTTTCTACTGAATTCATTTTCTATCCGTATGCAAGTGATTTACTTCCAGTGTAGGTTTTGGATTATTCTAACACCCTTCGCAAATCAATCAAGGTTACCTCGCAGTTCCATCAGGGTTTTGGGATGTACTCGTAATTTATCAAACGCTTTTGCGTAATCTATAAAACATAGGTGTACATGATTTTGCAATTGTATTAATATCGCATATGTGAAATTAGAAAACTGAAACTGACAAATAATATTGAGGGTAAAAAAATAACTGCGACATTTTCCATGAAGATTTTCATGACTTTTGACTCGTGCTTAGATCTTTGAATGGGCTGAAACTGATGGAGTCAAAAAGGGAAGGACAAAAGGTGAGAAATTGAGATCTGTTAATAAATCTTTTAGGCAAACTTCTCTCAATAAACTAAATTTTAAAAGGTCAGAATTGAACCAAGAAATACATGAAAATTGACTTTTCTAAAGTAATTTTCACGGATGAATATTGGGTGACACTCGATAAGCCTGATGGATGGGTCAAAGAATGGATGTTATTTTGTGCAGATGTGGCCGTGGCTAAAAGAAAACAGCAACGAGTCGATAGAGTGATGATGTGGGCTGGAATTATCGACCAAACTATTAGTGAACCATTTAAATTCAATGAAGGGGTTATTCTGTACAGTGCTAAGCCTTGCGATTTTACATGTAATACTTTCTTTGAGCGGTTGTCCCAGCTTCGCAGTTTTCAAATTCAAGTTTATTTATGAACAACAATGCTCCTTTTCATGTATCTCAGATTATCCGTGATGTTCTTTGAGCGCAAAAGGTTTACAAGAAAGAATATAATGGAAATGCCATCAACAAGTTCCGATCTGAATCTGATAAAAAATCTATGGTCATTTGTAAAGATGAAATTATATGAAGGTGGTAAACAATATGACAGCAAAGCAGATCTATGGGAAACAATTAAGACCACAATGTTGGAAATTGAACCTGTTAGCTAAAAACATATATCAGAATTAATGGATAATAGATTGCTAGTTGTTATTTAGAAGAGTCTTTATATTAAGATGTAAATACTTCAAAAACATGTGTTTGATATTTGTTTCATTATAGGTGTTGATCAATTGTTGATGATTTTATTAGCTTGTTATTGAATTAAAAGTGACTTTCTGATTTTGTATAATAATTTCAGACTTCATTTTTTTTTATAATAAATCCAATAGCTTTAATAAAACATGTTAAAACAGCCTAAACATTTACCCCTATTTTTATGACGATGTCGAAATAAATTGTTTAAAATTTGACAAAAATTGTTCCAATTTAAGTTATTAAGGTTTATGTGATTTTCATAACTTCACACGAATTGTAGATGACCAGAAACTGGCAGCTGATCCATGTACTTCCTTAGCTATAACACCTCGACGGTCAGTGGGGGTAACTGGCTTGTAACGTTCAATGACTTCAAAACCGAGCCAATAACTTTTCATTATCACCGTGCTGACTCTGAATTTAAAAAAAAATCGATGAATTTATGTACTCGCAAAAAGGTTCCTTGTTTCGAGCGTCTATTGGGGCTCAAATTCATCGCACAACACAACTCACATATATGATCTATTGCTAAAGATGCTTGCAAAATGGTCGGCTCCAGGAAAAGTATCCATCACCTGATGCGATAGTCTAATTTTACAATAGTCAGATCAGACCAAAAATGAAGCATTGCTACTATATCCGGACCGGATCTGCGAAAGGCACTTTTGCAGTCTTAACAAAGCTCAAAAATATTCTACGCGGCCTTGTGAGTGAGTAATTTTACAACCTCTGTGGCACAGACAAAACATCGCAAGCTTGCTGCTACTCTATTGCTATTTCCATGGTAAATGTTCTGACAACCTCCATTTCTTACTTTCACCAGTTCAGACTTTAAACACACGTATAGGCAGTTATCGCAGCGTTACACTAAGCTGCCTCACATATACGGTTTCCCTAAGATTCACAAAGACGGTATTCCGCTTAGGCCGATTGTTAGTTGCCAAGGCTCTGTGTGCCACCGTGTATTATTAATCGGAAAGTTTCCTTCATATGTCCGAAACTCCGTCCACTTCGTGGAAATAATCAAAGATGCTCCCATCCTATCCAACTAGAGGTTAGCTTGGACGTGGTGAGTTTGTTCACCAAGGTACCCAAGAAGGAGGCACTGTCAGTAGTCAGAGACAGATTGGCCTCTGACTTATCCCTAGAAGAACGGTCCAGTATTCCAGTAGATAATCTGATGGAGATGTTGACTACATAAACGACACACTTCGATATGGCATCACACATATATCGACAGGATGACGGCTTAGCAAGGGGCTCGCCATTATCACCAGCAATGGCGAATATATACATGGAATACTTTGAGGAAATGGCATCAGAATCTATATCTCTAAGGCCAACTATAGAGTTAAGGTACGTAGTACTCTGGCCACATTAGGAAGATGATCAGGTTCTGTTGGACCATGTGAACTCAATAAGACCTTCGATACAGTTCACAATGGAGAAAGAGAGTAACAACACACTCCCATTCCTGGATGTTCTAATATCTCGAACAGAGCATGTATTCAAGACAACCGTATACCGTAAATCGACATTCACCGGACAGTACCTCAATTTCAACGCCCAACATCCATACAGTGTAAAGAAAGGGATCGTCCGTTGCTTACAACACCGAGCAAAATTCATAAGTGGCGACCCAGAGACATTAGATAAAGAATTGGTCAGTATAAGTAGTACCCTACAACGTAACAACTACCCTGGGTACATGGCAGCAGCCCCAAAAAACTGGGATAGGCGGGAGGAGGACAACAACACTCAGAAAACAGTCCGCCTGCCTTATGTGAAGGGGTTGTCAGGGAAAATACAAAGGATCCTTGGTCCATATAACATCAGGACAACCTTCAAAAGATGGACGACACTTCGCAGATATCTCTCCCGAGTAAGACCCCCCACAGAGGAGAACATGACTAAAGACTGTATGTACGCTATCCCGTGCAGCTGCGGAAAGAAATATAAAGGGGAGACAGACCGCCCCCTTAAGGTAAGGCTTCAAGAACACCAGAAAGCTGTAAGACGAGGGGAAGTGGAAAAATCAGGCGTGGCTGACCACATGTGGAGAGAGAAGAGAGATCACCGCCCATCTCAGGTTGAGATCATAGACAAGGAACACCATTGGAAAATTCGTAAACTTAAGGAATCATCACTTATGCTACGCCACAAAAATCTCCTGAGCCAACCAAGCATAGAAAGCAACATAATATTGGAACCAGTAATAAGGAGTGTCAGAGAAAATCGATAATAACAACAAAAGTTGCAATATGAGCAAAAAACATGCAATGATAACAGCAAAAAATTGAAATATGAGCACTGGTAAAAATGGTTGCTGAAGACATTAGGTGTATAATACCCAGAAATTCATACACAGATGTCCTCACAGACACAGTGGATAAAGGCATTGGTTAGATCCACTGACAGTAACCAAAGAGTGTGAGTTCAATACCTGATTAAGGCAGTGGATAACTTTCAGAGGGAAATTAATAGGAGAAAGCTATTAACTGACATCCATCAAACATGACACGTGGAACTAGAACAGTTTACACTGAAATAAAGGGTTCAGTTCGACATTCCAACCAATCGGAGCGTACAACAGCCGAAACGTTGTAATAAATATGGCGACAAAGATGATGACAATAGTCCGAATAATGTAAATAATACCTCATCTTAGAAATAATTCTTTTGGCAAATTCATTGATCACTTTGTTGTAAAAAGTATCATCATCATCTTCACCATCATCACCATCGTCTTCAAAAGGTCTTTATTCATAGAAATGAAAAAGATTACTTAATAACTCTTCAATTTGGGAACACTTCATATAATTATTTACACGCTTTAGTGAAGAAAACCATCTCTCACAGGAAGCAGATGTGCCAGGTTTGAGCAGAATCAGACGTAGACATTTTTTTTTATTTTTAAAAAATGTTTAAATGACAGGCGTCAGAAAATGCCGTTGATTGATGACTGATTAATATTCTTTCAATTTAAATTGGTTTAATAACCTAAATTTTCGTTTAAGATATAGTTCAACCTATCTTCTTTAAAATATTACCAACATTAATACATTAAATTTACATTTAAGTTCTTTTAATTTTCTTTTAATTAAAATTAGATATCGCGGTATTTTTTTTTTAAATGTCCTTTAACAAAACTTACAATATTATCAATAAACGTTTTTACGTAACTTTTAAAAAATACTTTTGAACATTTAAATTTAAATCCTAAGGCAGTGACACGGGTGAAAACTTACCTTTTACTCACAAAAAATGGATTTCGCTGGTTGCTCCTTTTCGCTCCACGTCTGGATAATGGTCACATAACTGAATCCGAGTCTTAAGAAGAGGTCAAGAATACTTTCCATCGATTAAAACTTTTTAAAAGTCAGTAAAAAATAACTTTTGATGTGGCACCAAAGTCAACAGACATTCCCTACATATTCTTCAGAATCGAATAATATAAATTTTTCGTCGAAATCTGTCGGACTATATTATAGGCAAGTCTTTGATTTCAGCCGCGCGCAATAAGAACATCATCACTTCAGTAGACTCCCCATTTTACTATTTTGTCTCTTTTTCAGGCACACAATTTGAAGAGAATAATCAAACAGGGAAGTTTAAAACCATGCCCTTTTCTAACGCAAGCAAACGAATTTCTATCTCTCTTTCACCCACTATTATGTTCTGTCTCTCATGCCCCTACTAAAAAACTAGTAAATTCATTGCTTTTACTTGAGTCTTTTCTCGCTAGACAAACGTTTTCTTTACTTGTTTTCCCCAAATAACATCGCTAGTAACGATTATCCTAATAAATGAAAAAATGAGAAATACAAAAAAAAAAAAAAAAAAAAAAATGCAAGTACAAATGTGTGGGTGTGTTTATAATAGGATACAGAGTTTTTAAGAAATTTGACAAATGGACAACGTTTCATCGGAAATAGATTTGATTACGTGTTTCGCCATTCTAGGCTTCATCAGATCCAAAAACGAAAGAAAGAAGTGTGTGTGTTTGTGTGTGCGTGTGTGTGTGCATTTAGACATACACATAAATACACATACACACCTTTCTTTCTTCACTTTCTTGATTACGCGTTTCACCTAGAATGGCGAAACGCGTAATCAAGTCTATTTCCGATGAAACGTATGTATGTACGTATGTATGTATATATGTGAGCTTTAAATATTGTAGACGTTCTGTGTTTCTCTTGTAGTAGATGTGTGTGGAATTCTTGCAACAGCAGCGAAATAAAATGGATATTTTCATGTAGTTATTTTTTGCATGATAAATATGACGAATGTTGGAAGTGAATGCAGAATATTAGGTTAGAACTCCTCTACAAGTGGTTGATTTTTTAATATTTTAGAAATTTCTATATTTTCTCTTAGGCTTTTCGTTGTATTGTTTTCTATTGGCTAAATCGACGTCATGTGTTCATCTTGTGTCTTTAGTTTGTGTAAATGTATGTATCAATTTCTAGCTGGCGTTCCGTGACAATCTTATGGCTTTTGTACGTGTGTTTGTGTATTAAAATCTTTTCTTAATTATTTAAATAGTATTTATATTTATCCATTATTGTGGATATTGACAAAATTTTAGTGTGTACTGAAAATGGGTATATTAGTGTTTTTTTTTTTTTTTGCTGTTTTGTTGTCTGAATATGACGAAATAGCGAAACCTGTTCCATTTAAAGGATTTCCTACTTATATATATATATATATATATATATATATATATATATATATATGAAATGAGAACGAATCGAATATAAATTTACGTTCGTAAAATTAACTTAAAAGAGGGCGCAATACAATAGTACATCAATATTCTTTATTTTGGGATATTACTTGTGAATAACGCTACGCAAATACAATCATGTTTCAATGTGCATTAAAACATCTCATCAGGCGTTAGTAAATAACTGGTTAGTAGACAATTTATTGAGATTTGAAACCACATACAACATCTACTCACGCGAGAGAAAAAGAAAAGTAATAAGAAAGAAAGACACAAAGTACAATCTCTTTGCCAAAGAAAAGGAAGAAAAAAGAAACAAGTTAGGGAAGAATAGTGAGGAGATAGATAGGAGAATTTGTTTTGTTTATAATCAGATCCATTAATCAAAATTGCCTACGCTAAGAGGTCATGAACCACCGATTTAAAATCGCAGACAAATCAAACGTTGTATTCGATACAACTGCAAGTTAGCTACAAGTTTAACATAAGACAGATGGCATTTCCTATAAGAAATGAAACCTAATTTAACAAGGCACTTGACAAACGTTATACCTTGTGAGTTAAAATTTCACAGTAAATGAATAATATGGCCCTTTAAGAAATAAATAAAAAAGAAAAGAAAAAATGTTTAACAAAATGATTAAAAATGTATAGATCAAACAAAATATTAAAAATAATTAGATCAAAGAAAACTTTAACCATATAGACAGTATAAAATTAAGTAAACACAAAACAGAATATATATCTTATATAGGGTGTTAATATGTCAGCAAAACGCATATACCTCTAGACTAAATATTACCAGCAGTCAGTCAGTTATGATACACGCTTTGGCGATCATTTATCTTTCGATACATGACTGACGAGGCAGATTTTTTTCCGCGGTAGGTTGCCATTTCTTTCTGCGGCAACTGGTTTACCTGCTAGTGGGCGTGGTGGGGATGTGGAAGAGGATTGATACCTTTTGACCGACAAAGAAACTATTCATTAATGACTATTGTTTTAAGATAATTATCATTAAAAATAGACCCATACAGTGGATATATTAATGAATTTCTTTACTGATTGTTCACTGAGTTACCGGCTCAATTTTTATCAAATATTACAATGAATGTAACCTAAACGCTGTTGATGATAACAGTAAAAATAAGCAGACGAGATCTGAACATCAGAATAACGATAGATATCGAAACTTAAAAAGACAATCCTGAAACAATTGTACAATCCAGAATAGTGGCTAAATATGAAAATGTTTCCATGGTTTTGTTAGAAAATGTTGAGTTTTATACACAATAATCTGACATTGATGAATCGATTGTTCTTTGAATATTGATAAAACTGGATTTACATAGAAAGCGATTACAATAGGTTGAAACTGTCAGCAAGTGAATGGTGTGTTATAAGAAGATAATTGGGTTAGAAAGCAAACATATCATTGCAAGTATCATTGATAAATACGTCGAAATATCGGAAGATGTATATAGGTTACTCGGTGCTTTTGTTGGAGGCCATTGAAAGTTGATGGTGTGTTAAATCAATTGATCGATTTATATTAAATTGTATAAAAAGCGGAGTCGATGTTTCTATAGGCGTATCCATATTTTTGCTGGAATGTTGATGTGGTGAATTCAGACATAATTTTGTATTTTCCGATATTACCAAAAATAGTCGATATTTTAGATGCTTTGAAATTTTTACCTAGTCATTCTTGAATCCAACATGGAAAGGCAGACGTAGAAGATTAATAAAGACAGTCACGGATAATAGCATACTGATTATGCTAAGTATGGATGTGTTTGTGCTGGTGTAAGCGCTAGTCAGTTCAATACCATGGCTTTGTTTTCAAGGTAAAAAGTAGTTTTGGAATCTTTACAAAAGGTAAAAGAAAGTACTTCAGACATAAATAAGTGCCATTACAGACTCTTTTTATTTTCCCAGAGACCTTAGCATTATACACGATGCAGATCAACGATATATTTGCACTCTTTCTCACTTTAGGTTATTTTATATATATATACCTACGAGAGGGTTCTAAGAGGTTTTCGAGACTCGATTCACTTCGGAAAAGCTGTATTTTATTGAACAAACTTCAGCATATCGATTTTGGAAAGTGAGACAGACTGAAGAATTTTCAGCACACCCGTATCTATAATTATAAGTTTATGTAAGTATGTAACCAAATGTGAAGAGAACGAAACGAATATAAATTAAAACGTTCATAACATTCATTTAAAAGAGAGTTCCATACAAAAAGTAGAGCAACAGTTATTTATTATAAGTTATTACAGTACTTGTACAAACACACAAGTAGATTCCACAATCCGCCACCAAACTTAGTCAAACAGCATAAATAGACCCAATTTTAAAATATAAACCAGTTCATTTCCACACAACTTATATATATATATATATATATATATATATATATATATATATATAATGTTTCTAGGGATGACGTATTTTGCTTTTAGCGTTATACTCCTTTATTGGCATCCATACTGTTTCCAAAACTATAGAAGACATTCTAGGAACTCTGTTGGGTTATCTTTTTCAAAGTAATGGTGATGTTCAGTATTTCCATATTGGCCTTATTTATCCTCCGCCCATTGGTGATTATAGATGGTGTGTGCATTTTATATACACTTCAATATTTTGGGCTAGCCAAGGGGGCATATATTGCCTGTTCTCATAAAACACAGTTGCCGACAACCAGATGATTGCGTGAAAAAACTTATTCTTTTTATCATTTTTCTCAGGGAAGTTATATATATATATATATATATATATATATATATATATATGGGTGTGTGTATATATATATATATATATATATATATATATATATATATATATATATATATAGTGTGTGTGTGTGTTTTTGTGTGTTTCTGCGTGTGTGGTAAACGTCACTTCTACAGCTTATATACGAACTCAGTGAATTTAGGACACCTCTTGTAACCTATGCATTTTTTATTTAAAAGTTATAGATCTTACGTATTAATAAAATAAATAATAATATAATCCCCATAAAATACAGTGAATATGAAAATGCAAGTTTGTTATTTTTATTTGCATATTTTATTTGTCTCTAGTATTTTAAAACTATTATTTTAATATCGCAGGTAACAAATGCGGTTAGTTTGGCTAATATATATTTTCTATTAGTATATAATTTCTAGTAAGCCATATTTTTGATTTTGTCCATTACAAATGTCTTATGCTTTCTTTTGGCTGTGCATCCATTTTTAATTTAATCTATTTGTATTGTCTGTTATATTAATATCTCCTTTTCCAGACTGAATATTCTATATTGAATAAAAGCAAAACCAAACAGTAATTCATTTTAAACCTTTCTATAAATCTTATTTTCATTCTGTCGTTCACTCTTATATATATATATATATATGTAGTTTTCCTCCTTATCATTTTATCAATTTTCTACCATGCGTATCTTATTTTCAGACCTTTTACCCCGATATTCTGAAGGCGAAACCTTGCTTAAAAATGATTTATTAATGTCCCTCCTTGAAATCTCAAGTAAAAGACAGTTGCACGAATTTGAATGAATTCTCATTGCGTTGATATTTTATCAAAGTAATAAAATTTTGTTAGAAACGAATAATGGACATTTATGGGAAAATTTCTTCTTTAAATTATACTTCTAGTTTTTCCACTGTTAAAGATTTCTTTCGAAATGGGAAATATAAAAATATCTGACCCAGAACTACCACCACCTAGTTATATTCATCATCGCCAATCTGACCCCGAACTACCACCAATCAGGATTAACCAAGGTTCTCTCGGGGAAGCACCGTTTCTTGTGTTACAAATTTTATCTCTCATCAAAATTCAAACATATGGCTGCGAACAAAGAAAAAAAAAGTGAAATTACAAATACAAGTACAAATAACATAGAGAACAAACGCGAGATGTAAAGTTATACTTATTTTAATATAATAATCATATAGAATGAGAGAAGGAGGAAACGATAAAAAGAATAAAAGAATAGAATGAAACAAATTCATAAGAGAAACGTTCAATGGTTTACCTATCTGTCGAATAATCTTATATTTTTTCTATGATTTTTGATCATTTTTTTCTTTTCTTTTTATAAATAGTTCAAGGCAGACAAATCATGTTTTATCTTGGCTAAGTTGTTTCCCGTTATATGTAGAAATATTTCGTTCGATAAGTGTTGTTTATATGTTTGGTTATCGTCCTGAAAGAGCTTTGATTTTCATTCATGGAGGATACAGTCCATCTTGGCTTTTGAGTTTCCGATGATCCCGGAAGCTTCTAACTTTTCCTCTGTAGAAGAACTGAAGACAATTTTACGTGAGAGCCAGTTCATGTTGAACGAAGTAAACATTTGCACGTCTTCTCGGTGTAACAGCTACGATTCTTCTGACGAATTAGTGCAGGGACACTAGTAACGTTGAATGCTACATTCAACTGTTGAACGCTAAATATGAATTCAAATTGAACCGTTGAACTAATTCAAAAGCGATCAAGGCCGTTTGGTTGTGACCTAATTTTTCGATCACCTGATGTTTGCGAGTTCTTAATATTATCCAATTTTGAAGCAATAGAAAGAAAGAATGGTAGATAAAATATTAAATTTTAGACTGGGGATTTATATTTAATTTAATTTCCTCAAATGATTAATGCAATTCAATTTAATTAATTTTAATATAAATAAAGAGGATCATGTCACATTTGGAAGACAGTTGGGCCTTAAACTCACACTCGATCTGAAGTGGAACTCGTACATATGATCCATTGCTAAGGATGCAGGTAAAATACTCGGCTCTCTGTACCGCTCCAATAAGTTCCTGACTTCTCCTACTATCCTCTGCCTTTACAAGATCAGGTCAGAAATGGAGCACTTCTCTTATATTTAGGCGGGTTCTGCCCAGACCTAACTCTCCAACCTTGACAGCGTTCAAAAACGTCTCCGAGCCCTTGTGGGCGACAAATAAAGAAATAATAACGACAAAGAAGAAGTCAGAAGAACGTAAAGGAAGGTTTTATTTTTCTAGAAAAACTTAGAAATATTTTGCACGCCTTCTCTCCGACCATTAAAATGAAAGCTAGTAGATGTAACAAAAGCGCTCTTTACTCACAAGTCCGTCATGTCACGTTTCCAAAGTTTATATCTTACTAGTGCGCCAGGAAAATATTTTCTTTTCGCGCTGTCTATCCCATAACTGACAATTGAGTTTTACTGACTGGCTGTTATGTGTCACATAGACCCTCAAGTGCGGTGGAGACTAATTACTGAAGAGGAAAGAAAGTTAGCCTAACAATACTGTAAGTAGAAATATTCTTTCTTATTGTAATTTTATAGGCATACATTCACATATTCATGTAATATCTTTCTTTGATATTCATCAGTCCTATTGCAGCGCGCGCTGGTAGGGTGACTACGCAACTGAACACCTGATCAAATCCCTCCATATGTCTCGGTTGCGTGCTAATAACCAAGAACTTTCTCTGTCATGCTAATTTGCCACTTGAGTTGGAGTCTCAGGTCCACTGTTACGCATCCCTTTTCTCAACCACTAAGCCATACTTTATGTTTTTCTCTGATTTTTTGTATTGTCAAATAGTTGATATAAATTGTATCTGAGTTCTTTTGTTAAACGCTAGTACTAGAAAAAGGTTATTTTTTCCCGTTTTTTATTAAAACCTTGTTTGGAAGAAGAAATATTTCCATTTTAGAGGTAACGCTTGACCGTAAATGTTAAAGATAAAAAATTGTACACTTATGTCTCTTTAGCTTTTCATCTGACTCATTTGCAATCTCACATCACATACCCTCTTTTCAACTTAGCATCAAATTCGTCAATTAATCTTTTTTAATTGCCTTCTCGTAAAAGAAACCCTGGTTGCAATTCACAAGATTTTACTTTCATTTGAATTGAATATGTCTTATATTGCAAAGAATACATTCCTTGGTTATTCTCTATAGGTTTTCTCTGATACTATTTAGAAATAAAGGCAAGCAATATATTCACATAGTTTGACAGCAAAGTTCTTTTTCAAAAATAGAAAAGTAAACGACACAGTTAAAGACTAAAGTGATTATTCAAATATTACTTTATATCTTTAACCTGCAATAAGTTTAGTTCGATCGTTCATCAAAATTCAAAATCAATTCATGTTTGAACTTTTTATTACAGCTGAAAGCATCATTTAAGTTAAATAAAATAAAACTGATACCAATCGAAAAGCTATCTCAGTTTTATATTTGTAAACCTATAGATTCAAAGTAATCAACTCTGATATCACGAAATGTACTTCTTACAAAAATACCAACTAATAAAAAGAAACATTATAGGATATTTAATCTACAAAGTAAATGTTTTCTCTTTCTCATATCCTTTTACACTCAAAACATCTAAAAAATAGACCGATTTTTTAAAAATCATTTTTCCCAAGTATGACATAATATGAGGAAAAGAGAACATTAATAAGAAGAAAGAACAATAAACGAACAGAAATTAAGAAAACAGAAGTTAACGATTGACATTGCATTTAAATTTTCGAACATCGAAGTTGTCAAGAAAGCAATAGGTTGGAAGAAAAATCCACAATCGAGAAGTGCGAGAGAATAAACTGCTAGCATAGAACTTACAGTTACATCTAGCCATTCCAACTGAAAAATGATGAGAGCTTGCCACCACGCTAGTACGGAGCTTATATTCATTAAGTGTAGGTGACAAAGCGGAATGCTCATAAGAACAATTACTCTAGAAATATTTATTTAAAAAAAGACACAGGGAAGCTACGGGAAAGTGACTGAAGCCGATGAAGTAAAATTCTATTCTATTGGTAAAAAGACACCTGTAGATATTAGTCAAATTTGGAACGGAAATTTAAAAGAAGATTTTTCTATCAGTATAAGATTCTGACAAGTGTCCATTATATATGATCTCTACATAACTCAATAAAGAATTATCCATACGTAGGAGAGAACTTAGATAACATCAAACGAAACAGAATATAAGCGTTTTATACAAAATCAAAGCAATAATAATCTTCTTTTCGTTTGTAATTATAAGATTGGACTTGATGCATATATTTTACCTTTCAAGTATTTCTATGAAAACGAACAAAAGTGAAATAAGGGTTAGGAATAAATCTTAAAATAGAAGAAATTAAGTCGAAAATGACAAATGCGGTGAGAAAAGAATTTGGGAGTAAATGCACGAATTGAAAAAAAAGAATTGTCATGGAAGAACAAAATGACATAAAACAGAGAAAAAAACGAAAAAAAAGGCAATAAAATATCAGCTAAAATATAGAAAGGAGAAAAAGATGAAGAAAATAACAAAAAATTAAGAGAAAGAAGAGAACAAGTCGAAAGAAAATAAAGAGAGAAAAAGAGGAAAGAAACTAAAAGAATACATATTACAGAAATATATGAAGGCAGATGAATAATTTCATACTATGATAATTTTTTTAGATTATTATTATTATTTTTTTTTTTTCATTTTTTGATCGTTTCATCCCAAACAAGGCGATAATGCTACTAGGATGCATAGGATTATTGGTAGTGAAAGAGGATGAGAAAAGTTTAGTGAGAAGTGAGGAGAAAGGACCATAAAAGAACATGCTTCAGGAAGACCGAAGATGACGATTGCCGTTGTTTATAATTTTTCGAAGATTGTAGGTGACAGGGAAGCAAAAAACCACAGAAGAGAAATACGAGAAAAGAACCTATTAGAATAGAACTGGCGGTTGCGTAAAACGGTCAGACCAACTTTTCAATTTAGTAGCATTGCTTAAATTCATGCATTTGAAGCACCAAGGAGGAAAGCTCATTAGAACAAATGTCATGAAAATATTTGGAAAAAAGACAAATGGAAGCCGCGAAGTCGAGATGCCAATTCAATTTGAAATTTTCGCTGAGTAATGTTCTATAGATATCCCTCACTGAATTAAATGTAAAGACAAGGGAGGAGATTATACTGAAAAAATATTTGTTATGTGAAATAAAAATCTATGGATGAACTAAGTGAGTAATAAATATCATTGTTTTTTTTAATGTCGTCAAATTAAGTAGATATAAGGCTGGTGCGTACTACGCCCGAACCCCTAGACCGGCGGTGGCCAAAATTGATTGCGGGCCCCGGGAAATGCTTTGTGACTCTCGCTATATTATCGACATTTTCTTTTTTCTATTTACATTTATATACGTTACAAATTAAAGGACTATTAAAGGACTATTAAAGGATAACAAATTTTCGCTCGTTTTGATGGCATTCTGTTTTTTTTTTCCTTAATTCCGTGAATTTGTTTTGCTCATGCTAAGTCTCGAAAAAGCACTATAGAAAATTCACTATTTTTATTTTTAAAGTCGAACGTGTTAAATTATTCAGTCTTTTAACAAGAAAAATCTCAAATTGATGTTAAAGATTGCCGCAAAATATTGTTGATTTATTTAAGATGGAATGATGCATTATGGCATCTCTGTAATTTGTGTTTAGACACTTTGGATTTATTTTTAATTTTTCTAATCGAATTGTTCACTTATATTGCATATGATCCATTATTGTGCATAATTAGGTTACAATAAAATTATGACAATTGAGATGTAGTAAAATTTTAAGGCCCGTATCATAGATTCGAGTTACGAGACTCCAGCATCAGTGCTAAGTAGAATTAATGGGTTGAAGCCACTTGAAATTAATTTCTGATTTTAATTTGAAAATGAACTTATATTACTAATTAATTAACATTAGTACATTATATATATATTCATTACTTAGAAAGGATTGAATAATACAGAATGACCGGCTTTTATTATGCAAGTCGTTGTTTTGACAAGAGAATTGGTATTAACCAGTCGTTGCTCGTAATGTTATTTCCAGACGAACTAAATTCATTAGTTCCACCAGTTCTAACCTTCATGGCTAAGACTCGCTATACCATGCACATTGTTGTGCACCACCATCATTCTCTTTGTATTCCCTTAGTGATATGTAAGTATTACTCGAACAACTTTATCACACGAACGTCTGCTTTGAGGAAACGACTCCCAATAGGATGCTTCCTCAATCACTAAAGTCTGGACATATTCAAGTCTAAAGTTAAACCTTATCCTTCTCCACATATTCCCATAAACTGTATCTCTTTACTTTATAAGCTTTTCTTTCTAGTGGCTCTTCAGATTTGTACAGGATGACCATCACTGTAAAAAACATATTTATTTTTATTTATATCGCATATGCCTCAGCCTTTGGTTTTTATTCTTATTAAAAATTGAGTTTTATTATTTGTTAATGTATTTAGGAATATTGATAAAATAATTTTCTATGTTTAGTGTTTTACATATTTTATTAATGAATACAAACTACACAGGCTAGAGAAACATGTACTTGTTTAATACAATATCCCATACGTCTATGTATTTTCTTATAACTTGTCTACTGCGGTCGACATGCATGTTGAAGACTCGGGGCATTGGAATATTTTCGCCTACTAGCATTGGTGACGGTTTGTGTTCATAGCATTTTTCTTCCAATACAAATATTTCCCTACCTAACATGTCTATATTGAAATTCATTTGGGGTTACAGTAAAGCACGTAGATAATCAATAGTTCCCTCAGCGTTTTTACAAAAGTGACAGATTGGTTTATTTTTATTATATCTAAAGTGATGAGATCTTTTTAATATGTATTTTATTTATTGATTTTTCCCCACACGCGAAATGTAATTCTCAACAACAATAAGGAACAAAACAAACGAAAAACAACGCTTAAAATCAACTATGAATCTAACTACAAAATACTAGACGTATGGTTAGAACGTTAGCTTTCCGATCATGAGAACCAGGTTCGATTCTCACTATGGGCGATTTGTCAGGAAAGTGACTTGATGTTATCGGACTGTAGAAGCAATTCCATCGTGCGGAACCATTGGAAAGTGCCTGAAAACCATACAACGGGTTGAACGAAATTGGGTAGGCGTAACTATTCGATAACAGCTTACATGAAGTCGCATCGTGGACGAGGGTTTGGGAGTACTGGCCTTGATCACACCAGATACTCTACAAGAAACTGTAACTAAGGTCCGCTTAGCATAGAGGCTATATAAACAACAGATGATATCCGCTGAACAAACACAAATGTGAAATAGGGACTGGCAGGGGGTGTCCAGCCATTACATTATTGAACATATTCTGAAATTAAGATTATTCATTTTCAGCGACATTTAGACTGTCTACAATACCACCTGTCATTTTCAATAGGGCAACAAAAAATCATTGAAAAGGATTTTTGTTGCTCTTGTAACGAACACTCATTTGAAATATTTTTATAATAATCCAACAAAAGAAAGCTCTTATTCACATACGTGAAAAATCAATAACGATGTAATAGAACTGGGCACTTTTAACCAAGCACAGACATACGCAAATATATATATATATATATATATATATATATATATATATATATATATATATATATATATATATATATATATATGTATGTTTTTGTGTATGTGTGTAACTATTACATTTTTCTTCCTAAAATCATGCACGTTTTTAGTAAGATCCCAAAAGCGTAATATTTACACTGTATGAATAAAAAGTATTTTGCGATCAGTCTTGTTTCGCTTCTTTCTTATTTTTACAGTAAGGGTCATGCTGTACAAGGCCCGGCCCACTCGCGGTAGAAGTTTACATTAAGAGGCAGTTTATACGCATAGGAGGAGGAGGATGTAACAGTTACCCCCCCCCCCCCATACTTGTACAGGTTAATATTATAGTGATCGTGAACACCGTTTTGGGAGTCGGTTTGACAAAGCAGTGGTTCGCAGAGAAATGCTGTTCGAATGGAACTGATTTCTCATCGATGGAATACGGAGAGAAAGTGTGTGATTTGCTACAATATAAGTGTCATAGGGCGGGGGGATCCTAGCCGTGAAGGTTAAACCTGGCGGAACCAAGGAATGCAGTTCGTCTGGACACTTTCTATGGAGATAGAGGTAGAGCAGCAAGTGACTTAATACAACCGGCCTGTGAGAGAAAGGTTAGAGGGCGGAGAATAATTCGTCACCACAAAGAACTCGGAGACCCTTTTGCACTCTATCGAGACTGGAAAGGAAGGTCAGCTCTCGGTCAAATATGACAACGGTACTCCATTTTGGGGTTTGATCTGTGACTCGGGTAAATCATGAAGAATCAGGTAATTACTGGAGCGGTATTGTTAGCGACCATTTTTCCTACATCTTTAGCGATGGATCATAAATAAGTGTGAGTCCCTCTTGCCTTCAGTATCAGGTTTTCCAAGATTTCTTTTCTCATAATGTGCCTTTGAAATTGTAACTGTATCTTTTTGATTTTGAGTATGAGTGTCTTTTTTTGTTTCCATTTTCTATACATATTCAGTTCATACTCTATTCTTTTATAGGCCAATACATCCCCAAAATACATCCCAGATTGCTAAGGAACCCGTGCTTTTATCAAGACACCATTTTCAGATAACTTGACAATAATGGCGAAAGTGCTTCTCTCTACTAATTAGTTGTGAATGTGTGACTTTGCTCTCCTGCACACATCGACAACCTCCAGACTCATAATTTTACTCACAAGGCTTGAACCGATCCGTGGAATAGTTTTCCGTTTTTTCTAACGGTGATGCACACTGGGATTGTCTCCTCAGGTCAATATTATCAAGAATGTTACAAATCGATCATAGTGAGATTCGAAACTGGATATCATGATCAGAACAATAACGTACCATATGCCCATCCAAATATTTATATGCAAGTATTTAAGTATTGTTGGTTATTTATATTCCAAAATACCTATATTTCATGCATGTAATCGCTTATTTCGGTTACTTGTAAAATTGGCGATATTTTCATATATCAACACGTATTAAAAATTGGTTACCAAGGAGTTTATGATCTTGATTAATACAACTAGTTAAAGGTAATTTTTTCAAAATAGATCGGTGGTAATATTAAGCGTTAATGATTGGCCTTCTTCCTGTTACGTTCCACTTAGGCAATCGATCACTACGCGTTTATTTGGTCATACCATAAAGGGTTTTGTTAAATGTTAATAATTTTGAACCAGCACCATTGAATCCACTTCATTCTGTTCGTATTTTTGTTTCTTTCTTTTCTTGAATGTAATTTACTTTTCTTCTGGTCATAACTGTTATTCGTTACGCTGATTGAACCCAACAATCTGATACGCCGTGTGATTTAGTTGTTTCTGTTCAACTTCAGCAGGAATTATGGCTTTCACAGACATTAAATGATTTATTATTACCTTTCGTTGCTCGAAACTATTATTATTATAACTTATTATTATCACTATCGCTAATTAATTAGTCACATAAACGTTTTTCAAATGAATTCCTTACTTACTGAGTGTTTCATTAATGTGGTCTTACGTTAGAATCGATCTTACTAAACAAATACTAAGTAATTTATCTGAATTTCGGAGTTAGGTATTATCATTATTCTAATGAATATTATTTTCCTTATCTTTGCTAATACTACGTTTCGACCACTGTGCCTTCCGACCTTTATCAGTTTTTTTTTTATTATTCATTATTAAGTAATTTGCAGATCAAGTATTTATCCACTGAAAACTGAATATCATTTATTTCACAGAAGGGTTTTGCCTGATATATAATCTAGCAGAGTAGACAAGATAAAAAAAAATTCAAAAGGAAATATGTTTCGTGAATTTCAAAGTTAATGTTGCTTTCTCATTTAAATAATGATTTCTTTATCTGCATTTTCTATAATACCAGGCCATTACAGGGTGTGAGCGATCATGGCTCGCCACAGATTATTTTCTTTCTTTCCTTTATTATCTGTGAATTGCCATGTGTTCTTAAGAAAGATAGTTCTCCCTTTGCCTACACTGCAGTTTGGAATTCGGAGTTTTCCTTCTCTTAAACTGGTTGTCATCAAAGATTAGAGAGCCCCCTCTACCTTACTATTTAATCCATAGCTGGGGGAGAATGAACGGGTTTGTATCTTTACCAAGAGCATTTACGCGAAAGTGAGCTCAACCCGGAATTTGAACTCGCCTCGCCCATTCCACTTTCCACGCCGATATCCATTATATCTATTTGCGGCATTAATAAACCATATAAATTTATTTGTATTTATTCTCTTTTGAAATAGCATTGCTGCACCATGGAATTTCCATAGAACCTCTCATTGCTATTTCTTCTACTAACACTACTGTTTGCATGGATTTTATGACCGTTAGTATTTGGTAGTTTCATGGCGGATCAATTTCCCATATGAAACTTCACCAACTTCATAAAACAATGGTTTAATACACTAGGTTAGTAATTGTGAGTTCAATCCCTGGGCTACATATTATAATCACAAATTCAGTGGAAGCAGGAGCATGACTAAAAAGAAGAAAAGAAAGGTTTCCTAGATATACACAGAGGAACGAGAACAATCTATTCCCGTAGTCTGAATAAAGTGTTCACTTCGAAATTCCCTATAGTTTTCCCAACCCAACAGAGGAAACAGGCAGGACGCCACATCATTCGAAACGATGTGATGATAATGATAAAGACGGGTCCATTGTAAATAATAATAACTCCTTGTTCCAGAAATGTGAAAGAAACGTATATGTTTTACATTCTGACGTTTTCGGTACATTGCTTCAGGTAAAAAAGGAAGATTGATTATTCGTCTCTTCTATCACAAAGTTAAATCAGGGAGAATAGATACGATATGGCAACGAGAAGAAAGAAAATATTTGAAATAAGTTTCTTTTTCTTTTCTTAGTACTTAAACTTTTCAGTGGTTTAAGAAACAGGAAAAATCTCATTAGAAACAAAACAAAAAATACTGAATTGTTGTGTAATATCACTCTTCCTATATGACAGTGAATGCTGGGCAATCATCATAGATGAAGAAGAGACTTGGCGTAACAGACATGTGGTCCAACAGAAGGATACTGAGAATGCCAGCGACGAAATGTTAGGAACTTCAATGACGAAGTTTTAGTGAAAATGGCAATGAAACCACACTTATATTAAAATCAGAAAGATACATTTGAAATTTCTCAGTCATACAATGAAGAAAGAGGGCGTAGAAAATTTGACACTCACGAGACATGTTAAAATCAATAGGGACATGAAAAAAGCGAATAACAAACCTAACGAACTTGTGTAAATGGCTTGCAGGATAGAGATTAGGAAAGATAGAGAAAAGATAAAATTTACGAAGCGTTAGAAAGAACGGGGTTTGTGGAGTGCTTATTATTACCCAAATTCTAAAGGGACGAAGATCATAGAAGAAATGTTTTATAACGTTTAATCTTTTCAATTTCCTTTTAATGAAGGTCATAAATTTTCATAAGGAATCATAAATCATGAATATTTTTCATTTTTTTAATACTAGAATACGAAATCAGTATAAAATGCCTTTCGATATATATGAATAGAAAATAACAGATTTTTCTTATCAGACGTTCATCTAAAACTAGCCAGGAAACTATTGTGAATAATAGTATTAGTAGTAGCGGCAGCGTTGGCCATTATTGTAACAGAGGTATTGTTAAGAATGTGTAGATTAAAGAAAGTAAATTTTGTAAAAAAATGGCTTGATTTATAATTTAATATAATTGGTTCGATGCAATGCTGACTTTCCATATCTATGTTGTGTGTGTATGAAAGATATTCTTTATTTTCTAGTAAATTTCCTTTTGTCACTAGTTTCCACACGTATCTTGGTTCAATGTTTTATTAATATCATAGCTTACCCAGTTAATAAAAATAAGTTGAGCAATTCAAAAACGATAAAAATACTTCACAGTTTCTTTAAAAAGGAAAAATAATATTTGTGTTTTCTTCTACTAAGTAATAATAAAAATCCCTTGCCCTCAGAATAGCCACGAAAAGCCTTGAGAAAAATAACGTGAAAACTGGATGTCAAAGGAGTAATTGAGTTTGTTGCGTGCCAGAAATTTAAATCTGGGCGTTCAAATACAAACATCATGAACCCACCTCCGTTCATCCATGGGAATGTGACTTGAACATCTAAACAGAAGTGATAAATTCGCAGTTACATCGGGGCCACCAATTTGCAGTGGGAGGAAGTTACAGCGTGTGGATGAAGGTGAAGACTTTTAAAATAAGCGAATTGAAAACATTACGTAGTTTTTAAGACATATATTCATATAAAGGATACAATAGAGAAAGAGAAAATTATATTTACGCTTACACAGATAGCTAAAAAAGAGAAAAGATAAAGCACCTATGAAATTAGCGATAGCGTGTGTGAGTATGTGTACTACGTTGTTTGACGAAATCAAGCAATTCGTTTGCCAGGGCAATTTCCCCACAGAGAGAGATAGGGGGAGAGAGAGAGGGGAGAGAGAGAGAAAGTAGAGAGAGTGAAGAGAGAAAAAGAAAGAGAAAAAGAGATACAGAGAGAAAGACCTTTCCTTTTTCCAATTGGTCTGCCAAGGCAAAGAAACTTCTCCAGATGGAGAGAGAGAAAAAAACAGAGAGAGAGAGAGAGAGAGACTTTTCCTTTTATAAAGTTGATAGCAACGCTACCAAGCAGTGTTAAGCGAAGTCCATTGGCAGACAAGTTTGCTGAATCTGAAATTAATTTTGAAATCCACGATTATATTAAGAAGAGAGCATGAGTTAATGAGTAGACTTGCTGTTAATTGATCTCTTGTAAAAATATCATATGCCACCTGTAAACACGTATCAAGTAAATAACAACGATTAAGCACATCGAAAGTGAATGCCGAAAACGAACTCAAAATGAACACAAATATAGGCATAACATAATATCCAAAGCCATAACTTGATACCGGCAAATACTAGTGGTTGATCAGGAAATTAAACATCAGGTAGTTTGGGACTTTGATAACCAAACCGTCTAGCTCCATCCAACTGAGAAGACCGGATATGACAGTAAGAAAATGAAAAAAAGACCGGGTCGTCGATATGGCAGGCAAAGTGAAGAAGGTGAAATGTTGGAAAAATTCTAGAACTTCATCTGTTAGTTGACAAAATTATAAAACATAAAGTTGGCCGGTGCGTTTCCCTTCCAGGAAGAGAATGTTTCAAAGCAATAGAATCAAGATTGGAAGATACAGAAAATTCGAGAAATAACTAAGATGGTTCAGACGACAGGGCTGACACTGAGAAAAATGCATATTATCGCTGAATTAATAATCATTTCCACTGATGGCGGATTGCAAACTCACGTAACATAACTCACTTTTATTTTCAGTTTTTTTTTCTCTTCTATTAACCATATCCCTACATCACATAGTCGATCAGAGGTCTCCACAACTTCTTCTCCTACGTAGCTCTTAGTAAATTTCATCTTTTTGTTATCTCTGCTAAATCCTGTTCTACCAACCATTTAATCAATTCACTAAGTAGTTTATGTATTGTTTTCCTCTGTCCATCTTGTTTTCAATATGTCCTGTGAGTAAAATTTTCCAAGTCCTCTTTCCTCATTATGTGCTCAAGAAATTTCAACTGTCTCTCTTTGATGTTGAGTATAAATGTCCATTTTATTTCTATTTTCTTTAAAACTTCGTCGTTGCTCACATATTAAGTATTCTCAGCATCCTTCTGTAGAACCAGATTTCTGTTGCTTCAATCTCTCTTTCACCTTTGAGGAGACTGTGCAGATTTCACTGATATTACATAACAGTTTCTTTCTTTCTGTCAAAATTTTCCTGTTTCTTAATAGTTTACTTAACTTTTGGAAGGTACTTTCGTTATCCCAGCGCATCTTCGAATTTTAGTCTCGCTTTTTCGGTCCTCTGTTAAAACACTTATATTTATCTTGTACTGCTGAAAACGGACACAGGCAAACAATAAAATGAAGAAAAAAGTCGGCAAAGAAAGCCCAAGAAAATCTATGAATAAATAATGAAGTCAGTCTGGAAAATATCTAAACATTTACTATCAATGAACAAATAGCCCACCTGAGCAATGTTACCTTTGTCCTTTTAAGAACTTCCTAACCTCAAGAATTAATTTTAATGTCCATTTCAGTTTCCCTTTACAAATTTCACTTTCGGGATTGTCTTTATCACCAGTTTGTTTCCTCCTTAATCTCGTCCAAGAACTTTCAACAGCACTTTGAATTTGTGGAAAGCTCAGAAGTCGCAAGGAGGTTCCTCCAGGCTGTAAATGGCTGACTTACTTAGGAGAAGTGATTTTTTTGCCAAAACAGGTTTGCAAGAGAAATGAAGAATCATCTCACTCGGTTATTGTGAATGCGTCGAAAACAACACACAAGCTCAATGGGGCCTCGCTACCGAATGAATAAATCCGAGGGACAATCTATATTCACACATATACCTTAATCTCCTCGCTGATATGTTGCAAAGTTAGAACTAGGTTGCGCAACCAGTTCTTTCGATATTTAAAATAACTAGACTTTCCTTGTTAACGTGCTAACAGAAATATGATCAAAATAAATAAATAAATAGCACATACATTTCAGAATTCTTTCTAAACTGGACAATGAAAGAATTGAGATGTTCAGATGCAAAAACAAACAAAAAACAACTAAAAACAAAACGAAAACAAAATGTGAAATTTGATGACAGTGCACCCGGAAAAATGACGTTGATAGACTATGAGTGAAAAGATAAAATGGAGGAAGAGTATTAACGCCGGTATTAAAACTTACATCGATCCTTCTACCAAAAAAAAAACAAAAAAAAATTAGAGTACACAATCTGAGTAATAAAAAATGTAGTTATGGCAGAAGAAATTGCTGAACGTTTTAGAGAATTAGACATCTTTACGACAAGAAATTATAACGTGAAGGAAAACAGGGATACGAATATTTCAAGGAATAAAAAAAATCTGAATTACTGACGAGACAACGTTAACATTGGTTGCCAAGAGTAAATTTACGTTAATAACTGGAAGATTGTACAATGTCTTGTAGAAGTCATAATTATTCTTACTGCCAATTCTGTTGGAGCTAGTAATAGTCGAAGGTGTTATTGTCATGATTACAAATATTCTCTATGATGAATGGTTTTTCAGGTTTAAGAAATAATTCATTGATTGTCATTCCTTCAATTTAGAAAACGTATCATCTTTTTTTTGTAGATGAAGGCAGTAATTTTCCATAACACAGGACGGTAGTGTTAATATTTTCTAATTTGTTTTTTGTATTTGTGTTTCTTTTCTGCTCGTCTACGAAATGATAGTTCTTTTGGTTTTATAAATTGAAAATTGTTTCACAAATACAAAAGAAAAAAAACTTAAATTACGTTCACAACAAATTTGAATTTTCTGTGCCAAGCAGTGAAATGAGTGTAGGACTGAAAAAACATTTAATATTACGCAACCAGTTCGTTCACATTAACGATATAAAAGTAAAATAAACACTGCCGACAGGTATAATGTGGGAAAAGAATCATTGTATCGTTCACAGACACACACACACACAGACACACACACACACACACACACACATATATATATATATATATATATATATATATATATATATATATATATATATATATATATATATATATATATGAAATAACATTAATTTTTTATGTCCAGTTAGTGCATGTCTATATACTCTTGAATCAATACAAACAGGGAAAAGGAAATGAGATTTTCTATCATCTTTGACAGGAATAAAAATGCCAGATGTAATATTGCAAGATCGATACTTGAGAAAGTTCCTCAAATGATCTTACATTTTTTTCCATTGTGCTTAATCCCAACTCCGATAGACATTTCTTATGTAAAGACTACGAATAAAATACGTATATACATTTGTGCTGAGAATAGGAAAGAAAATTTCATTTTGTTGTTTGATTCGATAATAAAAGAAAGAAAATGAACAACTTTAAACTGTCTTAGGTTGCAAGACGCCCACTCCTCATCATGACTATACGAGTGTGAAGATAGTCAATTCGAGATTGAACTACAGGCACTACACCGGTTGTTATGGCGAGGAAAAACACAGTTTGTTAGGAAATTAGCTTAGCTTACAGAAATCTTAGGAACACTGTCAATTGAAGGGTTAGCGCTTTTATGTTTGAATATACTGAATCAAATCAATCAACGAATAAGAGTTCATTGTAATTATAACTCATCCACCCACTACCTCGCCTAATGAATGCAGTCATTATAGGATCCGCAAACTCGAGCTGCAAAAAATTGTGAATTCCATAATCTGTCTTATAGCTGTGTCGTATGTGATTCGCCAGGGTTATGTATATTTTTGGATTAAGAGCCCATCTACCCTGTTATTTAACGCATAACTGGGGGCATAGATAGATTTATACTTTTCCAAAGGATATTTGTGAGAAAATGAATAGAATGGATCCTAACTCTGGCCACCGATTTTTTTTTATTCCGAACCACCGACCATTACACAATCTGTACATTTTCTATTTGAATAGTTGCAAACACAGTATTGTCAATTGATGCTAAAATATTCATGTGAAATCTGTAATTTTATATTCACCTCTATTAAACTAATACATAGAGTTCAAATTTGGAGTTTGTCCGCACAAAATAGTGAAAATTAATTAAAACTGTGACATCAAATACATTTTAATTATTTGTATTTATAAGATTTTATATCTTGATCCGTTTAGAGGCTCTTGCTGAATATGAAGAAATTGCATATTCATCTTTTAAAGATTCAATGATAATTGGCTTGTTATTCGTTTCCAGCATGATTTTTGCTTATTTTTTTTTTATAAATAGTAATAGTTTTGTTGAAGGCACTTTAATTACTTGCTTAGTTGATCAAATAAAACCAATTTCTGCCCTCAGAACGGTAACTGCACATAGCGGTTATGATATTATGTTATGCTTAGGCTACTCGCCGTGACGCCTTTAGAAATTCGACTCGACTGACTCCAACAGACTAATATTTACTAACCTCTTCGCAAGGTAGGATGTGGCACAAGGCCGTTTTTTCTGCGGGGTGATTCGGAGCCCGTAGGCTCGGGAGAAAAATTAAAGCCATCAATCAACTGAATCATGACAGTGGAAACAGTAATGAAGAACTCAGTAGAGCTATGAATGAGAAAAATAGTTAGAAATATGTGGTCATAAGTGATTTTTTGTTTGAGGACGATCAGATAGATAGATAGATAGATAGATAGATAGATAGATAGATAGATAGATCATGAACGGACGATAGATAGATAGATAGATAGATAGATAGATAGATAGATAGATACTTCATCTGAAATTAACGTCGACTAAGAAGTTAAAACTTATCGATTGCTTTAAATTAGAAGAACTTAGTTAATCCCGTTTACGGCTAACATAAATCCGTGTAGAGAATCCGAGCGAAATGGTAAAAACTTGTCTTGCGCAATGCCAGGAATCATTTTTCATATCATTTAAGAGTCCTCATAGTAAAATATTCCTAAATATCCTAAAATGGAAAGAAAAGTGCTTAAATATTGAAGAAGTTTAGCTATAAAAATAGTTTGCATATATCTCATTATTGATAGGATTTAAGCATATTTTTTCAGCTTCTATAGGAGCCAAGGCAAATAGGTTGTATATACGCAAAAATATCCACGTTATCTATCTATCTATCTATCTATCTATCTATCTATCAGCTAATCTCCATTGAGTTAAAGGCAATGAGACTTCAAGCATAGATTTAAGATTTCAAATATATAAAATAAACGGCATCTAACTCTAAAGGGCTAGAAAGTAATTATATTTATCCAACTTGGAAAAGTTTTGGCACTGTTTCCGAATGGCATAGGCAGAAAAAGTCATTCTCTGGACATGACACGCTGCTTAGGTAGATGCCTATTTCCTTCTAGAGCCAGTAATTGGTGACCGGTAGTAATTAAAAAGCCAGGGTTTCGAATGCTATTTTTCTTGGCAGGTATATCTTCCCAGTTAGGAGGCTTAATGCAACACAAACATCAGACGCGCATTTGGCATTGTGCTAAAGGATGGTAAATATTAAAAGTCTTATCAGCTTTTACAGCTTTGGGCTGTTTCTCTGCTTAATGAGACGTCCTCTTCGAGGAGAGATATTTCTTGGCTACTTTCAAGGCAAATAGAAAGAAACACTTACCATTTTCACATTCAATAATGTCATTTTAGTCACTTTCTCTTGCGTATCGAGAAAAGTGTGTCTTCTACATAGACTTCTTCAATAAGGTTCTTTATTAAGATGAATAGTCCGAGCATAGAGAGGATTTCTAATAATTAATTAGTTGTGCAATTTACTAGCAATCCATCTTTAATGCATCTTTCGTTGAACAAGACTGATGACGTAATTTTGATTTAGTTTTATTATGCTTTTCTTGTATACGGGCAAGTGTATACTTTTCTGAACTTAATGGTGACTTTCGAGCTTATCTTAGATGCGGCAAAACGTTGTAAGTATGGAGCCCCTAGTAACTCATTACTCAGCCGTAATTGTTCCAGCAAGGAAAGCTTGCCAATCATTGCACCCTTCAGAGGTGTCCATTTTCTGAACTTAATGCGTGTAAAAATGATTCATTCGTTTGTTTCGAACAGTTTTAGTGAAACTGTTATCTATTTTCAAGAACAATTATTATTTAAATATTTATTATAAATATTTATTTCTAATAAAATAAGTAGTTTAAGTGCTGCTATCAACAGAATAGTAGTTGCTGAAAGTAGACATATTCTTCATTTTTAAATATGTCCATTGTGACTGAAAAATAATTGTGTACAGAGGTAGCAGAAAAATAAGAAACATATAGTCTTTGTTAGAAAATGTGTATGTATATGATGCGCTATGTAACAGGACATATAATTAAACAGCCAGCCAAAAGTCGGGGGCTAAAGCAATTTCCATGGAGGTAACAGGACGCGTCACGTGCCTAACGCATTCTAGAGTGAAAAAAGGTATCTTAATTCCTTCCTTCTATAGGTCTCCAAATTGCCAAGTCTTAGCAGATTAGGTGTAGATATTTTCCAGTCTCTGGGAAATACGTTATTGATGCTTAGTTTTGAAAGAAACAATTTTTTATATGTCTATAATGTAGTTTGTAAAGCCATTGTTAAATATCGTTTGTTTTTTGTTAGTAAATTCTTTCAGGAATAACTGGCAATCTCTTACGGAAGCATCTTATTATAGCTGAGATGACAGGTGTTAATAATACCTATGGATATACGTAGAATTATATAATTAAAGGTACATCAATCTGAACAAATATCTAGATCAATGATTATTGTATCCTTAACATATATATGTTTCCCTGAGATATGTTGTTGAATTTTAAGTTGGTATCAGTTATTGCGAATGGTAGTTCGTAATTTGGAGAGGAAGATGCATAAACTCAATTAACATAGAACATGTATACTATTTAATAAGATATATTTGGATAAACAAATACTGCCTTAGTGCACAAATACAAACCTACATAGATTCACACACACACACAGACATATATATATATATATATATATATATATATATATATATATATATATATAGCTAGATAGATAGATAGATAGATAGATAGATAGATAGATAGATAGATAGATATAATCAATCAGTATATTGCCGAAAAACTATTGTACCTGACCTTGTAGATAAACTAAACAAATTCGAACAAACGATAGAATTTACTTATGAAATGGAAACAAACATTACCTTTCCTGGATATCATGTTACATTGCACTGAGGATAGCCTAAAGCTAAGTGTCCATCGAAAATCAACAAATAGAAATAATCTCGTAAATTTCTATTCTAACCATAACAACAAAATAAAATTCAGAATTATCATCGGGTTCTTCAAATTTGGGGTCCTCAATATTTACATTAAGCTAATCCAATACAAAATTACACCATATTCAACGTAAAGAAAAAGGCTTGTAAAATATTTCCCAATAGAAATGTGGATCTTCTTGAGAAATCCAACGAATCAAAATATATAAACAAAACATTTAAATGCAAAATTCTCAGTTATTCCTTCACCTTCATGCACATGTGTGGTCGCATCAACTTAAAAAACCTCATTTTAGTCCTGATGATGTCCTAAAGGATGAAGAACTTTTTTTCACTTTTACTTTATATATATATATATATATATATATAATATATATATATATATATATATATATATATATATATATATATATATATATATATATATATATATATATATTAGGGTGGATGAATAGTGTCTTTATGACGGGAGGAATTTCGCTTAAAAGCACTATTCAACCTTGTCAGACCGATCAGGTTCTCTGCAGCTCAGTCGATTCGAGCACCTTAGATCCAACGACGATTCCCTCTCTACAACGGGACGCATGTTCGAATTCTGCACAGGAGCTCATATATTTCTTTAATAAGATTTCTCGAATATTCAGGCCAGTAGATGAAATAAATAAATATACTGTTTAATAAATAAACAGAATTTCTACTCAAAGAAAAATAGCGCTTAACCCGATAATATATATATATATATATATATATATATATATATATATATATATATATATATATATATATATATCAATTGCAGACAAAATACTAGCCGGACTGATTTTACACAGAATTATTATACAGTTTATTGACGATATCAATCCTGAATAGCAGTGTGGTTTTCGGTCGGGTCGTAACACCATTGACATGATATTTCCTCTGCGTAAAGATGCAGAGAAGATTCGAGAGAGAAAACCAGCAGTTGTACATTATGTTTGTGGACTTGACGAAGGCCTTTGATATTGTGAATCGAGAAGCATGACGGCTGTCTTTTTTGCCCTTTTCTTCTCGGTGAAGCTGAAATATGCATTCTCAGACCAGTCCACCAGTTGAGCGGCGCCAAGTTTCAGTTTCGAACAACTGGTGGACTTTTCAATCGCCAGCACTTCAAAGCCAAGACCCACATTCGTACACAAATTATTCGTAATTTGTTGTTTGCTGATGATGATGCTCTTGTTGTGACATCCTTTGAGGAGGCCCAACATCTAATAAATATTTTCTCTGCTGCATGTAAAGCCTTTCGTCTTACACATAGCATAAAGAAAACTGAATTTATGCACCAGCCTTGTCCTACTCCGAAGCAATTCTGTGGTGAGAAACAAAAACCACCATTCGACAAATTTCCAGAGAGACCAAAGGCCGTGAACTATGTAAAGTCTTTCACCTATCTTGGTAGCAAAGTCAACTACAGTGGATCTTTAGATGATGAAATCATGTATCGCATTGCTAAGGCTACCACTGCTTTCGGCAAACTTCGCTATCGCTTGTGGATACGAAAATTCGGGTTTACAGAGCTGTTGTCCTTGCCATGTCCGGCTCAGAGTCGTGGATTCCATACGGGTACCATATACGCCAGCTAGATGTTTTCCATAAGAGCTGTCTGCATGCCACCTGTGGAGTTAGCTTTAAACTAACGTAGACCTGTTAAACAGGTGTAATATTGTAAGAATCGAGACTTTACTCATACAGTCTCAGTTACGGCGGACTGGTCATGTCTTGAGAATGTCTGATGACAGGATACCCAAGATCTTAATGTACAGCCGGTTAGATCAGGGCTACAGATATGTAGGATGCCCATGGCTTAGATACAAAGACAAGATGAAGAGCAACTTTCAGCCGTCAATATATCTCATAACACCCTCGAGCGCTTAGCCTTAGAAGGAAGCAAGATCTAAAAGGTCAGACAATCTAACAGTGATCTCATCCCACAATCATCACTATTGCTCTATATGCAGCCTCCGTTGTAAATCACTAGTGAGTCTTAAGTGTCAATTAAGATTATCGCACAAAATCCATAATTGAATCAATTGGTTAAGTTGTCATATGCGTTAAAACAGACGGGAGAAAATCAATTTATATATATATATATATATATATATATATATATATATATATAATTCCGTACCTATTAACGCAAAGTATTTATTAGATTCATCAGAAATTTACATTTCAGCATATCTTTCGTTGTCAATGAACTTACTTTAGTAGTGAAATATTAATTACATTATGGAATGAAAATTTCGAATTCAATTTCGATTCAACTATATCTATGTCAGATTAAGTATCATTCTAGCATCTTCGTAGATAACACACATACACACACGAACACACACACATATGTATATATGAGAATGATATTAACAGATAATGTCTAATGACAAAAATAATAGCCACACTGAAAACAAATAGGGAATTTATTTTTATTAGTTTCTGATAGGCTTCAATTTACTTTACGATACTTGACTTTGATTCTTTTAAACAAGAAATGAGATTTAGCCGACAATATTCTTTTGTTCACCGATTCATTATTATCTTCCTTCTTCTCTGGTTACCTGACGTAATTTCACATACACTGCATGTCTATATAGAAAGCTTTTTATTTCTTTTGTTATTGTTGTTAATGCTATTGTTTTCACTCCCAGAGTTTTTATTATCTCAAATATTTTTAACTTTTGAATCTTAGGAATAAATACATTATAATAATAATAGATGATGGGAAGTAACAAAGCATATAATGATAATGATGTTAACGATAACGATGGAGTTAGTCATAAAAATAACATGAGTAACTTTTTTATTTCTACCATTCAAGTTCACATCGACAAGTCGTGCAGAAGACATTGTAACAGTTTTCCCAATATTTCGACAATATTCAGAAGAACTAAGACTGAAAATAAGTTTGATCTTATAATTATCTCTGGAGTTTATTCGAGAAAATACTCAGGTTTGACAAGTGTCAACATTCTGTATTTCCGATACAGCAAGCCCCTCTCATAATAATCTAATTCGAGGTATAAAATTGCTTAGCGTAAACTATTTAACCCTAGGCTAGCTTTTGTTATTTACTGTACGAACAATGATTTTTTAATTAAAATGCTATGTGATGGATCCTGTCTCCAAAATGGTAATAATGATTGAAATGTACTAATCCAAGAGTAGCAGGTTATTTGCTGACCAAAATCAATAGGCATCCAGAAGATAGGTTTGTTAATGTCCAAACGAAGGAATCGTAATTTGGGACTACTGAACTAAAGAGATTCCATATTAAAACAATTTATTTTTATGTGGCACTGAAATCCGAGGATGCGCTGGAATAGAGAAAGATACCTTCCATAAGCTAAAGAAAGTATTAGGAAACATGAAAATTTATTTAGAAACAAAGAAAAGTGTTGAAACGCTAGCTGATCTTAACACTGAATGCCGGACAATTTTACCTCAGATAAAAAGGATACTTAAGATAACAGAGATATTGTTCTACAGAAGGATGATGAGAATACCATTAATGGAAAATGGAAACAACAAGGACGTTTTAAGAAAAATAGAAACAGAAAGAACACTTATGTTTAGGAAAAGACAGTCGAAATTTCTTTCCTCATGATGTGTCTCAGAGCTTGGAGAATTTGACACTCACATACCATATTGAAACAAGAGGAGTGACGAGAAACCGTAAGTAACCTATTCGATGGGTTTGTATAAAAGAGATGACAGAACAACGTAGGAAAAGGATATTAAAAAAAAAGAAAACACTGCTAAGGGCAACAAAAGTTAAGCGCCCATGTCTTGAATGAATATAGATTTCATCTTTTTACAGATTGCAGAGAGCAAATTGTGAAAGTCTCGTGAAAGTGTCGAAAACGAACATTTTTCTAAAAACAAAATTATATTCATTACCACAAGAAAGAAGTCAATATGGCAACACTAGATTGATCGATAAATCATTTCAACAGAAAAAAAAAACTCTGAGCAATATTGAATCTTTGCGTGCCATATCTAATCATCGTCTCTGGGAATGCATTTATCAATAGAGTCAGATTTGCAATGCAATATGATACTACGAGCTAAAATGAATTTTGTATGTCCATAGTTATGTAAGATATACTTTTGATAGAATGGACGGATCTTTATTTTCTTCCTTCATTTCTACTATACTTTATTAAAAACATATTTTTACGATCACTTAAAAAAACATCATATGAAAATATTTATGATGGTATTTATAAAGATTTCAAACATTTTAAAACATTTGCGAAATCATTTCAGTTGGATTTTCATATGTTAGCAGATATATAGTTGAGATGAGTGGCACGAAGAGAAAGAAAGAGTAGGATAAAGAGAGAGACGTAATGATATATCGTGAAAAAGAAAATAACTTAAATTGTTGCTGTAAACACGAAGAGAATAAATAAGACGAAGGAAATGTGGTACTAAACTGATTCCCAAAGGATGTCCGAAACAGAGGCAAAAGTTTACAGTGGAACATACTCTACAGTCCAAACGTTTGAAGCCGCACCCAGAATTAGCATGAGATGTACTTGACAGAAGTGTGGAAAAAATGAAAAAAAGAGCTCTTAAAGTCATTGAAAATGAACAGAATCAATTAAAACACTTATACTTTCAGAGACTTTTGCAACAAATACCAAAAATGTGTGCTGCAGTAATCAAGGCTAACGGAGTATATTTTGACGAGAGCAGAATTTAATCATAAAATGCTTTTTGACATTTTGTCATAAAACATTTTCTAATAAAAAAAATTATCTCACTTTTTAACCATGTATAATAATTTTATCTTATTTAAAGTACAAAACAACTACTTTGGGGGCCAATTTAAAAACAATAACCAGGGGTTTCCTCAAACGTTTGAATTGTAGAGTGTATGTATCTCAAAGAAGTATTCTCTTTCGATCCGAATGCGTAGAAGATCAAATAAATCCTGAGAATGGTTCAGTCTTGTTGCGTTAAAAGAAGATCCAAACAATGTGTACCTGAAAATAAAATGGTATAAAAATGAGACAATGATAGTAAAAACAACTAACTAATATTAATTTCTTAAAACGAATAAAAATCTCGAATGTTATGATCGAAATACAAGAAAAAACACGGTGTTCTTACTATGGTTAATACTATTACTTTTCTTTCTCTCTCACATCTGTTTTCTTTTTTCTCTTTTCATAATTCTTCTTTTTCAACAATAATAAAGTAACGATAGGAGTGTTTAAAAAAACGGATGCCGAAAAACATAGCACAAAACTATCAGCAAAGAAAACAATTATGAATCCTGTAATTAAATATAGAAAGTGCCGAGTACAATGGTAAGATGGATTGGTTAGGAACAACAATATCCTGGTAACTGTGCAAATGATTTCATTTTCCCTTTCTTGAAAATAAATAGACGTAAAAGGGAATCTCATAGGCAAGATAACAATTATAGATATATTTGTAATAAATGGAATAACAATATTATCACCGATCTTTTTACAGTTCTTCTCTTGGATACTTCTATTTATCCGGTTAGAAAGGATAAAGGCAATTATGTTTTAGGACCGAAATGGTTTACTAAGGAGTATTTAACGTCCCTGTGCTGTAGTGATGATCTGATTCTCCTCATTTTAGATGGAAGAAAGTACTCAGCTTTGGTGATTCCAACTTTACGGTACCTTCATCATCGCACTAATGAGGCTGGGTCAGTGTAATACCGATGCCAGCTTGGCAGTGGGCGCGGGGACTGAGCAAAAATCAATTTTGTCCTTGGTCCATATACATAAATATGTGTATGGCGCTCCCCACATTAAAACGACCTTGTGTCACATTGGTGGGGAGGCCGGGTAAATATACTTTGCACTGTGGACACATAATTATGTTGAATAAACTGAAGCAATATCAAAATAAATCATTTACAAATTAGCAACAATAAAAATTCTAATAATAAAATTTGTTTACTTTATTCTTGAGATTTCAATGTATGCGAATCTGGAGACAGAGCGTCTGTTAGCGATACAGATTGACAAAAGCCGGAAATATAAATTTAAAAGTAGGAATACATTTAGAAAATACAAAGAACTGAACATTCATTCGAGCAAGTTTATTGATACTATTATGAAAATTATTCGTTTATTTTACGTGTATTTGACGAAATACGCGACTTAGAAACTAATCGGGTTTTACAAAAGAAGAGCGAATACAATCGAATATTTGCTTTCGCCAGTTACTTCTTTAATTTTTTCAATAAAGTGACGAGTTTACCGGCATATTTGTTTCGCAGTGATCACAATGGCTTAAACAAAACATATTTTTCGCTTTTTGAGAGGTAGTAATTTAAAGTAGAACGAAGGAATTTGTTAAAAAACTGCCGATTATTAAGTGCAATCTATTATGATGTAATGTGCTTATTACAGGGGAGTTGCTGTTTTTAATAGTAACAGCTAGCAAAGAAATGCATGACATCGCGGGTTCTGTTACGTGTAAACAGTAATGTTTCGTCCTTCAGATTTTTGTCTGTCACGTGTAAGATTTTTAATGCAAGTTTCATGAGACTCATAACGTGAATGGCCGTAAACTGACATTTTCTTCAAAAAAATTGCTTTTATACAATGCAATCATATAAAAATAATCTTATATCAGGATGTAGGACATTTAATCTCAACCACTTAGCCGTTGTCAGTTTGTAGCGGGAACATTTCGACACAACCTTTATAATAAATGTAAAAATAAATAAAACGAAGCTTTTGACAAAGTGAAAATCATGTACTTATATTTCAAATGCAAACTCTATAAATTATTTTTTTTTAACGATTTAATATTTAATATTGTCTTTGGGTAAAGTAATATAGATAACTTTCGCCAACAGAGGATGTTTTAATACATCATTTTTTCAATCTCACGCTCTGGAATAAAATTGTATTTATTTTTGGTTAGTTTTGTTATTTGCCGAAATAATATTTTTAAATATCTGGAGAGACTTTATCTCAACTAGTTGAGATGAATGAGGGATGTTAATGTAAGAAGAAGTGAATATTATTAGGGTAGGGATGATGGATAACGATTGTCAGTTGAATTTGATTTGAACAAGTTAGGATTGTAGTTTTCAGAGTATCATTCATGCAGAAATCTGTTTTTTTGGCAAAACTTTTTTCTTAGATTTGGAATGCATTGGAAACGGGAATGATTCGACACTGTTAAAATGGCATAGCGTATCCTAGCTATTAAAATGGCATAGCGTACCCTAGCTGTTAAAATGATATAGCGAACTCTAGATGTAAATATATAAAGACTGGTAGAACTAAAGAATGAAACTTTTCGAAACATTTGCTGTGGAAATAGCGAAGGATTTCAATGTTACCTATTTCTAAAGACGTAATGGATTTTATTTTTTCCTATAAATAACCTTTTTTTTTTACATGATTATCTAAAATAACGTTTAAAGTGACAAAATCTGTCAGATAGTAATACAATAGATTTTATCGATTTAAACGTTAGTTTTACTAATAATATCGGTATCCAATAAAAATGAGGTCTGAAGTGATAAAATATCACCTATATGGGAAAGGGGCTATAGAATTGTGCAAAAATAAATAAGTTAATGGTTGTTTGTATTTCACTTTTGGTTTTCTTCAAAGTCCACATATTCAAAACAAAGGTCAGTTTAAAGTTATCGATACAAGCGCATATATTATAACTGAAACAAAGTAATTTTCTTGTACAGTGATTCATAATAGTTACAGTTATGAAAGCTGTAACATTATGACGTCATACGCTCTTGTCCAGTTGCTTGAATTAAACGATTAAATAGATTATTATATATCAAAAACAGAATGCCACATAATCATATTATCAACATACGTTGTACACGGCTGTCAATGGCTATATCAGCCACTGATCTAAATTACCTGTACATGGATGTATATGGACAGAATGGACAGATAGTGTACTATCTCATTAAAAATTACCTCTGTGTCTCTTCTGTATCAATGTTACAAGTTAGAAAACTGTCTCAATAACTGGTGATGGTACAAGTGGCAGGAGCGATTAGATGTGTACTTTTTTCCTTGGGCAAAAGAGAAAGAAAATCTGAAGCGTTGCCAATAGATCTGAATCAACTTAATCGAATGCTGGTAAATTGTAAGAGAAATGATGGCATCAGGTATGAAAGAGATCACTGGTGCGTAAAGAAATTAATTCCTAAGAAAGTACTGATATAATCTCACTCGCTAAGAAGAACACTTCGGTTAGATTCTTAGTATTAAGATGATCTAATCATGGCTCGGTGCCACATCCACAGAATGGAATATATTCATATTATTGAAGAATAAATTGTATTTTATAAAATTAGTCAAGAAGTGGCACAAAGATACACCGAATGAAGGTTTTAAATGGCTTTACTGTGTACCTGTTTCAAAATATAATATTTGAGTCTCAGGCGTTTCTAGACCAAATGTTGGTGGTTATCATAAATACATAAATGCTTGCAGAGGTTGAAACGTTCACACTGTGCTTCTGTCAGAGGTTGATAGGAGGATGGAATACGCAGATCATGATAAAATGAAATATTAATATATTCAGTATTTTATTCACCCATTCAGTGTGGAAAGGCAATGGGAAGAATCTATGGTAAACCGAATCGAGTTTGTGATTCGCAACCACAATAAATGCATCATTTTGTGTATCTTCAATCATAGTCTTTTCTATTTAAGCTCAGTGTATAAGCGGCAAACAATTTGTCACTATATTCACTTGATGATTAATTTTTACGGCTTATCAACCCTATTGAGAGTTACTTAAAACCAGACCATATTTCGTATGGCAAAAATAATTCTATTTTTTTCTTTTTTACGAGAGAATAATGCATTATATTTTAAAGTTAGCAATGACTTTTCCAAATAGAAGTTTTACTATTTAACCAATAGCTAGGTTACTTCACTTAATGAGCATTTTTTTTGCGAAATTCAGACTACAATCTAACATGAGGAAAGAAATCTTGCTCGACTTGAAGTAGGAGTTAAAACTTGGAATTTTGGCTGTAACTAAATTGGAGGCTTACTATAATTCTTCAGAGTACAGATATTTTGAAACATCATCTAATGACCCTGTGTCATTTGTATTACGAAGACATACCGAAGACATATACATTAAAGTCAATGTAGATGAGTATTTAATTTGAATGCCATTAACAATTAAGAATTAATACGCAGTGCATAAAAAATCGAAGCATAAACAATTTTGAGGTTCTGCTCTAAAATAAATGTAAAAAATCATTCAAGAAATGGAAATATTGGTAATTACTGTAAACATTGCATTCTGCTCTAACAAAAATGTTTCTGGTTATTTATTTATATAAATACATATGAGTTAAAGATCTAATGAAGATTAAATATAGATTGGAATCCCACAGGATGATGAATTAAAGAACAAATAGGCAACGTAGATCAATCTAACATGTTTGACTTTTATCAAAGCTTCGTCAGAGAGAAAACAGAAAAAGACAGAAACTCTGGTATTTTCAATTTTGTTTGGGTTACTTCTCATTGATCAGTCACGTATCACGTGCCTTAAAACTTAGATAATTCTATATTAGGGCAGATCAACTTTTAAATCGGACACTTGGACAAGTTTAGATAGTTGGGGCATGATATCATAAAACAACGCACAAAACATTTTACGTTAAAATTTCTATTCCATTTGAGGAAATGCAATTGAAACCAAATTAATATCTTTGAAATTATTTCAATATTAACTGAAATAAATAACCAGGCCGTATTATTCTCTGTTAAAAATAAAGTGAAGAGCAATCAATTTAATACTAAGGCTTAATATTTCTTTAAAATACTGAAAATAGTACACACATAATTATAAGAAATAACATGCTTTATAAATTTTACTTTTGTATTATCGTATACAACTTAGATAGACAAGAATAAATAGACAACAACTGGTGAAAGTTCCTAAACGTAACGCGGAGAACTGTGATACAACTGCTTCTACACGGAGAAATATGCCAAACATAACAATGGCGTCGCCAATAGGATCGTTAAATTCGCTGGACGACCCAGAATACATAGAAACCTGGAGAACTTTTGCTGCATTTGCACGAGTGAAAAAATTAAGAGACAAAAAAACCGACGGAGAAGAGAACGAGATAACGGATTTATTTCTTGCTACTTCTCGGTGCGAAACTGTGAAGAAAATTTGTGTTACCCGAGTGAATTAGAAGAAATGACATTTGAAGAAATTATTAAAATGATAAAAAGAACATAAGACCAAAGAAAAGATTGGTCAATGCTGAAAGAAGTTTTTTTAGAGACAAAACAAGCACCCAAATGATTCCATTATACAATACTTACATAGATTGAAAGAACGAGCCAAGTATTGTAAATTTGAAAAGTTGGTAGCTCGGTAAATGACTATAGAAGACGAATTAATCCTTTTCAGAATAATTGAAGGCTTGCAAGACCAAAACCACAATACTGGAATGTCTACAGAGTAGTAGTATGAGTTTGGAAGCTAGCGTCGAGTTGTTACAACAATTAGAGTTCATTAGATAATTTAATCAACCAAAAGAAGAATTCGAAATGTACAGGACGAGCACCACGAAATCCATAATTAAATGTAGATATTATGGGAAAAATCATGAGAGAGCAAGTACAAATGTCCGGCTCTATGAAGCTCAAATTGCAAATGAAGAGCTCATTTTTCAGAACGTATGCAAATACGAAAAGAAAATAGAAAGAGTACAAACGGTACAACCCCCCTCCGAAGAAGCTGAACTACTTACAAGAAAAAACAAAAAAGAAGTCTAGAAAATATAAGGATTAAAATGCAAGTTACGTTGATACTAAAAAGTTTCTGGATAAAATTGGGACGACCTAAATTTAAAAAAAAAAAATATTAAAACAATTTGATGGAACATCTATAAAACTAATGGGTACATTTCAAGGCAATTTTGAAACTGAGAAGCGTTTTGAAGCAATTCACATTACTGTTATAAAATGCGAAAAAGATCACGTATTACTGATGTATTAAAAGTCGATACAACAAGAGTAATCAATTCTATGACAGCAGAAGAAAATGAAATAAGATTATTGCAAGGTTATAAAGCAATCATTTGACTAAAAGAAAATTATCACCCAAAATATACAGTCAAGAAAATTTCCAATTCATATATTACCTTTAGTAGTATCCAAATGAAAAATGATACAACAAGGCATACTAGAAAGAGTAACTCAAGGTGGTAGCAATTGGGCGTCACCGATAGTAGCGATAAAGAAACCTGAGAAAGATTTAAGGATTTGTGGTGTTTACATCATAGGGGTAAATCACCAGATATGTTCAGACTTTTTTACTTTGCCAATAAACTGCGAGCGACGGGTTAGCAATAATGGAGCACTTTGCAAATTTGATCTCAGCATACAACCAAATAGAAATTGACGAGAAATACAAGAAAATTACCACGATAACCCCCACCCATAGACATAGTAAGATGAAGTTCCGTTTGTGATAAATACTTTGACCCATAGCTTTCAAAAAGCAATTGAAAGAGTCTTATTAGGAAATATAAATAATATAATAATATACCAGGACAATATATGTGTAGGGACAAGAACTAAAGAAGAATTAAAATATAAAACAGAGCAAAAATTAGGGACATTAAAAAAGCAGGCATGACTGTAAACAAAGACAAGTGTAATTTTGATTACAAGAAGATATCATATTTAGGATATCAAATATCAAAAGGAGGCATATAACCCAACGATAGACCAACAAAGAAAATAACAGAAATAGCTGCTCCAACAAATAAAAAAGAATTAGTATCCTTTTGAGGGCTAATAATTTTTTCGTGTAAATACATACCAAGATACAGCAACATAATAGAGCTATTTACACAATTACGCAGTAAAAAAACAATGAATTTAACTGAGCACAAAAGCAAACTATCGCTTTTGAAACACTAAAGAAAATACTAAGGAACAAACCAACAATAAAAGTTTTTGATCTACAAAAAGAAGTAACGTTAACCACAGACGCGAGTGAAAAGGCGATTGCTTCTATTCTATCAAAATACGGCAACACAATCATGTACATATCAAGAAGGTTAACGTCAGCAGAAACTAAATACTAGAATATTGAAAAGGAAGCATTAGCGATTCCATGGAGCATGGAAAGGGCAATATGCTTATTAAAATCGGACCATAAACCATTGGAATTCATATTTAACCCGAGAAAAGAATTGCCAAAAGTCACATCGTCAAGGATTTTAAGATGGGTGATAAAGATCATGTCATTCGATTTTGACATACTATACGTAAAAGGAAACATAATCCTCACGTAGATTTTGTATGAATATCAAAGTTCAAGAATGAAACAGAAGAAAAACAGGAAAATTCTGAAGATAAAATAATACACTGGGTAGAAACAGAAGAAGACTCAAAATAGAAACAAAGCAAGACTCAATATTAAACAGAATAGTAGGGAGAATAAAACATAATAAATTGTTCGATGTCAGAGCGACCCTTTAAAGAAACGAAGCACAAACTAACCATAGAAAACTGTATAATATGCAATGGGGATATAATAGTAGCTCCACAAATAATAAGAAGGGACATATTAAAAGGAGTGCATGATGACGTACACTGTGTCATAACAGCAACAAAAAAATTACAAGCCTGCTGGCCAGAATATTCAAAAGAAGCAGAGGAATACATTAAGAGATGCCCCAAAATAGTAAAAAAAAAAAAACTTCAAGCAAGAAAAAATTCACTCATGGCCCAAGGAAGCAGAGCCATCTTTTAGGGTCCATATGGATCATGCTCATAACAAAGATAGAGGTTTATTAATATTAGTGAACACATATATGGGATGGCAAGAGGTTGTCATAGTAGAAGACAGAAAAGCCACTACAATAAAGCAAGAGCTAAGAACTATATTCTAAAGGAATGGAGTACCCCAGACAATAGTCACCGACAATGCACCTGTGCGTGGTTAAAACAGATTGGATGCATCCCATACAAGACACCACAGTATAACCCACATTCTAATGACATTGAAGAAAGAATGGTACAAACGTTAAAAATTGGATTAGAGCATTCCCACCACTTAATGAAAGCATAGAAGCGTATTTACCAAAAATGCTTCTCGGTTACAGATCCATTCCACATGCGGAAAGGAAACTGAGCCGTTCGGCATTAATGAGAAGACAAATTAGAGCCCCCATAACTATTTCCTTTTCAACGAAAGAAAAGGTATGATATAGAAAGTATAAAGAGGCTGATCCAGATAAAACAAATTTCCTGATACAAAAAGGACATAACACGGCTATACTTGAGAAAAAGGGACAAAATATACTGGCACATGGAGACCAAGTGGAGGAAGTGGAAATGAAAGATCAAGAACAAGAAGAGACATAAAGTTATAAAAGTAGAATAGAGCAGGAAATGGAAAGGAAAAAGATGGAGGAGTATGAAGAAGAAAATGAAGAGTGACCAAGATCACCATTAAAGAGAAAACACTAAAGACAAGAGGAAGAACCACACAGTTCTAAAATAATCAGGAATAGTAAAAGAAAAAACAAGGATGTACGACCTCTCCGATTCATGGAGGTGTAGTATTGTATGCAAATTAGATAGACAAGTATAAATAGAGAAGAACTGGTGAACATGGGGGCTATGCTTAGCAAACCCGTTTGCTAAACGTAACGCGGAGAACTGTGCTACGGCTACTACACAGCGATATATGCCAAACATAACAAATTTAAAATAAGTCATTTACATATAGTTAAAAAAAATGTCAATATCGCTGTATTCAAATCGCAGGTTATGTTAGAATAAATTAAATTGAAAACTTTTTTTTTTTAGTTTATAAATCATAAACATGTCCTAATTTATTTTAAGCGATAGTTTTATTTCGGAGAAAAACTAAAAGACAAAAACATCAGTTTAACGTTTTATTTTAAACAACCGGATATAAATTTTGTTCATGATTATTTGCCTTTATACCGTTATATGAGCGTGCGTTTTGTTTTTATTTACATAGAAAGTTTTTGTTTTTTTTAAGAAATATAAGGTAAAAAAAGATATGAATTGCAAATTTTTAAAGTAAAATATCAATTGATTGAGTAGTTGAATTTATAATTGTTTATAGTGTAATATTTTTCAAAAGTTTTATGAAAATATATGACGAAAGACGAAAGATAGGGGAGATGTTTCCTCTAACTTGGAGCATTTCTTGCTTATGCCTTTCTCTTGGATTTGAAAAAAAATAGATAGAGAAAAAGCGAAAATAAAAGTAATGGCACACTGAAAAAACATACTGATGGTATTAAAAAGCTTGCATATCTTGGAGGAGTTGAAGTCAAAGATTAATAAAGATACTACATGGGGAAATGACATTAAATTTTAAAAAAGAAAGAGGCTCAAAACATCATTTAACATTTACTTGAGATGCAGAAACTAAGACAGGGAAAATACCTGACTCATAGAGAATAGTTCCAACTACAGGTGCCACTGATGTTCTATGAGAAGAAGCTTTTAGATTATTGGAAGAATTTGGTAGTATAGACACTTTAAGACTGTTCTTCTGAATAACACAAATACGAATACTGGATGTAAGGCAGGCCTTGTATCTGCTCTGGAGAAGAAGCTCCATCAAAAATTACATACAGTTGGTTGCTCATTACATCAGAATGAGCTACCATTCAGAGCTATTTTTAAATAGGTTCAGAGGATAACAAGAAACCCGACTTCTTTTACAGGCCCACTTTTGAAAGTGAGTAGATGGTTAACTTTAGCAACTAGGTTAACGAGTATGATTACCAGAGGTACATACCCTTCAGAACTCCATGACAAACTTCACCAACTTATCATTATTGCAGTAAGTGTATGCAGTTAGCTTGTTTGAGATTAAGGGGGATAGCATATTCCATAACAAGGAGTTGTATGTATTCACTATAATTCAAAGGATTAAGAAACAGTCTGAAGGAATTCAAAATATTGAATTCAAGAATATCCAATATAATGGTTTTGCTCTGTAACCTGAGAATGTGTTGTCAGAAGAATTGGAAGTGAGAAAAGTAGCTCTTTTCTGAAATTAAAAACGATTTTTATCCTTTCAAAATTGGGAAGGCATCCAAGAAAAGGTTGAATAAAATACCTTAAAGTCTTGTATGGGTCAGAATTAATCCATCTATCACAAAATAGAATTCATGAGCCTGCAACTACTGAAAACGTTTCAGAAAATGAAATTCAAGCATCTCTTATAAATAACACAAAATTAGAGTTGTCTGATTTTTCTTCACACTCTAAGAATGTTGAAAGAGGAATGAAGTTAACATCTGAAGCTTCTCATGTAGTTTATGGATTTGATACAAGTCAAGGACACATTCTTGTAGAAAAATTATGTTGTCAACTAAGGCCTTCCTTTGTTTCTAAAGGTTGAAATACTGAAGATTTTGATATGATTATTTACATATTTGGCCTGAATTAGATTTCATTTAATTTAAAATTTATTTATTAAATAAAGCAAACTTTTTTGATTCACTGTTGAAATAATATTTTTCAATCAAATATTGCCAAAGTGAATGGATTTTTAAAAGTATTTTTAATGCCAATTTTTGGTTGCGTTTCCTCAAAAGGGGTTTAAAACTAGGAATCTAAAATTTGGTGTGAGTTTTTATCTCATTAAATCCCAACGATCTCGTCTTGCCCAAAGTTGTTTGTGAAAAAGTGTAAAATCGACTTACCCTTTCTATAGTATGTTAGTTTGTGAAGATTCTTATATGTCTAAACGGACATCAGATGGTAATGTTTATTCGTAATTGTGTAAGTGGGAGTTCTAATGTCTTCACTTTTTGCGGTCAGCCAGCGTCACGTGGTGTCTCTTTTAGCGTGTATACTTTGTGTTAGATAGATATGTTAGATTCTTTTAGAATGGATCAAAAGGTAAATTGAGACAATGGTATTTTTATTATTATTTAGTATTAATATAAACAGTATTTTAGTGGGTAGACTTGCTTAATTATTTACGAGCAGTGACATTTTTGTTTATTAGTAGTAATTTGATGTGTAACAGTTAAGTGAGCTACGTAGCGAATTCGATCCTAAAATTCTCTTTGATCTGGTGCGTTGTTAGAGGTTTAGGTTGATGAGAAAGAACGATTTATTTTTTGAATTGTACTAAAGTAATTTTTAAATGACATAAAAGCCCTTAACATCTACAGCTCAAAGCCGTATCAAATATACACCAAAGGACAAGGATAACCTAGCAGCAACCGTTTTTACAATATTCATCAAGTGTTATAACTGACATGTATCTGTGATCTGCTGAATCCTTTAACAGTTTTGGCCAACAGTTCTGTAATATACGATACATAGAATGTATCTAAATACATCTATTTAAATAGATACAATCATAAAGAATATTGTTTAGTAATTGTTTCTTGTGTCCCATTAAAACATCAAGGTTCATCTCGCAATAATACTTTGCTGATATTACATTTGAAATATATAGGATTATATCATTTCGACATGTCGTATATAAATAGAAATAGAGAAATAAATAGATTTGGGAAATGCTGACAGATACATGAAAGAATTCTACACATGGGATATGTTTCTCCATACTTGTAACAATTATGGTTGAAGTCATTTGTAATCATCCTTGAAACTAAAAGACTTAAAGAAGTGATACTAAAAAGTTAAATTAATAATTATCTTTCACATGTTTATGCGTTTTAAGCAATCATGAAGACATCAAAAATATTGATTCATTTGTAAATTATTTAAACCCAGAAAATGTTTTTAGATTGCAAGTATGCTTTTTGGAGATGAAAATGGTTTAGTAATATAAGCTTTGCTAATTAGCCCAGAAGAGGGTCATTCAGCAATTTCCCAAAGGTATTTTGCGCGTAAGTGAATTAGAACTCGTCTCTACAGAGAGGGAGTGAGTGAGAGAGTATTTTATATTCCAATTTCAGGCATCCGACGAGTTGCTTCAATTTTATCTCGATCTTATATATATATATATATATATATATATATATATATATATATATATATATATATATATATATATATATATATATGGTGTATTGAAGTGCGTATAAAGTATTTAATCCGCATATAAAAACAACACGTATAAATTATCGATGCATGCTTTTCTTTTCAACTGTTATATATACCGTCACTTTGAACTGATTCCAATTTCTGCGATCCAAAATATGCCAGGATTTATTCAACAACATGTTATGTCCTATAATGACAATACCAAGTTCTTAATAATGACTGAGACGGAAGAATACCTTTTCTTCCTTAAGTGCCATATGTGATGCACGGTTGGCAGATCATGTTATTTTCGATTCATCATTGACTTGACTAGTTCTAACAGTAGTCTGGCGTTACATTCTGCGGTAAAGTGGTTAACAACCAAAACTATAGGACCCATTGTCTCCTAATATTTACCCAATACCTAGGATAGAATAGAGGCATTCATATCCTTTATGTTATTTGCACGTAATTGAACGTAACATCTCATTCCGAATCATTATCCATATTCCCCCCCACCCCGTGAAAGCAAGGTCGAATTTACTGCTTTCAAACTTGCTAGCCGATCGATCCTCTGTGGCGAAATCGGTAAAATCACGTCAGGCTATATGACGGTTCCGTATAGGATACAGGTTCGAATCCTGTCGGAGGAGGAATATTTTCCATAAAAATTTCTCGGATATGTTATTTAATACTGTTTATTATAAACACAGCAAGTGCTTAAATATTTGTATCTATAAAAAGAATGTTAAACATAAAAATGTCTAAAAATAATTGTCGGACTTTGTCCATTTCATAATATATTTATATATATATAAAATGTGTGTATGTGTGTGTGTGTGTGTGTAAAAGTTGATATTGATGTCAACACACGAAAACAACAGTCTGTTTCGTACCTAATATATATATATATATATATATATATATATATATATATATATATATGTATATATAGTAGTAAGCTACGAGTTTTCCGAGCACACCTGCACGTTTGTTTATTCAATACTCACTGATCCAATCTGCGGTTTATACTGCAACATTCTGTATGGACTTTAGCAATGTTCATTCATTCTATCAGTGTATCTATCGCTCTATTTTTGCCTGTCTTTATCTCAATGTTATGTTGATAGCAAATTAAAGAAATCGAGTATTTGATTGTTAGAAAAAAAAGAAGCAATCATGTATGTGAATGAATCCTTAAATAACAACTCTGTATTCAGTTAGATAAATCATTTGATTTTATATAAATATTGCCACATGATTAGAGTACAAACTGAGATTACTTAAAATGTTTTTGGGTAACTTTGCCCGATTTTCGATTCTAACACAAAAGCTTAATTTTTTTTAATCGTTTTTTAATGCCCAAAGCCTTTCAATCAGAAGTCGGCAGCATTTTTGCATGAATGATTAATATCATTGTTGAGTAAAGCATGTTTTGATATTAGCTCGGATCTCAGCAAGACATCCGCTGAACAAATTGTTTAGTCATTCAATTAGACGTCGAAAGCATTCCTCTTGTATTTTTACTGCACCTGCATTAGCCATCTGTGCTGTCATAGAATGTCGTTTTGAAATCAAATAAAATCTAAAACCTAGAAAATGTTTAGTGCACAATTTTCAATTCGTGTTTATTTAATTCACCGAAAGATTTCATTTCCTTTGAAAATAAAATAAACATAGAATAACATTAACAAAATAAAAATGAAATAAAGCGGTGTTTTGTTTTTTGTTTTTTTTTTCATCCAGATTTTATAGAACAAGAAAAGAACGCTGGTTCTCGTAATGCAATTCCAGAGTTGAAGAGTTAAATGTTATCTTGTTTTCTAATGCAAATAATATTGGCAACTAGGAAATTCCGGTCGCATAATTAAGATTAACGTAAAACACAGGTGTAACACTGATTTTCCGGCAACTGATAGTCCCTTGCCACATCGAACCCGAACAAAATTACAAGCCAGTAATTAAATTTCACTCGATTGTCTGATTGGTTGGTTGGTTGGTTGGTTGGGTTTTATGGCATATCAACCACTGTGGGTCATTTAATGCCAAATCAAGGCAAACACACACACACACACACACACACACACATATATATATATATATATATATATATATATATATATATATATATATATATATATATATATACACACATATACCTATACATATATTATATATACAGTACTATTAAACATATAGCTGGCAACATTATTTTTTCCAAAAAAACGTATAGCTGAGCTGGCAACATTATGTTTTCCAAAAAACGTATAGCTGGCAACATTGTTTCAAAAACGCATAGCTGTCAACATTGTTTTTACCAAAAACATATAGCTGGCAACATTGTTGTTTCAAAAAACGCATAGCTGGCAACATTGTTGTTTCAAAAAACACATAGCTGGCAACATTATTTTTCAAAAACGCATACCTGGCAACATTATTGTTTCAAAAACGTATAGCTGACAACATTATTGTTTTTTTCCGAAAAACACATAGCTGGCAACATTGTTTTTCCCGAAAAACACATAGCTGGCAACATTGTTTTTTCCGAAAAACACATATCTGGCAACATTGTTGTTTCAAAAAGGCATAGCTGGCAGCATTATTTCTTCCAAAAAACGTATAGCTGGCAACATCATTGTTTCAAAAACGCATACCTGGCAACATTATTGTTTCAAAAACGCATATCTGGCAACATTATTTTTCCAAAAAACCTATAGCTGGCAACATTATGTTTCAAAAACGTATAGCTGGCAACATTATTTTCCTCAAAAAAGTATAGCTGGCAACATTATTTTTTTCCAAAAAACACTTAGCTGGCAACATTTTTTTTCCCAAAAAATGTATAGCTGGCCACATTATTTTTTCCAAAAAACGTATAGCTGGCAACATTATTGTTTCAAAAACGTATAGCTGGCAACATTATTTTTCCAAAAAAAACGTATAGCTGGCAACATTATTGTTTCAAAAACGTATAGCTGGCAACATTATTGTTTCAAAAACACGTATAGTAGGCAACATTATTTTTTCCAAAAATCGTATAGCTGGCAACATTATTTTTCCGAAAACATTATCTGAGGCCTTGTTGTTGGACGTAGTTTATCATCATACCCAGGACGCGGATGTAGTTTATCGCCATACCCAGGACGCGGATGTAGTTTATCGTCATACCCAGGACGCGGATGTAGTTTATCGTCATACCCAGGACGCTCGATTGTCTGATTAATTCACCTGGCGATGTGTGGCGTGAATTTAAAGCTGATGATAATGTAGAAATAGTAAAGTTGCATAATTAGTTGGTAGGAAGTGTATTATTGTATTGTTGTTATGTGACATCGGTTGGTTCTGCAGTACGGAAAATCCGGCACAGTAACGGAAAAGATGTTGCTCAAAAATCGGGGGTGCACATGTAGAGACTGAAATGTTTTTGGTCCGCCCAACTTCCAAAAATCTTATCACATGATCAAATATCAGAATCTGGGGAATTTTCATCTTTCCAACTGATAACTTGTCAGAAAATCATAAATTTAAAAAAGAACGAAGACTATAAAATATATGTAGAAAGGGAAGTTAATATGGATAAACTTGTTTTCATTTTTAGTAAGGAAGGCGAATGAGCAAAATAACGGTTGATAAATTAGTAGAATAAAGATATAAACAAAAGTAGATGTAGATGGACTAAAATAGAGAGAGAAAGAGAATAAGAAGATAGAGAGGGAGGAATATGTAAGCCATAGTTTGAAAGAGGAAAGAAAAAAGACAATGAAGAAAAATATTAAATTGATATGAAACAAAGAACGGAAGAATTGAGTAAAGCAATATAAGGTGAATCCCGGGAGACAAAACAAAATATGATCTATCTATAGGAAATCTATGTCACAAGATTTTTTATCTACGCAAAATATATATACTTCGTAAAAATCATAGAAATAAATGATAGAACTCATATGCAGTAACTTCATCAACATATGAAGTTCGATTAAAAAACAATAAAGTACAATTATATTTTATTCAGTTATATATTCGCCATTATTTACAATAATGTTTCAGTCGATCCAGACTCAACCCTCGTCAGAAGAGAAAATAAAATCATGAGAAAAACGGAATATTTCTTTCACTCAGGAAAAATAAATCTGAATGAAAAATGTTCACAAATATACCAAAATAACCAATCAATTTTCTGTAAGCACCTTAAGCATCTATCAGATTGCAGATGGTTGGTGTTCTCCAACAACCACATGGATAAATAAAGAATTTGAAATCGTGTGCATTCCGTACTCTCTCGCCAGCAAGTCGATATATGCCGCCTCCTTAAACTTCCTTACTAGCAAACTATGTTCCCTATGATGGGCCCTATTACCTGGGTCCTATGCAAAAGTGTGTAATACCAGGTGATCTGAATCGAATTTAATGAATCTTTTTTCTAAAAGATGTTGATTTGTGATGAAGCCATTATCTAATAGGTTCGCTCTAAATATACCAAGATAAACTTTGCAATCGCGGTCACACCGGAGAATCAAACAAAGTAGGCACATCAGCGGGTTGGTCTGTAAAGCGACCTCTAGCTGCCAAATGCAGATTCTTACCTTACAGGATATCAGTTGTACCTGACATATAAACATGTTGTCGACTCAATTGTACTTAGAATGTGCTCAACAACCGTGTACGGGAAGATACATAATCGCCTGAACTGAGAAGGAAAAGACAGTCTGACATTCTCACGCGAAAGGAGATCCACGTTCGCCGAAAATCCCCCAAAGCCATGTACTTATTCTCTGTTATTGATTGATAAAACTATAATTATGCGTATGAAAGTTTTAAGCTCATTTTCTAATTTGTCTGTATAACGATAACGTTGTCTTGTGGAAATTCCCTGCCCTACCAGATACAGTTTGGATTTTTATCTATCATTGACGTATATAGGGCGGCGAAAATAGATTTGCCAAATTGATAAACTAATGATCATTTAGCCACCGCCGATTTTCTTTCTTTGAAAAAATATTTTTCTTTTCTTTTTACGAGACACACTGAACAAGTATTAAACATGGTTTAATTAAAATATTGTATTGACAACAATAGGTACTTTTTACAGAGAGGTCCACCCTGTACAAGGCCCGGGAGACACTCAAGGTCGTGGGTTACAGAGTAATAGTTACAGTTTATGCGGATATGAGGTGAAGATAAAGGTTAACTGTAGACTTGAACTGGTCAGGATTCTAGTGATCGGTAAAACATTCTCTTAGGAATCAACTCAAATAGAGCAATGGTCCATGAGAAGAAGCTCCTCGAGTGGAACTGACTTCTCACCAAAGGAATACGGAGGCAACGAGGGTGATTCACCAATAAGGACGCGGTGACACTTTTGGACTCTATCGGGATTGGAAAGTAAGGACTGGGCAGCTCTCGCCCTAATATAACTGCAGTACACCATTTTAGGCTTAATCTGGCTCTTGTAAAATTAAAGGATAACACGAGGAGTCAGGAACAGACCATTTTTTGCATATTTAGTGATGAATCGTATGCACGAGTACCACCTGCGGTTTGGGTTGAGTTTAAGGCCCAATACTCGTTCATGGTATGGGCTTCCTTGAGGGCGCATCCATTCATCGAGACTAGTTTAGTTTCCGAGGTCATAAATTAAACAGCTACCCCCCATTTCCTCCACCAGCATTACCTCACCACTGAGATGTTAGATCTACTTCAGTTGTCTAATGAATATTCTGAATATTAATGACTCTTCCTAAGGTTATGGATAAACTATTTATTCTGTTTACTATTTGTTTAATAAACATTGTCAGACTTGAAGACTGGCTTACAGTCGATATTAGATTATTCTTAGTGATGGGAATTTGATTTTTAATTAAAAAATAGTAATCAAATAAACGTAAATTGCAGCTAACCTTAATATTTTACATGTGTAAAAATAATAAAAAAATAATGTTTATTAATATGAATATTGACGCTTTCTCTTCATTGATCTCTGTAATGATATAATGAGGATCTCGTATAAGTTGTCTTCTCGCCTTTTCTTTTTACACTGCAATTAATAAAATCATTTTGTTTTTACGTTTTCTTTTAGGATTGTTTCTGGTGAGAAAGTAATAAGAAGCTGGAAAAGTCACGTTGGTGAACAGATATACCTAGGTACTTTGATTTTGGTAAGTTAGTTGTTTTTTGCGTTTTCACTATCAACTTTGAAATAGGCACAAACCGTTTACACCACATCCAGTCAAAATCTTTGTAAACAATGTTATCATGTCATAGCTATTCAGGATTTAGGAAATCATAGATCTCTTTCTTTTATTTCTCTGAAGTGTGAATTGCCATGACTTCTTAGTAAAGATAGTGATGTAATTTCCCTTTTTCTCCATTGTTTTGAAGTTTAATAATCCTTCACTTAGACTAGCTGTCAACCAAGGCTAAAAAGCCAAGTCAACACTTCTATTTAACCTTCTATAGCTATGCTATAATGGGATAGTTTCATACCTTTCCCAAGGGCATCTGTGCAGAAGTGAATGCAATAAATTAGGCGGCAATTTGAACTCGGCTTGATTAGTACACATTTTGTGTCTACAACAGTTACACTACCCACACATGCATTTTATGCTAAAGCTGAATCTTATATATCTTCATGATTTTATTTGGTGTGTCCCTTCAGGACATGGAGAATATGACTCTTTACAGCTTCCTTTACACTTATTTACAAGAGGTCCTCAGTGAAACTAATCACCTAAGACTTACACTAAGTTCAGTAGTTATACAGATTTCTATCATATATATATATATATATGAGAAGAAAATATTTCTTACCAACGTGTATCATCCTCTGAGGAACTTTATGAAGTTAAATGTGGATATTTGATTTTGTAAGATGCGATTATACTCAGAAGTAAAGTGGAGGGAAAAATATCGTTATGTTTTCCAATTTTCTATTTGAGAATGCGCTAAAATATTCTCAAAATTAGCTGGGTCAGGAAAGGTAGACTATGGAGGAGGCTAAGTGAGTAAATGTTGTCGTTATTGTTGAATATTTATTTATTTCATGTAATTATATTTGTATTTTATTTTATTTATAAATTTATTTATTTTATTTATAGATATTATTTATTTTAAATGTTTAAAGGTCTTGAGTTAAACGTTTCCTTTTGATATTTAAAATGTTGGCAAGAATCGATAATTGCACTGTCAATATATTTACGTCTAAGATATTTTCTCTTATTTCTTCGTATATTTAATGCATTGGATATATTATTATGTATGAAATGTTACTTATGTTCATAAATACGTTTTAATTTAATTTTTGCAAATTTCAAGAATATATTTTAAGGAAGAGCTTTCAGAAATAAAACTATGGACATTTTTGTTATGATTATATCTGTAATAATTTTGATAGTGTTAAGATTGGATATATTGTTTTGGATAGTAGAAGTTTTCCTTTTGTCTTTTATATTGTTTTCACACATATATTTTATATCTGAATGTTTAAACGCACACAAAGACACCCCCATATATATATATATATATATATATATATATATATATATATATATATATATATATAGTGTTGAAGAAATTCAAGCTAGCCAACTAGACAAGCCATGTGGTTCAAGACAAAATTAGTAAGTGTTTCTAGTGTAAATGTTGTCGTCGTACACGTTAATTAGAACCTAAGACGAAATACATGTTTAAATGAAAATATACAACTACGTATGGTATTCGTATAAAGTAAATATTTTAATTTGGAACAAATCTATTTATCGCACTTTAAAAGAAAACTTTCTTGGCTTTCTGTGAGTAAATCAAAAGCTGTATGAACCGGTCATGCCTGCAGGATAGAACAGAAAAACTGTGATTTAACGAACTAACTAGAAATTATTTGCAAAATCTTTCAAAGAAATATTGATGATCAGCGAACTGAATGCTTAATAGTCTTGCCAATTACATTAGTACTTTTGAAGCAAACCTTTATTACTGAAGAAATAATGAATAATTTTATGTATCATCCCAATTACCAGTTATAGCCTTTAAATGTCAAGTCATGTTTAAAAGTAGTAAGATGCATATTAATTCACATCAGTATAGTCTAATGATAACGCATTTTACATATCAAATATCTATTTTCATAATCTCTTTCTCCATTAAACTCATAGATTATATATTAGACAGTGAGAATGTCAGATAAAAACGAAGCTACTGTGTTAGGATACGGATTTATTGATACATATTTGTACATAGCTGAGAAAATAGCAATAGAGATAAACAATAAATAATCGATGAACAAGTAAACAGGCAGATTAGGTGCGGCTAATAACAGGATAATACCAACAATATCACAAGTAAATTCGATATTGTCTTGGATCTTGTAATGACGTTCATATAACATTAATAATTTACCAATCAATGCTCAAGCTGGACTCATAGATAACGAACTCCCTGGTCATTTTGATAGTTATTTCCCGCGGGAATGTTTGTTCAATTCCATCGCTGTTGGGAATTTTGATCGAATTAGCAAGAGACTGTTGCCGGCACAGATTGGTTAGTTAAAGCTTAAGGAAACAATTTATGCAGTAACGTCTTTCAAGTTATCAATCTACATAATAACGAACTCTTTACCATTTACTATATTTTGACTTACAGCACAGTGCTGTCCAAATGACGGATTTCATTATTTTAATTAGAGTCAAAGAGCTATACATAGACACAGAAACAGCATGGTGCCAGTATACAGGCAATTAAACACTGGGAATAATAAAAGAAAACGGCAAATATAATGTATAACAATATATTCCAAATTCCTCACATCTACTTGCCCGATTGTGTTCAAATGCATATATATATATATATATATATATATATATATATATATATATATATATATATATATACTTACAGACGTCAAATAGTATATAAATGCAAATGCATATAGTTGGGGGCTGGGAATGTGTAGGTAGGCATATTTGTAATTACATCGGTAACTGTTTGTTTTCATATATAAAGTAATTTATAAATATTCTGAATTTTTCTATATATGTATATCAATAAATCCGTAAAAAATAAGTTACAAAGATATTGCTCCATTCTTGTACAGGTTACACATGAGTCATCCCAAAGGCATTCAAAATATTGTATATGAGAATTGCAATGTATTTAAAACAATTAAGTACGTGAACTGCAATGAAGTTTGGGTAGTAGATAGTATAAATTTTAATAGTGTGTATGTATGTGTGAGAGAGAACACGTCAGAAGGAGTCTGTTCTTCCTTTATAGATTTATTTTTTGAATGATATCAGCCGACTGCAGCTATCCCCACACACTCTTCGTTACTGAGAGTAATGAGCCTTATTCTGCTAGGGCATTTGATCTTGTCTTAGATTACCTACCAAGGCTAAAGAACACAGTCTCCCTAACTATTTTACCCATACTCAGAGTGTAGAAAAGAAAGGAATGCATGCTTTTTAAAGTATATTCGTGCGAAGTAAAGGTCATTGGCGGAATTTAATATCGGATTGTGGATATCATTTTCCTAGTCCATAACCGCTCGCCATGCATTATATATATATATATATATATATATATATATATATATATATATATATATATATATATATATATATATATATATATAAATACATACATATATATATATATATATATATATATATATATATATATATATATATATATATATACTATTTACATTGCTCGGACTATCATCCTCACCTTTGTTGCCATATTTATCACAACGTTTCGGCCGTTGTACGCCCCGGCCTTCTTCAGACGGTTGTAATGTCGAACTGAACACTTTATTTCCCTCGCTGGGGAACACTGTTCTAGATCGACGTGCCATGTCTAATGCATGTCAGTTATCAGTTATCTCCTGAAATAGTGTTCAGTTCGACATTCCAACCACCTGAAGAAGCCCAGAGCGCACAAGGTCCGAAACGTTGTGATAAATATGGCAACAAAGATGAGGATAATAGTCCGAGCAATGTAAATAGCGCAGATAATACCTCATCTCAGAAATATATATATATATATATATATATATATATATATATATATATATATCCGTATTCACTTGATCTTTCTCCGTGTGACTTTTGTCTTTTTCTCAAGCTGAAGTGGATCCTCAAAAAGACCCGTTTTGAATTCGTGGAGGCCATCAAGTGGGACGTAAGGACGGAACTGAGGAACATTGAAAAGTGTATTAGACTCGACGCGGATTACTTTGTTATTTTGAATTTAAATTTGTGACACCATTCCCGATTTTTTTTTTTTTTGACAAACCTCGTATATTACACTATATGAAAGAACATAGGTAAATTGTTTCACAGATAAACGTATTTTCATGTTTGCATACGTATGTTTTGTACACACACACACACACACACACACACATATATATATATATATATATATATATATATATATATATATGATAGACACTTCGAAAGTTATACCTTCTATTTATTCCCAACGAAACTAGAATAGACACAATAGCACAATAGTACCGTTAAATAGGTCAAGTTTTCAGTTACAAAATACTATTTACTAAATAGTCACTGAGTTTGTTTTTTTATTACAACTATGAGGAAAACCCTGAATATCACGATTTTAAAATGCTACCTCAGCAGAAATGGTAGACTCTTTTTACTAATATCATTTTCACCATTGCTGAGATGCATTAACTGCTGATTAACGATTTTGCATTAACAAATTTTCATCAAGGTTTAATGAGTGCCATTAAGTGCATTTTTCATGGAATTTCAAACTTATTCGTTTTCATTGCGTTTAAAGATAGAACGACAGATGGAAATGTGTCCGATTAAATGTTTTTCGTTAATTCGTAAGGTATCCAAACATCGTCGAAATTCATTCATCCAAGTATTTTCAAATACTTTACAACGTTCACATGGGATATGTGAAGCATTTTTGCGATGTCTCATGTTATGTGACCTGGATTATTTTTAATCGGCGTTTCGATTTGGTCATCCCCTATCACTGCAGACCTTGCGAACCTCTTATAAACAGCACTCTCATCTATAACACCATATACGTAAACGGAAATATATATTTTTGTTGCCGCTTTTACATCATTTTGTTTCTTTCTGAAAATAAAACAGTACTATACGAACGAAAAATCATCACATTTTCCTATATCTCAGTTTTAGCATAAAACATTTAAAATTCACAGTCCCTACACGACTCGTATAGGAAGACGTGTTGAATTTCCACCGTTTAAAACATGTATACAAACATTGGTGATTTTAGTAAATGGTGCACTAAATAGTTCAAATAAAGGATATCTTAAATGTTAATATCTACCAGACGTCTATCGAGAAATTTGTGCATCAAATATAATTTTTTTCTTTTTTGTGAGTACAAAAAAAAAAGCTAATAAATGTAGTAAATCTAGTTTTCTTAGGTCGGGGAGTGTCATACCATATTTGCCTTGGTATAATACGCACATTCGCATAAGCCACCACATATTTTACAAGGATATTTTGTGGGAAAAAAATTAGTACCTTTCATCATATATTTATTGAAATATATTTTCAAGTGGTTTTGTACAGGAAAATGTATGATTTTGTGCATGCAAATACAATACTGTAAAAGTCTACTGGAATAAAGTGTGAAATCATATATTGTAACCTTAACCTTCAAAGGAAACTAAATTGAATTTGCCAAAGTAGAAAAGTCCAAGCAAAATATTTCACTGAATATTACCAGAAGTATACAACAAACAGGGACAAAACTGAATGCATTCTAACAGAAACTGGTATTTCCGCAATCAGTACAGACTATCATACATTTTATTATTAGTAACACAATTTACTGTAATAATTTGATTTGTTTTCAATATCTTATTGTTCGTAACAATTTTTAAGTCAAGCAGATTGAGACCCATCCAACATTCTAGCTTATCGTTGCAGCACTCGGTCGTCTCCCACCTGTAATACGGCTGTATTAGGTGCAAAGCAATTTTTAGTACATTTTTAAAAAATACGAACACAGATAATGTATTTACTTTAAAACTAACATTTATCATTGATAATCTCTAAAACCTTTACTCTGCGGACATATCATTTGATAATAAATTTATAGAATTTTCATGAACACTTGCAGCACTACACTAATCTTTTGATTGTGATTTTTTCTTCGTTGTTTTGGATTCTATGCGTCAAGCTTGTGGCAATGCCAGTATTACTCAATATCTCTTTACTGACGACAAAGAAATGTAAACTTTCGAATTAAGTTGACAGAGTAATTAAAATATCGTTCGATGAGCTGTTCATAAATCTCTGTTAACTGTCAAAAATTTATTTTCAAAGTTTTAATAAAATTAAGAAAGTTTACTTAAAATTATATTAGTGAAAGATTGGGTTTAAATTGTATATAAGAAAGGCATAGGATACATCTTTAGATAAATTGGTTTGGACATAAATGAATGGTAAATGAAAGTCATCAATGGCATAATAATGACCCACTGCATGATTTCATCTGTGTGGTCTATTTAAAATAAGGAAATAGAATTATCCGTGAAAATTTAACGGCTTTTTAATATGAATTTTCTGATGAATCCTAATTCTTAAAATAAGGATTGAATAAGCTCCTCGCGTTTTCCACGACTGTAAAATCAATTGCTAGATCTGCTGCTAGGAAGGTTTATTCACTGCGTCGTGATAGACAATTTTTCCCGCCAGAATCTATTTTGCAATTTTTTAAGTCTACCATTCGTCCACACATTGAATATTGCTGTTACATCTGGTTAGGTACTTCTACTTTGTATTTAGAGATTCTTTATTACATCCAAACCATCTGGCATGTTATCGGTCCTGACCTAGTATCTCGGCTTCAGTCAGTTTCCTACCGCCATAGCGTGGCTTCCCTTTGCCTTTTCTATAAATATTTTCATTGCAATTGTTTCCTCTTTGGTACTTCGACTTAACGAATTTAAATGTAATACTAGATTGGCTGTTATATATCATCATTTCCCTGTTGTAATTGCTAGATATAGTTCCATGCTAACAGTTTTTTCTCTCGCACTTATCGCTTGTGGAACCCTCTTCCGGTTTCTTGCTTTTCAGTCAATTTTGATTTTCTAAAATATAAATGCAATATCAAATGTTACTTTCCGTTTTCCTAATTCGTACGCTTTTACTGTTACCTCTAAATGTTTTTCTTTTTCACATGTTGTTTCACATTCAGCTACCATTTAGTGACTTTTTTGCTTTGCTTAGAGTGAAATAATTTCAAAAATAAAAAAAAAAAACCGTGGAAATTCACTGACTGCATTAACAACTTTAATCAAACATTTCAACAGCAATCATAAGTATCATACGTAAACATTACAGCAATACTAACAGTTGTAATCATGTTGGACATTATGAAATGAGAGGGTACATTTAAAACGATGAAAATTGACAAGATTTTCCATTACAGCGAAGCGTGTGACCTTTATCACCTCCTATTTCTTTCTTTTCCTTTTTTTCATTAAAAATGAAACCGCGTCTCTGATATATTTTTCTTCTATTTTATCTCGCAATCCAAATCAAATGGTCTATTATTTGTCTGAGGTAATGACATGGCGACCCGCACGTGCAAACTAACGCAAGAACAAGAGGAATTAAAATGATTCTCAATTTGATTGTTTCACGATCAACAGGAAGGAATAGGATGAGAAATCCTCCTAGATAATAGCAAATTTAGGTTAGTATAATTTTGGAGTTGATATGTTTAAATTAATAAATCTCAGGTGAAAATGTAGATTTGGGGATTTAATTTTGTAGACTTATCCACATCTTCTAGAAATATATCCAGGTGATATGAAGGTCACGATTATCTGGGAGCAGAATCCTGCCTAGCACTGAAAACTCAAAGCCAATTTGCTGTATGAACAACGAATTCTGACACCATAGCCACACTATCTCTTAATGCGCCCACGAAATCGCGTCTTTGTTGAATATTTGAAGAAAGAGTGAGTCGACAGTGATGTAGGTCGGATGATTGATATCGATTATCTTTGTGCTTCTCTCAGAACAAATGAATCTGCGCGCTGTCTGCACATCGACTTTGTTGTATCGATAATGACAAGTTAGAAAGAACTCACTGTTTGAATTACACTAATTATATAAGACATTGCCATGGATTTTCCTTGAAGGCAATAAAAGGCAGGGAAGTATAGCAAAAGTGATTTCAAACGGAAGCCAATAGATTAAGATGTGTCAGGTTCTTACAGTTTCTTCCAAATTGAAATCTCTGATAAATATCAGTTCCAGAAACATTTGCTTGAGAAAGCAAAACTGCTCAAGTAGTGATCATTTATTTATATACAATCGAACTTAATGGTTAATTTTCACATTTTTTAATCAAAATAAATCGTGCTCTAAAAGAGGATTAACAAAACTGGATCTGGACTTGTGCATCGTCTATGATAAATAAAATTTAAAAAAATAAGAATTGATGTGACATACTAATATAAGTAAAAATTTTAACTGCAACTCATTCACCGCCTATATGTTATATAGATATGTAAATTTTAAACAGCAAACATTGTTTTCATATATGTTTCGTGATTTTCACGGGTTTTTCCTCCAAGGTAACGGATGTCTGATTCCAGTGAAATAATTTTCCGTACATAGGTTTGAATGCTGCCAAGAATCATTGGTAATTTTCGGTTTTGAAATTAATTTTTGAGCAAATATTCTTTCAGAATATTTTAAGAGAGTGATTATTACTACCACCAGTGATATTACAATCGACGTTATTATCACCGTAAGGACAATAGGTTAGGTTTTCTGAGGGTAGTGACGGTAGATTTGGAGGAATTTCAGGATCTTTGTTTATCACTCTAAGTAGCTGAAGAGAGGTTAATAAAAGAAAAGTATAGAGAGAAGAATTTCGGGAGCTATCAGTAAAGTAGTTACAGAATTACTGCGGTGTGTGTTTTGTAAACAGTCTCCCCTCCAGTCCTCCTGCCACCGCTGTGGAATAAGTCTCGAATTATCCTTCTACCAGACAAGGCAACACTTACGTAGAACTTCACTGTACAGTGATAATACTCACAGACTTTTAGAAAATGCCTTTTACATGTAATATGAAATAAATACCTTTTAATTGTAATATGAAATAAATTTTTATGATATACCTTTTAATTTCCTATAAGTAGCCATAAATTATTTTAGATTATCAGTGAAAATATTATCACCGAACGGTGATAATAACGCCACTGTTCGTTTTACTGTACGGTCATTATAATGAGATCAGTGATATCATTGAACTCTAATAACTAATGATTCTTTTATATGTACCATGACCCCTCAGGGGTTAAGTGATCATGCCTCACCACTACTTCCTGTCTTTTGTAGCTCATAATAAACTTTTTGTTTCTGTTATTTCTCCAAAACCCTGTTCCACCATACATTCACTCTAGCTCACTAAGTATGTTATGCGCTGTTTTACTCTGTCCTTCTTGCCCTCTATCTGTCCCGTGGGTGTCAGATTTTCTAAGCCCTCCCTTCCTCTTTATATGTCCCAGAAACCCCAACTGTCTCTTCCTGATGTATTAGTATTAGTTTCCTTTGTGTTTCCATTTTCCTTAAAACGAATAGATTTCGATAAAATATACATGAAATATATGGACTGCAAAAATATCAAAATTGAGAGCATAACTCAGTTAAACCGATTAATAAAGGCGTGGATGGTAAGAATTAGCCCCTGAAAAAGTGAATGTCAGAAAACTCATGGCAGATCACTTACTCACTCACTTAATCAGTCTCTCGCTCTCAATGAAATAGGTTCGTAAATTGGACTGGAAAGATACATGGAAAAAATAATTTTGTAAATTATATAACCCGCTCCACGAAAAGAATTTAAAACTAACATGTGACACAAAGTGAAAAAAACAGTGACAAAAAGGTGATAAAAATACACACAATTGATAAAAAAGGTTCAGCTGTATCAGAGGAATTAAATCAAAGAACAGAGAATAAATAATGACGAAATCAAATTTTGCAGCGAATTTTACTGATATATTATCTGATAAAAAGGAAACAGAAAGATGTAAACGCAAAACTAAGAAAATTCATAGGATTCTAAGAAAGATCTATATCTATCTATCTATCTATCTATCTATATATATATATCCGACATTATTTCTTATTAATATAAACGCTATTTTTTAGTGAATACACGTATTTGAGAGGTTATCCTTTTGTTGCGGAGTAAATAGTACACCCCGGCTACTATATGAACTGGTCTATAACTGTAATAACCTTCGGGTCAGTGAAGAAGCGATTTGGAGTCAGTCAGTCTTCAAACGAATTAATGCAGGTGTCATGGCAAGAATCCGAACCATTATTTATATTATAAGCGCTACGAAGTGCGTTATAACATTGGCGACGAGGGATTCGAAATTTTAAAACCGTTGTGACGAGGATTCGGAACTCCTGCGGCATATCTGTAACGAGGATTCAGGAACCCATACGAATTGTAACTTGAGTTATAAGGATTCCGGAAACTCATACTGAGTCGACAAGTACAAGAAAACATATATGTACTTATTGATTCGGGAACAAGGATACTGGTGACGAGAAATTTTAACCACGTCCATTTAAAAAAAAATTCGTGTGTAGAAAAAAATTCTCTTGGTGTAGGAAAACCATTCTTGCGAATATGGAGCAAATTTTGGCTTCGGTTCAATAAGAGAAATAGCATCAACAACAGAATCAACAGTTTCTAGAACTACGAAAACAGCAACAGTCGTTGTTGAATATAATTCTGAAGTAAAAAAGAAACCGTCAAAGTCTCTTACGCCAGAAGCTGCCGAAAACGCCATATCAGAATTTGTATACAATCCTGATGAACGACTGACTGTTTCTCTGTATTTTCGTAGATATGAACAACTACTCAGTCAGGAATGCAGCGGCTTGAAAATGAGAGGTGATCAGGAGAATAGCTTCGATAGAGTTCGAAAACAGTGCAAATATATGTTACAGAAAAAAAAACAGGTGAAATCGTTTTGGAAAACAGTGTACACATTCTGACGAAAACTTCTAGTGACAAGAGGTCTCTGTTTAATCCTCGTTGGAGATGCGTGAATCTAACCAAAAAAGATGACGGTGATTTTGTCACGCATGCTGGTATTGTCAAAAGAGAATGTGAAAAGTTTAGATACAGAAAACAATTCCAGATATGTTCAAAGTGTCAACTTCCATTCAAGTTTAACAGCTAAAAATGATGCTGAAATACCAGTGAAAATTTTAACGAAAATTGAATAAAATAGAATTATTACATTGCATGAAATAGTGGACGATTGCCAGACAATTATAAGACTAAAACACGATGCTGAAGAAATTCAGAAAAAAATAATGTGCATTGGTACAAGCAAACGAAAAATATACAAAAAAGAGAATAAATCATTGTTTCAGGTGTGGTAAATTACATTTTGTAAAATACTGCCCATTTAAAAATGGAGAATGTTACAAGTGTGGTATTTAAAAATGCAGAATGTTACAAGTGTGGTACAAAAGATATATAATGTCACACTGCAAAACCAAATCAAGAATCTTTTTTACAGCATTGTGGCTGAAAAATAATCAAAGAAAACAAAAGGAAATTTGTGGATGTGAAAATAAACAATGTAGGTGTGAAAATGCTACTGGACACTGATAGTGATATTTCTACATTGGAAAGCCTTTATTAAAAAGGACTTCCAAAGACGCGATTCCGTAATAAACATGTAAACACTAAAGCTTATGTATTAGAAAAATACTACGAATTTATTCGGTAATGATTGAATGGAACTACTTGAACTTTGGGATTTGCCAATAAATGTTTATTGTAACAAATGTAACTGGACAAGCGACCGATTTAAAAAGTCAGAGCGAAAATCTTAAGGAAGAATTTAAAAAAATGTTTTGCAGGTGTTCTGTCAAATGAACTGGATCGGTGTTCAAAATTCAAGGTGGATGTTCGTGTAAAAAAAGGTTCGACACCAGTATTTAAGCCAAAACTGAGCGTATATCAAGTCAACAAGAGTTGGACAGGCTCAAAAGAATTGGTGCAATAGAAAAAATTAACCATTCAATATGGGCAACACTAATGGTGTATGTAAAGAGAGAAAAATTGTGTTTTCACAGATTTCTCGACAGGATTACGTTTAGAAACACATAACTACCCATTACCAAGTCCAGAGGAAATTTTTTCTAAGTTAAACAGCGGAAGAATATTTTCAAAGCTTAATGTCTATGAAGCGTATTTACAAATTCAGATTAAAAAAGAATGTTCAGGATAAACGACCATAAATACGCACAAATGATTATATAAGTTTAACCGACACCCTTTTAATAAAGCTGGCACCAGCTATTTTTCAACAAGCTATTGATACCATACTTGTGGATTACAATTTCGCAGTGGCGCGTATCTGAACGGCATTTTAATCAAAAGTGTATCTAAAGAACATGTTGGGCATGGGAAAACAATTTTGGAAAATTAAAAGAGGGCGGATTCAAGCTCAGTGAAGAAAAATGCCAATTGTTTTTGTCGAAAATTAAAATCCTTGCTCAAATTATTGATAATTATTAATAAAAATGGTCGTCAAACAAGTCTGTCGAGGACAAGTGCAATTAAAAATATGCCTCCACCAGCAAACGTGACTACGTTACAAGCTTCTCTAGGACTGGCTAATTACTATCAAATATGTTCATAATGTGTATAATTTGAGAGCTCCACTGAACGATCTACTTAAAGAAGTAAAGTGGAACTGGAATGATAACTGTCAAAATGCGTCTAATGAAATAAAAAAGACTTACGTCAGATTTAGCATTCGTGCACTACGATCCAAAAGTAGAAATTGTAGTGGCGTCAGATACTATCTAATTAATTTTTAGTTATTATCACCTATATTTGAAGGAAATGTTTGGAAGAACTTTTTGAACGGAAATCGTTTTTTTGTTAATCTTTTGACTTTTAAATTTTCTTGTCTGTCGCTTAATTTTTTTCAGGTTTCCATCCTCGGCTTTCGGCCGACATTTAATTTATTTTATTTCTCTGGGTTAATTATTTGTTTCCTCAGACTATATTTTTTCTTTATTTTTATTTCTTAAAGTTTATTGTTTTTTTAGTTTGAACTCTTTTCATTTTTTTTGTCGTTTGGGCAAATTTTATTTTCATGTTGTTTTCATCTGTCCTCAAACTTCGATTTTTTTTTTATTTTTTAGTTTGTTTTTTTGTTTTGTTTTGTTTTATTTCTTTTTGGCAATTTTTGGTGTAATGTTTTTTATAGTTGCACCAAACCTTCATTGTAAATTGGTCTAAATTTTTCGTTTTATTTTTTTCAAAGTAAGTCGAATTTTTTGCTTCCCTTTTTAATCTGTTTTTTCATTATTGTATTATAAATTTTAATGTTGCACTGTTAATTTTTGGTCTCGTTTTTTATTTTTGTTTTTATTTCATTTTAATATCTTTTGTTGAAGAAATGAATTTTACTTTTATTTTCTGTTGGCATTTCCTCCACCCAAATCATCTGAAAATATCATTTTTGTTACAAGAAAAATTTTCCCGCTTGGCATTCTTCTTTAACAGTGGAGTTTAATTTTTCGATATGGCTAACAAACGTAGAACGGTAAGGAAAGACCTTTGCGGGTCTGCCTCTAAAGCAGATAAAAGGGAAAATAGATTAGGCTCACGGGTTGAGTAAATCCTCGAATCCAACAAAATGAAGACAAGTCCAAACAAAAGACAAAAACAATTAATATAGACGAAAATTTATCAAAATCAATGGAAGCACTAAAGAATGCAACAGCTGAAGAATCTCCAACGTGCCGGAACTTCCCACCGAAATGTTTTATTAACATTGTGGAATTTTTAGAAAAGGCCAAAAGTTAAGTTTGGAAGACCCCCCTCCCTACAGAAGTTTAAAGAGAAAATTGTATCAGAATTCGTGGTGAACAAGCGTAAAATTTGTCGCTCCACGAAAAACACAGTCACTGATGTTCCTGGGGGTCAAACCCCAAAGAGTTATAAAATGTAATCGATTTTTCATGTAGGACGTACTGCTTCCCACAGCTGAACATTGTATAGAGATGGCGAGCCAAGAGTTTATTACCAAAGACCTAATCTTAAAAGAATATTTGGATCAGTGCAGGACCAGAGCAGCAGCTGGTAGGAGAGCATCTATGTGTCTACTTGTCGGTCTCTACTCCGACGTCTTCACAGTCACTACAAAAACATGACATCAAAAATGCAGCGAACCCTGAGAATATGTCCAAAATAGAAAAAAGAAAAAAATCTCATGGCCTCGCAGAAGACGTCTGTCGCATATCCGAGGAGCAAGTAGAGAAATCAATGACACATTATAAAAAAAAAAAAAAAAAAGGTTTTAATTTTTTACTAAATGTAAAAACTATAAATGAGAAGGATGTTGAAAGCCTCAAATATTTCCCTCAACCAAAGATGGTTTTAACAGTGGTACGATTAGGTTTGCGTGCGCGGCAAATATGGGTCTGACCGAGAAGGACAATGATATCATCTCAACGTGCCACTCGCTGACTTATTTTGACAATGAAAACATAAATAGATTAAAACAGTATTGTGCAAGGAGGGTCACGCTTTTTGTTTACCTCTTCCTGTATAGAGCTCTTGATTAGCGTTTCCTTTAGATATTGACGGCCTATATCCTGGTGACACAATGAAGAGTGAAATGGGCCTAGGCTCAAGGGATCAGGTGATCAGTGCCCTCACTTCGGTCATGTTTAATGAAGAAGGGCAACCCTAATCGGTCTGATAATGTCTCTCTGGTTGAATAGCATGAATGCTTGGGGCCTGTGGCGAAGCTTGCTCGAGTACTTTCGAGTGTTTCGGTATGAATCTATTTTGTGTAAAGGAGACCTGGTCTTCAGCTCGCGGCCGTGAATGCATTGTATCTAGGGGATTTCACCTCTATTCAGCATGGACGCTCGGGAGGTGTTTCCTAGCTGGTGACCAAGTCTTTAGATACGGCATGTCTTCACAGATCCGACGGGCCCAGTGACCCGCTCCCTTGAGCGGTCTGCTTTATTTCGGCGGATCGAGACGATTTTGATGAGATCTTGTCGGGATTGAAATGCCGTCCTTGACCCCCGACCTCGATCGTAAAAGGCAAAGATCGGGTACAAACAACCCGTCTGTGAAGCCATTTCGGGATTTTATCGATAGATTTGATCTTGTCGATATCATAATGACCACCTCTGGGAGGAAGTGTGGACTTGGACTAATAGGGGCCGCTCGACTTCGGTGATGCGTTCTAGTTACCTCGCTCGAGTCTTAGATCGAGTTAAGAGAGCCGATGTCGAGCTCTTAGGTTGGGAGGAACCCCGTAAGAACTTTCCATCCGTGTACTCCTGTGAAAGGAGGAGGCCCTCGCTTAACCTGAGGCGAGTGCTCCTTCTACCGTGAACTTTGCATTGCTCTCAAACACCTCTTTCGGGCGACGGATGGCCTCTCCGACGTCAGGCGTTGCCCCGTAAGGCATTATACTACGTGTTAGTGAGGGGGGTCCGTTCAGGATGACTTGATAGGCAATCTCGGTCTTACGAAGTAGGAGGCTCGCTCTATGTGGTCTTGGGTGCCCGGGTTGAAATGCCTCACTAATTATGAGGTATTACTCATCTGGTCACTCGAAGGGCCATCTGAGTTCACAAAAGACTATATTTGGTGGGCTGGGAAAAATCTTGAAACTGCGTTCGCTGCGTTGAGGTGATGGAGACCTTGGATCACGCCTTCTTTCACAGCAGGGTTGCAGTCCCGTTGTGCAAGTTTATTGAAGATATGTTTTGTAAGCTGCGCGAAAAGTTCTTCGCCCTTGAGGTCAGTTCTGTCTGTAGCAATGTGCTATCGTCGTTGGCGAAGGCTGAACACTATGTGTTCTTTGGCTTGCTAGGTGTTATGAGACGTGATATGGACAACACATCAGAAGGAATTCTATGTGAACGAGAATTGCATCTCTTTCCAACTGATCTTGTTCTTTAAGCATCAGCTTAGAACATATGTTTAGGACAGAAAGGTGGCGTTTCCCTTTGTCGGAATTTGGCAAAATGTGGGTAAGAAGGACACATTCCAAAATCTGGACAAAGTACTGAGCTACAGAAGGATTTCTTTGGTAACAAAGAAAAGAATACTGAAATGTTACGTGATATCTGTACTTCTTTACGACAGAGAATGTTGGAGGATTTCCTAAAAGATGAAGAGATTCGAGGCGACAGAGATGTAGTTCTATAGAAGAATGCTAAGGGAATTATGGACCGAGCGTGTGAATAACGATGAGATCTTAGAGAGGTTGCAAACAAGGAGGAGGCTTATACTTAATATCAGAATAGAGGGAAAGAGAGACAAGAGAAAACAACGCGTGACATACCTGGCGGACTTAAGCAAGTAGATGACAGAACGTGGTCTTGGAGAGGAAGCATAGGGAAGGAACTTGTTTAGAGCTGCAAGGGATAGAGGGGGTGGAGTGCTATGGTCGCCTACGTCCTGAAAGGACATGGCACATAAAAAAGAAATAGTTGTTTTTTTGTGTTTAGTTTTTTCTTGCAAAGTTTACTTAGCCAGGGGGTGTAAGTTCATTGTCCTCTTTTATTTCCGCCCCTACTTTAATTTTCCCTCTACACCCCCGTTAGGTGACCATAGATGTCAGTTCTCTGGTGGATGCGGAATTCCTTTCGTATTTCGGGTGCAGTTTTCATATTTGTTGTGTTTGAATGATTGTATGCTTGAGTGACTGGCAGGACGAATGAGTGTTTTGATTATTTAAGTCCCGCATTAATTTTGTCCACTTAACTGATGTTTCTGCCACACTTAAGGATTGCGAGGTGGTTCTTAATAACATTATTTTATTTAGTTTCTTGTTAAATAGTTTTTCACATATTGTAAATAAACATTGGGCTTTAGGTTTTAAAAGTGTTTTATTCCCCACCGCCAGACAAAAATTGTACATATGGGTACTAGTTAGGAATTCATAGAGATTCTCAAGTATTATGGCGGATGTAGTAAGAACGGTATGTAAGAATTTGTTGTTTTGGTGTAAGGAATATTGTTCGTATGTTTGTGTCACTGATTGTGGCTAGCTAAATTTAATTATAAGACAGGATTGTGCCACATTTTTGTATTTTTATACAAAATAAATACTGTAGCTGTTTATTGGAAATATTAATTTATTAGCTTGAAATTTAAAATAAATAAAATCTTCAAGAAAGATTTTTCATTTTAAAAGATCATTTTAAATGTTAAGTATCGCTTTTTATAGAGGTACCTATATATATATATATATATATATATTGCCCGTACTTGATTCAAAAATCGTACGACACATACAGAAATCGCTATCACTTGACTTAAAATATTTTCGGCCTTCCTTGCCTTTAAAGGAGTGCCCTTTGCCGTGCTGATGTTGCTACATGCCTTACTTCTTGCCTATCTCACACTGCAAGTTTTTTCTAAGCTCTATACTAAACATTAAATCTGTTACGAAAATAGAACTAAACAAAATGAACACAAAACGATCAAAAATTTAAAAAAGGACTCGTAACTGCAAAAACCTAAAGAAAAAAGAATGTTAACAACAAATACTTTTTCACACCTAACACTGTTCTGCGGAATCAGAATCAACGTTGAGTTTAAGCAAGCGAATGAGCCAATTGGAGTAAAGTGCCATGCAGATTTAAATTTTTCCCACTTGTGACGAATGCAGTTAACGATTTTTTTTTGCATGCTAGTTAACATTCGTGTCAGTCAGGTGTTGGCTCTCACGCTGGCCAATAGAATCTTCCTGCCTATTCGTGGCAGCCAGCTATTGTCTCTCACTCTGGCCAGTACAAAATGGCCGCAAACTACATGAAAACTACCGTAGAAGCAATAAAAAATCGATTATTTCCACTATCGATGGGAATTGGGAAATGCAACGTCGGTCTTGGCTTTTCTACTAACTTGGAGCATGTGCATGTAAATTTTGGTTCAAATCCGTCGAAAATTGCGGCCGTGCATTCGTTACATACACACACACATCCTGCCTTATATATATATATATATATATATATATATATATATATGTATGTGTGTGTGTGTGTGTGTGTGTGTGTGTGTGTCTTATTTGTTTTTTTTGTTCCCGTTATGCATACGTACTGTGTAAACATAAAAATAAACACAAATTTTCTGGTAGTTTCATGGCTGAAGCGAACCATGTAGTGTTCATTTCTCTGCGCATATAATGAACACTTTTTCCTGTAAATACTCTGTATTTTTTCCTTTTTAAACGTTCACAGTTTTCGAATGTATACTAAATACTTCGACAGGACCATATTCACAAACATAGATATAAGCAAATCCATTTCTAGTCAATATCCGTTTATTACTAGCTTTTTGTCATTCACAGAGATTCCATTTATTTACATAAAACACATCTAGCTTAAAGCTATGTTTAGAAATAACCAAGTGAAAATCGAAATCTTTTGTGAAGGCTATCAAATATTATATCATTCCCTGGAACTAATTTCCTCTCGCATTCTTTGGAATGTGCTCGTATCAGAATAATATGAGCGAGACATACTTGAAAACAGTGAGTGGCTCCGTGTCCGAGAGGATATTATGAGCGAATAGTACTAAAATAATTTAGGAAATAGATTTTCGTGCTGCTGCACTGAGAACAGAATTATAAATTCAGTATCCTAAGCATTTAAAAACATAGCCTTCTTCTAATCATTCCAGTAAAGAAATAATCATATAAATAATTTTGCACTTCTCTGTTGTGTCTGTCTTTTTCTGAGGTACCTTCTTTTTCTTTACCTATTTTCCTTAAGGTTAATATAGGCAGTGATAACAGACATACAACAAACATCGTACATTAATTATGAAATGTAAAATCGAATTTCAAGATCCGCTGGTAAATACGTTACTGAATATACCAACAAAGAAAGTCCATGCTCGTGGCAATACGCAAGCGTATTTCAACATCCATGTATCAAGCCCAACTCTTCCACGTGTATAGGGCTTAGCATGGATATTGCATTAATCTTTTCGAGATTAATTTTTCAAAACCAAAGAGAAAAAGCGTAAACCATATTGTGACACTACGCACATAAGCATATATGTGCGCGCGCACACGCTTACTTACTGTGCTCTCTCTCTCTATCTCTCACACAGTCTCTATCTCTCTCTCTCTCTCCCTCTCTTTTATTTTATAATGAATAAGCAAATTAAATGGTCGATATATATACAGTAGTGTATGGATTATAGCAGTAGAATATACTTTTGTATTCACCTTAAATATTCCCCTCTCTACTTTTCCTATTTGTCTCTCTTTCTGTGTATATATATATATATATATATATATATATATATATATATATATATATATATATATATATATATATATATATATATATATATATATATATCTTCTTGAAGTGAATATGCTTAAAATAAGGGAAAATAGAGCCTGGTGTATTGTGATGTTCTTTGTGGTTGAGTGGTAAAGCATGCCGTTTAAGACAGTTTCGATCCCTCTCGGAGAACACCACATCTTATTTACTAGAATTTCTCGATTCACTGGACTATAGACGTAATGCACCTTGTTTAATAAATAAGAATAGGAAGTATCCACTATAATGACATTTGAAGTATTTTTAATATCCGATTAAAACTGAAACAATCTATTCATTTATATATATATATATATATATATATATATATATATAACGCTTTAACCGTCCAAACAAAGCATGCAACGATCTATCTATCTATCTATCTATCTATCTATATCTATATATATATATATATATATATATATATATATATATATATATATATATGTGTGTGTGTGTGTGTGTGTGTGTGTGTGCGTTGACATGGGAAACCGCACTACCTAGCAACCTTCCAACCAATTATATAATGTTACACAATTGGTATGAAGATCGCTTTGAGGTGAATAGTGACCACTGTTCGCTCTCGCTCTCTCTCTCTCTCTCTCTCTCTCTCTCTCTCTCTCTCTCTACATATATATATATATATATATATATATATATATATATATATATATGTATGTATATATATATATATAGAGAGAGAGAGAGAGATTGGGGCAAAACTTTTATCTTCCTTATGGCACTCTGAATTAATGTCCGATTAAGCTTCTTATATAGACCGGAAATAAGATACCAATGGATGCCCAAATTTAATATTTTACGGGGTCATGTTTGCAGTGTTTAGAAAGGGTCACTTGATGCGTTTACTGCGCCACTTACACTTGATAAAATTGACAACCCAACACCTTATAAACACCCCCACACAGATATATATATATATATATATTCCGTTGCATACATATAAATGCTTCTGAAATTATGCCTAACCAATAAAAGTGCTAAATTTAATGGTTTGTACTTCTGAGAATGATCTGTAAGGTGCAATGTGCAAAGTAGCGGTAGAGCTAAACCAGAAGAGTAAGATAGGGAGGAGGAGCTAAAAAGGTAAATTCAAGAGAACAAAAAAAAAAAGGTAAATTCAAGAGAACAATCTGTGACGAAATTAAGAGAAAAATTGTATTATAACACTGGCAGAGCGAATTACTGGTTTTATTTTCATATATAGTCGCGAATAGAACCTCTAAGTTTGACATTTCAAAAGTGAAACTGATAATAGATACGAAAAGAATATTTATCCAAATAATCTTGTAGCGGGACAGTATAAAGAAACTAATAAATAGCCTCGCGTACTATTGAAGGCCGTATACCAATACATATTTACTTAGAATCGCTTCTACACATTAATAGCACACGTACATAAACAAGTAAATTCAATGTAACTGCTGTTAAAACGGCTGCACTGAAACAAGATTTTCGAATTTACAAATTCTAACACCTATATACATATTGCAGGGAGCAAAGAGAAGCGAGCACACGAACACAATCCATGTACTTCATTCTAGTGTAAAGAGACGAACAGCGCCTGACAACCAGCAACTCCAAGTCTAAAATAGACATTCACAGAGGAGAAGGTCGGTTGAAATTAATTTCCATCCGGGCCAACCGCGCCTCGCTATGTACTTTGCTCGCTTTTAGACTTTCTGCTTGCCTCTTCTGGTCAATCGATAAAACCGAGGTATAAATAGATGTCTCCATGCGAGAAACATTGCGCTGGACACGGGCCCATTTCTATACAATCTATCGCCCGACAAATGTTACTAGCCAAGTAAGCAGGCAGACAGGCCGTCAGGTAGTGCAATTCAGCACCTCTCTCAATTGGTTACAAATTCAGGCAAGATGAAGAATAGGCTTGAGACAGAAATGTATCAGGTTACATCCCAAATGCTAGGCTGATCAGGCTCATTACGAAGAACTTTATAACTAGTAAAGAGTATCTCTTGTGTTTTCTTTTATTTGTCATGTCCCTTCAGTACCTGAGTGATTATAACTCTCTACAATTTCCTACTCTTTGTAGATTTAAGCAATATTTGTCTCCTTACTAGCACTCCTAGTTCCTATTGGACCGTCCATTTTCACCAGCTCGTTACGTATACTACGCTCTGTTTCCCTCTGTCTTTCTTGCCTTCAATATGTCCTGTGAAAAAGCTTTATTAAAATATCTTTCGAAAATAAGATATACTTTCCTTATACTTTATTTAAGGAATATTAACCGATTTAAAGTTAAAAAAGGATTAAAAATATAATTTAATAATAAAAAAAACTTTAGTCTTTCGTCTTAATAATAATAAAGAATTTGACGATAAAAGTTTGTTTTTACTAAGCTTTGGGCATTTTTCTTCATGTATGCTCATTTTAGAAAATCTATGGAGGCACCTAACTAATATGAAGTATTAGATTGAATAATACTAATATTCTAACATTAAGATATATTACAGAACGCCTACTTATTCCGAATATGGTATAAGTTATTTTACGTGGGGTCTCATGCTTATGGGTTACTAGTGTCTAAAAATAGTTCAATTATATTATTTCAGAAGTTACTTATGGCCAATAGGAACTAGAATATGTATTGATTATGTATAATTTTATTTTATTAATTTCTCTTTTTAATTAATGTGTAAACAATTCCTCATAGCATTTTTTTTTTTTAGTTTTGTGACTTCACCTTTTAAGAAGTGAGAAATATTATTTTTGCCTATTTGTCGGGGATTCAGAAGTAGAAATGAAATGAAATTATGGATTATTTATACAACTGCGAGTATTGTGTGAATAGGACATTTGTGGCTCATTCGATTCCCCTAAGCCATTAAATCTGTAACGGATACTAAACTGTAATGTATGTTGTAAATTTTAAATTTTAATATAAGCTGGACATTACAAATATGAAAGTAGAATTTATTTAATGTATTTTCTAATTAAATAAATAGTGGAGATGTAAGTATTTCGAAGTTGATTGTTGTTTTTTATCATTCCACTTTCAAGGGATTACAGACACTAAGACTCAAGGGAATGAATTTGAAAGAATAATAAAAAATAATTAAGGAGAGAATAATAAATGATTAGGAATTAAGAAAACAGAAAATAACGTTTGACACTGAATTAAATTTTTTCTATATCAAAGTTGACTGAGAAGCAAGAGGCCGGAAGAAATTTCCTCATGCGAGTAGTGTCAGAGAAGAAACTGTTAGCATAGAACTTATGGTTGCATCAAGTCATTTCAATTATAAAAGTTGAACAATTATCACCGAATTGTTACGAATAAAATTTATAAAACTAGATATAGAAAATAACATTTGTTTTTTTTTTTTTCAATGAGTAAGTAGTACTTTTTTTATGATTTCCTTTTTTGGGTGTTTTTCAGTTTACAATCACAGGTGAAATATATTCATCATATACTGGCCAAAAATTATGGTGATTCTGAAGTAAGGAAGGATGGGGCACTTTTTCAAGAATTCTCAGAATTCGTTGATTAAATGGGAACAATTTTATAATGGATCGAATACGTGTAAATATCCCAAGAATTCACAAATACTCAAGACAGCTATACATTAAACTTGATAGCGCACGTTTTTGTTCATATACTTAGCTAACAAAATCAGAAACAACCCTAAAAATATATATATATATATATATATATATATATATATATATATATATATATATATATATATATATATATATGCGCGTATGTGTATGTATGTGTGTGAGAGAGAGAGAGACAGACAGACAGACAGTGAGCATTGTATGCACTTGTGTGTGAACGTGGAACCCGTTTTTGCAAACACAAAAATGTAGACGCTTCGTGCCCAAGGATTAGCAAATGCCTGGTTCTAAATGTCGGTTGAATACAGAAACTGTATGCATTGATAAGTCCTATCAGATTTGGCTTGTTGAGATTTAAAATACCCCATAGCAAAGACATTCAAATCAAGATTGGAGAAATTGCTGAATTTTACTCAGTGATCCCTAATCATAGAAATGTAAACAACAAGCTTTCCTTACTGATTGCCTCAATGCTGAACTAAGCAACGATTAATCATGATCTCTAATTTGTTGCCATGTTTACCATCAGAGAAGTCGTTCCTGCAATGATGGACCTTTATGATCTTTTACCGTTCTGCTTCCGCCTTGTCGCTTCCACTGAAAGGATTAAGGCCATTTGAGTCCATTCGTTGATTTCCTGTGTCTGCATCGTCTTCCTTTTGGCATCATGCCTGATTAATTGTTTCTTTTCTAATCGGTTAACTCGGTGTTATGCTTTTGCCCACTCTTCTGTCAGACATCGTTGAGGAATTCAGCCGTAATTTTCTTTTAAATGCTTTACAGAAAATCCGTATAATGCCGAAGGAAGACAGAATGGCATGCTTGCAAATCTTCGCCTTTTACAGTATGACATTAGTTTTTGTAAGTAACAAAGTTACGGCAAAATTCTTCCTCCTGTCTTTCTTTCGATGTAAATCTTTTACTTCTTTTCGTTTCTAAGATTAGCAGCATTTCTGGATAGATCATAGCATATTAGCTTGATCATCGAAACAAGTTTTCAATTGTAGGTTTCTTACAGCTATTATGAATTTGCTCAATACATTTTCTTAAAGGATAAAACGTTCGAAGACATAAAAGTAAATACACACTCAAATAGAATCACATACACACACTTACACACACGCATTTCACTCCAAGCAAGGCAATAAAGCCACTAAGACATAATGGGTTATTACATGTTAGAGAATATGAGAAAAACACTATTAAGCGGAGAGCAGAATAAAAGAATAAGAATTAAGACAAAGATTGACATTGCATTTAAATTTTTGAAGGTCAAATGTGACTGAAATAATATACCATATGCGAGAAATGTGAGAAAAGAAACTGCTAGCATATAACTTACGATTATATCAAGTCAATGACACTATAAAATAATGAGACTTAGCCGCCAATCTAGTATTATGCTTAAATTCATAAAGTCCTTAGAATATCATAGAGAACAATTACCATGAAAAAGCACAGGGAAGATACGTTACGGCGATAGGAAATTGGCTGAAGCCGAGATGCCAGACCAGGTCTAATAACATTGCAGATTTTTCTTTAGATTTTATCAATAATTTTTAAACATATATCAGGAGCATCAGACCAGATGTAGCACCAATATTCAAAGCAAGGACGAATGGTAAATTTGTAAATATGTAAGACAGTACGACACAGTAAAGCAACATACCTAGTAGTAGGACTAGCAATTCATTCAATATAAACCTTCTGCTTCATGTCTTCGGAAAACGTTAGTCTGAGAAGACGCAATGATCACGCGCCTGGAGGGTAACATCACAATGCTGATGGAAGTTAAAAAGGATTAAAAAAAAGGTGCATGAATTACTAGTCTTAACTATATTTTACTAAATTACTAGTGCAGCTGTAGCTTCACTAGTAAGATAGAAACAATAATAAATAAAAAAAAATGCCAGAAATTTCAAAACTAACATTCAACAAAATATAGTTGACATTAATAATTCATGCAACTATAGAAATAAAAATTAGATGGAGCTTATAAAGCCGAAACAATAATCTATAAAACAGAAGAAATATCTATTAATGGCCAGAATAAAACGTACAGGCAACGTGGCGAGTGTGACATACTATCGTCTTCTAAAGATCTTCCTAAATGGGATCGCATCCCTGGATAATTTAGAAGATATCAGGATCTTCTTGAAAAGAGTGCTCGTCTCCTTTGAATTTACCTCACATATTACTTAAACAAACAGTCAAACTTCTTCACGGAAGGAAGCCATACAAAAAAGAGCAGAAGGAAATGTCTACTTCGCAAAACTGGATTCTCCGCTATTCTCCTGTATTCGATATAAAAATATAGGCGTCAGTAATCACTTGAAAAAAGTTCGTTGTTGGAATTGTATTTTAGAACTGTTTTAATCTATTTCCCATGGATATAAACATGTACTGTTACTCAATAATCATTCGCTTTAGTCATAAGTGGAGCTAGTTGAACCGAATTATGCAAGAGGTAGCCGACATCTTTTGTGAGACCCAACCCTAAAACACTAAGATGATACCATCTGGATTTTGATAAAGATTATCAAAGCAACAATGAATCTAATCAGACTATTATTTGAGAGAGAAAAGAATAACTTGTTTGTGTATATGTCTGTATAGAGAGGATAGGAAAAGAGAGAGACTGCGATTTGAGTCGAGCACAGATATAATTTAATTTATAGTAAAATTGCATGGATACTGAGAAGAAAAACCAATCTTCATTTGCGATAGAAGCGTCATGGAAACGAAACACTGCAACACAAACAAATCAATGCAAACAAAAACGAAGTGAAATGAATTGATATCCGAAGACATCAAAACAACCAACTGGCCACTCACCACTAAAAGCTGCAAGTCAGATTTTATGCGTCGCTATTTTTAAAAGTATATCACGTTGCTCTGTTGTATAGCTGTACAGCGGACTGACTAAAATCGAGAAAAGAAAAAAAAACAGTTTAAAATCAAGTTAAACAACGGAAGGTACTGATAATCGCACATCTTCATTAGTCTGTCTTGCAATTCTATGTATATTAAATGAGTCGTAATACGATGCGAAACTGCATGGGTCTATTTGCAAAAGGACGTCTGCTGTGAATCTTTGGTTAGTTGGATTTTTAGATATGTTCATGAAAAAGTTGGCATCATTTTTAAAATAACTACTTATATACGAGTATTTTTTTTGTATTTTCTCTCTCATTTAATCTATACACACAATCGCGCGCACATATTCACACATAGACAAAGAAGGAAACAAAGAAAAAGGGGAAAAAGATAAAAAAGAGAAATGTGCTTGATATTTCCACAAAACAAAAACACACTAACGACTCACTAAGTTGGAATGTTCACAACAGATTTTATACGCGGCTATTTTTAAATAAGGTTGCTACATTGAATCGGCTGCATTTTTACGAAAGCTCTGTATTTGTGTTAACTTACGTATAATTTTGAAACGATAACAGTTTGTTGGCGCAGGTAGACAGACATCATATTTTGAATCCTTGTAAGAGTTAAGATTTCAATTACTGACTTTCATTTCAAGTCCGGTTATATTCGGATGTTGAATCTATCTATCTATCTATCTATCTATCTATCTATCTATCTATCTGTCTATCTATCTATCTATGTATCCTCAGTTATTTATTTCTATTTCTCTCTCTCTCTCTCTCTCTGATTCTCTCTTTCTTTCTCTTTCTGTGTCTGTGTGTATATGTATAAGATAATCCCAGTTATGGGTTAAATAGGAGTACTGACTACGCTCTCTTGCCTTGTGAAAAATTCTTAATTTCAAATCAGCCTGAAGAGGGATGGATCCCATCAGGATATCTTGCCGTATACAAACCGATACTGCTATGGCTGTAGTATATATATATATATATATATATATATACTAGCAGCATGGCCCGGCGTTGCCCGTACTTGATTCAAAAATCGTACGACTCATACAGCAATCGCTATCACTTGACTTAAAATACTTTTGTCCTTCTTTGCCTTTAAAGGAGTGCCCTTTGCCGTGCTGATGTTGCTACATTCCTTACTTCTTGTCTATCTCACACTGCGAATTTTTTCTAAGCTCTATACTAAACATTAAATCCGTTACGAAAAAAACTAAACAAAATGAACACAAAACGATCAGCTTTAAAAAAGGACACGTAACTGCAAAAACCTAAAGAAAAAAGAATGTTAACAACAAATACTTTTTCAAACCTAACACTGTTCTGCGGAATCAGAATCAAAGTTGAGTTTAAGCAAGCGAATGAGCCAATTGGAGTAAAGTGCCATGCAGATTTTAATATTTCCCACTTTTGACGAATGCACGTATCGATTTTTTTGCATGCTAGGATGCTAGTTAACATTCGTGACAGCCAGCTGTTGGCTCTCACGCTGGCCAGTAGAATCTTCCTGTCTATTCGACAACTATAGGCTCTCACTTTGGACAGTAGAAAATGGCCGCAAACTACATGAACACTGCCGTAGAAGCAATAAAAAATCGATTATTTCCACTATCGATGGGAATTGGGAAATGCAACGTTGGTCTTAGCTTTTCCGCTAACTTGGAGCATGTGCATGTAAATTCTGGTGCAAATCCGTCGAAAATTGCGGCTGTGCATTCGTTACACACACACGCACATCATGCCTTTTACATATATATATATATATATATATATATATATATATATATATATATGTGTGTGTGTGTGTGTGTGTGTGTGTGTGTGTGTGTATATATATTTACCATATTAGTTTCTACCACTTTTTGATAACGTATTAGAGGATCTAATCATTTTTGAATCGGTTAAGCATCTCATTTCACAGGACCTACAATATGGCATTCGTTTTTCTAGGTCAACCGCTGATGTGTTAACTGTTATTACTGAAGTTTTCAATCAGGATTTAGAAATGTACAGCGAGGCTCTAGTGCTTGCTTTAGATATCTCGAAGGCGTTTGGCATTTTGCCTTCTCCACATGGTCAACGATTATCTTAGGGTAATGAAGCCGTTTTGAACGCCCACGCATATTTTACATTAATGCGAGTGTCAGCCAGGAATCTATCCGAATTTCTTATCTTCATCAATGACCTTCTCGATGTCATCGGTTATCAACTAGATATTTATGCCGATGACAGAACTATTTACTCTTGTCTTTGTAGTCAGTCCAAAAGGTCTAACAAATTTAAGCGTACTACTAGATTGGCTACTAGGTCTCATCTTTCTGCTGTTGAAATCGTTAGATGTAACCGTAATTTCTATTCGAATAGTTTATTTTCTCGCACTTCTCGCCTGTGGAACTCTCTTCCGGATTCTTGTTCCCTAAATATCTTCAAAAATTTAAATGCAGTGTCAAATACCATCTTTATCTTCCTGAATCCTGTTTTCTTATTCTTTCTCCTCACTAAAGCCTTCTCATTCTCTTCTACTCCCATTAACACCTTGCGGCTTAGTGGCATTATCACCTTGTTTGAGGTGAAAGAATTCAAAAGTTTACGCACCACGTGAAAATATATGATGTCATTTTCTGGTCTATGTCTAAAGCAATTTGAACAAAGGGGAATTGATGAATAAATACTTTTTGAAGTATTTTCTAATGAAATACCTAAATAAAAAAATACTTATTTTATAGTTTAGAAAGTAACTTTGCAAAACAATTTGATTGCTATCCTGTGAAATGGAAAGAAGTTCAGATCCCATTTTTCGTGCAAATAACCATTACGCCAGCCAACATGGACGTTTTTAGAAGTGTACGTATATACATCTGCCAGGAGGAAAATATTGAGAGCGTAAGTAAAACTGTGTGTGTGTGTGTGCGCGCGCGCGCGAGACGGAGAGAGAGAGAGAGATAGTGAGGGGTGTACGGGTGTAACGTATATGTAAGCAGTAATTATTCATTCAATCATTATTGAATTCGACAGACAAGGTCTGTCTATTCAATTTTTATTACATTTTCCAGTCGGTGTATGAATTGTCCTGCATCCAGATCAAATTTATAAAGAAACTGTCGAATTCAATAAAAATTGCTTATAAAGAACAGACAGAGAATGTCTGTTAAATTCTTTGCTGAGTTTATCCTGATGTTGAATAAGTTGTTTGATGTCAAGTGAAAAGCTGTAAAGAACTTATGTGTTATGGTCCGAGTACTTATATATGATGATAGTCATTTCTTTCAGAATTTTATTTCTATCATTTATACCCGATGGGAGTTTCCTTCCTAAACTTTTGTTTGAAGTAGTGTGGAAAGTCAAAAAGTTGGATATATCACCACTCACGGTGGATGGCTGCACTCTCAGTCCCTTCATTCGAAGGTCTATTGAGACTCAGGTTCACTCCAGACCTGAAGTGGAACTTATCTATACGATCCATCGCTAAAGATTGTTGAAAATGGCCGGATCCTTATACCACTCAAAAAATCAGTCGCTTCGTCTATCATAGTTTATTTTTAAGTGAGCCAGATCACACCGAAAATGGATTATTGCTGTCAACTTAGCTGTAGAATTCTACTGGTCATTTTCTTGCCTTGGCAGAGTTTAAAATCGCTTATGCGGTCTTGTGGGTGATTAATTATTTTCCAGTCTACAACCACTTTCCTACAGACGAAACATTGCAAGCCTCTTGCCACTCTATCGCGATTCCGGGAAATCTTCTGATGAATTTTATTCGCCAGTTCTACTAGTTAAGACGTTTACAGCTAAGGCTCGTCATGCCAAATACACGGAGTGAATCATCCTCATTCATTTCGTAATCAATTAGTAAGAAAGAATGTCCATTCGGACAGCTTCAGTCAAAAGAGCCACTGCTTTATAGAGCAGGCACCCTAAAAGAGTGCATCACCAATCATTAAAAGTTCAGAGTCAACCGTTATCTATCCTCTATATTCTAATAATACACACTTCTTACCCCCTCTTACTTTCATAAAACAACCTCATTCAGTAATCTTCTACCCTGAGTGGCTCTTGAGACCTGAACAATGCCGTAGAAATATCATTATTTTCCTTTTTAGTTGCATATGCTATCCATTTCAATTGTTGCTGCTGTTGGATGTCTTCAAGTAATATTTTTCTTGTTATTTGTTAAAGTTCGTGATTCTTTTGCACCAGTTTTTAAGACCTGGAGGAATCATTACCTTAAAGCCATTTGTAATCAAGAGACGCTCTAAATAAATACAAGAATATTCTGAATGCTTCGTAAAGTCACTGAATACAAATACAATCCTCAGTTCTGTTTCACCTTTTTATTCCGATGAAAACAAAATTGGAATTTAAAGTCCGACAGATTATTTATTTTGGGTTTTATATGATTTTTATCCGTATAACATTATTGTTGAAACTCGGCTAATGCATGGAATAATAATGCAACACAAAATGTACTTAGAACAAAATGTATTGAAACAAGAAAGTGTACACAATATTTACATATAGTCTTTTGTATATTCCTGGGAAGACCGTTCCTGGAATGTGTGTTGACTGAGTCGCAGTCGGGCAGAGTCTCTGGTTCAATCTCCTGATTCCTACCCCGGTACCAACCATATTTATATGGTCGGTACTCCACTATGCAAATTAGGTGGATCCTACCACAACAATTATATATGCAGACATCACAAAAACAACAAAAGTACAAGGATTTATTTAATTTTACTGAAGGGCAGCGTATCTTTTTTTGATTAAAAATAAACTAAAATATAATAAATAGTTAAGTATTTGTGATCTTTTCATTAATAACAAAATGTTTCTGTTTCCATTGATAAAATTTGTAGAAAGTAAATTGGGAAAAGTAATACATTTATCGCAGATTTTAGATTTATATAATTTCATTGGTGGTGAGAGGAAGAATTTCTATACGATAATGTTATGAATAGAAAAGTATTGATCATCTAGACATTCATCATTTGCCTCGTTAATTGTCAACCACTGCCAAATTCGAAATATCTACAGCTTACTCATCAAGTTGGCCTCTTAATTTCCTGGAAGAGGAGGGGGATTATACAGGTAGATTCATCAGTAATCAACGGGGTATGTTGGAATATTGAAAACCGATTCTTTGATTGATTACATTCTATTTTTGTCTTTCGCTTTTGTTCTCCAAGAATGTTTTCAGATTTCCGAATTTCTTCATCAGTGTAGAAACAACATGAAACGTTTTGTTCGATTTTAATATCCAAATGCATGTACGTTCCGAGAACTCTTGGAAGAGATTATTATTATTATTATTATTTTTCAAGGGTTGGGTCCTGATTTTGCGAGTGAATATGGATGATACATTATATTTTTTTAATTCGCAAACACGGCTTTACCGTGAGACACTGTTTGTTCGCAGAAGCATACATACTTGTACACACACACACACACACACACACACACACACACACATATATATATATATATATATATATATATATATGTATGTATGTATGAATGTATGGAAATTATTTTCAGATAGACTGTATCTGTAAAGGAACAAAATGAATAAAACTACAAGAGGATAACCTATAGCCGACGCGTTTCGTCATTTGAGGGACTTTATTTGCTTTGATAAAGTCCTTCAGAAGTGGGGTAAGAATAGGTTATCCTCTTGTCTTTTTATTCATATATATATATATATATATATATATATATATATATATATATATATATATATATATATATAAAAGCGTTTAATGGTCAGAGTTGAATTGGACAAGGAATAGTAGTATTAAAATGTGTGAAAAACATTTTTTTAAATTACATGTAGAGATTTTAAAAATTAGGAGAGAAGTTGATTCATCTGCCTTGATTTCAACTTTACGGTATCCTCAGGAGATTTTTATCAATTGACCAATCGAACACTTTATTAAAAAAAAAAAATGAACGCTATATTATCTTTTAAATATTTTTAATTGAAATGTACATACTTTTTTTTTTATCCAGCTCATATGATGCTGGTTAAGAAAGTATGTACATTTCAATTAACGCCAAACTCATACATTTATAAGACTCTTACTTTTCTTCTCCTTCCTCTTCTTCTTCTCTTTCCTTGTTTGTATACTCTTCCTCCCTTTTCTACGACACCCAGTGCCGTGCGTTTGTCTATTCATCTTTAATATCAATATAGCTTTCATTGTTTTTTTTTTGTTTGTTTGTTTTTTGGGTTTTTTTTTTAAATAAAGCATTATGAGGTCATTTGATAAAAATCGACTAAGGATACCGTAAGGTTGAATCAAAGGTAGCAGAATCAACTGACCTCCTAATTTTCAAAGTAATATATATATATATATATATATATATATATATATATATATATATATATATATATATATATATATATATATATATATATATATATATATATATATATATATATATATATATATATATGTGTGTGTGTGTGTGTGTGTGTGTGTGTATAAAATATATATGTGTGTGTACAAGGATATTTTTCATTTGTAATAAGGCAAACTTTCTGTAAGATATATATATATGATTAATGCTAATGTTGCAAGACATGACATTTTTGTAGAAAAACTCAGCAATATTTAAATACTGAACTCTATCGCTGATAAGGCAAATGTTTACGTATGCAGATGTCTTTTAGGCTGTAGAACAATTTACATCAAGTAGCATTGCCCCAGAGAAAATTTCCATTCGATGCTGGCTCTCTGGTCAGACATATTTTCAGGATTGAAACATCACTATTTTTTTTTAAAAAGCATTTCACCCCAAGCAAGGCGGTAAGCCACTAGGATGCAAGGGGTTACAGAAGATTTGGAGCAAGATCAGATAGGAGTGATAGAGGAAAAGATGAGGAGAAGGATAGTGAATAGATCAAGACATTTGAAGAGTTAGAGATTATAAATCTCAGGGAAACTGGAATAGGGAAGGGAGTTCCACAGGCGAGAGGTGCGAGACATGAAACTATTGGAGTAGAATAGACGGCTACATTTAGAAGTTTCGGCAGTGAAAGGGTGAGAGCGGGATGTCAGTCTCGTAGGGCGCTTGAATACATCAAGTCTGGGAACCAGCGAATGTAGCTCCTCGGAGCAATTACCATGAAAGTATTTGAAAAAAGACAGAGAGAGGCGACGGCGCGTCTGTAAGAGAGCGACTGTAAACGAGATGCCAGAACAGGGCCAATTATATTGCATATCCACCTCTGGATCTTATCAAGAGCCCCGAGGCAAACAGAAGGGTCTCTAGACCATATATGTCAGCAATACTCCATACAAGGGCGAATTGTTGAATTGTAGATCTGAAGCATCGATTCCGGGGAGAAAATTTTCCTGGCGCGGCACAGGGAGCCAACTTTCAGGTCAGGAGTCAACGTGAGATTGAGCAGCCGGAGAGAGGTACTTAATAGAGAGCAGTTTGGTTTTGAGGCATTTAAGTTAATGAGCCAATTACTGCCCCAGTTCACAACCGACTGGTGGTCCTTTTCGAGACGCACGGCCAGGTTAGTTTTGTCAGCGACACTAGATTTGTTTTTGAGTCAGGAGTACATTTTGGTGTCATCCACGTAGATGCCAACTTAGGAATTTTGGGCGTCAGGAAGGTCATTTATGTAGGTAAGGAATACAGTAGGGCCTAGGATGGAGCCTTGAGGAACACCTGCGTTCGTGGGATAGAAACTGGAGGAGAATCCGTTGAGAACAACCTTCAATTCACGGTTTGACAAGAATGATTGTATTAGGTCAAACAATCGACCCGTAATGCCATAACCCCGGAGCTTGCGAAGAAGGCCAGAATGTCAAACCCTATCAAACGCTTTGGAGATGTTTAGGGCCACGGCACGAGCTTCCCAGTTATTTTGAAGAGCTTGGTAGACAGTTTCATTGATGGCCGTAAGCACATCAGCTGTAGATCGGGCAAAGCGGAAGCCATATTGCTTGTCTGAGTGCAGATCATGGGATGTAAGGTGGTTAACCACTTCGGTATTGATTAGAGCTTCGAAGACTTTGCCGAAGAGGGATATGAGACTGATAGGACGGTAATTAGAAGGGTCAGAGGGGTCGCCAGAGTTCTTGAAAACCGGAACAATCGAAGAGGACTTCCAGCAGTCAGGAAAACAAGATTCCTTGAGGCAGTATTTATATAGTTTAGAGAGGGCGGGCGACAGTTCAGGCGCTGATTTCTTCAAGTCAATGGCAGGTATCCCATCCCAACCGTTTGCCTTGTTGGGGTCTAAATTGGAGATAATGCCCAATACCAATGACGGGGTTATGTGTCACCCACTCAATGGGACCTCAGTTCTAAGAGAGAAGTCGGGTATGGGTACACCGGAAGAAACGTGCATTGAGTTGAATCAAAATTTCCGAGCAAAGCATTCAGCCTTGTCGGCAGAGGAGGTCAGGACTTCGAACTGGTTGAACAAAGGAGGTATAGAGGGTTTGCAGTTGTTCAAAACGCTCTTGCAGAAACGCCAATAATCTTTGGAGCCAAATTTGCGAGATGCAATATGCTCCTTCATCCGAGCAGCAAATATTGACTTAGCATCGTTGAGGACACGCTTACACTCGTTACGGGCGGAGGCAAAGAGACGTCTATTGCAATCGGACATGTCGCTACGAAATAGGTGAAAGAAGTAGTTCCTATGGGCAATGGCGGCTGAACAAGCAGCGGAGAACCAAGGGGAGGAGCGCAACTTGACCCTATATTTCCTTGAAGGGATGAAAGCGTCAATTCCCGCTTTAACCCAGGATGAGACCTCAAAAGCACCTTCTTGGACGGGGAGCGTAAAGACAACATCCCAAGGGACATCGCGGAGGAAATCACGGAACGAGTCCCAGTCATCACGTTGATAGTAGAATGAAGTTCTAGTGGTAGGAGGTTCTTTGCAGGGGCTGGTGTAGAAGGAGATGTTAACAGATACTACAGCGTGATCTGAGTTACCAACAGAGCAGAGTTGCGTGGCACTACAAGACTCGGGGATGGAGGTAAAACACACATCGAGAAGAGAAGCCTTACCATACCGGCTGAAGGCAAAACGAGTGGGGAAGTTATCTATCTGCGTGAGGGATTGAGACATTGAAAAATTAAGTATTTGAATTCCTGCGTAGTAGCATCCTTAAGCCACTTGGTATGATGGGCGATAAAGTCGCCTAACACAAATATGTGTGCAAACGGGTGGAGGCAGAGAGCCTTGTCTATGCTGTCCGAAATGCCATCGAGTATCCCACAGTCTTGAGAGGATGGAGAGCAGTAAAGGAAGAAGAGATAGCTTACCGCATTAAGAAGAGTTAGTCGGAGACACATGTATGACTGTTCTGGCGATTCGAGAGAAAACTCTCTGGCCAGAGGGGATGGTCCTTGACGTAGACACCAAGGCCGTGCATGTGGGTTAGAGAGCCTTTTCTGAGGAGAGGAAAGTAGCCTGGGATCGAGAGATCAGAGGAGGGGATAGACGAGACAAGGTTAGTCTCACAGAGAGTCAGTATATCCGGACAGTTTGCAGTGAGGAAAGATTCCATACTGCAGAAGTTTTTTTCCAGATGTTGGAGAACGAAATGTTGAGGGGTTTAGGTGATTTTTGAGAGGATGTTTTAGGATTACTTTTTCGGTCTTTGTAAGTCATCATGTGGAATTATGTTGGAAGATGAGAAGGCCCGAATTAAAAGAAGCAGACAGTTACCGACCGTGACGTGGGCAGAGATGAGTTGACACAGCCTGCATCATAATGTGGCCTCAGGGTTGCCCACCGGAGGTGACTGCAGGGAAACCTTCCCATGCGCGACATGGCACTACAAACACCCCGGTATTATACAACTGTTGATCAGAGCGACCGCTCAAGACGCTACGCAAGAGGGCTCCTAACTACCAGTCGGAAACAGCAACCAGACAACTGTCAACCGTGTACCCTCAGAATGAAGAGGTGATGCCACAGACTGCACACATCACGGGAGAAACAGAGTTGCACTAGTACAGAGGCCAGAGAGGGAGAGAGAGTACTGGGAACCCCTTCCTAAACAAGAATCAAGGCGTGAGCTTCTACTCATGTCCAAGAGAAGTGGGAGGAGTGTTGACCGGGCGGTAGGAAAGTCTACCTACTCCAATATAACACATACAAGAACGACAAAAACAAAGAGGCTGACGCTTGGATTTTACCCTTTGGCAACACTAAGTTTTAACGTTGTCCTATTTAAAAAAAAAAAAAAAAAAAAAAAAAAAAAACTAATTGAAGAAAATAAGGTTATCCGGCTTTGTTGATATGTCATAATAAATGCCACATCATACGTGGCAGCGAGTGTTTGTCCGCTTTCTTTCTCATGATAACCAATGAATGTACGGCTTACCTTAAATCCAAGTATAGGGTTTCAACGAAACGCATAGCTGGTGCGGGGGTGGGAGATCAACGATCAATCCTCCGCCCCTATCAGCAGTGGGTTTGGGAGACATGCTTTCAATAAAATTAAGAAAAACAGGAGAAAGAAACGGTGAAAACAAATCCATGTTCGGACATTTTATCTAGCAAGAAGATTCGGCCAACTAGATCATGAGAATACTGACGAGACATTCAATTTTCGAAAGACATTCAATTTTCCTTTTTTGATTTTTTCTTTCGAACCGGGATTTCTAACTAAACCATCAAATAGGATTATAATTTAGGTTAGAATGATTAGGACATTTTATGTCACTAATGCAGAACGCCCCAACAATATACAAAATCTGATCTGAGTATATTTATTTTTTTCTTAATTTTCCCTCTCACTGTGGAGGATACATGAAAATTCAGTCTCTTTCGTACCCTGGAGACTGATTATGTCATTTTTCTCTTTTATAAACACAAAGTCAAGATAGCGATACAACCTCGATATTCCACTTTGATAAGAAATAAGATCATCAACCAATCATGTTTTACACATTTTCTCGCAGACATTTCATATTACCCATCCTATATTCATGAAGTTGGTCGACATTTATCCTCAACAGAATTAGTTAATTCAGTGGCATACGCTGTCAGGGCGTTAATCCATTAGCGTAATCGCTGCCGGAAAGGCAAGACGGCCTTCTAAATCCCTTGCCATTATACAGTCTATGAAACCATTAACTAACGGTGATTTATATTCTTTTATATACAAGTACATTCTAGAACGTTTTCTTAAGTAATTACATTTTCTTTTTACAAGCCTATTATTTTATTAGGAATCTTACCCTTGGAGAAGTCCTTCATGATCTGCTTATACATCGATGTGCAAATATAAAGAGTCTGTTTTCAAACAGAAGGGACAACTCAACACCGCCAACTGGGACAACTCAGAACCAGAAAAACATATTTTTTTATAACCGAATAAAAGTAATTTATTTAGGATTAAAACCTTAATTAGTGCATATTTTTCTTCAAATAAAGCCATTTGAAATGGCATTATGTAAAATATGAACCAGATTTTTGTTTTTAATTACTTTTAATAAAGTAAATCGTAAATTATTTAATTATTTTTATAATCTTTTTTAGAATGTCGATTTACTGTATTAAAAAATAAATCACATTACGATTTACTTTATTAAAAATAATTAAAATAAAAAACTGCTAACATTTTGTTTTGCATTTTTCAATTTACTTTCTTAAAAATGATTAAAAACAAGTGTATTTTATTGAATTATTTTTATATTTCCATTTACTTTATTAAAAAATAAATTTCTTTATAATTTACTTAAAAATAATTAAAACAAAATAACAGTTACATATTTTGCAAAGAACCACATCACCCAATCCTTCCTACATCATATGGAAAGTTTGTTAATTTTCTTGTGTTTTTGAATTTTTATTTTCATTAGTTTTGATGAATTCTTTAGTACTTTTTTACGCGTGGGTATCAGGAAACAAATATGATATGGTAAGTAGTAAATGTGTAAATCTTGTACTTCTCCACTTCTTCAAGTGAAGTTGGCAGTAGTTTCAGTTTTCAAATCGAGCTGCATAATGTCATATTCTAAGGAGATAGATACACGCTACAATATTCCTTTGGCAACAAAGTCATCTCACCTGAGGTAAATATTATTTTATATGATCGTATCTTTTCAACAACGATAGGAATTCCTTACTCTTCATAAGGACATCTAGCACATTGACTACTCCCTTTATAAAGGATAGTCTGTAACATCCAGTGAGTTTAATTCTTGTCTTCGTCCAGTAGAAGAACTTTTGTAGATAAACTACAAGTTGTTTCATGTGTACACAAAAGACATCAAAAGACAAGATCCCTATTTCATCACTCACTATAGTGTCCACAGCAACAATATGAAAAGCATCAGTGAAATTACGATTTGAGCTATCCAACAGAATTCATACGCAAATACATATTACTTATTTAAAAAAAAAAGAATCGCTTGTCAAATTAAACTTTGTGATCTATCTGGAAATAAGGAAAAAATGCCTTTTTTTTATCTGTGCGTGCTTAACTGATGAATTGACATGTTCGATGTCACAAAATTTTCTTTTTTACTTCTCTCAGTCTTCATGCTCTCTCACAATATAACTTTCATTATTCTCTTCAGATCTGCCCATTTCTTGATTACTCAACATGAATTTTGTCATTTTCAGTTAAGTAGTCCCAAAAGGAAATGTTATCGTGTGGAACTGTTTATGTTTTGCCAAGATGTGTTTAAAAGTTCTTTTCTCTTCAGAATTCTATTCTTTTTCCCCTGAAAACTTCCTTCGTCGGTGTCAAGGGACAGACTAGCCTTTCCTTCTTTTTCCATCGCAGCTTCAACCAATGAATTAACGAGAAGCATTTCCACAATTTCGCTTAGTTTCCTTTCATTCAGTAATGTTTCATTATGTTTTCTTCTATGTATATATCTATATTTATTTCTAAAGAAGGAATTGATTTTATTTTTAAGTATTACATATTTTTATTATTTCAAATGTTATTCTTAGTGGATACCTACATTTGAGTAGACGATCCGTTTTTAAACAGTTTTTATTTTGTCTATCCGCCTTGCGCGCGAGAAAATTTAATAATAGGATTCGAACCTGAGTCCCTCTTTGCAGGAGAAACCACCGTCTGATCCAGTGTGCTGGGATACGAAGAGTTTTACAAGCAAGCAAGCTTCGATTTGCCATAAACCACATTCATTAGTTCAGATTTTCTCGAAAGGCATATCTGCTAAGTTTTGTATCCGAAACGTAAACAAAACAATTTCTAAAGAATTAATGGAATTTTTTTTTTTTATTCTCCAAGACATGTTTTAATTTGTGCATTCTTTACACAGCGATCTACTAAAATATCAACGCTCACTGTCTGACTCTTCTTTTCTTATTCTTGATAACACTCTCGTTTAATTGATTGTTGACGGATCGATTCGTTTTCTACGCTTTATCAGGTCACTTAAACAGGTCATTTAAAGCCAGAAAATAGTTTTAGACTGTAAGAATTTCTTTGGAGACAATAATGATTTTAATGCTACAGACCTTACTAATTAGCACATAGTTGGAGGAGAAGAGTTGAATTCATACCTTTCCTAAGGTTGGTGAATATAATTTACCCAAAGGGAATTGAAACTCTGATCTCTGATTACAAATTCCGAGTCATTAACCATCACACCACCCACACATCCAAGCTTACAGCAACTGATATTCCCAAGATGTCACCCCTTCACGTATTAATCAGGCTAGACGTTGTTTAACTTCAGTGAACGTACAGGAAATGATGTTTCAACGTGAGATGGCTGTATACCTCCCAGCGATCGTTTTATCCCAAGCGGTTTATTATTATTATTATTATTATTATTATTATTATTATTATTATTATTATTATTATTATTATTATTCACGACACCTTAAATTCTCACATTAAAACTTGTTATTTTCTGAATATTTCTCTATAGTTACCTCAATGTCATGTTTTTAACTAGTTTTAAAATTGATCTTTTCTTGAAATGCTGTTTATGATGACCGTGGCGGGAGATTTCAAAGACGAGCAATTACATTTGAAAATATAAACTCTTTTGTTATTATTTACACGTGAAAATCAACTTTCACTGATGTATTCAAGATAAATGAGTTTCTGAAATGGCTGGAAATGAAACTGATTTTGAACAGAGCAGCGCAATGATTAGCTAACCGTAAACAGCACTTAAAAGATCGATAAATGCGCAAAAGAATCTAACTAGAGAGTGTAATCTCATCTGTCCCCATTTATTTTTGTCCCTTTTTATTTAGTTTAATTCCCCAGACTCTCCTTCATTAGGCGACAGAGATATCAATTCTTTGGTAGCTGCGGGATAGCTTTCGACATTTGTATTTTCGTATTTGTTATTGTGTTTGAATGAGTACGTTGTTTGGGTTAGTGCCCGTGACACTGATTTATTTTACTACTTATACCCACATTTTCAACCAGTTATCTTATTTCTCACATGGTGGGGGAGGCTTCTAATACTAAGAGTAAAGTATTCTTCTGCTTCTTGTTTTGTCATTGTCAATAAGCATAGGTGAAATTGTAAATTTTATTATTATGAACCCTCCCTACCCACAAAAACTCTTCATCTGGGACTAACTAAGAATTCATAGATGTGTGCTATTATGGTGATTGCGATGCGAATGAGAAGTGGAAATTTGAAATATTGGTAAAAGGATAAATATTCAAGCGAAGGGCTCAGTGTTTGGGTCTAGCTAAGGTGATAAAAAGGACAGATAAGACCAGCCCCAACCCTTACACCAACGTTAAGCCTCGTACTGTATCTATTGTAATATACAATAATAAATAATTACTTTTAAGTTCCAACCTTAGAGGGATTAAAATATAATATCTGTTAGGTTATGATTGATGCCTTGTTTCATCACTGTCGCAACAGCTTCTTCACGGCACTAAAGAGGTAGGTTTAGAGTTCACCATAGCCAACAGAAGTTTATATATACGCGTTTCGGCATTTTGCATTAAACTTGATCTTGTATATATTAAAATTATTTATCAAAAAGATAGAGGTCGGTAAATACCGATTGTTTGAAAAGATAATCATGAATGTTATTAAAAGACTTCCAAGAACACAAGTAGAAAAAGAAGCGGAAATCTTTTCAATCAAAAACAGTTCTTTTATTGCGTCGAAGAAAGACAGCATTCTTTTGAAGAGTAGATTATATAATCTATAAAATTTATCTTTTTACATTTTGATAAAAGACAGAAAATCTCACAATGCGATTTCATTTTGTTTTCTTATTTTGAAATTCCGGTCCTACATACGAAAGAAAATACGAACCCAAATATGGCTTACGATCACATTATCTTGAAACACCGGTTCCCGTACAATCACCGAAGTTGGACAACGTCGAGCATTGTCATTACCGACAGGAGTTGACAGTACCAGTTGCTGTAAGTTTGGATGTGCGGGTTGTGTAATGGATACTGGCTCAGAATTGTTAATCGGTAACCCGAGTTCTAATTCCAGTTGAGTTCATTATATTCACTTACGCGCTAATAACCCTGGAAAATTTATGAATCCACCTCTACACCATCAAGCCATGGGCTAATTAGTAGGACTTGTGTCACTAAATCATTATTATTTTCAAAGAAATTCTTACAATGTAAAAATATTTTCAGGCTTTAAATAACCTGCAAAGGTGGATAAACCGTAGAAAAATAATCGATCCATCAAAAATCAATGAAACAAGCGCGTTATCAAGAATAAGAAAAGAAGAATCAGGCAGTGAGTGTTGATATTCTAGTAGACCGGTAGGCAAACAATGCACAAATTAGAACATGTCTTAGATAATAATAATAAAAAAACATAAAATTATCTGGGACTTTGATATTCAAATGGATCACGCAAGCCAATCCAGAAGGTCAGATTCAACTTAACGATAATATTTGCCAAAAGATTTTACTGTCCCTGTAATCCACAGAGTAACATTTAAAATGTACAACTGGACAAGTAAGTGGATCTTGCAAAAGAACTGAAAAATATGAAACATTAACATGATATTCTTGGTTCTCATTACTGAAACACTTGAAATGGTCACAAAAATCTTAGTAAAACTTTTGGAAGTGAGGGAAACTAGAGTCAGAAACGAGACCATCCACATAACAACACTTGAGAAAACGTAAAATCCAGAGGAGAGTACAGGAAGTTGGAAGAAATTTGTCAATTTATCTCTTCTGAGAACAAGCAGACATTCAATGAGAATATGCGTGAACAGTAAAAGGACAAGAAGTAAAATGTCAGCCGATTCTTTTATATATACACGAAATATTGAAAAACAATGACACATGTTCAATAGAATACTATCGATAAATGGTGGGGGTCTTACTCAGGTGGAATTTCAAGCGGAATCATTTACTTTTTTTTTAATTTATTTTGTCATATTCCCCAGTCGACGAATGGGTTATAGGGCGATCATACGCCGACTAGGAGATATATACACTCTCACACCTGGGGAGAGATGCAAGCTATCTCTCTCAGATTTTGAGAGTGGACAATTGGTAAACAAAAATATTTTTAAGACCACTGTTCGATTGGGATAATCGAACAGTAATCTTTCCCAGGTCCGCTTCGATTTCAACACGAGTACTTATCCACAATACAAGGATGAACTATAAGGCTTAGCGATTTTTGATAAATAATTTTAATATATACAAATATACATATATAAAAAATAAACGAACAGATAAGTATGAGTTAAAACATCCGACGATCGGATCTCGAACTTATTTTGGGATATCAAATTCGCCGAACACCAAATGGATTCAACTGAACCCGAACATACAAAATACAAGTATGAATTACTATGAATTGAATGCAGAAGCCAACACACATATACAAAAGAGATGGGAGAGGAGTTACAATTATCGTTTTACATGTGGAAAGGTGTTTGCGAAAAAAAAAAAAAAACATAATATTCATGTGTGAGTGTATATCTTTTCCACTACGTGTCCAAAATGTGATTACTTATCTTTTGTATTCAGTTCTCTCTTTTCTTTTTTTTCTTTTTTATCAATGTCCTTTCTTTCCTTTTCTCGGCACAAACACAATTTCACACACTGCTAGTCTGTAATAGAGGTATACACTTTCTTTCTCCCTTTGTTTCGTCTTTTTCTTTCCTTCCTTTCTTCTGTAGACGGCTCGATTTGCAACAGGGATGTATACTTTCTTTACGCAGGTTGAACCACCAGCATATATTTTTATCCGCGTCTTCAAATTGGGATTCTCGAACAGGAATATTTCTTTATACTTCTGTCCGGAGTTGCCTGGATCGAACTGGATAAGTCATCACTATCAAATGCGTCTTATCTTTCCGTTCCTGAACCACTAGTGCCTCGGCTTCGGTCTTGCCTTTTCAAAGTCCAGAGAACAACTGATCCTCGAGTGAATCTTTGACTGTCATGTGATTTAGGTTTTGGGCGCGAATTCAAACTTACTTCCGTTCCCTGTCTAGCTTCTGTCTAGTCGTTTTCCTTTACTGGTAATTGGGTCAGCTGACCCTTTTGACCTGCCTTTCCAAAATGTCATAAGACTTCACGTAATCTTTATTCTGTTGCTAGGCGGGAATTAACCTTCATATGGGCGTATATGCGTGTTTAGCTTATCTGCTTTTAATACCCGTCACAATTTACAGAAACTTGTTTAATGAATTAGAATACTCTGGTGTTCTATCTACCTTGTTATTTATTGAAGTATGAATCAATTTATTTATTTAATAATTAGTTATGAATTGGAAAAAATTACAAATATTCAAAAATCCATCAACATTTTTATTGTAAAATTTTAAATTTGTAAAAACATCCTATAAAAACAATCCATGTTATTTACTAATACGGAAAATAATTTAGATTTTCAATAATATATGTATAATATATGCTCCTTTTTAGACGGACAATCTTGGAAAGTGGCTGGGAAATGACATTGTGTCTTATAGTGAAAAGGTTGCATTGGGCACAAGTTTGAGGACCATTCCAATAAAGAAATTCTAAAAGCGAGAGATGCGTGACTTTTAGGCTATATCTGAAAACGTATTCAAAATTAGACAGAAAACAGAAACTTCTCCCTAAATAACATTTGAGATGACAAAAGATCCTAAATATTAATTATTATACAAAATTATGTAAATGTATTCATTATGTAAATGTATTCATTATTATGTTAATGGATTCATTTTCAATTAGTCATTGTCAACAAAATCCAACGGTCAAATAACAGTAGTAACTCCCACAACAATAATAGTGTTTTTTTCTTTTAGTGATATAAATTACTAATTAATTAAATACTAATAAAAGAGGAGACGAAAAATTCTCAGCTCCAACGAGAATTACTTCTAAAAAGGCTGGATTTTGGGAAGTACGATGGACAGATAACTTTTCAGTGTCGTTTTCCTATATGAGTAATTATTTCGAACATATTTGATAATACCAATGCTTATATTACGAATTGATGTTATTATTAAGAAAAATAACAAGACATAGAATATTAAATAGTAATCCATTATTTTCAAAAGCTACGAAGACAATGTCATTGGTGATAAATATTTTTCTTTTTACATGTTTAAAGGTTAATCTAGTTATTAAAGGCTAATTACAGACTTTGACAACCTTTTAAACATAATCTGGCCATACAAAAATGGAGTTTCTTCATCGCAGTCGGATGTCATAGATAATTCTAGCAAAACTTGTATTTCCTATATTTTCTATGAAGAAAATAATTCCTTAGAATTACTCTCAATCATAAACACACAACAGTCAGAGTGATAAAATACTTTGAGAAAGTAAATTCAGTACAAAAGCACATTGTTTTAATTGAAAGAATGCATCATTTACTTCGAACTAATAACATTATCTTTGAAGTGCCAAAGGAATTGCAAAAACATTCTTACGTTCAGAAAGATTAGTTGCTGATCAAAAAAGATGTAGCTGGAAAACTTCCCTTCAAAAATAATATAAACACAGCATAGATATATCATAAAGATCTGTTGATAGTGGTCTGTATTACTGGATAATAGAACAGTGGTTCAATCTTTTTGTCTAATGCACACTTTTCTCCATATTTCGTAATGTCATCCACCACTTTCCAACATTGTACGATTCAAAGGGTGCATTCAAAATAATATGCCTATATTATTGAAAATATCTATCCTTTTCCATATTAATACATATACATCAACATGAATAATTTTTATAGAGGATTTTTATAAATTTAATATCAATAGAAAATGTTGATGATCTTTAAAATTTGAAAACATGTACAGTAATTTGTTTTAATTCATAAATAATTATTGAATAAATAAACCGAAGCATACTTTAATAAACAAAAAATCAATAGAATGCCGGGGTATTGTAATTAAAAAAAAATATAAAAAAAAGTAAGAGTTTTCTCTCCCGACTAAAAACTAATTAACCCCTGGTTGACAAACCCTGAAATCACCCCACTAATTAACCCCTGGTTGACAAACCCTGACCCAGAATTAATGAAATATTGCACTCTTATTAATAATCTAACAGTCTGTATAAAAATATCAGATACTAACTTATTCTTCAACCTCCTTATTGGTAAAATTGCATCTTATAAATTACAGATCAACAGTGGAATATTTCAAGCTGTGAAGTAGTACACTTTAACAGCTACTAGTCTTCATTGCGCTAATATCTCTACCAAATATACATAGATTATTGATATCTTATATTTAATAAGTTAATTATTTGTCATGCATGAATCATTTGGGACTATTACAGAAATGATAATCAACAAGAACATACGTTATCAACAAAATTAACTGATGATATCACGATGAAATTTGGAGTAGACAACTTTTAATGTTTTAAGAGCCGACAGTGACTATAAAACTTGATATGGGTAAAACCGATAAACAAAAACTGAGGTAAATGTCTCAAATAAAATTGACGTTATTAATATTTTAGCAGTATCTATTGTTGCATGTTTTTTGTAAAAGCTCTCATGGTGTTTTCTAGTCTGTGACGTAGAAATTATTCATCTGTGCTGAGTGACAACTGACATTAGTAGTCGCTATGCAAAATTCATATTACCTATGTCATGGAAGAGGTTTTATGCCTTTCATTGATTTGTGACGTCTCCGAACTATAGTACGAGATCTTATCTTTCTCTCTTGAGGTGTTTACCTGGTTCTCTTTATTGGAGATCTACGAACTATCCTCCATAGTTTGTTTAATACTATGTTCGCTTCACCATCAGAAGCAGTCATGTTTTACCTTCCTTTCAGATTCCTCCGCTTCCATTTCGACTTCTTCCTCGTCGATTCTAGGTTTTATTTGATCAGAATGATTCCATACATTCTGTTGCTATTATGGTAAAGTATTTTACTATTTTGGTAAAGTATTTAATTCCCGACAACTCGTGAATAGCAGTTTTAATGTTAGGAATAGAGAACGAATCGGAGCATATTTTGTGGTTTATTCCTTTTTTTTTTTTTTTTTTTTTTTGGAATCCCACACATATCCGGTTTTCGTAAAACAACAATGACAACAATTACTATCACCAGGGGAAAAACGTTCTAAATTTCCTTGCTCCACCATTGTTTTCAGCTTAGAAACTATTAAAGGTAGCATGTGAATGGGGCAGTCTGCAAAACTCAAAGTAAGAGGGGGTGAAGATTTTCCATTAATTGAATCCTCACTTTGTATGTTTTTAACATCTCCGTGTCATTACTTTCTAACTTTACTTTCCAATTTCCCAATGTTAATTAGTTTACTTTGAAGACATCTATTCCCACGATTCCATGACTTTTCACATTTACCTTCTGTGATGGGAATAATTTCGAAGTACGTGTCGGTCTCAAAAGAACCTTCCAAACGACCTAACGTCTTGATGAAGAACCATCGAACTGTCTTAGTTTAAGTCAACTTTTCTTTAATTGGGGTTTTTCAATTCGTTTCCAAAGCTTACTCCAAGTATCTTCTTGCACACGGAAAGTTATATTATTTAATTTTTTTTTTCTTAGGCACTTTTCTCTTTATGTCTCTCTATCGCAAATACAGCTGTATTTTCCTGTGGGTGCCTAAATTTTCTATTGTTCTTTTATGCTTGCACACAATTGTTGCAGAAACTCTATAAATGCATCCAAGTTAGTTGTAACCATTTTAAAATTAAACGTTTGTACAAAATATCACGCATCCATTCAATTAGTCTCAACTGTATCAAGTCATCTTCGATGGTTATTTCTGTTGTGATGTCTTCTAGTCTGCAAAATAGAAGTTTTTCATCTGTACCGAGTGACGACTGACATTAGTAGTCGCTTGACTCTATGCAAAATATAATATGATGAGCTTTTCTATTTTGGTCGACAGTCGTCCGAGAGGTGGTATCGTGAACAAAATTACTCCTTGCAGATTATGGACAAAACGCAAAAAAAAATCTCAATGTTGTCAAACAAGATCTCATACCGGATTGGTCGTCCCCGGGCTAACAAGGGCCGTATTCCTTAAAGGAAGCAATCTCGGGTCAAAACATGTCCCTGGAACAGAATCTTCCACTAACAATGATACCTGGTAGCCAAAACCGGATTAATTTCGATCTTGGTCCTGGTGACTCATTGCTAAATAAATTAATCAAAAGAAGATGAACTAAATGGAATCGCGAAGAGTATAAATAAGCAGACATCTTTTGACAGTGAACTCGAAAATCCTAAGAACAAAACAGATCAGACATACCAGATATGGAGGGATATGGTAGGAACTGAAATAAGACCCTATCTTGGCCCAAATATTTTGCCAATGTCTGCAGTGATGTCATGCGAAATAAGACTCTCAAAGGCAGAAATAGATCAGATGGGATTAAATATAAAACAAAGTACAAAAAATTATAATTCATACAAAAATGAAGCAGAAGTGGAATTAGAAAATGACAGGGGTTGAGTTACAAAAGCTAAAATAAACGGGATAGGTAATAGTGTTCCCTCAAGAAATTAAACTGAACAATTTATCTCTGACATAAACATATTTCACTGATGACGAGTAATCAAACGAAAATAAAGCAAAATTGCTTGAAAACAACAGATGAAATCACAGAACCAAAAAATCACGCCATTCAAATAATCAGTAAAGTAACAGAAATGTCAGCTTTCAAAAATCCACATGATAAAGTCCAATAGGCAGACAGTCCAAATATATAGAGCGGCATTGTAAACATTGTAAATTCTCAGATTATTGGAAAGCATTACATGATTAAATAATGTAATATATGCAACAGCTTTGACAACTACTGGAAAACTTAATGACGAAGAAAAGATAAAAAACAAATACGAGGGGACTCTTCCTAGAAAACTCAATTAAAGCGAGAATTGAGGGAATCAGTTGTGAATTAATGATACTGAATGAGATTTCAAAGAAATTCAAATGTTTCGACATGAAGAGTAAGAATTAAAGATTTAAATGAAATTCCACCAATCAAGGAAATTCTTAACTGCAATTCAAGTCACAGAGAAAAGACAATATGAAAACACTCTAGGTTCTATCGACAATGTAGAATAATTCCAACAGACCTGAAGAAATTTTTCAGGGAAATTGGGAAACAAGTTATAGAAGTCAAAACGTCGCCATCTATTGAACTGCAAAAATTCTGGGAAAATATTTGGAGCAGCCTAAAGGAATATAATCCCAATGCAAGGGGATCCAAAGAGAACACAAAAGAATAAAGTATAATCTAATACAAGAAAGGAAAAATATAACCAACAATAATGAAAGATATTCTTTAAAAATCACCCAATTTCACTCATCAGTTAGTAAAACTCTTGAACAAACTTTATCAATGCTAATAAATAATTCAAATGAAATTCCAGAATGGATCACTGATGATATTACACAATATGTCGTACATATGTCGAGTGAAAAATATGATCCTTAATGTGATAGCCCAATAATATCTTTCCACCACATATAAAGTAATCCTGTCTGTACTGACAGACTGTACTCAAACATTTCTCAATTAAAATATTCTTCTTGTGGAACAGAAAGGATGCCCAAATGATCCTGGAAAAATGCAAGAAACTAGTAGAAATGTCAGTACAGCTTCGATAGATTATCTTAAAGTCTTTGGTAGTATGCCACACTCTCGAATCCTTAAAACTTTGGAAATGTACAAATTCTCCTCGGTGATAGAAAATTTCAAGTCAAATGAATGAAGTTCAATATGAAATGTATCTGAGATATTTTGCATCTGTTTCTATATAGTTATTACGTTTGGCTTCTAATCTGTGCAAAATTACCTAGGTTGTGGTCCGATATGTGATAGTGAAGATGTTGCATTTTGAGCCAATTTATTTTTAGAGGCATACTCTAAATAATCAAGTCAAACTGTAGTCAACATCCTATTCAATAAACAAAATATATTTCATTATAGCGTTGATAATGCCGAAGGTGTTCAGAAGCCATTAGCCATTTTATGTTTAAATTCTCCTTGCGAATCAGAAAAAAAGGGTAAGAACTGTATGTATATATATATATATATATATATATATATATATATATATATATATATATATATATATATATATATATAATCAGAAAAAAGGGTAAGAACTGTATGTATATATATATATATATATATATATATATATATATAATCAGAAAAAAGGGTAAGAACTGTATGTATATATATATATGTATATATATATATATATATATATATATATATATAATCAGAAAAAAGGGTAAGAACTGTATGTATATATATATATATATATATATATATATATATATATATATATAATCAGAAAAAAAGGGTAAGAACTTTATGTAAAAGGCACTGAAATCTTAAAGAAACAGGTTGGTCTTTAACCAACCTTACATAAATGATACAGTGTTCAAATTTACTCAACTCTGTGTGTGTGTGTCTGTGTGTGTTGAGTAAATTTGAACACAGTGTTATTTATGTAAGGTTGGTTAAAGACCTAACTGTTTCTTTAAGATTTCAGTGCCTTTTACATAAAGTTCTTACCCTTTTTTCTGATTATATATATATATATATATATATATACATACATACAGTTCTTACCCTTTTTTCTGATTATATATATATATATATATATATATATATATATATACATACATACAGTTCTTACCCTTTTTTCTGATTATATATATATATATATATATATATATATCCATTTTAGAGGTCTCAACTATTATGCTATTTGAGGGCAATAACATAAAAATTCATTCAATTACATAATTACATGGATAGAAATAATGATCACTGATACGATCCCCTATTTTTAGAAATGGGATCCGTTGTCATTCTCGTTTGTCATTAGTTAATGATTATTGTAAATGATAGTTTTATTGACTTTTAAAATAATTTACCATAATACATTGGGAAAATTCTATGTAAATAGACTAGTAAAGAAACTCAGTAATAGACTTTCAAAAATTACTTAATTTGCGTTGCATCATATGACTAACAAATGCAGATATTTAAGAAATGTTTACTATAATAGAAAGTTTTCCCATACCAATAGAAATTATTATTTGAAGTATAGCAATTGTAGAAAGCAAAACTATTTTTTTTTATTTTAAAGAAACAAACAAAGTTCATTTATATGATCAAAGAAAATGAATGCTACATTTGGAAGAAATCGAAGCAATTTTCTTATCTGTAAACATATAAGAAAATTCCTTTCAGTTCGATCTAATGTAATTACAATGAACTCAAGTACATTAATGTTTGCCTTTATCTTTTTTAATGCAAAACAGAATAGCTATCGTTCAAGTCGTTAATACGCTAAATGCTAGCTTTTCACAATTCCAATATAACAACGCAAACGAAAATAACTAGGTTCATGAGAGAGAAGACCCATGCAATATACTTATTCAATATTATATTATCAAATAGGAGAATAATGATATTGCTAAATGTCTAATGTTTATTCAGCTCATCCTGAAAATAATATGGACAGAAGTGATTTTCTTTAACCATAAGAAATTTTCTTAGATTTGGGTTAGTGCTACAGTTTACCGGACCCTCAATGACATTTGCTGCTTGGCTTAATATCTTATATCGTATTTCTTAAGTACTTAATATTCGCTTGGAATTCAATCATTTTGTATTCGATTTGAACAATGAACGTATTGACATTTAGCTAATGATATTAAAAGGCTTTGAAATATCTTTAATCTAAATATCATCATTGCATTCTAATCGGCGCTAATATTATAGTTTTCATCTTATCGTATTCTTTGTAATTAGCTTCGAACCAACCGATTTTAACTCAAAACATCCTCTACTTATTACATTTTCTTTAGTATTTTATGAGTTACCTTTAAAGTAACAAACGTTTTCTCATAGACATTTTACTTTAGTTCGATTCTCATTTTGTTGTTCAACTGTCGCATTGTGCTTGTGATAACTGTAGTAAAGATTTAAAATATTATGTTCACAATTCCCTATAGATTGATATACACCTGAGGAAGGACGGAGGGACAACGGCCGAAACCTTGAGATAACAACAACGAAGTTGAGGACTATAGTCCGAATATAAATAATGATAGCTCCTCATCCCATAAATTCAGACAGAAAATACCAATGATAGCGAGAACTGCATGACCTTATAAAATCTTTTAATTCATCAGTTATTACAAAGTCAAACCAGCGCAAAAGCTTTGACAAACCTTTCGCATATTTATACTAAGAAGAATCCATAGCAATTAATGATTCAAATGCTTTCAAATTTCTGTTCAATAAATGCACCAAAACTTAATACTCAACCGTAGCTAATTAGGTTCAAAAGGTTATCAATTTAAAAAAAAAAGCTTTTCTAAAGAAGCGTGGATCTTGCTTAATCTTGATTCATTAATTTTATGACAGACTTTCATATTCCTTTGTTGAAATTTAATTTATTATCGACAGTAATTTAAAAATACACCCAAATATTGCATAGTGAATATTTTAAATGTATTTATTATGAACTACACAAAGTAAATTAATCTGTTTTTCCTTATTCGATTTGGATAAAGCATAAATTGTAACGATAGAATTTGATTGTTTTTAGCTTACGTTTTATTGTCACATAAATTGTTTCAGTATATATTATTAACGTTGTTTTTATTATTAGTTATCTTTATTGTCGTAATTAAATAATAGTGGTTAGAGTAAAACATTAAATGTTATTGCTGTGTTATATACATTATTCTCACAGAGGAGATCTAATAGATATATAAATAAGAAAAATCATTTACATAAATAATAACAAATATCTAGAAAGAACAAGTTTAATGTGAAAATCAGAATATTTAAAATAAAAGCCAAACATGTCCCTTTATTTTGAGTGTATATAAATAACAAATCTAAATGTTGGTTTGTTTCCTAAATACTTTCCGTTCTTGTTCATGAAACTTATTCTTCAAAAAATAAAATACAATTGCATTTTAGTCAGTTATATATTCACAATTGTTTACAATGACTTTTTGCCATGTCTCGCTTCGATAATCTTAGAGTAAAATTGCACAGATCTTGATGTGAAAATGTTTTGACGTATTCTTGAATTTGGTTTTCATTAGAGAAAGTTTATCCCATCAAAACATTTTGCAGTGATCTAAAAAAGTAAAATTCAGTCGGTACAACTTCAGGTAAATATGGATGATGGTGTAGAACAGGCCAACCGAGGTCCAATATTTTTATCTTATTTTTGCCGCATGCGGCTTTGCGTCCTTATGGAGATCAGTGTATGTAAGTTTAAACAAGTAAGTTTCTACGAAACTAAAAACAAAATAACCTAAGAAATCGTACCATTCATATGGATGACGTGCATGGTGTCATACTACTTCAGAAATACTGTCAGGTTTATAAAATCATGTTCTCAGATCAATGATTAAAAATGGCTTTGAGCGAAAGAAGACAGTTTTGACGATGAATTTTATTTTTTGACCCATGTAGACTGGCGCTACATAATCTCAACAGCAAGGACAACTAAAATGGATAGGACATGTAACTCAAACAGAAACAATGACATAATCAAGAGGTTAACGTCCCACACTACTTCGAACAAAAGGAAACGGCGGAAATTCCTCATCAATCCTGGAAAGATCAATAGCAGTTAGTAAACTTGAGAAACCTATTTAGCTGCAAAAACAAATCAGTTTTAATACAAAGTTTTATAAATTTAAAGTGACGGTAGCATTATTTTCTGGGTAAATGAGTGTCAAATATTTACTTAGAAGGAAACGATCAATATTACCATTGCTACTGTGTTATTATTCTTGGATGACTCTGTTAAGCTAACATATTAGATTGAAATTAAATTTATATATACACTGTAGTCATATTTGGCTTAAAAAAAACTTTCTATTCATGTGGAATTTTGAATTTGCGTCTGTGCGCCCACGCGCGTGTGTGTGTAAGTGTGTGTGTTTACAAACGTAAAATACGGACATTCATACACGACATTATCAGAAACTAAAGGCGATATCTATAGTAATTTTAAAGCCGATATACTTAAAATTCAATAAAACATTAGATTACGGGGAATATATTCCTACATTTTTATGATTACTGGGTAGCTAAAAATTATATAAAAAAGGTGATTACATTCTACTCACATTATGGAGCTGTGGTCAGATAGGGTGTAACGTAAGGCGTCTGGATAGGCATGTTGTAGTGTGACCGATGTAATCATTTATGAGTTCGGTTTCATCAGGGACAGAATTCCTTAAGGGGCATTAGAACTCATACATAATGTTTGTTCGTTGTAATTTTGATTTTGTTGGTGTGCTGTTATATTTTTAGGATAATGTTTGCTGTTTTAAATTTTTTTTACTAGATAATTAATTTTATTTACTTTTTCGGGTCGGTTGGGGTAATGTATTTCTCTATGATATTTCTACGTGAAGATTCATCTTATCTGCAATCAACGTGCATTTGGCTTTTGTAGAAAATATTTATATTATTTTTGACTCTTTTTTCACTATGGTTATTTAGTTTTGAAAGAAATAGGCTAAGTTGAAGGTCGATAAGCCGTTTAGGGAAGCCATTGCTGACTAATGTCTACTTTGCATTGTTGAGTCCTTTTAAAGTAGATGAGAGGATGAATTATGGTGTTCTATCTTTAGGAAGTTCCTATCACTGCTATTTTGTATCTAAGTGTGTATTCGCTCTTAAAGTTAATGTGGCAGTTTCTGCTAGTGTTTTTTTTTATACAATGAAGTAATAAAAATGTTTTGTATTCTACGAGAGCGTCAAAGGTAAAATTAAGGACAAAGTTTTTTTTTCAAATGTGGTCTTGAGAGTTTGTATTTCTGTTGTGTTTTTCGTAGAATACACTACCAACAGTTGTTACGATCATATATATTTTTAAAGAATCAGACATACAACAGGGAGTGCCTTCTTGGGGGCTCGAAAATAATACAAATTAAGAGACAAGTAACAAGTAAAGATCTCAACACACGCTCAATACTGCACACGTTCCTATGTAATTAGAAAATATTGAAAGGTAATTAAATGTTCATCATACCACCTGAAAGCTTGCAAATATTATTCCTAACGATGTTACAGTTTTTGATTATTTTCCTCTTTTTAAACAGTCATTAAACCAAATTATTATTAAATGCTTGAAAGAAATATCAGGCTGAAGTATCAAAATGGCTATTCCGTTTAAAGAAATGCAAGAATGAGAATAAAAATTCAGAGAGCAGTTTACTAAAATGTATTTAGAGATGTCTAATAAAAAAATAGAATTTATTCCTTTTCAAGTATTTTCAAAGAATACATTAATAGCTGGAGAACTCCAAGTGTTAAGAAATATAAAAATTTGTATGAATATAAAAAGGGAGAATGGATTTGAGTAAAGAAGAGCAACTGTAGAAATGTTATTCTCTTATTTACTTTATTATTGCAACAATTTTCACAAATACACAAGTGTACTTATCCAATATCCTGTTTGTTTATTTCTTTATTTACTCTTTATTTTCTATGCAGTTTTGAGTGTTAGTGCTAAATGATAAACAGCAATTTGGTCTTTTTATTTCATGAGGTTCGTCCTCAAATGTCGTATACCTGTACTAAACACAGCTTCATAAAAAGTAGTTACCTCCATAGAAAACGGGATACATAAGGTTGCAAATGAATTTAAAAGAATTAAAAATCTTTCTTGAAGTTTTTGTTTTAGTATTAATTTCAAGCTGATAGATTAAATTTAATATTTCCAATAAGTAAAATACTTTGCTGCATTTTAAAATTATTTTAAATTTACTGGAAGGAGATTTATTGATGTTTTAAGCGCCATTTTTAGCCATTTGTCATACTTTTCAAAAACTTTGTTTTACGAATAGCAGCCGATTTAAAGTTTCATTGATCTGATTGGAAACAGATATTAGTCACCTTTAGTTTAAAATATTGAAGAAATACATTTTTACACGACGGTAGGTGTTTATTTAAGGTGTTGACAGGTTGAAAGCTTGACTGACAGACGAAAGTTTATCTAAATTTTTCCATGGTGGACATATATGTAAATAACGTGACCGCCTTTTTTATATAATTGTTAACTACCCAGTAATATTAAAAATTGAAGAAAATATTCTCCGTAATCTAATGGCTTACTTGAATTTTAAGTATTTTGGTTTTAAATTTATTATAGTTATCACTTTTATTTTTCTAAAAATGCCGTGTTTACATAAATCCACAGTTCTTTTTAAAATATTGGGGTCAGTACTAATCTTTTTAATTTATGATTAGTAGGCATAGTTTTTTAAGTAACATTATCACCTCAATGGTACAAATTACTACAAAAATTTAAAAGCTTAAAAACCTTAAAATTATTATAATTAATATTAACAAAATGAAAACAATTCTTGTAAAAATTCATTATTCATCCAAATGTTTTTTTCTTAAAACTATAGTGTTCGTAATATATCTTATTCATTAAAAGCAATTAAAAGTTTTCTTATTAAATAATGTCTTAATTTCATTTTTTTATTTTACGATTCAGAGCAGATTTTTGGTAACTGAGAGGCTCCGTTTCATAAAAATAAATTGATGATTTAAATTCTACAAAACTTTCTGCTTTTAATTAATATAAACATTAAGCTTGACAAAATATAATTTCTCGAAATTTCATAAAATTAAATTGGTGAGGAAATAAAGAGATATAAAAAAATGTTTTTACCAAGATTTTCTCAAAAAGGAAACATTTCTAAAATAATTTAATTAATTTGTGAATAATTTCTGGAAGTTTCATTAAAATCTGATTATTATTTGATTTTTGCAAGAATTTCCGAATCAATGTGCTTTTTACCGTAAAAAAAGACTCTACAATGTTCTATACTAATCTTCCCCGACTGATGCAAGAACATTAGAAATTTTGTTTAAAAATATATAAATGTATCAAAAACTATAATTTCATAATAAAAAATATAATCTAATAATAAAAAAATAAGGATAAAAGAATATAATTTAATATTAAAATATCCCTTGGTCTTTCCTCTTAAAAATAAAGATTTTGACGATAAAAAATTGTTTTCATTAAGTATGGAGAAGTTTTCATCATGGTATGTTCATTTTTAGTGAATCAGTGGAGATAACTAATAAAAAGATATACTTTTGAATCTGTTATATGCAAATATGAAGAAAATTACCGATAAAGCGTTGAAAGTTTTCTTCCTGGCAACTTGTGAATGTAGCGTACTTTTTATACATATATGCACTCTAGAATCATTCACAACGTTTTACATAATAATACAATTTTACTGCTCGTTATATATTTCTCATTACGTGTGATTGTATGTTTCTTTCTTATTGCAGATGGCGGCGTGTTTCTTTCTTGAAAAATAATTGTTCATAAATATTTTTTCATTACTGCGAACAGTTGATAAATTGGATTTTCTTGTGTTGCACGTTCATATATTACTCTCCGTGATTTTTAAGTTTGCACTGTCTTTTTTTTCTCTCTGTTATCCAATTTTCTGTTTCCTAATATATATCATAATGTCTTTTCAATAATCTTTTTTTTTCTTTGTTTTTATTACTGAAAGTCTGTTTGGGAGTGTAATGTCAAAGATGGATTCAAAAATGATTTATAAATCAGTTTATGCTAATACAAAATGTACAGACGGTGAGTTGGTGAAGAGGCAAGCTTGATGCCAATTATTCTCTTGATCGGGAATCCATAATTATAAGCATTGTACACTATATACCAATGTAAAATAAACAGTAATGATATAACTTTGGAGAATTTATGTTTGTAAAATAAAAGGTAGCAATATTGGAAGGACATAGAAATGTCATTTAATCCATAACTATATACATAGCTTACCATTTTTTATATACATAGCTTATCATTTTTTATATACATAGCTTATCATTTTTTCTTAATGGATACAAGGATAACAAAAAATCTATAATTATACATTATAACTATAATTTCGTGGCTAGGAAAGCGACATGAAACTGTCTCTAATTACAACATAGCTCCTAAAATTTTCGTTATAATTATATCTAGAGGTGATATTGTAATTCATGTACTAATAATTATGAACATGAAAAAGAAAGAATTAGACTACTACTACTACTACTACTACTACTACTAAAACAACAACAACTACTACTACCACTAATAATAATAATAATAATAACAATAATAATAATAATAATAATACAATGACATGTGTTAATCAGTAATGGAAATATAATGAGGTGAAAGGAGTGCAGTTCGAGAAACATTACCAGACCTTGCATACAGTGGAATAGGAAGTTCATTCTTGCAATATATAACACTAAATACCATAAAATAGTCCTGTAGTATATCTTATGAAGCTTAAAATTCTTCATAAAATGCAATCAGCTAAATATATTTACCACTGGAAAGGAAGATAATTCTTTCGAAAATGTTTCTTTGAGAAAGTGTTGTCAAACAGCATCCGACAATCATTTCTACAGAATTCTGATAGTAAAAAAAAAAGTGTGAAAGAAACTAGTGTATTGATTTTATTATAGTTGATTGTGCGTATAGAATAAGTCATGTGGTACTTTGTAGATTAGCCGATCACAGACTTTGCTTCTGAAATTTTTGAAGATTTAGAATTAAATGATTTTACACATAACTTAGAATCTACCTAAATTTGTCAGAAACTTGCTAGATTGGAAATGATAATGATTTTACACATAACTTAGAATCTACCTTAAAAGTTGTCAGAAACTTGCTAGACAATTCTATTACTCTTTAAGTTGAGTTATTAAAAATTAAATCGAAACATTACTAAATGCGCGTTGTCTTGCAGATCTAATTCAGCAATATTTTTCTTTGGTATTTCGTGTATATATAATAAATTGCCGCCATTATTGTTGTCTTGAATTATTTTATTTTTGAAACAATTTTAATAAAGGGAATTCTGGCGTCTTGATAGATTTGTCAATATGGCGGATTTTAGCAATTTCCCTCCGAACAAATCTAATCAAATTAAATTCGGTTTGAAAGCCAGCAAAGTATTTGCTTAATGTAAATATTAAAAGTAATTTATTAGCTTACAATTAAAACTAAAATAAAAGGTGAAATAAAGATTGTTCAATAAAAAAAACATTTTAAAAGTCTTAGGGTATCACTTCTTTGAAATCTATCTATCTATCTATGCATATATATATATATATATATATACTGACATATATATATATACATACATACTGACATACATATATATATATATATATATATATATATATATATATATATATACATGCATATACGCACATACATATATATGCATGTATGTACAAATATATATATATATATAAATAAATATGCATATATATATGCATATATATATATGCTTATATATATACTCTCACACACACACACACACGCACACACACATATATATATATATATATATATATATATATATATATATATATATATATATATATATATATATAGGATGTACCAAAAATACATTTACGAATTTTGAGAGCAGGTTCCTCAAAAAAAAACAAGGTCAAAACTCCATATAAACATAGGTCCGCAAATCCTCCGCTAATGTGTTATTAAGTTTAAAGTTAGTTTAGTCCCCCGATTTTGGATTTTTATTAGTGGGGAAACCTAAAACAATTGGTTTATGCAGCAGTCATTAATACTGCAGAAGCACTTTATCAACGTGACATAGGAGTCTGTGAAACGACTAGATGCAGTGTGGGAGTATTTGAAAGGGTCCACCAGTCAATGATCCGACTAATGCCATATGTTGCCATGTGAACAAGGTTATACTTGCCATTCTTGTACATTTGTGGCTAGTCTATCTTCAAAGTTTATCGTGTGTAGTAGTGTAGAAGTGAGTTGACTGAGAAATTTTCCATTTACCAATGGTAGGATATTCATATCGTAAGCAGGCATATATGTTTTTTACATACGGCCGTGTGAATGATAATGGACGCTAGGCTGCACGGTTGTGTCAGATTGCGTTTCCAGACCGAAGGCAACCGATTCATTCAACCTTTGCTGCTGTTTATCGTCGCGTTCCTGAAACAAGATCTGTGGCACCATAAACTATGGATCAAGGATGACCGAGATCGGCTAGTACGATCCAGATATCAACACACGTCAAGTGGCCTTAGCATGTTGTAAATCTGATGGTAACATGGAGTGTACTTCAAGAGCAGTTTCTGAATTTGTATTATTTGTAATGTGTGCAGGGTCTTTCGTCCTCTGATCACTCACCGCGGGAGAACTTTTGCCGATGGTTTATTGCAAAAACTGTCGAACCGTTGTTTGTCCCTTCAGTCTTGTTTACGGATGAGACAGCATTTGAAAGAGATGGAATAAGAAATTTACAGAACCAGCATTTGCGGGCGGATTGAAATGCGGGTGTCTAGCCTGTACAATACAGTCTAAACACCCGCATCAGTTTAAGATTAATGTGTAGTCTGGAATTGTAGGTGACTGTCTGGTCGGTTCATATATTCTCCCGGAATGTCAGGGAATTTATTTCGAACGCACTTCCAGACCTGCTAGGGGACGTACTACTGCAAATACGAAGACGCATGTGGTCCATGCATAATGATGCTCCAGAACATTTTAGTGACATTGTTTGCGATGTATTGGGTAACATCTGCCATGAAAGATGAATAGGTAGAGGAGGACCGGTTCAATGGCCTGCACGTTCCCCCGATTTTGGATTTTTATCAGTGGGGAAACCTAAAACAATTGGTTTATGCAGCAGACATTAATAATGCAGAAGCACTTTATCAGCGTGACATAGGAGTCTGTGAAACGACTAGATACAGAGTGGGAGTACTTGAAAGGGTCCACCAGTCAATGATCCGACTGATGTATGCGTGTGTATTTGTGTATGTGTAGTCAAATTCGCCAGTTGATTCGACAAGAAAACCTGAGCTTTGCCCTGATCAGGCATGGTGTTGGCCACAACAAAAGTACATAATCATGACCAGGAACCAGACCACAGTTTTGATGTCGAATCAAAAGCAGCACCAGGTAGTGGGATAGCAGTTGAAGAATTTGGAAGACGGAAATTTAGACTGGAATCCTTTTCGGAAGTTTGAAATTGAATCACTCTTATCCAGCCTTACATTTCTTCATTGTGCTGCTGCGCGTGTACCTCCATTTGTTCCCTCTGGAGCTGAAGTTGTGCGAATAACTTAATCGGCTCGCCATTTTGTTCCACCATTGTTGTCTTAGTAAACAATCCACTCGTCTAAGATAGTATTTTTTGTCCTAACTGCGACGCCAACTTGTCGTATTTCTCTCTTTCACTCGCAGAGAAATCATAGCGATAATCCAAATAGGATAATTAACTGTCTCTCCAACAGTGTGTAACGGGCAAGTACAAAGGCAAAAGGACAACCAAAACTGCTCCACACCTGCATTGCTTATATAGAAGTGCGATTAAAACATTCTAGACAGTTCTACAATTTTTCATTCAATTCTCTTAGACAGATTCGCATGCCAGAAATTTCCATTGGACAAATCAAGGTGCTAACGATCTCCACAACAATTTTAAACAGGCTTGGTTGAATAATGTCGACAAATTCAATCCATTTTTTAATTAACGGTTTCCAATTTCCAAATTAGTCGTTTTATATAATCATTAAATTTATCAAAAGTACATCTTAATTTCTTGTTTTATTTTTTTACTCGAATATATTTGAATGTTGCTACATTCATTTCATGGATTTCCTTTGTTGGGTGTACTATTTTTTGACTAATTCTGGCGTTCCCCTGATTGCTGGATTCAATTAAAAATCATACAAGTTGACCTCCTCTACAACGTCTAAACTTAATTTTTACATGTATTTTAATTTTTATACACGCTTTAATATACGACCCCTGTGGAGAAAGGTAGTTTTTTTCTTAAAAAGAGACATCGTTAAGTAAGGAAAGTTTTTCCATAGGAGATTGTATATAGAAGTGTGTCTAAAAACCAAAAAAAAAAAACAACGGAAAAACCCTCGCATTGCATAATAAAACCTGATGCTGTTGAATAAGTTGTCAAAAATATTTTTAACAAAAACGATTATTTCAAGCTGAATTTACATAGTATGTCTATCATATAAATATATCATTGAAATTATGCCAATATTTTGACGTGGCAAAATTTACTGGTATAATAAAATTTGGTATATGCCTAAATATTTACCGAAATATATATCTCTGTCTCTCTCTCTCTCTCTATATATATATATATATATATATATCTATATCTATATATATATATATATATATATATATATATATATATATATATATATATATATGTGTGTGTGTGTGTGTTTGTGTGTGTGTTATGTTAATAGTGCTAACTACGTAAGTTAGTTATAATTTATAAAAATTAAGAACATTTAATTCGCTATCTGGATTTCCAAAAGTCTATTTTAATATAATATATTCTACTTATATAGCTATTCCCCATGAAAAATTTCTTAGATGCACAAACGAACCAACAAGTACGGAAGAACATGTAACAAATATCAACGCAAGACGTTTAAAGTTTTCTTCATATTTATGTGCCGTGTGTCTGTGCACTGGATGTAAGTGACCATGGTTCTCAACATTTTCCTGTCTTTTGTAGTTCTTAATAAACTTTATCTTTCTGTTATTTCTCCTAAGCCCTGTCCTGCCATCCATTTAATCAAGCTCACTAATTATGCTATACGTTGTTTTCTTCTGTCTCTTTTGCCTTCTATCTGTCCCGTGATTATCAGATTATCCACGCCTTCATTCCTTATTATGTGCCCTAGAAACCTTAACTGTCTCTTCTTGATGCTAAGTGTCTCGCACCTCTCGCCTGTGGAACCCCCTTCCCTATTCCAGTTTCCCTGAGAGCTATAATCTCCAGCTATTCAAGTGTAATGTCAATCGACATCTCCAGTTGCCTTGATCTTTCCACTACCCTCCTCCTCATCCTTTCTTCTATCACTCCTATCTGATCTTGCTCTAAATTTTCAGTAACCCCTTTGCGTCCTAGTAGCTCCCCGCCTTGCTTGGGGTGAAATGCTTAAAAAAAAAGTATTAGTTTCCTTTTGTTTTCATTTTTTTTCGAACGCTTAGTTGTTGCTCGCATGTTGGGTCCATGGTATCATCAGCATCCTTCTGTAGAACCACATTTCTATTGCTTCAAATGTCTTCATCTTTGAGGAGATCATCTAGCTCTTATTACTACACAGGACAGATATCACGTAGCAGTTTAGTACTCTTTCCTTTTTTTCTAGTGAATTTTTCTATTTCTTAGTAATCTCCATAGCTTTTGAAATGCTTACTTGTCAATCCTAACACAACTTCGAATTTCATTGTCAAACTTTCAGTCCCAGATATTTAAATTTCACACTTGTTTAATTTTGGCATCTCCAATTTGCAATTCGTACTTTGGGATCGTCATTTTGCTAACAACCATGCATTCTGTCTTCTTTCTTCTCTATTTCCTTCTTTACCTTCTGTAGGAGTTTTTTCTAATTTTCTTTCTGTGACTTTAATCAACAATGTCTTGTCTTCATATCTTATATTGTAAAGATTGTGATCATCAGTTGTTAAGGGCTCCACCCCTTTTTATACAAGTGGACTCGCTCAGTGTGTACTTGTACTGCTGCCGGTGAATACCCGGGAGTGAGAGAGTGAGACTAAAAGTGAAGGGTTGTAGTTAACTGGAAGAGTCGAGTGTGAGGTAACCGCTTTGTAGGAATCACAGGTGCGAGCACGTAGACTCAGAAGGAAGTCATACTTCGATACTGAATTTCCCAGACTCTATATATTATTGCTACTAACCGCATTTCTGGATCTACTAACCGTATTACCAATTGTATTATTACGTCAATACATTTATTTGCTATATTTCATTCCTGCGTTTGTCATTCATTTTGAGACCGAATTTCATCCCGGAATCCACAGCATCAGTTATGAATACTTGTCTGACTTCCATTCCTCTCAGAATCGCCTTCTTTTATAGCTTGAATAAATCCAGAGAGAATACACATCCCTGTCTTACACTCCTTTCTATTTTTACATCTTTTCTATGCGTATGCAGGTAGTATACTGTCCGTATAAGTCTTTGATTATTCTAATATCTCTCCCAAATATATCAAGGTACAATTTCAACAAATCTTTGTGGCCTACTTTATAGAACGCTTCTATAGAACACAAGTACACATCCTTCTGCATTTGTATTGCTTTTTCCGATAATATTATGAGTATAAATATCGCTTTCCTTGTTAGAGTGTCTTTGACGAACCCGCAGTGTTCCTGTCCTATTTCCGGTCTGATAATGTTGTGCGCTTATTCAACAGAATTCAGATGATCAGTTTCGTAATATGGCTCATTATGCTGATTGTTCGAGGTAGTTCGCATTCGCTTGCTATATTCATAACAAGATATTTAATTTAAGGTTACAAAAAATAATTCACAAATGGATTTTCAGCAATTTAGGAAACTGGTACTTATGGGTATGGAAATGAATTCGAGTTCAGGCATATTTGGCCACAACCTGATACGTCAATAAATTGGAATCTTTAAAAAAAGAAAGGAAAAGGGTTTGAAATTTTGGTAAAGCCCTTGACTCGGCGACTGGATGACAATTTTTTTAATATCATTTAAGTGATACTTTTGAAAAGTCCTGGTTTTGTCAGCTAAAGACTTTAGCAGAAACCAATACATGCAGATGATTTTTAATCAGTGCTTCATTTAACAGAACTAATCAAAAACGTTGAATGATGAAATTCAAGAAATTAATTTTTTAACCACTTGAAATGGAATGCTTTAGCATTATGCGAAATAACTTGCCAGCTGCTTCAGGATTCACTTCATCGATTTCACTGCCTTTATCAGCACATACGAAGTGATTCAAGAATCACTATCAGATTCACCATCAGAGCAAGAAAAAATAGGGCAATGAATTTTCTAGACAGATTTCGTCAGCGGCTTTCAAATGCTTAAATACTTTTTCAGGATATTTTGAAATGAAGATTAAAATATTGGTTTGCAGACAAATTCTTTTTAAGGCAATTATGGAATGTCTTGTGTTTAAAGAATAGATATTACCAGTCATTTAAGTAAATTATCATAGCCTCTGTTTTGTAATATATTTAAGTGCTGTTGATGAATGTCATTTTCCTCGTCCTTTCCCATTGTCAGCGGATGTCAAGAAATGTATTTCTTTCTTCTTGGCATGAAATGAAGCTGGTAACTTTTTAAAACGTTGACTATAGATTGTTGTTGCTTAGCTTGATACTGGAAGTTAGACCTCCCTACAGAATTGCATACGCAGAGATAAAAACCAGACAATTCTTCTTTGAAATTTGAGACCTTTGGTACAAAAAATCATTGGTACAAAAAAATAAGTAAAAACAGAAAATAAAGCGCATAAAACATTTTTATGATAAACATAAAGCACACAATTCCTTGTTTCGATGTCTTTTCCTATTAATAGAATATTATGAGCGAAATTTTGGTATTAAGTACACTGCGAAATATCTGTTTCAATGTAGAAATGGCCAGTTCAAGCAAAACACTTCAATTTTTATTGTCAGTATTCTAAAATTAGTCACTTTATTTTAGTTTCTTGTGATATAAGATCAGGCTTGTAGAACTGCAATGAAGACACTTAAACCGAAAGTGCAAGACCTGTTTGTTGACATGTCGACTAAAATAATCGTTGAGAACATAAATTTCAGCTTTTAACTTATGCAAAGTGGATTTTATAGCAGAAAGATTTTCTTATTTGTTTTTAATGAAAATCATATAGAGACAAATATAAATTTTACAAACAAATGAGAATGCACTATTCTTAACTCATAATTTCTATTTCAGTTGAATTGTTGAAAGAAAAGAAAACCAAGAAAGCACTTTCTATAAATTCTATTTAAGAATCCTTAGTATAACAATGAGCATTGCTGATTTTGATCTTAAAAAATATATCTGATCTGTTTCTCCTAATATATATATATATATATATATATATATATATATATATATATATATATATATCGAGAGTCTTGACAAAATTCAAAAAAATGCTGTGACATAATCGATCCTGATCTGCCAACTCGACTTCAGTCATATCCTTACCAACGTAATGTAGCTTCACTTTGTCTTTTCGACAAATATTTGAAGTCAATTGTTTGGGCGGGCTTTCCTCCTTGGTGTCTTGACTTTATAAAATTAAGCCTGTTACTTGACTGTCAACTAGGTTCCACCATTTTGATGTTGAAATACTTAAACGTATGTTCTTTTCCAATAGTTTCTTTTCTTTTCACTTCTTGCTTGTGGAACTCCCTACCAATTTCTTGCTTCTCTGCTACCAAAAATCGTCAAAAAATTAGATGAAACGCCAGTCGCCATCTTCTGTCTTCTTTAGTCCTGCTTTTTGTCTTTCTCCTTACTAAAGTCTTCTCATTCTCTTTCACGCCCACTAACCTCATGCATCTTAGTGGCATTATCGCCTTGCATGGGGTGAAATGGTTAAAAAAAATGAGTGAATATTTGAAGCAAAAATATATTTTTATTTTAAATACCTTCTACTTTGGTTATTATTTTGGATAAACGTTCTGCTAAATTAACTCTTCAGGAGAAATTTTATTTACATAACATGTGTTTTTAGAAGTACCGAATTGCTTCAAAATCAGGCCTTTTAAGCTTATTTAACTATTCTGGTGAAATTATACTTATTTAACGTTAACTTAATAATAGATTATACTTTTAATTAACGTAGTTTCCATAGCAAACAAATACAAACCCTTTAATAACTGGAAGAACATTTTCGTGAATTTATTGCAATTTGAGAATTAATATCATTTTTAGACGTAATATCAGGAAAATGCTGAGTGACAGGATTTTAGAATTACCAACAAACAGTGTTAAGAATACTCATAACGATAATCATTGTTAACATGATATAACTAGATCGATAGATAGACAGGCATACAGATAAATAATACTGAATAGGTTCTTTGCATTGTTCATTGAAACTGCTATTTTGTGCTATTTGACTTTTCTTCAGCCTACGTGTTTTTACAATAATGTTTACTCTGTACAAGGCCCAAGTTACTGAGTAAGCGGTAAGGAGCACAGCTTATGAGGATATGTGGGGAAGATAACGGTTAACCCTAAACTTGGACAGATAATCGGGTAAGCATCCTCTTAGGGGTCGATTCTACAAAGTAACAGTTTGTGGCAAGGCGCGATTTGGGTGGAATTTATATCTCACCAATGGAATACGAAGGCAATGAAGGTGGCTCGCCTCAATACGCGTGACATGGTGGGTCTTAACTGTGAAGGTTAGAACTGGTGGAACTAAGGAATGTAGTTCGTCTACGTAAAAGAAAACCACTCCTCGCATATGCGATAATATTGATATTAATAAAGCAGAAATAGTCATAGAATTTATAAAAGGTCCGAAAGTTTTGTCACCACTACCAAAAAGTAATGAAAATAGAATACAGTAATACAAATCACATATACTGGATTCAGTTTATTCACTTTCATTGACGCTGTCACACATCGAGAAGGTATGTAGGCGCTCATGCCAACCATCTGAAATAGAAAATTATATTAGGTAGGAATAACAAGACTTTCGGACCACGCAGTGCATAAAAACCCTATATCAGAATAATTTTATACAGTATATAGGAATATCGATGTTTAACAATAATGTGGTGTTGAACATCATCTTAATTGCAATATGCATACCCGGGGAAAAAAATTTACATATTCAATAAAACAAAGTCATCATATTGCTTTAAAATGGAATTCATTGAAACACACGCGCGTGCGCGCGCACACACACACACACAAACAAACAAACACGCTGAAACGCGGGTGCGCGAATACGTGATGAGATATTTTTAAGTCAAAATTATTACTTGGTTAAATAATGAAACTTGTGAATGAAAATTGTTCTATTGTCTGTTTCGAGGCTAAAAAATAAAATTATGTTCGTATCGTTCTTATTAGTTTGGTTTTCTCAATCGATCATTAATGAACGTATCGAAATTTTATTTGTCGATCTATTATATGTTTGCCTTCTCTGGTCGTTTTTTACTTGAATGAAATCGACAAAATAGGAAAAAAATTAAAGCCCATTCAAATCTGTTTTACAAAATTTACACATAAAGTATTGATAGCTTTTTCCAAAAAAAAATATAAAATGTAAAAATCTGTGCTTAGTGTATCAAGTTAGCATATTAGACACTGACAAAATTACTGTTATGAAAATGGAGTTATATAAGTATAGTGGAACTTAAAATTAATAGAACTTCATTCTTGATATGAAATGCGTGTTGAAATATGTACCTTACTCATATTCGTAACATTATTTAAAAACACCCTACTTAGATACAAATATATGTGTGCATATTTATGGAAATACACACAGATATATTCTCCCGTGTATGCATGTATATTTATGTGCGTACATGTCGTTGTGAGCGTAAGGGTGAGTAGTTAGGTCTACGTATTTATATAGGATTTGTTTCAATGTGCAAATCAATAATCTAATCTCCTCTGCTAGATAATCAGAGGTCGATTCCTATTGGAGACGTTGATTTCAAAATCCAGGTTTCAAAGAGGCACACCGTACTTATAGATTAGATTGGTGTAATACAATCTTATTCTTAATGAGAAACAAAAACGCTTCCACAAATAAACCGAAAATAAAACTATAACTAATTATAACTCACAGAAGACAAAATGGAAGCAGAAAATGAATGTATAAAAGTTCTAATGAAAAAAATACAATTATGCAAAAGAACAAATTATCTTTTTTCTTTATTAACTTTTTATTTCGAGTATTTTATAAAGGATGTTTTGGAATTGAAAGACTGAAAAATGAACACAAGCAGCGAAATGTGTCTACCAAACCAAAGATCAATAATTGAAACTCAATTGGCATATCGTCGCCATTGCGGTGTGAGAGATTCTCCAAGTTTTGAGAGTAAAGATTCAGCAAGTTACGTTCCACAAAGTGGCATACCACGTTCGGTTAGGAACGTAGGAGTATTTGAACGAGTAAGAGAGAGTATCAAAGAAGATCCGAGCGAATCTACTTAAAGGCGGGCTCGACAGGATTGGATCTCTCGGACGTCTCTCCAACGGATTTTTAATTGCATTTACCTGTTTCCATATAAGATGGAGCAACAGCTCATATGACAAGGGCTACAATTCATCTTTCTCGTGCAGATTTGAGGAAAAAAAATAATTTCTCATGGTTACAGCATAAACTGGCCACCACGTTCTGATGGCTGTGATGGAAAAGGCCTTAGAAAGGCAACATTCATGCGAAACGGAAAAGGCCCCACTTAAAAACTAGTATAAATTTATTTCCAATATCTACTCTATATAATACTATGGTATCGTGAATTAAAGTTAAAAAGTAAAGGTGTTATTAATTTTTTAAATCTCTTGGTGACTGTTAGGACATATATATCTATATCTATCTATCGAACTATCCGTGCACCAACGGATTAGTGGTAGTATCTCCGATTGACGCCAATTCAGTAGGGTTTCGATCCTAGATAGAGGCAACCAGATGTCTAGCCACACCGATGAGTTGTAATAAAGCGAAAAAGTCTGTCTGCGGATGACAATACATATATATATATATATATATATATATATATATATATATATATATATATATATATATATATATATATTCATCTGTTATGAAAAGAATTTCCATAAAATAAATAGACAACACTTGTCGATATTATTCAATGAAACATATATGAATGAAAAAATGCTGCCTAAATACACACAATATATATATATATATATATATATATATATATATATATATATATATATATATATATATATATATATATATATATATATAAATTCTCCGTGGATTACTAGATTTTACAATTAAAGATATTGTGGATTTTTCTAATCTCTAAACGTCGAAAACTATTAAATGATTTTTTCAATGTATCTTGAGAATGAATTCTCAGATTTAGAAAAGTGTTCTCCCATAAAATCATGAAGGTAAAAGAACGTCATTGACGAAGTTTACATTTGTAATGAAACTATCTCTTATACGAAGTGTCGAATTAGTCGCTATATTTGACCAGACGATGAAAGGCAACTACAAAATTATGCTACTCTTTTTCTTCTGTTACTTAATTAATAATTATCAATATCTCATTTGAATTTCAGTGTATTTTCTAAATAGACTTTTCAATTTGAAACCAATTAATGTGAATCTGCTGTCAGAGAAGAAAACTAGAATCAGGAAATTCGGGTTCCTAAAAGATCATGTAAAATCCGAGAATTAAAACAACTAAACTTTTGATTAGCTCTAAAGAAAATCAACTCCTCTTTACGAACACTGTAGTTCTCAAAAACCCCCAATCAATTTAAGTTTAATAGAAAATATGAATCCTGTGGCTGATCAATCAACACTCTCTTGCCAATAATAATTTATAAGGGTGAAATAAAAAAAGAAAAATGCCATGTTTTTTTTTTCTTTATTATCTATGAATTACCATACATCTTAGGAAAAATAGTAGAGTGGTTTCCCATTGCCTCAGTTTGGGAATTCTATCACTATGTTCCACATTACTATTTTATATACTATATAATGAAGAAAAGAATAATATTTATAAACACTATATATCAGACTAGTAGTCGGTAGTTTTTTCTTTTTTGACATTCAACTACCTACAATACATATTCTTTATTCCTTTATATATTTTCTACACTCTAGTCCCATATAAAGAAAACTGTAATTTTTATTTGGTCGAGTTAGGTCGTACTTTAATGAGTCGATCACGCCACCCATCACAGTCCTGTATCAAGGTCGGGAGGTCATTAGGAATGCATTCTATGTCATAATATAGCTGGTCAATGTATGTGATTGCTACGCGATCAACCCATCTTGTGCCATGGCTAGGTGCTCAGAATAGCATCACAAGCACCAAAACTGTAAGAACATAAGAGAATTACTGCATATATATATATATATATATATATATATATATATATATATATATATATATATATATATATATATATATATACAGTCCCTCCAAAATTATTAGAAGAGCAAGACCGATTCCTTCGTTTTTGTTGTTCACTGAAGACATTTGTGTTTAAGATTAAAAGATGAATATGAGACAAGAGTTAGGAATGTTATTTCCTGGTATTTATATTTACATCTGATAAACAGCTTAGGACATTCCACAATTTGTATCAGATCACCCCATTTTTAGGTGAGCAAAAGTAAACGAACAGATAGTTTTAAATAACATTTAATATTTGCTTTGTTAGTAATAACACCATCAAGCCTGAGACCCATTAACTAAACTGTTGCAGTCTTCATGTGTGATGCATTTCCAGATTTTTAATGTAGGCTTTTTCAGTTTTACTTTGCTTCGGGGGGGGGTCTTCTTTCAGTCTCCTCTTCAAGAGACGAAATGCATGTCCTATTGGATTATCATGCGGTGATTGACTTGGCCAGCCTACAACTTTCCAAATCCTTAGTTTTTGTTACCCACTGACGACATTTAGATTAAAGATCAAAAGATGAATATTAGACAGGAGCTCAGAATTTCAGCTTTTATTGTCTGATATTTACATTTAGATGGGATTAACAGCTTAGGATTTAGTACCATTTCTATCAGATCATCCCATTTTTAGTTGAGTAAAAATAAAGTAACAGATAGTAAAGTAAATAACATTTAATATTTAGTTACATAGCACTTGCTAACAATAACTGCATCAAACCTGCGACCCATTTACGTCACCAAACTGTTGCATTCTTCATTTGTAATGCTTTTCCAGACTTTTTAACGCAGTCACTTTCAGATCTGTTTTGTTTCGGTGGGGTTTCTTTTTTCAGCCTCCTCTTCAAGAGACGAAATATATGTCCTGTTGGATTATGATGCGGTGATTCACTTAGCCAGTCGAAGACTGTCCACTTCTTTTCCTTTAGTTGTGTTGGCAGGTATGTTTTGGGTTATTTTCATGCCTCATGATAAACTTCCACCCGATTAGTTTAGAGGCAGGTCTCTGTAAATTGGTAGACGAAATGTTTCTGTAGACCTCTGAAGTCATTCTACTGGTTGCGTAATGAGATACATACTTAATAATTATAAATGAGCTTGTTCCGGAACCAGCGTTGCAAGCCAAAGCCAAGCCAAGCCAAGCCAAGCCACTGCCTCCATCATGCTTCACAGATGAGCTTGTATGCTTTGGATCATAAGCAGATTTTTTCTTTCTCCACACTTTGGCCTTTTCATCACTTTGGTGGAAATTAATCTTGGCCTCACCACTTCATAAAACATTCTTCCAGAAGTTTTTCGCTGACCTTCCGATTCTTACTACTGGTAAATGGTTCGCATCTTGTGGTATGGCCTCTATATTTTTATTTTCAATGTCTTCGAAGGGTGGAGTGTGAAACCTTCATCTCTGCACCTTTGAGGGTGTTGATGTCACTGACTGTTGTTTTGGAGATTTTCTCACAGCTCTAACAATGTTTCTGTCATCAGTTGTTGTTCTTTTCCTTGACCGACCTGTTCTGTTGGTTGCTCTGTACTCTAGTATTTTTTTTCTTTTTCAGGACATTCCAGATTGTTGTGTTGGTTATACGCAATATTTGTACAATGACTCTGATCAATTTTCCTTCTTTTCTCAGCTTGAAAGTGGCTTGCATTTCTCCCAGAGACATCTCTCTTGTCTAAATGTTGATTTATCCTTTTTACCAAGAAATAGTCTTTACAGGTGAAACCCAATACTAAAACCAAGTGTAGTCATTCAGAGCAATTCAATGTTTAAACAATCAATCTAAAAGACAACACCTCGGCAACAAGAAACACCTGTCAGTAACGTGTTCAAATAGTTTTGTTCACTTGAAAAATGAATGAGTTCAAATAAACGGTGGTATGTCCTAAGTTGTTTAACACATGTAAATGTAAATATCAGGAAATAAAAAATAAAATCTGAAATTCTGAACTCTTTTCTCATATCCATTAAACTAAGGGCTCAATGCCAAATTCTACAGAGCCTAAATATAATACAATAATATTATCAAAATCCTGATGATTGTTATTACATGAAACTTTGAGCAGAGGATTTTGTCAATGAGAATATAAAAATTAATACTTTTTAAAATTTAGTTTTTAGGTCAGTCTATTTTAATATATATATTTTAAAAATAAATACCATTAAGCCTGTTTATTTTAAATATAAAATTAAATATTAATCACCGTCTATTTTAAATCTAAAATAAAATGACATATTTTACATGCAATATATATATATATATATATATATATATATATATATATATATATATATATATATATATATATGAATGATAACCCAGTAATATATATTTGAATGATAAGCCAGCATTGCGTTAACAAGTTATTTTTATTAAAATTTAAATTATCTACCCACCATCTGAATATTGCGTTGGGCATGAAACTCCGATTCGTGCTACTGGTGTGGGATAATATATATATATATATATATATATATATATATATATTAACAAAATCAAAGGTCGTTAGATTTGATTAGGTATTTCATCATTTTGTTTTGGGAATATGTATATTCATGCGTATAGTTGATTTGCTTTTAATATATGTCTTTGTCAAATGAGTTTATTCAATCATTTATTACTGACAGAAATCACGCAGAACCTATTTTGACAAGATGCGTATTATTGGCACTACTCTCTTCTATAGCAAGGCTGGTGTAGATACTCGTATTTTTTTGTGCATTGCATTGCCAGAACGATAAATCAGAAGATGACACCAGTTCTGCAGCCGTCTTTTCAGATTCTACAACCTCTTCTATTTCCACCCCAACAGCCCGGACCGCTACCGCACGAGATGACATTGAAGTATTGAATGTTTATTTCTGCATCTTCGATCGGACAAGGTGAAATTTTGGCTGAGCTGTGCGTACTCACTGTTTGCGTAGTAGAAAGACATTTCTCCTACTTCTTTATAAGGAAGAAGGAAGTAGCAGTATCTGTGGATACAATGCCCAATTTTGTTTATTTGACTCGGTTCAGGAATTTGATTCTTTCTTTCTTCGTTTATTCCTGTGCTATATTTCCCCTGAGACGTTTCTTTGGAGCTAGTTCACTATTTTATTTGTTCCCCTCTCATTACTTTCTTGTATCTTCTGTCCACGTTTTTGGTCATGAATTTTTGCAACGTTTCTTTTATTTTTCTCCTAATTTCTCCAGCCATTCATGTCTTTCATATTCTTTACCAAAAACACATTTCATCCATTGTTTTCTCCTCTTCTTCTTCTTCTTCTTCTTCTCTCCTGCTCCTCATTCTCTCTCTCTCTCTCTCTCTCTCTCTTTATTTGTTTATCTTTCCCATTATGCTTTCCTTTTTTCTTTTTCTTTTTTTCTTTTTCGCTGTTCATTTCTCATTTTTCCTCCCTCCATTTTTCTTTTTCTCGGTTAATTTCTTCCTGTTTCGTTTTCTTGTTTCTTTTTCTTTGTAGATTCCTCCTTTTTTCTTTCCTTCTTTCTCTTTCTCTGTTTATTTATCGCTTTTTCCTTTCTTTTTCATTTCTTTCTTTCATTCATTTCTTTCTTTTTCCTTCCACATTTCTATAGATTTCTTTTCCTCGGTTAAATTCTCTCTTTTTTTTTATTTTCCTCGTTTCTTGTCCTTCTTTTAATTTTCTTTTTCACTAGTTCTTCAGTTTTTCTTTATATAGAACTTAATTCCTTTTTCTTCTTTAAATTTACTTCATTTTATATTTCATTATTTTATCCAAATTCGATGCAGAATTTAATTATGTGCCCAAACAAGTGATGTCAATCCACACTGAAATTCGGATAAGTTACATGATTCTTTAAGGAATCTATTCATATTTCTATTCATAGTGGACATTCTTTCTTTCTTTCTCTCCCTATCTTTTCTCCGTCTTTCTTTTTTTCTTTCTTTATATATCTCCATTTCTCTCTCTCTCTCTTTCTCTCACTTTCTTTCTCACTCAGTTTCTTTATTTCTTTTCTCTCTCTATCTCTCTTTCTTTCACTCTCTTTCTATCCCCTTTCTCTTTTTTCTCTCTCTCCTCTTCCTTTGTCTCTTTTCCCTCTTTTCCCTCACCTTTCTTTCTCTCTCCCCAATTCTTGTTCTCCCTTTCCTTCTCTCCTTTTCTCTCTTTCTCATTTTTCACTCACTCTTTCTCTCTCTCCATTGTTTTCTATCTTTCTTTTTCAAGCTATTGAACATTCTCTATTTCCTTATTTCACTGTTTGTCTTTTTATCTCCTTTTCTTTCTCTACCCTCTCTCCAAACTATCAGAATACCGTACTGTATTTCAACGCAATTTAATTTTTAGTATGACCTCATATTCTACTTCGGCAGAGCAAAAACATTTTAAAATTATTAAGGCGTATAAAGACTTAAAAGTAAGTACCTCCACTTTTTCGCGGAAAAAAAAACGGCATATCATAATGAAAAAAGGCCCCAAACTCAATAAAAACAAATTTTTGTCATAAAAATGTTTATGTTATTATTAAGAGGGATGACCAAATTATTTTTTTTTATTATTATTATTTTTTGAAATTTTTTACTCCTTTGTAAAACGTTGTAAATTTTGGTTAAAAATCTTGTTTTTTTTTACGTTAGCGGCAGACCAAAGATAAAGGTTATATGTTTTTGCGTTTTTTTTCTGGTGAAAAACACATTGATTTTGGAAATTCTTGCAAAATTCAAATAATTGTCAGATTTTAATTAAACTTTCAGGAAATATTCAGACATGACTGAAATTATTTTTTAAATGGTTTTTAGAAAATTTTGGTAATTTTTTTTTTTTACATACGTTACCACCCACTTACATTATTTTGAGGGGAAATTTCGAGAAATATAGTTTTTAGGACGGGGATTTTTATATTAGTTATAACAGAACTCTTTGGAGAAAGTAAATCATCCTTTTTTATTTTATCTTATTAATTTTTTTTTTTTTTTTTTGTCAAATAGTTACTCGTTTCATCGAAAATTAGATTAGAAAATCTTTTGATTACTTCCGTAAATAAGTTATATTAAGGATATTATTGTCTGAAGGAATAAAAAAAAATTGATCAATAATGAATTTTTACAAGAATTTAAAAAAAAATTAATTATAATAATATAATAGTTCAAAAATCGTTTAAAATTCTTCATTGCTTTGAAAACGGCGGTTTGGTGACATCGTTAAGTGAAAACTAAATTTGCGAATCAAAACTTCAAAAGCTCATAACAGTCGTTTGTACCCAAATATATATATTTTTTTTAATTTAAAAAATAATTATTAGTAAAATAAAACGTTCCTAATTTCTACCTATGGGAATCTATACATTACATAATCCTTAAGAAGGCCACGTGATTTAAGTGTCGTCTGACGCACTGCAATTATTTCACTTCTTTTTTCAAACCCCTGATGTCTTTCTGAGGTGAATTTTAACTGGAGAAAGATCGTGGTTTACCAATGTGATCCAGAAGATAAAGATGAATTAAAACAATGGTTAGCCAAAGGTAGAAACGGTAATCGTAATATTAGCTGTTTCTTTATAATTAAATATTCGATATTCATTGACCGACCTGTCAGTGCTACTTTCAAGTGAAATCTTTCTCTTAAAACAATTTTTGAGGAAAATAGTTTTTTCATGTCCTGTAACTGTTCTTGCTCTTTCCTGTGTTGATAGGAGCTTCCTTCCTAACCTTATATTTGAAGCAGTATGATACGTCAACGTCTTGATTATACCATTATTTTCTTTTTCGAATTTATATGCTATCCAGTTTAGTTGTTGCTGTAGTTGAAAGTCATGAAGTTATGTGGTTTCTGTTATTTGGTACAGTTCTTTATGATTCTGTAGCCGTAATCTACAAGGCTCGAAGCTGTGTGATCTTCATCAAAACTCACAGGCTTCACTCGCTCAAAGACATTTTTAACCAGTGGTCTTAGAAAGTGGTAGTATACAACTGGCAATTTAGATATTTCTGAACAGATTTGATGCCATGCATTATATCCATATGAAAGGCGATTTGAGATTATGACTCGAAGGTTTAGGTTAATGCTTTTTTGTTTGTAGCTATTTTGGTGTTGAGCGAAACTAACCATAGCAGAGTCTATTCTATGTTCAGTTGCCTTATCTCTTATATAAATGTGTTATAACTAAACCGTACTCCAGTGTATGTGGGGTGTTTCCTAATTCGATATCCTCAATTTTCATTTTTAGGTAAGTGCCATCAATGTTTTCATCCCAGTTCCAAATCATAGTTTCTGTTTTGAAAAGGCTTATTCTGGGTCCTATGTCTTGGAACACATCATGGCTTAACTGTTATCGGCAAAAAATCTGCAAACCAAACTCATTTCGCAGTAGTTACCTTAGAAAAGACTTTTATCCTTTGTTCCCTTTCTTATATCTACTGATGCCTGAAAGAGATATAGTGAGTACTTACGTCTCTTTTTCATATCTGCCTCCCTGTCTACGTAACCAGACAGTGTTGAACTTGTAATGTATTTTTAGTAAATTGATTCCTTACTAGATGCTATGAATATGTTCCAAAGGTGACCGAATTCATAAGGTCATCCTCCATATATATGTTTATATCTAAATATTGATTTATGTCACACAAACCTCTCTGCAGCATGAATCTCTGGAGTCCTACTTCTTGTTTAACCAAAGACCCTCACCAAGTAAAGGATTATCTGTTCACTGTAGTTATCCCATAACTGGATGTTAACCATTTTATTGCTAAGACATAAAGTAAATGAAATGTCACCAATCCGAAAATTGATGATACTGCGTGTGGGGGTAATATTAAGAATGGATGGTGTAGAGAAACTAAAACTTATTCATCACAATACAAAGCAAATATATACCAAAATATTGCACACACGCACGCACGCACGCACACACATACATCTATATATATATGCATACATATACAGGTACACACACACACATATATATATATATATATACACATTCATATACACATATACACACACACATATATATTTATACGCACACGCGAACACACACATACAGTTTAAGATTTTCAATATTTGTGAGGAATAGTTCTTAATAATTTGGGATTAGTCTTTTAGTTACACTCTCAATCTTTATATATATATTACAGTTACATTAAGTTTGTCTTCGTAATTCACCCCTGAGGATGATCCCAGAAGAGGTTGAAATACGGCGACTTCTTTGATGAATTTCAAGTTAACATCGAGAAGATAATTAGAGAACTAGAAAAGATTATTATAAAAACAGACATAATATATAGATATTATTTAATGAAACATGTTTTAATAAAGATATACTGCCTTTGCCCATTTCATTATATATATATATATATATATATATATATATATATATATATATATATATATATATATATACATACATATATATATACATAGGTAGCATATATTCATATATATATATATATATATATATATATATATTATAAAAATATAATATAAACCATAAAATAAGTTTAAAATATAAAATAAAGTAAGGGGTCAATGCCAAAGAAGCAAAAAGCTTAAATATCATATATTATAATAATATTATCAATATTATATTAAAACCCGAAATAATATAAAAAATATTGATTCTATTATATATATATATATATATATATATATATATATATATATATATATATATATATATATATATATATATATATAGTACGTGTTCGTGTTTCCCTCTTCACTTTTATAATCTTATTTCAGTAAGTCTATTTTATTCATTCGGGACGTATATTTAAATGTTGTGTATGCATTTGTTTTCTTATATATGCATATAATAGCTTTATTTCTAAATTCTTGTACTTATCTATCAACTTTGCTCACCTGTCTACATATGCGAAAATATCAATAGATCGACTCTCTCTCTCTCTCTCTCTCTCTCTCTCTCTCTCTCTCTCTCTCTCTCTCTCGCTCGCTGGTACTTGAAATATTTCAGTCTAACACCATGCAAATATCCATATCCGTTTTTCTTTCACTTGAAAAGATTCTTGGCATTTATAACATTTTGAGAAACGATTTCTCATTTCAAGTCTGCTTGTTTTATTATCGCTTTCTGTTGAGAATTGTGTATATTTTTGACGTTCATAAATCTCGCTTTCAAGAAGATTCTTCTCACCAATAAATATCACAAAAATAAGATAAAGAATATAAGTATACACAGGCGAGTGAAGGGGCTCACGAAGATTTTGTTATACATCTTAATAATATAGACATCTTTAAAAATGAATGTAGGGAATAATTCAGAGAAATGTGTTTGTAGCAATATTTAATTTTGTAATTTGGAGTGCAATTGATTTTAAATTATATTATTCACAACGATTAGCGTATATTTGAAATATAGATATTCATTCAAATTAGGCCCTTGAACGTATTTTATGATGAATGCTTAAAATGCTGCAAGTCATGCAGAAATGTCGGTACAATTTTCTAGAAACAAACAACTTGCCAATTCAGTGTTCCTTCATATTATCCTTCCTGTCATCTGAAATTAGGCTATCCACGGGACAATAACGTAGGGGATTAAAACTTTGGTTCGGGAATTTAGTGATATAGTAATTGTGAATTGAATCCCTGGACCGAGCTGTGTGTGCCTAGACTCAGTGGAAAATACGTTCAGAATCATGATACATTTGGTCCCAAGGTATTACAATTCTTGTAATACATTTGTACACAGGACACATTGATTTTGTCACGTGTCACATTCTGAGACATACCTTGTTTCATTTATAATTGTTTGTGAATAATTGATCCTACGCTGTGATTGTTTATGTGTTCGTTTCCATTTTATGGTTGTTACCTTTTTTAGCTAAATACATCTCTCATACATTTATGGCTGGCCTGTCTTCGGAATTCGTGTTTTCTTGCTGTTTTCTTTGTATATATATATATATATTTTTTTTTATCGTCACCTATAATTTAAACGTTCGATATCCAGCGTTCTCTTTCGATATTTCATTAATTTATATAATACGCAAGTCAGCATTTTTTGTGGTCGCTTTTAATCTAAAAATTCTTCTTTTATTTATGTTTAGAAAATTAACAGATGAGTACCTCTTTTCGGAATCGCCTAGATGTTTTTGTTTCGCTTACATTCTCCATAGTACTTGTTTTCGAAAAATCTTATTATTTTTTCTGTCTTTCTTTTTCTCCTTTTCCTCCTCTTTATTCTTTATTATTATTATTATTATTATTATTGTTGTTGTTACTGAGAGAGAGCATTGTCCTTCCCCCAAAGAAAACGTATCGCTAGAGTACAAATAAACAATGCCCAATACAATGGCATTATGACACCCAGTCTTTGATAAGGGGATATAAGACACATACATCACAACCAGATGAGTGCAATATACCGACAGGCTTTTGATAAAAACTTTTTTTTTGCAGGTTGACCCCAGTTAGAAATAGTTCAAACTCGGGTAACTCAGTCCACTCACTGAGGATGTTCCCACAAGTAGCTAGTACATCTAGATATCTATAGGATGAGGTAACCAAATCTCATCGGCTGCCTCATCCTTTAAACTTAAAAAAACGGCCTTTTGACATTCAGATATGATCTTTTCGTTTTCTTCTTCTTATAATATATTATTATTATAATTATTATTATTATTATTATTATTATTATTATTATTATTATTATTATTATTATTATTATTATTATTTATGTTATTGTTTTTAAGAAATTCCTTTGCACATATGCCTGCTTGTTTCCTCTTGACAGTGAATGACAGCAAGTCTCTTGAGTCTAATATTTTGTAATGATCGCAAGCAAACCAAAAGTACATGTACATGATTCTAACCTACAGTTGTCTCAGTTTTATTTACCCTGGAATCGCTATGTCCACAATCTAGTCTATCTATGTTTTCTTTGTGGAACATTTCGGCTGTGAAAGTTTGTATCTCCTCTTTTCGATTGTCTATACAATGATTTAATCTTTCGTTTTCTACTTTTCCCTTACGGTATTCCTCACTATTCCCAAGAGACAGTATAACGGAAGAAAGAAATACGATAAGTATTTCTCTCTCTTCTTACGACGTCTCTTTTTGCGACTAATCGTTTGCATGATCTTCTCACCTTATCTGTCTAATATAATCATTATTATCATTTTTATTTCCCTATAATATATGAATCTGAGGGCGATTAGTAAATCTGGAACTTGATACATATTAATTAGTCGGGTTACGATGTTAATTTTTCACTCACCCGTATCCAAATTATGTGATTAATATACATACATACTTATATATATATATATATATATATATATATATATATATATATATATATATATATAATTATTTATTTAAAAATATGATTCCAACTCGCTACATAAGAGGTCTCATGTTTCAAAACAAGAGCCGAAAACTTCAAAATAATATTTGAATTAACTTTAACTCAAGTTAATTCAAATATTATTTTGAAGTTTTCGGCTCTTGTTTTGAAACATGAGACCTCTTATGTAGCGAGTTGGAATCATATTTTTAAATAAATAATT
>OZ010573.1:81452355-81457355 GCA_963932145.1 Acanthosepion lycidas | reverse complement strand
CGGCAGATGTTTTCCCGTTGTGAGTGATCAGAGAGCGAAAGACCCTGCACACATTGCAAATATTATGGATAAAGTACTCTCTACGCGGTATTATGAGATGTACATGCTAGAGGTTCTTGACGTGTACTGATATATGGATCGTTTCCGACTACCCGTAAAATGTGTTCTTGCTCAGGCATACGAGAGGTTCTCTGTCTTCCTCGATCCATAGTTTGTGGTGATACGGATCCTGTCTCAGCAACGCGACGATAAACAGCAGAACGCGACAGCAAACAGCACTAAATGTTGAATGAATCGGCTACCTTCGGTCTGGAAACGCAATGTGACACAGCTGTCTATTGCCATTCCTGCAGTTGCATGTAAAAACCATATCTGCCTGCCCACTATATGAACGTTCTGCCATTGTAAAACGGAGCACTACTCAGTCAACTTACTACTACACACGTTAAACGTTAAAGACAGACTAGCCACAAATGTACACGAATGACAAATGTAATATAGTCTACATGTCATGTAGACTATATTACATTTGTCATTCAGAGCACCATCTACCATAAACTTACTTTAAAATTAATAACTCAGAAACAAAGGTTTAGAGTAGATATACTTATATGGACTGTTGTCCTTATTTTTGTGCGAGGAACCCGCCCCCAAAGTTTGTAAATGCATTTTTGATACACCCTGTATATATATATATATATATATATATATATATATATATATATATATTGACTGAGTCCATTTACAGATGTGTTTATTTGATTCTTTATACATTGAATTCTTAAATAATTTTGTGGCTTCTTTTCATTATATTATTCAGATGAAATTAATCTCGCATCGTGTAATAGATGGGGTCGTCTACCTACTACTTTTTAAAAATAATTCCTCCCCAAGCAAAGCGATAATGTTACTAAGACGCATATTGTTACTATGACTGAAAGAGAAAAACAAAGACTTTAGTGAGGAGAAAGGACAATAAAAGAACATCATTCAAAAGAGAAAATGGTGATTAACGTTATAAATTCATTTTTGAAGAACGTAGGTTGCAGGAAAGCAAGAAATCAGAAGAAAGTCCCACAGGCGAGAAGTGCGAGGAAAAAACTGTTAGACTAGAACTGAGAGTTACATCGAGTTATTTCAACAGTAAAACGATGAGAATTAGTTGCCAAACTAGTAGTCCGATTAAATTGATTCAGTCACGATATCAACTCATTAGGACAATTGCCCTGAAAATATTTATAGGAAAACCTGAGGAAATCCACATCACCGCGGTGGGAAAATAACTGAAGTCGAGATGCAACGTTAGGGCCAATAACATCACAGACCCTTTGGTCACTTGCTGCCCATTTAAATCTTTCATTGACAGGTGTTGTAGTTAGAATTCAAACAAGCTCCAAAAATATATTTCATCATGTTAATCCATCCGATATAAGCGAATTGTAAATATTGCATAGTTAACTGACTACTGAAATGTATATATAAGTATTGTAGTTTTACACCCGATATCATACCAGATTATCAAGCTAGCCGAGTGCAGATTTGCGTGATCTCACGGTTGCATCCGGTTTTACACATAGTTTTATAAATAGCAGTTGGGCAGTCGCTCAGACATCGCAGATGAATATGTAAGGTCCACTTTCAAGGCGATGTTTGTGACCGCGCTTTCCTAAACTGGCTAGTGTAGTTAACGATGTAGTGGAGTAAATAACATGTAAGGTTAGATATGAAAGTTTCACTTTTAGTTATTCGTTTGTCTTCTCTTGTTATCAATCCACATCCTACTTCATTACAGTATCCATAATTACTCCATAATTACTATCTCTTTTATCATGTTGGTTCACAATGTCAAAGGTCGTGGCTCGTGGTGTTAAAGTAGTAGTAGTTGAATGCTCCATTCAATACCCCATGATCATGATCTTAATATTCAGATAATAACTTAGCCTCGGACATCAAAATGCGTATGAAGCAGAGGTGTGTTATTGAATTACTTCGTAAAAATTGCAGCTATTGACGCTTTCTGGATGCTTACGGTAATCAAACAGTGGATATGAGCACAAATGGTGGGTAATGTATTACAGCGTTGGTGTCAGCGATGTGTGCACCCTTACTCAGTTGTCAACTCACAAAATTTAGAGCTCTTTTATCAGTTCGTCCAATGGTAGAGTCTATATAGAAAAAGCGTTTTGTATCTGAGAATATGCTCTATCCAACAGTATTATTGGGCTATCTGTATATGTTGTAGTTTCCGTGAAAATAAATACGATTCACTATTTTCGGAGCATCTCTCGTACATTGACGTATACGCAGATATACTTTTTATACACAACTTTCTAATAATATATTTAACTCAAGCCAGTTGAAAGTTGTCAATGAGATATCAGGTAATTTAGATGCTAAGGTTGTTTAGTGTATTAGAAGAATAATTTCTTTGTTGATTGATTTCTACCTGAAGGTGCAATATTTCTCTTCTGAATGTGGCTATCTTCTTTGATGTTAATATATATATATATATATATATATATAGTGAAGATTTCGACTGAGATCACCTGTCTGTAAATAGGTTTTTCTATTGCTATCAAATCTGTTGAGTAAATTTTATCGCTATGTATGTGATGTCTGTGCGTTTGATTGAAGGCAAATGTGTTTCACTTTACGCGTTCTGACATACATCAATGTGCCTGTTGGCGTATTTCTAATGTGTGTTCTTCAATGTGCATTTATGTGCATTTACAGTTGTACAGGATTGACGGGCAATAAATGAAAATTTATTTTAGGAATTAAAGAAAATTTTGAATGCGATTAATTATTAAGTAAAACTGAGAGAAAGAAATTGAGCAAGCTAATATATGGTTCACTGTGTTGTGCAAGACAATTTTCTTGCCAAAATCTATCTTACACATTTTGCCATTCGTCATGCAATGAATATTGCTGTTATATCCGGTTGGTGCGTCTGCTATATATCAGGGATTATAGAAAAACACAAAGAAGAATCTACAATGTTATTGGCCGTAACTTTCCCTGCGACTTTTCTATAAATATTTTCATGGTAATTATTCTGATGATCTTTTCTCATTGGTACTTAAACTTTATGAATTTAAGCGCAGTACTAGTTTGGCGCCAAGGTCTCGTCATTTTACAGTTGAAATGCCTATGCTCAGAGTTTATTTTCTCGCACTTCTAACGTATGTAACTCTTTTCTGGCTTTTTGCTTTCCGGTCAACTTTTATTTTCAAAAATTTAAATGCAATGTCAACCGTCATCCCTTGCCTTCTTTATACTTATTCTTCTATTGTTTTCTCTCCTTAGTATTTTTTCTTTTTTTTTTCTAATATTACCTCACACTCAATAATCCCTTGTGTCATAGTGGCTTTATTACTTTACTTGGGGTGGAATGATTGAAAAATATATTTGTTTATGCGCCGATGTGTGCATATGCGAAATTCTATGTAAAATTAATTTGCGATTTTAAAAAGTCATCTAAGAGAACGAATAAATTATTTACGTGATATTAGTTTAGAAAAAAAACAATGAATATATGAAATATTTATATATTTTTATGAACAACTTAGATCAATATAGGCAATGCATTTTAGGTGTGTGTGCGTCTGTGTCTGTGCGTGGGTGTCAGTGTTACAAATTTTAGATGGAGAAAGATTGTTACAGAGAAAGAGAAAACGAAACCAATGAAATTGAATTAAAATGTGTTCATTCATAAAATCCTTCTACGTGTCTGCACGGACGTATTTATATATTAGAGATGGATATAGGGAAACAAATAATGGAGTACTGATAGAGAGAAAAGAAAAAATCTGAATGAAAGAGTAGTAGGGAGAAGGAACGGCAGACTAATTGGAAATAATATATTATAAAGCTGTTAAAGGAGTGTTGTTATGAGAGACAGTGGCAGACACCATGTAAAGTTTTTAGCCAATGAGCGGGAAAGGGTATCAAAAATGGTAAAAATCAATGGCTGAATACATACAAATCGTTATGAATTCATGTTTCAGGGATACCAGTAACAAGATTTTGAACGTGTTACGCTATTCACCAAGCATTTGGTAAATAAATAGTAAATACTTGTGTACACACAAGTAGACGTTCATAAATGTGTGTGCATACATTATACAAAAGGGTCAGCTAGAAATTTCATAGGCTGTCCACGTTATAAATGTAGAGATACACCAATTAGTAGACTAAAAGACATGAAACAGATGGTTATCCAGCTGTTGCATTCTGATGCACTTGCTTGTCTTTTAGTTTACTAATTGATGTGTCTACTTACATTTGTAACGTGGACACTCTAGGAAGTTTCTAGCCGACCATCATCTGTGCAATTCATACGCACATATATGTACATGTGAATTGATAAAGACGTAGTTGAAGTTCAAATAGAAATTTTAACAATGTAATTAAAGGACAGTGAAAAAAAAAAGGACTACACATAAATTCTAAGAAGACAATTAAATGTATAGAATGTTTAAACAGTTGACGGAAAATGTAACATCAAAATTCAGAATTGCACTGGAATAGTATTAAGTAATTAATAAGTATTAAGAAAGACATTTTCGTGATAAACAAAAAGTACTGAACTGTTACGTAATATCGATCCTCCTATATGGAATTGAATGCCGGACAATCTCCTCACAAATGAAGAAGAGACTTGAGGCAACTGAAGTATGGTTCTACAAAGGGATGTTAAGTATCACATGGACGGAACATGAAAGTAACAAGAAAATTTGGGGGAAATTGAAAGCAAAAAGGAGACTTATATTTCAAATCAGAAAGGGACTATTGAAATTTCACGGGCGCATAATGAGGAAAAAAGGGCTTGGAGAATTTGACACTCACATAACATACTGAAAGCTAGAGCAACAGAAGAAAGCAACGAATAACCTGCCTAACGAGCTTGATGTAATTGGTTGGCAGAACAAATATTACGAGAGATAGGGAAAAGACAAATCCCAATAAGAGCCGCAAAAGACAGAAAGTTGTGAAGAGCC
>OZ010573.1:81404855-81447355 GCA_963932145.1 Acanthosepion lycidas | reverse complement strand
TTGCATTAGGCACGTCGGAGTTTGTCTTTCTGCCGAAATTATTCTTATTGACGAATCTGATTCCGCAGTCAATACTCGTGTCCAGTTCAAATCTACAAGGTTGATTTTTGTGGGATAGGTAGATCAATTTGGGAATTGAAACCACGCTATTTTCCTATTAATTTACTTGTCTTTAATAAGCTTGTAAAATCTTTTTCGCTCAGAATTATCTATCAATCGGTCTTCAAATTTATCTATTAAATATTTATGGCACAGCAGACGAAAAGTAATCAAATACTGACAATAAATAAATTGAACAGATTAGAAAACAGCTAAGTCCAAGATTAACATTCACAACTGGGTGCCTATTAAATTTATCTCCACTCGCGGATTTTTGGTCATCAAAATAAATAATTTCACAATAATAAATGAAATTTGCAAATCAAAATTTCATAAAATTTATTATTAAAATGTATTATTCTTATACAGGTATAGCACACTATATACAAGTAATTTCACTATCGGCATTGTCATGCAGTAACTTGAAACGAAACCGGATTCAAATCTAATAAACAATTATTTTACAACCAATAAGAAAAGTTAAATTAAAAGCTTCTAAGGACAGGAAATTGTGGATAACCATGATCACCAATGTCTTGAAGGAATAATAATAATTTGGATTTCAATGGATTCTGCCGGTAAACTCTGGATAAGTTGCTTTCCATGTTTTGGTACTTTTCGTGTTAAAAGGGAAAAGATAAACCTTTCGTAGATTTTTGGATCAATCAGAATGAATCTAAAAAAGGAATATTTGATCCGGCTAACTTTTATTTAAGGAATTCAATCGAATAGTACTGTATATACAGGCACGCCTGACACTTCAAAGCTAAACCGAGCAATTCAATTGTGAGCATAATAAATAAAATACAGGAGAAATATCAAAGGTAATTATATATATATATATATATATATATATATATATATATATATATATATATATATAGTTTTAAGGTATGCTATATTCATGGGAGAAAAGTGACAGTGTATATAAATATAAACAGTGTAGATATAAAGTGATGCTTTCAGTGGTGCGACTACACACTGAGAATTTGAATTTCTTTTTAAAACATTTCTTGAGTCTAGCCGATTAAATTTAGTTTCTTTTTTAGTTTCTGTTTTTATCATCTTTATAATCGGCAATATATATTCAGAAACAAAAGACACTATGGCTGCTTACAGATGGAGAGATGTAGGGACCTGATATATGTCATTTCTAGAAGGTTAAAATGGAATTTCGAATGCGCTTACTGAAAATAGAATATGCCATTGTTATAAGACGGCGTACGCTTAGGATTACTTAATAAATATTCAGCTATCACAGGTCCGGATCGATTGATGTACTATGTCTACAAATAATCACATTGTCCTTTTCAAATTTACATGCTGATGTATTCTTACTTCTAAAATATAAAGAGTGCTGCCTATATAATGACATTTAAAACTATAAATAACTGAACTACTTTGATGAGGCGGAAGAACATCCTTACCAATTGATCATAACATCCAGAGATAACCATTATCCAGAGGTAACCATTATCACCCAAAACGTTATTAAAAAATTCAATTTCTGAATTAATTTTGGACATTGAACAAATTAAAAGAGCAGGATGGACGAAAGTGTTCATTAAATTTAATTTTTGTTGTTGGCAACAAAAAAAGTCCCAGTGAGTATATAAACCCATGAAAGTGGGTTTACAGTACATTGAGTAAGAAAAATACAATCTCATTTGTGCACTAAAACATGAACAAATAAAAGAATACTAATATTCTACTTAACACTGGTGAATTGTGAAGCTAGATGTAATTCATTTAATAATCTGAAAGTGACCTCAGACTCAATACCAGTGTTGAAAACATAAGAGGTATCATGGAAACAAATAAAATAAAAATGAAGATGCTTAACGGAAGTAATCACGTTTATCCATGACTAAAATTAATATTAAATGTCTATGAGGTTGCAGTTTACTGCCATTCGGACGAAAATAGTTTGAGACAATAAGATTGGAATTTTACATTTTCGACGTTCTGTTAGATAATAAGATAACAAGAGAAATTTAAAATAAAAAATAAAAACTAATCGATCAAAGTTTAGTAAAATAGGCCAGTTAATAAAAATCAAAACCGTTCAAAACAATTAAACAGAAATCAGAAGTTAATATTTAAAATGTAGACGAAATTTACACAAAACAGTCAGAATCTTTTGTCACGCACAATGAGAACATGAAAATAACATCAATGTTCCAAAGTCATGAGTTCTAATAATAAATTTAATGAATATTCTTGCTCCGGTTTCTGTATCACTTTAAAGCTTTTTTTATATTTAGAATCTTGACAAAAGTATTTAACCAATAATAGATTTATTTCTGTTGCAGAAAATTTACACGCACACATATATATCTACTAAACTCTTTATTATTATTATTATTATTATTATTATTATTATTATTATTATTATTATTATTATTATTATTATTATGCTTTACGATGAGTTCTGTTAAAAAACTAGAGGCTGGGAATATTTCGAATATATTTAGAAATAATCCATTAAGTTATACTGGGAACAAAACTAAAAGAAAGAATGTTAAGAATTCAGACGTTTAATAAAAAACATCTCAAGTAGTTAACAATGATGGTCATAAACGATTTTATTTAAAATTACAATTTATGAAACATCACTTCATTTTCCATTTTTGGAAAATTTTCCGTACAAGGTAAAAAAAGATTTTTATAAAAGAAGGTAAGAAAATAAGAAATCAATAAAGGGAAAAGGTAAATGAAAGACAAAAAAGGCAAAAGAAAGCATAAGAAATTAACCCTACTACCAATAGAAGAGAAATAAAAGAAAGACAAAAGAAAGAGAGCAGTATATTCAGAATTACACAGATACAAAGCAAGAGGAAAGTTAAGAAAATAACATATGTGATTTCATTAAAAACGCCATAAAATTTGGAACGCGACTTTATAACTAATGTTGGCGTTTCATTTCCGTTCAAATTTGAATTCTCTTTTTCAGCATAATTTCATTGGCTTAACTCGTATCAACATCGTCTCACATGTTATTTTCTTAACTTACCTCTTCCTTTCCTTTGTATCTGTGTAATTTTGAATATATCCCTCTGTTTCTTTTGCCTTTCTTTTCTTTCTATATATATATGTGTGTGTGTGTGTGAGTTTGGACGCGTTGCCAAGAGAATGTGAGCATTCTGAGCCATATTCGAATCACACCATGCTCAATTTGTCAAGGAGGTGACTTGGTGGGGAACTGCTGGCAAGTGGCTAAAAATCGTGCCACGGATTGAAAAAGGCCTTGTGAATTTAGGTAGACGGAACTGTTCAGAAGTCACGATGGTTGAGCAAACGCTAAGTCAGAAGACATTGTGACCGGGGGTTTGAATGTAATGTCCCTGTTTAAACTGCTGATCACGCAAGATTATGCGCTCTTTGCTTGTAAGTAAAGCCTAGCAGAAAAGTATATTCAGATCCGGGCTGCCAGATAGACACACACGAACACACACACACACACACACACACACACACACACACATATATATATATATATATATATATATATATATATATATAGTATACTTTATCAAAACTTAAGAAAATATATTTTCCAAACTTAAGAGAATCCCAGGAATACCCTAAAAAAAAGTCCTGTCCTATTTGACACTCAAAGCCGAAATAGACAGAAAAAAAGGAAAGGGAATAGCATGGGAAAATAAATTGACAAGAAAATGATGAAAAGAAGCAATAACCACGCCATTCTACACATGCGCACATCCAGACACGCACACACCCCAGACGTATACACGTCCTGGGTATGACGGTAAACTACATCCGCGTCCTGGGTATGACGGTAAACTACATCCGCGTCCTGGGTATAACGGTAAACTACATCCGCGTCCTGGGTATGGCGATAAACTGCATCCAACAGCAAGGTCTCAGATAATGTTTTCAGAAAAATAATGTTGCCAGCTCTAAGTTTTTGAAACAATAATTTTGCCAGCTTTAAGTTTTTGAAACAATAATGTTGCCAGCTCTAAGTTTTTGAAACAATAATGTTGCCAGCTATACGTTTTTTTTTAAACACTTATGTTGCCAGCTATACGTTTTTTTTTGAAACAATAATTTTGCCAGCTATACGTTTTTTATTCTATACAAAATAGGCATTTAAAATTCATATAAACTGGATTTGGCATTAAATAACCCACAGTGGTTGATATGCCATAAAACACAAACAAACAAACAAACAAACAAACCAGACGTATACACACAAGAAAAATCTGCCTAACACCAATAGACAGCGCATAAATTATTTTTACTTAATACAAATATAATTAAATGAGAAAATCAGCAGTCAATTTTTGAAACCTACCGATGTATGATAAAAAATTTTATCTATGAAATTCTGGAATCAAGAAGAGAAGTGTTGAATATAACATCATTCAGGTAAGTGATGAATTTTATATTTGAATTCATCGTATATATATATATATAGAGAGAGAGAGAGAGTGAGAGGGATAATATATATATATATATATATATATATATAAACGGAGAGAGAAATAAAGCCCATAATATATATAAAGGGAGAGAGAGATAAAGCCCATACATATAAGGGACGAAACCGTTTTAAGATTCTTCAGTATACACTCTCACTCACACACACACACGTGTGTGTGTAGGTATACTGAAGAATCTTAAAACGGTTTCGTTTCTTTCTAATTTTTATATCATCATATATATACTTAACAGAATAATATATTCGTATTATATTATGAGTATTTATTGTACACTCTTTTATGTGAGTGTGAATTTATTGAATCTCTAATAAATCCGCCATAATTACAGTCGAGTGACGCAAACACTTTTAGTAACTTTGATGGTGAACAAAATCACAGAATTAAGTTCGAGACTATGAATGGAATGAGGAAGCGAACCACTATTCAATTAGGAAACCACTTTCAAGCTAAATGTGCCTTACCGTCAGGCTACAGGAAGCCATGACGGTAAAGTAAAAATCCATTACCATATTTAAGAGATGTTCATATTTCGCCAGGAACATTTGCGTTCTCTGTCTGTCTGTCTGTCTCTCTCTCTCTCTCTCTCTATATATATATATATATATATATATATATATATATATATATATATATATAAACAATGTGGAAATGGAACCCAAATTTATATAGTGACAGGTAGCTTCATTACTTTAGAGATCATAAAATCTTTAAAGCATGACGGATTTATCCGTCCACACTATATCTACAAACGCCCGATATTGAACATTATTTCGAGTGAATGAAGCCTCCGAACCTCATGGCCTTGTTCTGTGAAATCATAAACAAAGAGCAATACCAAATAACAGAAACCACATTATTTGAGTATTTTCGACAACAGCAACAACTAAAATGGATAGCACATACAACAGAAAATAATGACATAATAATGATGTTGACGTTCCGCAATTCTTCAAACAAAAAATGAGGAAGCATGACACCATCAATATTCGAAAGCAAAATTGAATCAGAGAAACCGATTTTCATGAATTTTTTTTAATAGAAAGCTTTCAAAAATTTCACCCGATTGTAGTTTGCTCGGTCAATGAATGCCGATTATATACTTATAAGGAAATGTCTAATTACATATATTTTGCCCGCGTGCGCGCGCGCCTGTGTGTGTGCGTGTGTGTGTGTGAACACGAAATTTCAAAGCACAATTTTCCAACCACGTGGCGTCGATAATAGTGGATATAAAATTAGTTTGAGCATATATTTGATAGTATATTAACTCCTGTTCAAGTATCATCGTATCGGTTGTGCGACAGACTTCAGTAATAATGTCTAGATTACACTCGTGGGATACGGCCACAAGGAAACCTTTCGGGACGCGAAAATGCATTGTAGTCAACAAAGAGCGGAAACGCTGAAGAAACTGAACTTCACATTTGTTGCACACTTTCCGTATAATGATATGTATGAATAATTCATGAATATATATATATATATATATATATATATATATATATATATATATATTCATGAATTATTCATACATAAAATTTAAATTCAAACTCAGCGTTGCGACTGCACGTTCCAAAACAATAACATTTCTCATAGCATTTTGCGGATTACAACCCTGTTTTCGTTGTCCACTTATTACTGAGAGTAAAAACAAGAACACAATCTATTTCATACCTGAGGATGTCTGTAGGAACAGACGAAAGCTTGTAAAAATAAAAAGACCTATTGCAACTGAAATTTATAAAACAGGATCTTTTCATTCATAAACAGGTTCGGGTTTTTTGTATATTATTTGAATTGTTCGCGAAGATGGATTTCTCGCCATTTAAATCATTAACCTTTGTATTTGTTTTATGTATGAATAATTCATGAATTTGTAAATTAATTGCACCTTTATTGAAATATATATATATATATATATATATATATATCAAAATAATGACAAAGAACAGTAAGATTTATAATCTGGTGTTCTTATTAATTATTTTTATTTTAAAAAACAGTGCTCAATACAGTTCAGTAGGGCATGATAAAGAAACATAACGCTAATATCTTGACCAAATACGTAGACCAAAATCATAAAAATTTAGAAAGTAAAATAAAAAGAAAATAAACGAAAAATATGTGACTGCAGAAATCCTCAAAACTGTCCTCTTACTAATAACTGTAGCACTAAATCAGTTGTGTACCAATGCAATATCTCATTTATTGAGGATCCAGATAAACTTAAACTATACATTGGATGCACAAGACATGAGTTCAAGAAGTGTTTTAACCAACATCAAAGTTTTTCTAAAATAAGTAAATACCAGAATCAAACATCCCTATCTAAATATTTCTGTCACTTAGAGGAAACCAATAAAACACCTACTGTAAAATGGAAATTACTAAGAAAAGCTAGAGTTTGTAGGTCATTAAATGACCCATGTTCTTTGTGCATACATGAGAAATTATATATTGTTGAGTTTATGAAATATAAAAATTTCCTTAAAGAAATTAAATAGCTATTTTCTGCGGACACTGTCAAATATTTTCCTTAAAAATAAAATATGATAAAAAAGATGAAAAACGAAACATACGTTTTTAAACTTGATATTTGAATAATAATTTTTAAATAAGAAAATAATTCAAATATATTTATTTGTTTTAAAAGAACTTATAGTCATTTTAGTTATTAAAATCAGGGGTAATACTTTAAAATTGAGAATAGATTTTAAATATTAAAGATAGGACGTACTCATATTTAAACGAATCTTTTGAAAAAATCTTTTTGTATACAATTAGAAATTAAGCAGCAAAATAAAGATGCCAAAAAATTCTATGTCATTAAAAAAATATCCAGACGACATGCGACATTATTTTGTTGAACAGGCACGTCTACCCTACCTTAACTTAACATAATAAAACTAATAATATCAAGATTGTATGTGCTTATAAACCCAGTAAGATTTAAAATAACTTATTCCAGACATCGCTTCAAAATAAATCAGAGATAAAGATTTTAAATTTAAATCTATAATTAAATTTGAAGTTTAGTTTCTGTTTTTGAAATATGGTAATTAGTGTGTAGCGATAGAACCATATTTTTAAATTAGTAAATTTATAATATAAAATCATATATATATATATATATATATATATATATATATATATATATATATATATATATATATATATATATATATATATAAAATCTCACACACACACATATATATATATGCATATATATATATATATATATATAATTATATTTATAATCATATATATATATATATATATATATATATATATATATATATAAATATATAATCTAGTGGATTAAAGCTTTTGTTTGTGAATTTTGACTTTAGTGATTGTGACTTCAAGTTCAAGTACCTGGGTCAGGTTGTGCAGAAGCAGAATGAGCAATAAATGAACAGTACTATTTAAAAATACCAAGGTGATATATCCCTAGCCATGGACAGCAGGTCGAGAATAATCTACCCCTGTAGATTAAATCATGTGGTCAGTTCAAAAGTTACCCGAACTGTCAAGCAACTGAAAAAAACTGATAGTACAACTACCAAACGCTTTGGTAATAATAATATTAAAAAAAATAATGAGTTGATTACTTTGAACGTAAATTAAATCTTTTGTTCAAAATTGATCCAAATGGGTGAAAGATTGAACTTATTCGAACCTATTTGGATAGGTTACCAAACTATTAAGTTAATTTGGATCCCTACTCAGCTCAAATCCGTAACGCAAACTAACGTAATAAGACAGATTTCCTACATGTTCACTATGTTGTATGTTAAGCTGATATCGCCCACAGAAATCACTTCTCCAGCCGTAACATCCTGATAGTTCCGATTACAGCAGACGTCTCTTTGTGACTACTTGTAATAATTGTAAATATGTCCTCAAAGAGGTGAAGTCTATGTTTACTGACAGAATGAGGCACCGTATAGACTCTAACATGTTTATTTCTTGTGACTGCCGGCAGATCTTTAATACTATGTTAAATAAGACTAAAGTCTTCTAGAACGGACCTCACTTCACCTACTTTGAGTTAATATCTATTGCTAAAACAGAATGTTTTTCTCATAAATTCTTTTCAAATTCTACTTTTAACTCATCTGGAATATCTTTGCCTGGGTTTTTCACTTAGATTTGAGTCTCTATTGAGTTATATGTATATAATTCTATATATAGTTTCTGCTCTCATCTTTAAACTGGATCCCCACGAAGCATATGGATTGAACGGTGCACCGGACGTGGCTCCTGTTCTCACTAACTCTACAACAAATATCAGGCTACTTCTTGCTTTCCCGATTGTTCGAAATCGGGAAAGCAAGAAGCTGCAAGACATTTTCTGTAGAATTTAGTGAGAACAGGAGCCACTTCAGATGCACCATTAAATCCTCTACTGTATTTCCAGTCTTTAAGAACTCAGATGAACAGTCTGATCATTTTAACTATCGACCTATTATCCTTCTAACTCTTTTTGCCTAAGTATTAGAGACACTAATCAACACAGAATTGGTTAAGCATCTCACCTCGCAGGGTCTTCTTTCAGATAAGCAATACGGCTTTTGTTTCTCTTGGTCAACTGTATATATATTAATAATTATTGCGCAAAAACTCTATCAAGCTTTAGATAAGAATGGTGAATTGTGTGCTGTTGCTTTAGACATCTCGATGCCATTTGACATGCCGGTTTTCTTCGCAAGTTGAAAGGTTACAGTATTTGTGACCGAATTTTTTGAACTGATTCGCTCTTTTTTTTTATCAAATTGCAAAATAAGAGTTATCTTGAATGGCCACACTTCTAGATTTTGTTGAATTAATGTAGATGTACCGCAGCGGTTTCTCCTTGGATCTACATTCTTCCTAACTTTCAACATCGACCTTTCTGATCTCATCTATTGTCAACTCTATTGATTACAATATTATTTACTTATGTCTTAATAGTAAGTCTTATCAGTTCTATATGGTTAAATTGACAGCTGATGTAAAAAGAAATGACCTACATTCCGTTGTTAATTGAGACAAGAAATATCTTGTTAATTTTAACGCCTGCATAACAAGACTACCCTCTTTAATCGTCTGAGAGACCTTTTTGCCTTCTATTACCCTGGCTGATGCTAACCTCCACGAGAGTTACTCATTACGCCTTCTCGGACTAATATCTTCCAATTGCATGTATTGGAAACATTTTATTAAATCAAATGAGTTTGCTGCTAGGAAAGTGCGTTCACTTTTCTCGCTAGAAACTATCTTACACATTTATAAGTCTAACATTCGTCCATGCTTTGAATATTGCAGCCACATCTTACCTAGTGCTTCTGCTATGTATTTAGAGAGTCTTGCTAAAATACGAAAAATAATCTGCAACGTTACTGGACCTGACCTATCATCTCGTCTTCATGTCACTTTCCCACCGCCGTAAGGTAGCTTTCCTTTGCCTTTTCCATAAATATTTTCATGGTAATTTTTCTTGTGTTCGAACAAGAGCTTTCTTTTCTGAACAAAGGGTGTGTAAGAATTGTCCAAAGGTTTTATATTTCCGAGCGCTTTCGGCTATACCTTAAGCCATTATCAAGGCTGATTCGATTTTTCAGCTTAATTGAGTGTATGTATTATATGTATGTTTTAGTGTGTCGTAGAGCTGTTTTTAACTTCTGTCACAACAATGAGTCTAACATATTGCTACCTGAATTTGAAATCAGATTTAGATGATCTTTTCAAACTTCTCACATTTAGCCATATCTTGATGTGTCCAAACATTTACGCTTGATTTTTTTTACATTTTTTACAATTCAAGATACACTTGTGTACATTTCTTTTTCATGATCATCTTTACAACTAACCACTAGAATGTAAAACAAAATCAGGTAAATTCTTTACGGATTCAAACGTACATCACTGGTGATTTACTTAAGTTTCATTGCTAGGTAACGATCTGAAATGTTAGCATAACAATTTGAGATTTTACAGGTTCAGATATAATACTATAGAATAGAGCTCCTAAAAGTATTTTCCACTTCCACATAACGGTAAACATTGGAAAATATGAGAACGGATATTTTAAGAGTATAAGGGCAGTAAAATAAAGGAAACATATTTCACATAACAAATCTATTTGTTAAGAACAAGAAATTGCGTACTTTATTGAGCGCGAAGAGCAAAGAGCGAATCCCATTTGTTTGGTTTCTTCCCACGGCAATTTACTTAAAATACAAGAAAGTGCCCTTCCCTCGTTTTGATAATTACCCAACCTTTATTTATTCTAAAACTATTTTTTATAAACATCCTATGGTAATAAAAGATAAATATGATTTTATAGGCGAGACGCCAATTAGATATTTTTGTGGCTTAACATTAATAAAATACATTTGATTTGAATTCGATGTTTTGTTATAAACAATAATAAAATTTTATATTGTTTCTTCCTTTTTGCATTCAATAGTGGTCGATAAACACAAACATAGAAATCTAATTTAGTTATAAAATCGATCAATGCATTTTGATTGAATTATATTTCATATCTGAATCGGGCTGATGTTATGTTTTAAGTGATTTAAAATGATATCACATGTTAAATAGCTAAAAGCTACATAGGGCGGATAAAATCTCAGCGATCATATAGAACAATACACACTTTCTGTTAATAATAATACTAATAATCGGTGGGGTCTGTGGTAGAGTGGCATGACAACTAAGCAATTTCAAAACAAAATAAGAAAATCGATGTTATTCAGATATTTCAATAATGAATTTAAGTGATATTAGTTTACAGTTTTTACCTGCAGTTTGACCTTTGCTCGTACGATTACCAAAGTTAATCAACGCCGAACCTGGTCAGTACCTTGATTGTTGACTGCTTGGAAATACGAAATGCTGTAAGCCTGAATGTACAGTTGGTGTAATGCGTAAAAGCTCGGAAATGGAAATCGGAATGCTGGGTTCACATTCAAGTTGGAGTCAATATGTTCACTTACGCGCAAATACCCTTTGGAAAGACATGAATCCACCTCTTCTTCCCCCCAGCTATGGGTTAATTAGTAGGACTTGCATCAGTAAATCATTATTATATCCCAAAATTCTTACAATCTAAAATATTTTCAGGTTTTAAATGACAAGCACAAGTTTTATAAACCGTAAAAAATCAATTAATCAAGTAATTGCGGTTTTGCCTGTTAACGTAAGTACACTCCAGTTCGAAAGTTTGAAGCTAACCCCCCCCCCCGAATTAGCATGGAATGAACTTGACAGAAGAGTGAAACTCTTCCATCCAAAAAAGGAAAAAGAGCTCTTAAAGTCAATGAAAAAAGAATGAAATCAATTATTTTGTTTATGGAATCAATTTTCAAACTTTTGCAACGAACGCCAAACATGTGTGCTACCGTAATGAAAATTAAAGGGGGATTATTTGACAAGAGCTAAAATTTACTCATAAAATGCGTATTTTCTTTTTAAGAATCATGTCTCACTGTTTTTAGCCATGTATACTAATTTTCTCTTATTTAAAGTACAAAACAACTACTTCGGGGTCAATTTAAAAAATTACCAGTGGTGTCTTCAAACTTTTGATGTGTAGTGTACGTTTGATTTTTAAGATCTACAAAGAATTCTTGTGAAAATAGTACGTCTTTTCGTTCTCTGTTTCTTTGACTTAAGTCATATTTTGTATTTTTTGACAGCAGAAAGCCTGCTGTTGGCTGTTGCTAAATATTCGTAATGGTGATTTCCTATTCGTAGCTTAAATACAGCGCAATACCGAAAGTATACTAAATACTGGTAACGGCTATTATACAATTCACTTTACGAAACACTAATAATACTTTTTGAATTACAAGTTCATCATGAACAATTTATAAGCTTCATATTTCTTACAATACGAATTGAATAAACTTCATCATCATCTTATTTCTTCGTAAGAGAATGATCATCGTATTAGTAGTAGTACTGCTGAAATGCAAATTTAATTTTAGATTGTTGGGTTATTGCTTTATTTTAAATTTTGGTTTAAAAAAAAGAATGAGCGGTTGGTTAAGGTAACCAGGTTTCTTTTTACAGTCCGGCTACGCACATGTTACATCTGACGTACGTACGCACATCTTTCTACTAATATTGATATCAATTTGTCACTTTCTGCTTCTGCCCGCCGCTCGAGTTGATTGCGATGTATCTACTGTCCGAACAGACGAATTTCAAAACATCTCAACAGATTACTAACCAATCGATATCAATGTAACCTTATATTGTACTTAATATGCACTCATCCTCCAGAAAATTTTACATTCACGTCACCTGAGCTCACCTTCACTTTGACCTGATGAAGGAAAATTACGCTGTCGAAAGTACTGCACTTAGGTACCATCTTTTTATGATATAAATAAGTACCTTACATCTCAATAAATTATTAATGCATCCAAGTGTAATACAAATGACGTCACCATGCAATCCCGTCCCAACTATGGCATGAAACTTAACTTTCCCAGTCTTACTTTGACCAAATGGCCAATGACAATGAAATGAATCTTGCATACAGTAAATGAACAACTCCACATTTAATGTATATTTTCAAGTTAATTTGACATTTCTTATATTTTGTCGCCTCTAATAAGAAATTTAACTTATTTTTTTTTACTAATTTTTGTACTTAGACAGCATTAATTTTTTCTCCGGCTCGCACCATCTACTCTGACTTTTTTCGTTTTCGGCCCACTGGTTGGGTAACATTAACGTATTTTGAATAGTGTTAGTTCGGTATATTTTTTTCTTTCTCTCTCTTTCTCTTTCTATCGGTCATCCTGGCACCTCAGTGAACTCTCTCCCTACCAAATGACTTCATCTCTGTTTGGACCCCCACCTCACTAATCTATCGAACCCATCGCATTTGCTTTCTGAAATCGAGACGCATTTATAGTTTTGTCAAAATTTCACTAAATGACCAGATTCGAGCTTAGCAAGATTAATATGAAATTCTAATTGTAATAATAAGAAATCCTTTTTCCATGATGTTTTTTGAAATCGAAATGTATTTTCTTTTTCTCTATGACCTATCAGCGTAATAGGTTAGTTTCAATCGTGTATTGTTTAAATAGTGGGTAATTGGACTTATAAGTTAAAACTTAATCATTGTATTCTCCCATCTTATCAATCTTCCGCCTTCCTACTAAATCTGACCCACAAACATTTTACTCGCAAACTGATTGGGAGAGGTGGACATCCTATATATATATATATATATATATATATATATATATATATATATATATATATATATATATATATATATATATATGTGTGTGTGTGTGTGTGTGTGTGTGTGTGTGGTAAGTATTACACTGTCGGAATGTCGGCGACTAAACCGGTTACCCCACTCAATATTCTTGAGAGTGAGATGGCTTGTTCCAAACCAGTAGGAAGAAAAATAAGACCAAACAAACGGAGGGAGAACTCTCGATGAGTCAACGGCTAGTTAACTAGAGGCGGCGTCTCCATAAACCAACGTGAAGAAGGCAACGGGAAACCACTCCACTATTAATCTCAATAAATATCATAGCTAATGACACACACATTATGACACCTAACGGCGTGAAGGGGGTTAAGTCTATGGGAATTAACTCCTCGCCCGGTAAAGACCAACATGTACGACAGGTGTCACCTGACCATTATCTAGCAACTGCTAGCACAAACAGCGTAAAGGAATAAACTTCCTTGGAACGTATCCCTCACCAGGAAAGGATCGACATGAGCGACAGTTGTCACGAGATCATTATCCAGCGACTGTTTGAATTAAACAAAAAATAACTCTAGGAACATGGAACTTTAGGACATTGAACAACTGCGGCCAGTTAGATAATATGAAACAAGAAGTGAGCAGGTTAAAGATCAACTTCTTAGGTGTATGTGAAACTAGGTGGCCAAAAAATGGAGATTACGTCAGTGACAATCACAGGATTATATAAGCAGGCGGAGAGGGAAACGAAAAAGGAATAGGATTGATAATAGGTCAAGAATTCAAGAAATGCGTCTTGGGATACTACAAATTGTCCGAAAGAATTATGGTAGCCAAAATTTACCGTAGTTATCATGAAGTCAAAGTAGGCAGGGAAGTTAAAATGGGTCCACTGGTGCACGGTCAAATGACCAGGTAATTAGCCAACACATGCTCCCAAGGACATCCGAGACGATTATGGATATAGCGAGCCCCAGAATGTGAAACTAAATCCAAATTGATGCAATGGTTCACTGCACCCCCTCCCCAAGTGCCGACTACGGAAGCGACCATAGCCTTGTTATATGTAAACTAAGAGCGAAACTTCGGAAACTGATGACACCTAATGCAACACCCAAATTGCATTACAACAAACTCCTGAGCGACGCTAACTTGAAGGAAAAATATTTGGACAGTGTGAAAAGAAGATACGAGGAACAAAATGGAAATGGAAACTTGAAATTGGACTCACTAGGCGAAGATTTAGTGAAATCATTAAAAAATATTATCCCAAAGGAGAATGGACTGAGAAGAAAAAAACGAATAGGTCACTGATTAGATTCTCGACATTATGCAAAAGAGACAGAAAACTCTGCCAGGATACGGAACGCAATACAGAAAACTACACAAGGAAATAAACATCAAATGCAGTCAGGCTGAAGAAGTGTGGCTAAACAAAAATGTGCAGAAATAGAAAGATTGAGGACCACTGACAAAATAAACATGCATAAACAAATAAGGGAACTAACAGGACAGAAGACATGCTCTTCAACAGGCTGCATAAGATCCAAGAATGAACGCTCATATTAGAGTAGGGGAAATGTATTCAGCAAAATTATTCAGTTCTGGAACGAATATATTGGCGAACTTTTCCACGACGAAAGAGAACAGCAGGCAATACACAGAATTACGGACGCGCATGAAATTCTAAAAACAAAAGTAGACGTGGCACTGGCCAAATGGAACCGAAACAAGCCAGACGGGATTGTAACAGAGATGCTAACAGCCTTAGATGCTTTTGACATAGAGAAGATTACGGAAATAATAAATGAAATAGTGATATGTCGGAAGATTTAAGCAGATCTATTTTCATAGCACTGCCTAAGAAACCAGGCTCAAACGAATGTGAACTCCACCGAATGAGCCACATAACAGAACTCATCACCCGTATTCCGAATAGAACGCACAGTAGAATTATGCCAGAGATAGGACAAGAAGAGTACGGGGTCGTTAAAGACATCGGAAAAGAAACGCGATATTCATGCTCAGAATGTTATCAGAAAGAGTAATACAAATGTAGAAGAACGTGCACTTGTGTTTTATAGACTACACAAAGTACATCACAAATATCTTCTAGCGCTTCTCAGCAGCTTTGACATATTCAAGAAAGACATTAGAATAATCAAAAACTTCTACTGGAAGCCTGCATAAGGATAAAAAATGAGTCCACCAGATATACAAAAATAAAAAGGGGCGTAAGACAAGGATGTGTCTTCTCACCGGACTTATTCAAATTATACATCGAGGCAATTCTAAGAAAAGTGGAAATCCTACCAGGATTCATCATTGGTGGCCACAATTTTAACATAAGATATGCAGGTGACATAGTGCTTATAGCAGACACAGAAAGGAAACTACACGACCCCCCACAACGTTTATCACAACATTTCGACCGTTGTGCCTCCAGAACAATAGCCTAGTAGATTAAAGCTTTGGTTCGTGAATTTGGTGACATAATAATTGTAAGTTCAATCTCTGGACCGGGCAGTGTTTCCTTGAACTCAGTGGAAAACAGAGCAAGCAATAACAGAGTAGTGCTAAAAACAAAAACTGAGCGACATATCTCCAGAGAGGCCGTTGAACAGGAAGAGTCTACTCCCTTTGATTAAATAAAGGGTTCTGTTCAGAATTCCCTGTAGACTGATATACACCTGATGAAGGCCAGATGACACAACGGCCGAAACATTGTGAAAACAACATCAAAGTTGAGGATAATAATCCGCATCTAAATTGTGTAAATAACCATGGAATATTTAGAAAATTAAAATAATTAATTTATCAGATGTAGTTTTCCTATGATCACAAAATATTAGGTTGGTGCAAAAATAATGTCGTTTTCTCACATATGTTACTATGTGAGAAAACGACATTATTTTTGCACCAACCTAATAATATTTCAAATAAAAATATTACTAATTATTGGGTGTAATTTATTCAAATTAAATTTGACAACTAGTTGTTTTGGGGGTTAAAATTCAAGAGGCAAATGATTATGACATTCTGATGTTGATGCTATATGTTTTCTATTATGTCACATTAAAAGCTGTTAATTGATACACCATCAGTAAGCGAAAGGCATATTTTCCTTCAAACCTCTTCATCACACGCATCAGTCTTGTACAGTAATATATACAATATATACAATATTAATAGCATATAAATAGTTATAATTTAAATCTTTTAACAGCATTATTTTTGATTGCGTGAAATTTGTTATCATTCTGTATTTTTTCTTTTGAGATTCAAATGCTTGACGCTAAACGCTTGTCCGCCAATGTCGTCAACTAAACTGATAGTACAATAAAAACTAATTTTGTCACGAGAACCATTGGTGTCTGGATATTGGTGGCTTTAACTCTTTGTCGTAACTGTAAATAGTTGAAGAAAGAGTCACTCGTTTGGCTGCGTTTTTATTTTATTTTTCATGCAACATAATGGCAAACTAGAAAAACTAAAAAGACATCAGAAAAGGGAGTAGAAATAGATGCAGCGTGGAACTAAGAAAAAAAATCTCAGAAAATAAAGGAATGGGGGGGGCTGGACGTAGCGGAGAACACTGCTGAAAAATAAAACAAAAGATAGAGAAAATATAAAATGAAGGCAAGAAATGGAGATTGTGAAGAGGCAAAAACAAATCGGAAATGAAAAAAGAGGAAGTGAATCGTCAATGATGATCGATAACGCAAAATGCGTAAATAGATAAAGAAGGAGAAAGGAAAGGAAACCAAAAAAAAAAAATCACTCGAGAGTTAATTTAAGAGAAAAAAGACGAAAATGAAACAGATTATAAAACAAACAAATATAAAGCAAATAATTATAATCGGTTAAAATCCTAAATAAATATCAAGAAATATAATTAGGAGAAAAACGAAGATTTCGAAAAAGGAACAATAAACAAATTATAATCACCCGAAGATAAATAGCTCCTTATCGTGGCTGATTGCTGTTGTGATATCAAAGAATTCTGTATTGCACGTCTTAAGCTGATTTCTAATGACATCTTTTCTGGATTTTGTCTTTCTTTCACTTGATTTCTTTCTCATTACTAGCTTTCATTTCTCATTTTATTTAGTTAATCGTTTCTGTATTTCAGTACACTGATTGTTCGGTTTCTAATCTCTCACACGTAAAAAAGAATTAAGACTAAAATGTGTTTGTTAGCATTTCAATCTGGTTGTAGACATCTGTCTAAAGACGGTATGTCATAGTTTTAGTAATAAAATCGAATCTTTGACAAAATTGTTTAGTTTCAAATAATTCTCCACGTTAGAAATAATTGCTGATAATGATAGCCTGTACATAAATAGATATCAGCAGCAAAAAAAGAATAAAAAATCATCAAATGTTAAATATGACCAGAAAAAATGCTTGATCAGAACATATATTCATTTAATTTGAGCTTCATAAATACGACACGGGCCACTTGGTAAAAGGACGTTTACGGTGGTGCGAAATGAGTTTCTCTTCATTTGAGAAGAAAATTCATCTCATTTATGTATCATTATCGCAATTGCAACCTTAATGAACGCAAGAGTCTTTCAAATCGGTGACATTGAGTACATTTTTACAGTAGAATTCCTATTTCAGATTGATTTTGAAAGCAGATGCGCAAGTGCTTTATTGGTCTTGTGTGTATTACAATATCTGCTCTTGTAACCCGACTTCCTCAAATATTTGTTGTGATTCAAAATTCTGCGTTTGGCGATAAACGGCACCATTAGACAGGCGTAAATAAAGAGTCTATAGGATATAAGTGCAAGTATCGAGTTTAAACAACCAATCAGATAATCTAAACAAAATTTCCAAGGATCAAATTTACAATTTAATGTGTATCTGAAAGTGTCCCAAATGAAATTAAGTAGGGAGTATGTATTAATCATTTCACTCTAAACAAGGCAATAAAGCCATTTACATTCAGGGAGTTACTAAGCGTGTCAGAATATGAGGAAAGCATCATTAAGGAGAGAAAACAATAAAAGAATAGAAATTTAAGAAGACAGACAATAACGGCTGACATCGAATTTTTGAAGATCAAACTTGATTGGAAAACAAGAAGCCGGGAGAAATTCCAATATCGCTTAAAGAATTTCTTCTCGCAAATTAATTTTACATAGAATTTGATAAATACGCTCATTGACACATAAACGAATATATTTTTCAATCATTTCACCCCCAAGCAAGGTAATAAAGCCACTAAAACACAAGGAGTTACTGAATGTGAGGAAAAAATAGGAATAAATTCTTAAGGAAAGATAACAATAAAAGAACAGAAATTAAGGCGAGAAATGCGAGAAAAGAGACTTTTAGCATATAACTATTTAACGGTTACATCTAGACATTTCAAGTGTCAAGTGATAAGATCTCGTCGCCAATCTCGTTCTGCGTTTAAATTCATAGAGTCTAGATATCAAAGAGGAATGTTCATGAGAACAATTACCAAAAAATATTTATTACAGAGAAGCTACATTAGGGAGGTTGGAAAGTAACTGAATGCCGAGATACCAGAGCACTAAATATATACAAGGAGTAACAGACCACATGTGGAAGCAATATTTTAAGCATAGACGAATGGTAGACTTGTAAATATGTAAGACACGGGCGAGAAAATTGTATTGCGCGACTCGTTAGTCCGAGAATGTACAACGAAATACTCTCTTGCAGGTTAGCACTAGTTATGCTGAGGAGAGGCAGAAGGGGTTCCTCTCAGATGAATAATAGAGAACAATTCCGACTACGTGCTCATAAAATCGTACCTAAATTCATGCACACCAACACCAACACACACACACACACACACACACATATATATATATATATATATATATATATATATATTAGTCCTACTCTGAAGCAATTCTGTGGTGAGAAAAAAAAAAACACCTGTCTTCAAATTTCCAGAGAGAGACCATTGAAAGTAGAAGACAAAGCCCCGAACTATGTAAAGTCTTTCATCTATCTTGGTAACAAAGTCAACTACAGTGGAATTTTAGATGATGAAATCATGCATCGGATGGCTAAAGCTACCAGTGCTTTCGGCAGACTTCGCCATCGCTTATGGAATGAGCGGGGTATTCGACTGGATACGAAAATTTTCGTTTACAAAGGTGTTGTCCTTGCCATCCTTTTGTACGGCTCAGAGTCATGGACTCCATACAGGTACCATATACGCCAGCGAGATGTTTTCTGTGGAGTTCACCTTCAAGATAGGACTTCTCACGTAGAACCGGTTTAACAGGTGTAATATTGGAGGAATCGAGACTTGTCTTAGTTACGGTGGACTGGCCAGGTCTTGAGAATATCTGATGACAGGATACCCAAGATATTAATGTACAGTCAGTTAGATCAGGGCTACAGGAATGTAGGTCACCCATGGCTAAGATACAAAGACAAACTAGAGAGCAACTTGTCAGCAGTCAATATACCTCATAACACCCGCGAGCGATTAGCCTTGGAACGGGTAGAATGGAGATCAACGTGTTTTAGTGGACTCAGCAGTTTTCAATCAGCTTGTCTGAATCGTCTTCAAGAAGCGAGAGCAAGATCTAAAAGGTCAGACAATCTGACTGATCTCTTCCCACAATCCGTACACTTGCTCCATATGCGGCCTCCTTTGTAAATCATTAGCGGGTCTTAACTGCCACTCAAGACTATCGCACTAAATAAATTAAGTTGGCAGATCCTCATACGCCGAAACCGAGTCTATTACAATATATATATATATATATATATATATAATACAAATATTCCATGGTTATAATTTATTACATTGGAATCGTAATTACGATCCAATTCATCAGACCTACAAATTAAAAAAGAATTCGGAAAATATAACTCCGGTATAAAAAAAAAAAAAAAAAATCCAGTGAGAGTGCATGTGTGGAAGTGGGAAACAAGGTTGAAAGGGAAATGTATGAAAGCTCTAGAGAGAGAGGGTGTAATGGAAGAAAGAAGAACAGGTAAGACCTTAAAGTGAAGTTGGGGATTAAAATTTAAAAGAGAGAAGTTTTAAAGAGAGAAGTTAAATAACGGTTTAAATGAGTGCGATACAAATAAATATGAATTATTCTCAGATGCAAAAATCACTACCAACTCGCTGACATAAAATTAAAAAAACAGACTCCTGAAAGGTGTGCATTTCATACATAGATTGTATGATCCAAATTTAAAATCTAGCCAATTCACACTGCCGATGTATATATGATTTTTTCTCGTCTGGTTAGCATTTACTAACCATATGTATATATAAAAAGAGAAGACGAGAGAGAGAGGAAGAAAAGGCCCAAGGAAAAAAAGGTGGGTCAAACTAAAAACGGGGGCATTTATAAGAGAAATGATGTGTAATCAAAAATAATTAGAAGAAGCATGTAATTTTCCCCTACATATGACAAATTTAAGATAAACATATACAAAACATTTAAACCAGTTAAAGCCTACTATTCATAAGCACATAAACACATATGAATATACACACATACACACCTATATATATATCCATACGCGCACATACATACATATATATGTACATATATACACACATACACTCATGCATACATATATACGCACATAGACATACACGTATGTACACACAAACACATATACATATAACCATACACACATGCGTACATGCATACATATACATAAACACACACTCATTTATACAAATATACATATGTATTACTTCATTTATTACATTCTCATACATACATTTACCCCCAATTGGACATTCAGTTCTACTAAAATTGCAGGTGAGGCTTTTAGCTCGACTTTCACTATCATGAAAGTTCTTAAGTATTTTACAATTGTGCTAAGATATAATTTCTCCATATTACTTACACATAAATAACGAATTTTCAGTGTCTCCCTATTGAAAAATTTATATAGTTGATGTTTATTATCAAAGTGCTTGTCTATTAACATTAGAAAGAACTTTCCTTTATCAATGTTCGAAACCCTGCAATACGATGGGTTAAACCATATTAATTTCCTCTTTCTGTTTTTAGATATATTAATACTATGATTTTTCAGTTCTTCGCAATAGTTTAACTCCTGTTTAAAACCACTATTCTTGAGAGCCAGGTTGTATGTAAACTTATTTTCCGTAAAGATTTTCTGGCTAGAAAATAGCCTATTTCTTCTAGTATTTACGGTTTGGGGGATATGATCTATTACAGATTTCGGGTGGTTAGAGCGGACATTGATGAATAACGGTGTCTGATTAACTTTATGGAAGGGCTTAAATGTCTCATTAGGGAGGTTGAGTGTGATGTCTAAAAAGTTGGCTATTGTAAGGTTTGGAAGATATATCAATCTTGAGGCCTACGTATTTGAAGGCTCTAATGATCCTCTTATGTAAGTTGGAAGATAAGTTACCATTGCAATTAGGAACAATGATTATCAATAAATCCCAACTTGTTTGTGGTTAAATATTCTACTTAATATGTCTAAAATATATATTCCCACCAAATCTGCAATTGGCAGAGTTGAATGCTCCAACAGGTACATCGAAAATTTCATTATCCTTTTTCGCCCTAGTAGCATCATTGTATGCAAGTATTGCTCTTCTTGACGCTAAAACAATGTCCACATCATATATATATATTATATATATATTATATGAAATATATATTAAAATATATATATCATATTAAAATATATATATATAGATAATATATCATATTAAAAAATATATATATTATACAATATATATATATATATATATATTATAATATATATATATATATATAAATATACATATATATATATATATGTATATATATATATATATATATATATATATATATATATATATATATATATCAGCCATTATCAGCGTTAAAATATGTGTATGTGTGTGTATGTATGTATGTATGCTGCCATTGATTTCAAATCTACGGGTCCATGAACCATTGATGAAAAATAATTTCCTAATTTTTGCTTTTTTGCTTAGTTTAAATTTAACGAAGGTCATATTTGATTGGATGATCCCACAAACCTTATACCCCTTTTTTTCCTTTTGTTCGTAAAAATTTTGCTTTTAAATTTGAAGAAATCGTTCACTCGGCAGTAATCGCCTGATGAGATGCCTTGATACTCATTGAAACACAACTGCAACTTTGCAGCGATTTTGACATGTTTTTCGATGTAATATCCTAGAATAAAGAATATTGTTCTACTTTGTATTGCGCCATCTTTTAAATTAAATGACAGAGCGAGTATAAACGAAACTAAGAAATAAAAGAACCAGATGAAAAATGAACAAAGGAAAAGGAATTATCAAAGAAAAAAAGAGAAGAAACTTAAATTAATTGTTATTGAGAGTTCAACTGATATATATATATATATATATATATATATATATATATATATATATATATATATATATATATATATATATAACATATACGCAAAAACAAAGATTACTCAACTAGCTAACACCAACAATCGAAATGGAATGTTTGCAATAGAGAGCATTCTGGCTTTATAAAAGGGAAAGATGGCGCCAACAACAAGTGAGTCGTGGCCATTAAAACCAATTGATTTATACGAATTTCCATAACGTTTGTGCGAATGTTTACCTGCATATATTCGCATAGGACTGGAACAGATGCACAAAACATGCGGACTTCTTTGATGTCGCTAATAATGTATGGATCAAATTTTGCAGTAAATGCAGAGAGAAGCCATTTTATTTTCACAGTTGGCACGAAAAAGTGAAACAATCATCCTTTTCCGTTTCTTCTGTTTCTTTAAGAAAAGTTTATAAAATGTATGAGAAATACCCTCAATGATTTGATTATGGCAGTGACGTTAACAAAAATACCGTGATTCCTTGAGATGTTATTTCTGCAAAGAGGCCGTATAACTGGGTGGAGACTTTTACAAGTTGTCCAAAAAATGTTCTCTTGACTGTGTTTCGAAAGTGGTAGTCTTCGGTTTGAATGTTTATAAATATGCATTCAAATTCATTTAATATTTAATTTAAACCGGTAATCGCTGTAAGACAATAAACTTTAACATTTCTTAATTTTAACGATTAATCTTGTTTGCAAGTCAATAAACACTGCATTTATTGTTACTTAAAATGTGAGTACATTTTTGAGGATACCCTCTATAATAAAGCGACAATAGAATTAAGTATGTTTATAATAAAAACGGTTTAAATCCAGAAATGATTTCTAATAGGGATGGACAATTTTCTGTTATTTTAAAGCATACCGAATCATCTGTTTTTTATTCATCAGTGTGTCTGCCTTTTAGTTTTGTGAACATTTCCCTATTCCAATTCTGTCATCCTCTTTCTGCTTCTCTCTTAATCTCCCTTCCCTCTCTTTCTCTCTCCTTCTCTTTTGCCTTATCTCCTTCTTTCTCCTTCTCTCTCCCCTTGTCTCTCCCCTCCCCTTCTCTATCCTCATCTCACTCTCAGTCCTTTTCCTTCTCTCTCGTGCTTTCTCTCTTCTTCTCTCTTCCTCCCTCTCTCTCTCCTTTTCTCTCCTTCTCTTTCTCGCTTTCTTCTTTTTTTTCTCTCTCTTTTCATTTTACGCCAAAATCGTGAATGCTAAGAATAAAACACTTACAGGACGTTTACTTTAAATTGCCTTAATTCCACAAACATCTTTATGAGTTGTAAATGAATTAAATAAAATTTATATAAATGCCCTCTTTCCTTGTCTAAAAATGATTTCAGTTTTGTAAATGTTTGGGAAAAAAAGTGATTTGCGATTTATTTTCTTTTTACGAGTTACCAAACTGTTACTTTAAGTCTTGAACTCATATCATTAGCGTATATTTACAGTTTACACATTTTCTGATTTATGTTTATTTTCATTCCCTATGAACAGATTATTTTATATATAAATGGCATCGCATCTAACTGAGCGAGCAAATGTTAGCATTATTGGAAAACAAGAAAATTCTAAATATTTCGAATCAGCGTTCAACTATGAATAAGAGGCTCGGTGACAGATAACGCATCATCATCATCATCATCATCATCATCGTCGTCGTCGTCGTCGTCGTCATCATCGTCGTCATCATCTTCATCGTCATCACCGATAGAAGCAAGCAATGGTCATTTCTTTAACCACTTCATAAGACTTCTATCTTGATTGCAGGTAAGAATGACGCCATCAATACATGTAATGTACTCAGACTACTTGGTTTCTTCCAACGGAGAAGCCACATTTAAACGAGTTCTCTCAATTATCTTTCTGGCCAAGTGTGTTCATTTTCATAACATTATTAACGATTCGTGTCGATTGGCCTTTCATTTCCAAATGTCAACTGAACAATCAACAATGAGTTTAAAGCTTGTTATTTTCTCAGAATAATATTACTCCCGGCATTCTTTCCTCTTGATTTAATCAAAAGGCCATTGTTAGTGGTAGCGAATATCTTAAGCCATCAAGCTTCGAATTCATTTATTGTTGACATTTCAAATGAAGAATTTACAAAGACGTGCGAAAAAGGTACGTTTTAGGACAAGAACTTCGTATTGTACATGTATAATGTACTTAAATAAAAATGTCTATTTGTAGTTTTATCGGAGTGAGAAATCATTCGACTGGAGGTGAGTGGTTTTACCGAACATGTTGAATAGAAAAAAAACTTTACTGATGTTATTTTATTCTGGTTTCATATTTTTTCTAACGTAAATTTACAGTAATAAGTAAAATGTCGTTCCATTTTTTTTTTCAAACTCAATACCACATTCTGATAAGGAAAGATTGCATTCATACAAGACTTGAACAGACATTTTCTCAGTTTTGGCTATTTAATTCTAATGAAAGTCCAAGTACACAAGAGTATGACATGTTTTTAATGTGAACTAATAGGTATTCGATAATAACAAGATTTATCATGTATTCAGTTAGGAATAATACAGTAATATTCATTATTAGGCTACAGTTCTACTGATGTAAACTTCTTCATATATATATATATATATATATATATATATATATATATATATATATATATATATATATATAAGGGTGAACTATTGCGGCTAGCATGAAACAGCCTGTCGGCTCTAAGTGTTGACTTCAATGTTCACTTTTATATTTACACACGCTCTATTGAGCACTTTATCCCATAAATATAGCACACCTAAAGACTATATTTCTTCATACATATATATATATATATATATATATATATATATATATATATATATATATATATAGTTTATGCAAAACTAGGTAATCCGTATGGGTAGACCTAAGGAGGATGATAGCCGGAGAGCTCAATTTAAATTCAGAGCAAATATGTTTGAATCAAAAACAGACCACTTTAAGGTTCCATGTAATAAGTTATTTCACCCCACTCCTTTTACAAGGCTCTGGATCATCAGACTTTACTTCCAAAAGTTGAAATGAAAAATGAAAAGAAACTTACACATTTTTGACAGACCACACCAAGCGTATGTGAAATTAACAAAATGAGGAAGTGTGGTGGGAGAGAAGTTATGAGTGAGTTAGATGTACCATTTTCAATTCCTTATCCTTAACCCCACTCTGTGTAGGCTTGACGCCGCTTAACTTAACGCATGCTATCTAGATATAGATGGGTAAGCGGTGAGGGAGAAGGCCGAATTAAAGGTGGAAGATACAGTTAACAATAAAATAATAAATCAGGATTCACTCAAATTCTTAGATGCTGTTATTTCGCATTATTTAAAGGGTATATTTGGGGGTTAGAGTTTGATATAAATCTAAATGTCTAAAAAATCTACGACGAATTTAATTTGAAGTTTGTTGGAGTTTTGGGTATTTTCTATGAAATAGTCGATTGGAAAAATCATAGAAAGTACATTGAAAGAATAATCCATTTCATATCTAGTAATCCTTTTTATTTTCCTAAACTTTTTTCTTATAGCTTGTTAAGTTGACATCTATTCGTTTGATTCTTGTTCATAAATTAAACTCGTTACTGTTCTTAGATAACTAAAAATCAAGGTTTATTCCAATTCAAATAATTTTATCATCAATAATGATTGAGTAATATATTTCAATTTAAATTAAATTATCAATTTAAAAATTTACCCCCGTATTATTTATTTAAACTCACTTCTAATTGGAGAATATTAGATGAGAGAATTGGATAAAAGATTACTAACAGAAAATTAGGTCGTTCTTTTATTCAAACATATATATATATATGTATATATATATATGGAATGAAAGAGATAGATAGATAGATAGATAGATAGATAGATAGATAGATAGATAGATAGATGCATGCGTGTGCAAAATTTCAGATATAAATAAAAAATATACCTATAAAAAGACAGTATGAATAAAGACGAAAGAAAACTTATCTTCCCCGACGCGTTAGGTCCTTCTTTTATTCAAACATATATATATATATATATATATATATATATATATATATATATAGATAGATAGATAGATAGATAGATAGATAGATAGATAGATACATATATATATATATATATATATATATATATATATAGAGAGAGAGAGAGAGAGAGAGAGAGATAGATATAGATATATAGATATAGATATATAGATATAGATATATGGGTGGATACTGAAAAGTACTCGAGTCGACCCACTTGCCAAACTCTGATCAAACATCAGAATTCATTTTGGAAAGATTCTTCGTCGATATGAGAACTTTCAGCATTTTTATTATATTTGTAAACAGTTTGAAAATGTGTTGTATTTCAATCTTAGGGCAATAGAATGAATTTTTCAAAAAGATAAACCTATTTTAATCGAGAGCCGAGTTCCAATTCCAGTTGGGTTTGTTATATTCACTGGCGCACAGGTAACCTTGGGGAAATGTATGCATCTACTTCTTCTCTCTTTAGTCATGGAGGTAATTAGAAAGGATTTGTATCATTATTATCTTCCAGAAATTCTTACAATCTAAGAATATCGATATGAAAATTTTATTCCCGTAGATTAAAAATGCTTCAGTTCTGAATTCTCAGATATACGCCTGATGAAGGCTGGTGGGGGTGCCACAGAGGCCGAAACGTTGTGATAACAACAAAGATCAGAACAATTGTCCGAATATAAATAGTGTAAATAAATTTAATCCATCATATAAATGTAATGATCTGACAATTAGGGTAAATATCCTGATTCATATATAAAAATAAATTAAAAACAAACAATGTTGAATTTTTAAAATTATGTTATTATGGATATTGGTGTTGTATTTTATTTAATTTAAAAAAAATTTTTTAATTTTTTTCTTTTCAGATGGGAATATTTAAATCCTTTATATTTAGTTTCATGATGTGTCAGTATGCAGATTAATTCTAAAGCCCGAAAAGACTTTTCGTAGAGAGTTTTGTATTTAAAATTCAGCCAAAATGTTCACCTTTTGCAAACTTCATTAGGTATATATTAATTGTTGTGATGCGTTAATTTCTATCAGTATTATTCACTAATCTCTTAGTATATCTACAAACGTGACATTGTTGCTACTCTTTTTCTATTCTCCTTCTTTGGATATGCAGATAAGGAAATGCAAATATATCACAGCTTCTCCCGGAAATTTAGGTGTTTTATGACCCTTGTAGATCTTGTACTGCTTCTGTACATTATTTCCTTCTTGGAATTCCTTTGATTTCTTTCTCCCTCGTTTACTGCGATCTTGATCTTGATTTACATCTTCCTCATCCCCTGTACTTAAGGAATTCTAATAATACGACTTTGTCGATGTCTCGGAATCCTTTTGGCCCCGTTGAACATACGCGTAACCATGTCTCCATTTCTGTCATTATGTCAGGATGTGTTTCGTGGTTGGTCTTCAAGATCATAATTAGCAGTGCTGATCGATAGTTATTTGTCCTCCTCTGGTTAATGGCTGTATTACCTCTTTGCATTATAAAATTGAACTTTTACGGATCCAGTCACTTATTCTTTTCATACCACATTGATTTTACATAAAGTTGACATCCAGCTGAAAGTACTCTTTCTCTCGATGATTGGATGAGGCTAAAAATGATAAATTAGTCAAATCACACAGCAGTCTAATATATATTACTAACAAGAAAAGGAAATTTTGTTTAATTGATTTAATGTAACACGAGTGTACTCTAATTGGAAATACTTCGATCGTAACTAGATAAAAAAAATATACAGATTTCAGCCGGGTAGAAATTATACTTGTATTGATTGAGCAATCTTAGACTTATAAGCGAGAAGAAGATATCTTAGTGATTAAGCAAATTTTATTTCTACGTTCATTTTTAGCGAGAAAAAAAAAGCGAGTTTTTTAACGGGACAGAAAATTTCAACAATAACTTAAGAATATTTTTCCGTAAAATATCTCATACTCTACATATTCAATATATCCCCTACACTCAAACCACCAATCTGCCACTGGGTGGCATGCCACTAGCGTTTACCGCATGTAACCCGCTGTCGAACCGTGTTCGTCACGGAAATTTTACCACTGGCAGACTGGCTTACATGTAGGATCGAAGTTTATTTTTAAAAATTGTCTACTTCTTGATGAGAAACAAAATAATTTCGTGGTTTCCGCGAATTAAAAAAAAAAACTTACATTGATTGTGGAAAATAAATGTTTTTTGTTGTTTTTCTTGAAGATATAATTTGAAAAAAAAAATGCAGTTGCATTCTGATTATTCGACTAACGTTGTCATTAATGCTCTTGAATAGAAAGACACTTGTTACTCCTCAGTAAACATTTCCAGTTTTTAATAAATTACATTTAAAGAGAAGTTAGTGTCTGACAATGCAAGCATAAATTTGCTCGTTAACAAATTGAAATTAATAACAACATTTTTTAATTAGATCTTCAGCATGAAGGTTTCAAAGATAATACCTCTTTTGATATGACGAATCCATAAAATCAAAATGTAAGAATATTTTTCTTTTAATTTTCACTACTTTTTATATATATGTACATATTGTAAATTGTAAATTACCTTATGAATGCATTAAATTATTCAAATTCATTTGATATATGCTAATTGAAGGTGATACGCATAAAGTGATATATATATATATATATATATATATATATATATATATATATATAGCAGCAATACTCTATGCAAGGGCGAATCGTTGATTTGTAGATCTGAAGGATCGATTCCGGGGAGAAAAATTTCCTGGCGCGACACAGGGAGCGAACTTTCCTTGCGGTGGTCGAAGCAATTGACACAATGTATTTGTTCCATACACGTCTATTAGGGCGGCTATCCAATCCCTGTTGCAGACGATCGCTCAGGCACATTTGTGTTTGTTCAACACCCACAGAACCAACCTGTGGTTTATACTGCAACTATGCTGAGCAGACCTTATTTAGAGTTTCTGGGGGAGAACGTGTTATCTAAAGTGATCAACAATCCGGACAAGGCCAATACACTCAAACCCTTGGTCACGATGGCTTGTGACTTCGTGCTAGCAAAGCTATCGAGGGGCCCCAGTGGTTCAGTCTGCTGCCCAAATTTACTCTTGGGTCAACTTGTCGTATGGTTTTCGGGCACTTTCAAAAGGTGCCGCATGCTGGGATCATCCCCTCCGGATCGATCAGTAATCTGCTTCCTGACAAATCAACCATAGTGAGATTCGAACCCTCTTCTCATGTTCAGAAAGCGGACCTTCTAGCCACTCGATCAAATTTATCAACAATTGTATAATACCGGGGTGTCAGTAGTGACATGTCGCGCATGGATTGGTGTCCCTGCACTAACTTTTGGTAGGCAACCCTGAGGCTACATTATGATGCAGGCTTTGCCAACTTCTCTCTGCCCACGTCGCGGCCGATAACCGCCTGCTTCTTTTACTTCAGTCCTTCTCATCTTCCAACCAGAATTACACATGATGACTAACAAAGATCGAAAAATTAAACCTAAACCAGCCTTTCAAATATCACCCAAACACTTCAACATTTCATTCTCCAACATCTGTGGCATTAGAACCAATTTCTGAAGCATGGAATCCTTCATTACTGCAAACTGTCCGGATATTCTGCCTGTGTGTGAGACCAACCTTGACCCGTCTACCCCTCCTCTTATCTCTCGGTCCCCGACTACTTCCCTCTCCCTAGAAAAGACTCTCAAACCCACATGTATGCCCTTGGTGTTTACGTCAAAGACTATCTCCCACTGGCTAGAGAGTTGTCTCTCGAATCACCAGACTATTCGTACTTGTGTCTCCGGCTATCTCTTCTCAATGCTGTAAGCTATCACTTCTTCCTTTATCGCTCTCCATCCTCTCAAGACTGCGGAATAATCTATAGCATTTCTGATAGTATAGACAAAGCTCTCTGCGTCCGTTTACTCACAGATTAGTGTTTGGCGATTTTAACGCCCATCACACCAAGTGGCTTAAGAATGCTACTACCGACCTTGCAGGCATTCAGACACTTAATTTTTCAGTTTCTCAGTCTCTCACAGGACGATAAGGCCTCTCTTCTGGATCTGTGTTTTACCTCCATCCCCGAGTCTTGTAGCGCCTCGCAGCACTGCCCTCTCGGTAACTCCGATCACGCTGTAGTGTCTGTCAACATCTCCTTCAACTCCACCCCCTGCAAAGAACCTCCTACCTCTAGAACCTCGTTCAGCTATCAACGCGCTGACTGGGACTCGTTCCGTGATTTCCTCTGGGATGTCCATTGGGATGTTGTCTTTACGCTTCCCGTTCAGGAATGTGCTTCTGAGGTCTCCTTCTGGGTCAAAGTTGGAATCGAAGCTTTCATCCCCTCAAGGAAATTTAAGGTGAAATCGCGCTCCTCCCCTTGGTTCTCTTCTGCTTGTTAAGCTGCTATTGCCCACAGGAACCACTTCTTCCACCTCTATCGTAGCGACATGTCTGACTGTAATAGACGTCTCTTTACCTCTTCCCGTAATGAGTGTAAGCGTGTCCTCAACGAAGCTAAGTCGTTATATGCTGCTCGAATTAAGGAACGGTTGTGAACTGGGGCCGTAATTGGCTGGTTAACTTTAACGCCACCAAAACAAAACTGCTCTCTATTAATCACCACAGAGATACTTCCCTACCCCCCCCCATTAGAATGTCTGACGCTCAACTTCCCGAGAGCACTTCGTCCACTGCAAGAAATGTTGTCTCCCTGTGCCGCACCAGGAAAATTTTCTCCCCGGAATCGATCCTTCAAATCTACAAATCAACCATTCGTCCTTGCATGGAGTATTGCTGCCATATATTGTCTGGAGCCACTTCTGTTTGCCTCGAGGTTCTTGATAAGATCCAGAGACGGATATGCAATATAACTGGCCCTGATCTGGCATCACATCTGCAGTCACTCTGTCACAGACGTGTCGTCACCTTTCTCTGTCTTTTTTACAAATACTTTCATGGTAATTGCTCCGAGGAGCTGTTTTCGCTGGTTCCAAGACTTCGCGAATTCAAGCGGCGTACGAGGCTGGCATCCCGCTCTCACCCTTTCACTGTCGAAACTCCTAAATGTAGCCGTCTCTTCTACTCCAATAGCTTCACCTCTCGCCTGTGGAACTCTCTTCCCTATTCTTGTTTCCCTGAGAGCTATAATCTTCAACTATTCAAATGTAATGTCAATCGACATCTCCAGTTGTCTTGATCTATCCACTATCTTTCTCCTCATCCTTTCCTCTATCATTCCTACCTGCTCTCCCTCCAAATCCTCTATAACCCCTTGCGTACTAGTGGCTTCCCGCCTTACTAGGGGTGAAATGCTTAAAAAAAACAAAAAAAAACTAATTATAATTTATGAACTCACCTCTACTTAGAATATTCTCCTAATTGTCTTTCAGTTAATCCTGTACGTCCTTCTTACCTTATATAATTTTAAATTTATTTTTAATTTTAAATTTAAATTTTTTATTTCCTATTTCTAATGCCCCCAATTTGCCTTCATAGGGTTTATATTCTCTGTAAGATAAATAGTTAGCACCCGCCCTGAATCCTGTCAGGTGCCTATCGCCTGAGTTAAACATTGAAAAGTTTGAAATCTATTTTAGGTATATTCGGCAAGTTAAATTTTAGGTTGACCCTTTAGCTTCTAATATCACCTGCTGACAGTTAACTATTAATTCCTCTAGCTGTATTGGTGTGAATTTCATTTCACACCGGGTTTGAAAAGACAGACGATCACTTTCATAGTCTGCCGAAATAGTCTCTTCCTCTACATGAGGTACTTTTCTTATTATTCATTAATATTGCTCTGTATAAATAAAATACATCGAGCTCTCTTTTGTGAATTAGTTTTAATATTTTTATATCACTAGGGTCCGCTTGGATTTATATACCTTTACTATATATATATACATATTAGGTTGGTGCAAAAATAATGACGTAATAATGTCGTTTTTTGACGTTAAAAATACGTCAAAAAACAACATTATTACGTCATCAATTTATTTATAACAGTTACATCAATAATGGTCTGACTGTAATGATAAAGTCAATATCATTTTTTTATTTCTCCATTTGAGCTTCGATTTTGAAAATGAATTATGAATAATTTTCATTTTATATCTCTCTTACACTCTTTTTATACTGAATCCACCCATGAATATAGTGTAATTAGGTCTCTTTTTGTCTATAAAATACTAATAAATATACCTTTTTTTTATTTACGGGTAGTACGACACGGAGTTTCATGTACAACGCAATCTTCAAGTTCTGAGTAGAGACTGAATGTTACATAATTTACATTTTAATAAAAAATCTTTTTAAAAATAAATTAAATTTGTAACATTCAGTTTCGACTCAGCAATTAAAGATTGTGTTGTGTATGAAATTCCGAGTCGTGTTGCCAGTGAGGAAAAATTATATTTATTTATATATACTTAATAACTCATATTATTACATTCAATGTTATATTACATCGACTACTATATTATTAACACCAGCACTCAATGTGTGATATCTTATATTCATATATATATATATATATATATATATATATATATATATATATATATATATATATATATATGCGTGTGTGTGTGTGTTGTATGAAACGTTCAGAAGAAAGACGTCAATGTGTTTTCTGTGACATATATTGAGTAATCTTGACTTGCCAATAACATTTTTGTTTATTGCATGTTCCGTCTGAGTGTACATATTCTATATATTAGGTTGGTGCAAAAATAATTTCGTTTTCTCACATAGTAAAATATGTTAGAAAACGAAATTATTTTTGCACCAACCTAATACATATATCCACTTAGAATGTCACCATTGACTTCCACTGAATAATCCTTCTATAATTAAGAGAGAACGATCTATTGAGAAGCCTTTTCTTCATCTCATATATAATTAACCTACAAAATTCAATTTTATTACATTGCATTTTCATTTAGTTTGTTTTCTCTTTTATATAGTGACCCGCGATTCTGTTTTCTAAAACCCAGTACAATGACCGAGGACAACTGGAAATGTCAAAGTGATCGTTTTTTTGTTTTTTTTTAAATGATATAAACGGATGTGAACGTGTTGTATGTGAAGTGTTTATCGCTCGGGACGCTCATTTGGTCTTTATAAGCAGAAATATATACGCATTTGGAAATGTTTTAACTCATTATTTTTCCGGAAAATGTTTCAGAACAAAAACATTACAGAAGAAAGATCAAAAACAAAATCTGATACTAACTTTGAGATTATTTGATCCGTCATATTAATGAAACGTGAAAAATATAAGTAACTTTTATGACAAAAAGTACAAAAAACTAATCTGGAATTTGGTTTGATTTGTTTTGTTTGACGGCATATCAACTTCAGTGAGTTATTTGATGCGGACAAGATTTTTATTGCTGCTAATTTTTTAAAAAAATATGTATTGCTGCTAATATTTTTTCTTCAAAAATGTATTGCTGGTATTAAAACCTATTTTTACACTTTCATAATGTTTTGACCTCAGTTTGGGGTTACTATTTGCCCACAGTTGGGACCCTAACAGGTACTGCCATCCCGGGTCAGGGTGGATCTGGGAACACCAGCAATTAAGAGGTGGTTCCACGCTCCTCAAAGCCTCCTGATCAGAGGCTTTGCTGTTGGATATAGTTCATCGTCTTACACAGGACGCAAAGCTGGAGTGAGAACGGAAACTGCATTAATAAATTTAACCCCACTGACATTAAATCTATTAATGCAACTGTCATTATAAATTGATATTGATACAATTGATATAGCAGATATTGATAAAATAAAACTTCTGTTATAACTAATAAGTAGCAAGAAATATTACTAGATAGAATTCAACTGACGATTATATATCATATGGACAGTGACAATATTTTGTTATTTATCTGATATTTAGTATATTAATTAAATTTTTGTTAAGCAATAAAAAACATTTACAACTTAAAGGAAACAAATTATTACGGACAAACAATATAAATTGATAAACAAATATTAATAATTTAGAATTCTGTTATAACGCCACCAGAATACACGCTTAACAGAACAAAATCATTGTATTTGTCTTCTGAATATGGAAGTTTTATTTTCGTTAATGGATAAAAATTTACATCAGCAACATTTTAATCGATATAGAAGATCTCAGAATATCAAATTAAAGCTTGACAATATTAATTTATTTCGAGTAGTATTTGAGCGCTACTATATTTTATATATTTTCGAAACCTATTACAATTTAAAATAAATTAAGGAATCTTGATTATAGTATTAGCCATTTCCTTATAAGGATGCATTCAACTTTCATTGGCCGAGCAGCCAGCCAGTTTCGGGTGAAATTTATATAAACTTTCTCTTAAAACAATTTTTCTGGAAAATAAGTTTCTTAAGTCCACTAACTGTTATCGCTCTTTCCAGTATTAATGGGGGCAATAAAGCCAATAATAAAATCTAATAAAAACATTATCTGGTTATTGATATTATTTTGTTTCTATTAAGTGCAGAAATATCGATATGTCTACGAGGGTAAGCAGATGAGGTCATTAAGTTTGCTTTGTTTTGTGGATAATTTTATATGCAATGTTGGATATGTAAAAAGCCTATTTTATCGTAAATGTGGAAGGCAGGTTTAGTTGGGAAAAACAAATTCTGCGGAATAATTTATCGCTTGCCATTATGCATTATATATTCCAATCAATACAATGTAAAAGCCATTCAAGGACGAATGTCACCGAATGAAAACGCTGTAAGCGATGAAGTAAGAAGGACACATTAAGAGAAATATCTAGGATAGACAATGATGACACTAGACTTGATGACATTAAGATTGCAGTGATCGTGGAAGCATTCTCTCGGGAGGCTGTTCTTCAAAGTGCCAGTTCTGAGAATGAAGTTTTCAGAGTGGAACTTCCTCTTTACTAATGTAATACGAAATCAGCGGTACGCGGCATTGCGTGTCCTAGTTGAGAAGGTCTGAATTGGTGGATGTAAGGAATGCAGCTCGTCTGAATATTTGCTATAAAATTAGCGATTAAGTAGCGAGATACTATATTTCGTCTGTAGGTAATGGGCAGTATGAGAGTTTCGTCTGTAGGAAAGAGGCTCTATAGTGGGAAATAATTACCTCCAAGGTTATTTCATCTCTGGTTTTAGATTTTAGCACTTTTTTGTAAAATAAAAATATGTACAGAGTCGATTCTGTTATTTATGGGGTTTTAACCGATAAAATCAGTTGAACATTTACATTGTCGCCTGCTCTAGTCAACTCTAGAAAATATTCCACAGGACTTTTTGGATGTTGGGAATCAAAAAGGATTTGATTTTTTTTTAAATCTAACTGTGGAAAGTATGGATTAGAAGAACATGTATTTGTTGATCTACTAATCAAAAATCAAGAACAATTTTTTTATTTTAAATTTGAATTCTCTAACAGAAAAGCCTTTTTAGCAAAGTGTTACCAGCATATAAACTGAAGCCATAAGTGTTTTATAACTATATATATATAGAACTATTTATTTTGTTTAAACGTTATTTAACATTATTTTTTTTATCTAAATACATCTACCCGTCTGAATATTCGTGTATAGTTCTCCATAGGGGATACAGTTTCGAATCCTGCCTGATGACGCATATTTTTATAAGATTTCTCGAATATTCAGGCCGGTAGATGTAGTTGAATAAAAATACAGTTAAATTAAAAGCAGAGCTTCTATCCGAATATGAGTATCCATAAAAAAAAATAACGTTTATACAAAATAACAATATACCGGATTTAATCCATTTCCTAAAAATCTTTATAGAACACTATATAATGACAGAAGGGAGAAGGTGCTACAAAATCCCAGAGTACTGTACCAAATAACAGAAACCAAAAAACTCAATTATATAATTCAGATGTTGACATTCCATTCTACTTCCCAGAAAAGGTTAGGAAGGAAACCCCGATTGATACTGGATAACAGCTACTGAATTTGAAAAAGCTATTTTCCTGAAAAATTGTTTTAAGAATAAGATTTTATAAATTTAAACTTAAAGTAGTACAGACAGGGAATGACAAATGTTTCCTTATAAGGGAACGGTTAATATTGCCATATATAAAACTATAATTATAGGACCCGTTAATGAAGAAAGAAAAAGAAATACAGCTGCAGTAGAAAAACGGAGCCTCAGTGAGTGGAGACAAGCAACAGTAGCCGTCTCATCAACGACCAGTTTAGGTTTAAGGCTCTAAGTTATCCATTTGGGAATGGTCCACAGTACAGTGAATTAAAGCGTGGCTCATAAATTCGGTAAGAATATAATTGTGAGTTCATTTCCTTAAACTCAATGGAAACTGGGTGAGCAATAACTGAGCAGTACTAAATGAGTACTAAGGAAGATAGCCCTGGTTATGGATAACGAAACGAAAACAAAGAGTTTAATTCGAAAATCCCTGAAGGTTACCCCAATCGACAAAGTACCTAATTAAGTTAGATAATAACAACGAAAATTCGAACAACAGTCTGCATATAAATAATAACACCCCATCCCAGAAATTCAGACATAAACTATGTATTTTTATTTTTAATAACAGTTCCATAGTGCAAACAGTAAAATTACAATAAGATATTACCCTTCTCTTCCAACTGAATTGTGATATAGTAACTGAGTCTGTCTATTGACGTACAACAGAATCTCTCGGATGCTATGAATAAATGTCCCAATAAGTCAATATACACGCCTAGTAGAGATAGTGATGTCCATGTTTAACTTAGTCTTGCTGAAAGCAATATCGCCGCTCAAACAGGACGAAAAGAAAAAGATGTTGAATGTTGAGAAAGCAAAAGAAAGGGAAGAATGCAGAATGTTAAATTGTCTGAATTTATCGCACTGCCAAAATTAAAATTGAAATGTTTGTGTTATTTCTGCGTCGTAAATGCATTCTTAAGAATGAAGACAAACTGGGAGGAATATTTTTAAATCTTGACTTCTAATTTCAATTTCGAACAATTCATTCCGTAGCTTTTGATGTTTAAAATATTAACCAAGTTACAGAAAAGTTGAAATGATAATCAAAATTATTAAACGAAACAGAATTTTGTATAATTATCAAAACGTATAATGTTTGCTATGTAATAATATACCAAATACAAATATTTTTCTTAATAACTCAGTGTTCATATCAGATCAATTATACATAGACTATTCATTTTTATAATATTTGAAAGAAAATAACTTATCCTTTAAAAGAAACTATTTTACATTCGTCCTGATTTTAAACTGATCTCTTAGATGTGTTTTTGTTGAAGCAGTTGGTCACTTCACCAAATCTGTATTTATTAGGTTGGCGCAAAAATAATGTCGTTTTCTCACATATGTTACTATGTGAGAAAACGACATTATTTTGCACCAACCTAATACTATTTTTACTAGTAGTGCTTGCTATTTTTGAATCCTCTTTATAAATCAATAGTTATCCTATTTTTCAAACATTGTTTTGCATAAAGACACCGACAAAATTTCGTTTCATTTTTTTGTAGCACAGTTTTTTTTACTGTTAGCTGACTAAAGCATAAACGAAAATCATTTAATTGGTTGATTTCAAAAAGCTCCTGCTGGTAACCTCTTTTGGTTCGGCAGTTGAGAATGATAGCCATATTTTTTATTTCTTTCAATTGAATTTATAAATCATATATAACATGAAAGTGAATAGATGTAGTAAATCTGGTATTACCTTTTATTATTTTCCCTCTCATTTTTACTTTTCGCGCTTTCATAAAAGTTATTCTCCTTTATCCATTTAAATAAAATCAACTTGCTTAATTTGGGCTGGGCAGTTTTGCCTTATTGCAACCGAGGTAGTATTTTAGCCGGACATATTCAATCACTTAAATTGGATGATTGGCGAGCAAAATATGATCCATAAGTTTAACTAAATTTCAAAAATATTATGTATGTCTTTTAGTGGAATGTTTTCGGTTGAATCTTACGAAAAATTCATTAATTAATAAGGAATAATTCGTAAGATTCAATAAATGCCACAAACCCTAAAGTTAACGAGAAAATTTTATTTTATTCCAGTAGATGTGTGGATGTGAAAAGATTTTGGTATCTTTTCACATCCACACGTACAAACATCCACACACACAGATATATCTACAAACGCTCTATCATCGATAGAGCATTCTTCTGAAATATATATATATATATATATATATATATATATATATATATATATATACTAAAGAGTACATTTATTCAATAAAATCGGCATTAGCTTGAACCACGGCCTCCAGACGGCTTCGGAATCTCCTTCAGCTAGATGGTCTCTTTGTTTGAAATGGTGAATGTTGCCGTAATCATTACCTTCAGTTCATATTTTGTTTTATAAGGATTTTTGGTGGTCTCTCGTTCAACTGTGCATACTGGGGAGGTAGTAATGTAAGAGGGGTAACTCGGAGCAGAAATTTTGTGATAGACATGACTTGGTTCTCCTACTTGGATGGAATGGTGCAGAGTCCTGTTGTCAGATATAAGCACTTCCACCAGCCACCCTCTTGACCTAAGTCAGCGCTGCCTCTCAAAGACACTTGATGTAAGCCGTGTTGAATCAGAGGCCCTGTGAGAAAATGAATAGAGGCATAACGTCGCCATTACTAGTGATCACTCCAGACACCTTCGTAATCACCATTAAACTCGTCCAACTCTTTCCTAATTCTCTAATCCTAAATGTTCGTAGTGGAGCTTCTGGCGCGAATGCCAAGCAGTACAGCATGTCCTTTCCAAATTTCTGGCAGTGTGAATTGCATCATGGTGCACTTTTTCTCATAGACGGTGCCCAACTGACCCAACTATCCAGTGCAGATGATTTTTTTTAAAAAAGAAAAAGAAGAAGAAAGAAACGTGATAGACGAAATTAAAAATAGGAAATGGCGACAATTTATCCATCGAACCCTGAATATATGTGTATGTATGCGTATATATATTTTTCTAAGTGTGAATAATTTTCCTTGTCGGATGATTAGTTTTTGTATCGCGGTGTTGAAAGAGTATAAAACTGTCCATAATTCGTGTTAGATTATCAACTTTCAACTGACATTAGTCGTTATCAAGAAAGAAAGAAATTCGATGACATTCAAAGTTCGTGTAATAATTTGGATATTTGGAATGATTTTGAATTTTACTTTTTGTTTCTTTACTGTGGTGTCACGTGTTTTTTTTTTTTGGGTGGGGGGTCGGTTTTGAAATTGTGGTATTCCGTGACCATGACAAAGTGTGAATTTGAAGAATTAAGTACCTTTTAGAATGCCTATTCCAGAATCATAAATGATTTCTTTATAGTTGGTTGTTTTCACTTAATATGAATTGCTTCTAAAATTTGTAATCTTTGTTCAGAGCTTGTTTTCTGGTGACTTCTTGTGTTATACCTGTCATAACATTGTAATTTTATGTTGCTGTATCATGTATTGATGCATACAACTAAGAATTATGTTATATGAATCTACGAGAAAGAGAATAGTGGCTACATAAGTTATTTTTGTTTTGATTGGTTTCTGTTATTTCATTGACTCTGTTGAAGAATGTATCACTAAAAATACTAAAATGTAAGCTGCCACACGAACTTTAAGTGCCATTTGATAATTTTAACTTTATTTTTTTCCCCCTTTCCAGTGAAACTGCCTTCAGTGTTGGATTTCTCTCTCTTACTCTCTCTCTCTCTCTCTATATATATATATATATATATATATATATATATATATATATATATATATATATATATATATATATATATATATATGACTCGTATAACTTGATTATCTGACTTATTATTTGAGTATAATTCCTTCGTTTCCATTTAATGGAATCTTGCTAAGCTAAACTACACGTGTTTGTACTGATGTATATTTTAAGTGAAAAGCCTACTTTTCAGGTTTCTAATTTTAGAAACCTGAAAAGTAGGCTTTTCACTTAAAATATACATCAGTAAAAAGAAAACAAAAAATAACAAATTTAGAATCCCGCTCTTGAATCAATTGTTAGCTGATTGTAATATTTCTTCCCAAGTTAATGACCTGTTCGCCTCCCTTTGGTGGAAGGAGGTGATCACTTGAACTGGTGTCGACCGGAAGAACAGGCATTCAATTTTGGGACAAAATATCAAGCATCAAATTCCTAAACCATTTACACAAGTAATCTGAAGTTTTGGGGCTTTTTTTATTCGATAAAGCCAATTGTAAATCCCCACCTGCCTTTATTTGCCATAAGTGATACTTCGACTTATACAAAGTTAAAAACTTAATATTTAATAGAACACTGCTATTACTCTAAGTAATCACACCTAACACAGGTACGAGATAAAAAAAAATGAAAATCCCACTTACCCTAGCTCCTTAAAAGTGACTCCTGTTTTATTAACCTTACTTCTTCGATATTATTAAATCCAATAATGGTAGGGGATGTTGATGCATCCCCGAGCAACCTATATCAACCACTTCTCTCAGTGGATCTTTTCGTCCTCATATATGAGCGAGCTTGTTAAGGATATCTGAGGCCTCAGACCAGATTTCTGAATAGACGAGACATGTACACTCGAGTCATCACCCTGTATCTTATTTCCTGGATTATTTGACTCTTCATTAAGTGTGCTGAAGATAAACATTTTTGGGATTTGGGTGTTATCCGTCTGATAGTCAAGGATTCGAAACTTTCAGTAACTTCAGAGGAGGCAATCCTATCATCATATCGTAGCTGATTGTACTGGTATTTTGCGAATGAATCCTGGACCGTCTCCTGTGGGGGCCTCTCGATGCTATGATGAAAGGTACTGTTACCCATTGTTTGGTTTGCACTCTTCTCTCATCTTTTGAACAAGAGTAGAGGTGTGTCCCTTATTTCCTTTTTAGGACTGGTTTTCCGGTTCCTTCTAAAGTCTACTCTATACTTCTAACGTTTGTCTCAATTTTTCCTCAATAGAAGAAGATAAGTTTGTCTAATGCTCGGTTCACACTCCTCCTAAGTCTTTTGAACAGGAGTTGAGAATTATTCCTTTACACCTTGAACCCTAATTCAAATTAATTCGCCAATAAAAACTTATTAAAAAATAACAGACAGGTTATCTTTAACACAACTTATTTCAATGAGCATTTACTCAAAATAGAAAAATTATGGAAACATGAAATAGTAAGGAATTACAAATTATTCCTTGTCAGTCATAATTAACGAAACATATATATATATATATATATATATATATATATATATATATATATATATATATATATAATACAACTGTATGTATATATAAATTCTTATCACCAATCCATTTTT
>OZ010573.1:81292355-81402355 GCA_963932145.1 Acanthosepion lycidas | reverse complement strand
GGCGACAGTTTGTTTTATGTTAAACGCAATTCGAAACACAATGTTCTCAACCACCAAAATAACCACTAGAATAAAGCAACAGACTACCCACATTGCAGTATAATGGACTACCTACAATGCAGCACGGATCTGTGCATATAAACAGTCGAGCAAAAACACAGCACACATGGCCTGATGATAGGTTTTAGCATGGAACAGACTGTCGCCTCTGGGTGTTGACTTCAATTTTCAGTTTTTTATTTACATACGCTCTATCCCTGATATTGAGCACTTTAACCCATAAATATAGCATATCTTAAAACTATATTTTATCATATATATATATATATATATATATATATATATATATATATATATATATATATAAATTGAAAAATAATAAAGTGAAAAGCATTAATTTCTTATATTAGTTACACGATCAGCACGTTCTTTCGTACGCTAGCATGGGAGACCTATTTCAAAATATATATAAAATATTTAACAGATACTTCCTACAGAGTGCTTTTAATTGCTGCTAAACCCTTCTAGTGATTATGTATATTAAAAATAAAACTAACATTCCTAAGAGACTCTAGCATGAAGCTGATTAAAACTGTGTCTGATTTCTGTGAAAATAAAGCAGGAGAATTCATTTACTGATTCTTAACTGCAAATTTCTGGATAAACTCTTCAGCGTTCATGATTGTTTCTTGCATGAGAACTTTTGAACATCTTTAGTCATTATCAGGAACGATAATGTTTTCACTGTCATAGAAAAAGGTTTTATAAACTCCATCCTAGCAAGAGAACTTCATAAATATTGCATGTGAACAGTTGATGACAACGATGTATGTAAGAAATAAAATCGGTTCGCTGAGTTGGTGCAAATATTTACCAGCGGAAGTGTAATGCATTGTGTCAACTATGCTGAAAAATATGATTTTGTAACATAAAACTAGCTTTAAGCACCAGTTTCATTTTCTCTGAATGCAAGGGTAATTCAGTGATATGCCGCTACTTTGGACATACTTGAAAGTATTTCTTCTATGAGTAAATTAGGAGAGAGACGAAGATCTCACCCTCTTTTATCCCGAATAATGAATAAGGCGCATACGAAACCAAACAAGACTCGAAATTCAGATGTGGAATTTGAAAGAGATAAATATTTATTACATTAACTTAAAAAAAAACATTATAACCTACTACAAGTTTTACAAATAAGTTTGCACATTTTCCTTTTGTGCACCTTATTATTAAAGGCAAGATAACTAATTCAAAAAATAGAAATATGGCTCATAAAAAGATATAAATTATTCAACATTCAATAATCGAAAAATGTTAAAGTTATACTACAATTCCCTTTTTTATAAAAAAAATGGTTCAAATTACACATTCTTTCAAAAAATACAATTATTTAATTGAAAGACGACACTGAGAAGGCTTTGGTATGTTCATCACAGTCTCTAGGACAAATTTGTTCTTTTGCATGAACATAGTTCGACTATTATTAGATATTTTTCACTTCACTGGTTACATTTAAGTTCTTCTCCTTTTTCCGTCTCTGCCTTCGTTTATCATTTTTATATCTTCCACAAAAACAAAAAAAAACAGCCCAGCTCATCCACAAGTAACAACCAAAATAGTTTTCCTTCTGATATCCTTATAATTTGTTACCTTCTTTCACGTTTAGTTTTTGAGTTACTTCTGTTATTTTATGCTAACTCGACTGTTCCCATCTTTTAAATTTGCGTTGGTGGAAGCCATCTTCCTGATTGTTAAAAAAAAGCAAAGGGGTATATGTTTTTGAAATTTGAAAATTAAAACACATACCGTCCACCTTTGACCGATAATATATAAATTTTGATTCACGTTCTTGTCAGATGTTATCTTTAGACTATATGGGTTATCCAATAAAAGGGTTAATACTATTTCCAGCTAACTAACATCCCTGCTAACAGCCATATCACATTGAATCACCTGTTACCGTACGTCCACCGAATTTAAGTAAAGTTGAGCCTGGTCCGTAACTAGATGGATGACTGTTTGTGAATACCAAGTGTTGTAAGATTGGATGTGTGGGTGGCTCGAAATTTTTCATCGCAGAACCGAGTTCCAATTCCCGATGAGTTGTTTATCTTCTTACGCGCTAATACCATCGGAAAAGCTATAAATCTACGTCTTCCCACCATCCCCCGACCAAATCTGGACTAATTAGTAAGACTTGTATTACTAAAACTATGACTGTCGCCAAAATATTCTTACAATCTAAAAATATTTTCTGGCTTAAAATAACCTAAAAAATTGTTGATAATCTTTACAAAACGAATCAATCAATCATTCCACCTTGTATCTAATAAGATAGGGGTTAATTAATTACCATTATACTTATCTATAAACGTAAACAATTGCGATGAACATCTATTGCGAGTTTTTGCATAACTTTCACAATCACAGTCACATATCTACCTCTGAAAACCGAATTTAAATTTTAAAAATGCGTTGACTTTCGATAAAGTTAGCTACACTTATATAAACAAAAAAGTAGCTTTCTATAGTCAACGTCATTAATCAATCTTTAGATTAGACTATTGAATAATTTTTCTTATTTCTTTACAAAAAGAACGGTGCTTTTATGCTGTCCGCACAAATAACAAACTGATTTTTTTTTTTGGCGGCAACATGTTGTCCAGACATCTTATAAACTAAGATATATGTAAGAAAAAATTTGTCCAGAGCCAATGAAATCCTAAAAATAATAAAAATATATGATAGGTGTATCTTATTGAGAAACAGAAACTAGACGTAATATTCCAGCATATTGAAAATTAAATCCCAACATATTTATTTGCCACGTGACATGAATAGCAATGAATATGTTTACTAAATAAAATCAACCAAAAGAGATTCATATTTGAGAGTAGGATAAGTTTGCAGTTTTTCTTTATTTACTGGGAAGTTTTTTAAAACTAATATGAAATATGTGAATGAACCACATTTGATTCTTTATTATGAGAGGAGTTTTCGTATATAAAACACAACTGCGATCAATAATGTTTAATTAGATGCAATGAACAGACAGGCACAGGTCCTTATGTATAAATATATATTTACGTCTATTTGATTAATGCTTGTTGGATGCTGGGTTTTTTTTTTCAGATATATGAAACGTCTTTCACATAGATCTTGCAGATATTTTCTAAATGCCAATTGTATTATTATGTTAATTGTATTCATTGGCTGACTAAGCTAACTCTCTTGCAAAAAGTATTTGATCTCAGTATTTGTAAGTCTTGTTCTAGCAAAACTTACACAGAGTATTAAATGACTTAAGCTAGACTGTAACAATGAAATTTTGAACTCTGTTATTAAAATGCAGATAGATACCGTCAGATAGATATTGTCAGAGCAATTGTGACTTATTAATGAAATATTTCTCGGGCAGAAATCGGAGTTCAATTTCATTAATGCTAACGAACATCAAATTTTCTCTTGAAAACGCAGACGTACCTATGGAAAATAGCGCTTACAACAAACATTGAAATGCCTTTATCCAATCATCTGACACAATGACGTCATCTTTTTGGTAGCTTAATGATACTATGTAATACAACTGAGCTTGCTTTCCATTCAGTGATGTAAATTGTTTCATTATGTGTTCAAATTATTTGTTTTTCACTTTTTTCTCTTTCTACCCCCAGGAGAACAAGATCATAGAATTTTTTATAATAATTTATACAGAGAAGTTCACCAATGTGACTATCTTGAAGTTATTTGCCATTGATATTCACAGACAAATCTTTACACAAGTTGTAAGTTTAAACGTAAATGTCGGTGCGTTTATGAACTATATCAAATCCTTAATGTTTCATTTGTTCGATGAGAAAATTTTCTTTCTCTCGAAGAATATAAAGTTTTCATCTCAAACAAATGAATGAAGAGGGGATTTGTAATTCAACAAGGACAAAACGAAATATTAAAAGATTAATTGATAGAAAGAATAAACAACCAAGAATAATCAAGAATAGAAAAAAAAAAAAAAGAGTCCGTGAGTATGTATCGAAAAAATTTCAGAATTTGGATCAACCAAGTTGACAAATGTTCTTTCTACATATTTTTTGTCCGTGTTTGTGAATGTGTGTTCATTGTTCTGCTTTTGAGGATATGTCGGAAAATATGTCTTGCCCAGTGAGTTGTTAGTGAATAAGTGCGTGCCGACCTGTTTACCGAAAGTGGTGACCTCTTTGCTAACGAAAAGCATTTCGGGTTATATTTTTATGTATTTATTCATTTTACATTATGGGAATTTGTATGTGTATGGGATCAATTTTAACAAATCACAAATATGTGAATGAAACACATTTCTTAGTTTTATTGAACTGAGACATAACTTGCTCTATATTTATGCAAGTGTGGTTTGTGTCTGCGTCTATGTTTTTATATGCACGTTCGTATCTGCATGTATATGCTTCGAAGTATGTGTGTAAAATTAAGAAAAAATATTAATGTATTTGTGTGTGAATGAAGAGATTTTTTGATTAAGCAGGGCGTGTGCAACCAGATTTTCTTCCAGAAAATTGTATTAAAATTAGATTTATATAGCCGCTGACAATGTTGACATACATACTGCCGACATGCGTATGACAACACGCTCGTGATTGCATGCGTGAATGTGTTTTTCCATCAGCGAAACAGCATTCTAGTGAACATTTTTCGAAAGATTCGGTAACGCCAAATGCTTTGAAAGCCAATTTTGTTTTTAATGTCTCTCTGTTTTTGATAATCATCTTTTTTCTTTTATTGAAGGTGGGTAGCCCACTGCTAACCTATCGAGTGACGATTTATGCGTGAATTTCTGAATAATGTATCAGCGTACATTTACTTATTTATTTACCATCTACATATTTATGTATCATAACTTCGGTTATATATTCTATCTTCGGATTTCTATAAGGCTTCATTAAATCTAATTGAAAACTTCGAAGAGATATAGATCATTCGGATATGTGAACGCAAGAAAATTCGGGTGAGGGAAAGAAAATGTCAAATAATTCAGTTTTATCAGCCTATCAATGTTCTAATACATTTGATTATATTATTATTAATATATATTATTTAAGAGTACTTTAGGGAAATTAAATGATTTTATTAGAGCTGTATAATTATTCTGCACTTTAATGGATTTGTTTTTGCCTTTATAAAATGTATTATCAATAATGGAGTGGCTTGATATTGAACCACATCTTTTGTTGCTTATTGATCCGTTGTTTCATGCATATGCAGGTAATAGGAAAAACTTTAAATCTATATTTAATTTAATCGATATACACAAAAATTCATACGAAAATTTGGAACAATCATATTCTTTTTCTTTTTTGGAATTAATCATTTTTCTTATTTACTGTAAAAGAACAAATATAGAGCAATTTAAATTTAATTTCTATTTTGAGATGATTTCACGGCGGCACCAGATAAAGGATTTTATTTTTTCATTTATTTTATTTTATTTATATTCACATTAGCTAGAGAAAATGTGATTCGTGTTAATCATGATTGCTTGAATTTTTATTTCAACTCCATTTTTATATAAATTAAATTATAACAATTTTGAACTCAGGTTTTATTTTATCTCTTTATTGATTTTAAGGTTTGCGTATCTCACAGTTAATTTAGTAAAAACAGGCGATAAACTGAAAGACCAGAAGGTAATAAAGGGAGGTAAGCCGTCGAATTATAGGTACTTCAGATCTGATGATGATGTCAAGGTAAATACAGAGAATAATTCAAAGTTCTTGGACAAGAATTTTTCAGAATGGGAGAAGTTTTATTCGTGCCAGACAGTTTTCCTTTAAATTCTGAAAATAATCTCTATTTCTACTTTTGTATAAATATGTTTAAACTCCTGAAGCCAAGCCGATTCAAAATCTTCAGATATTAATCCAAACGAACCCGTGTTTCATTGTTATAAAAATGAAAAGAAATAATCAAAGAATGTCTTTGAGGAGCAATAATAATTTCTGGCAAATGATGTTAATGTCGAGGCACAAGAAAGTTTTAAAAAAATTAATGAATAAAATAGTGATCGCAAGTCGATAATTTCAAAGAGCCAACATTTATATGTCAAATAACAGTTTATACAACGGCATGGAATACTGCGTTGAATAAATACGCGGTTTTGTGGCATATATATATCATTGGGAATTATTTTTAAATAAAATGTCGTTGTCCATTCTTTGCGTAACAAAAACCGGCACACCGTTATCAAATTTTTGGCAAAATTTGCAATAATAATAGATATTATAAATTGAAATTCATAAGGTATTAGGTTGGTGCAAAAATAATGACGTAATAATGTCGTTTTTTGACGTAACGTCAAAAAACGACATTATTACGTCATTATTTTTGCACCAACCTAATATATTTATCATATCAGCATTAGTATAACTTGAATGGCAATATTAACCACTACAATATAAGCAAACATTTGACATTCATTAACCGAGCATCCATACTACAATCGTTTGAAAATTATCAGCGCTTTCTCTTAATTTTTTTTAGGAAAATAATTTTCTCAAATCTTTATCGCAACTTTGTAGTATTTATGAGGGTTTCCAGTATTGATGGAGTTTCCTTCCTAACATTTTATTTGATTGTAATGTGAAATGTTAACATCTTCATTATGCTGATATTTTCTCTGCAAGTTATATATGATCATCCATATTGTTAAATTCAACAAGTGATTGGGATTCTGTAGCGTTAGCCAAAATATTCGAAGAAATGTGGTCTTCACTATGGCCCATAGGCTTTACTCATTCAAAGGCATTTTTAATCATTGATCTTAAAAAGCTGCTGTATTCCAGATGACAGTTTAGATATTTCTGAGCCGGTTTCATATGAATGACTCGATCGGACGAGGCTATTTAAGAACATGACTCGAGTTTTCTAGCACAGATTATTCTATGATCAATTTCCATATCGTTTATACTATTTTTTTTTATAACTGATCTATATACGGATATATTTGTTGTGTTTGTATTTACTAAACCAACAACCAAAAATTGTATAATGAATTCAGGGTAAGTTCCATCGCTACTTTCACTCTAATTCCAGATCATAATTTCTGTTTTGGATGGTTTTGAGTCCTATTTCTTGAAACACTTGATAAACGATGTTGATTTTCTATTCAAGATCATTTCAATCCCAACTATGAATAGCTATGTCATCGACATAAGGCTCATAAAAGTTAAACAACTTCCATACCAATTTAATTTGGAAAACATTAATTAAATCTGGCATATTGTAGCTACTAACTATAGATTCACTTTTATATACGTTTTTAAAATGCAATAAAATTAAGTTGTATGCTTACATATATTTTCTTATATACACTAGGATGGAAGATATATACATATGTATACACTGATTTATGCATCTGTGCATGAAAGTAAATAAAGACAATTTTAAATAAAGGAAGATCTTTTTTATTTAGGATCTTTCAGAGTTCCCATATGTAACACCAGAAAAAAATAAAACAGAAGTGTAAGATGCGAAGAGAGGCAGACAGACATCAAGTTTAAGTTTACTCAACCGTTATCAAGCTCGATGAAATTTATTTTAAATTCCGAAACCTTGCCAAATAAACATTCATTTATTATGTTACATTTCTTTGTGATCTTGAAGAACATGGCTGTGATCACTGAAGCATGGTTATACACAAAATAAAATATCTTTACAATATATATATATATATATATATATATATATATATATATATATATATATATATATATATATATATATATATGGTGGTGCGGGAAACGAAATTCTCCTATAAAGAATGTAAGTCGAATTAATGGGTTTATGAATCCGAATTACACCCACAGTTCCCATATTCTATTGCTGAGCGTCAGCACGCTGGAGAAATTCCAAGGAAGCCAAGAATTCAGTGGCTCAAAGACAATCAGAGAGCTACTTGGTTGAATCTCGATCAGAAGCTCTTATTAATACTTACCGACCATCTAGATGATCCCATCAGCCAGTAGATCAGATCTTTCTGCAGAGTTCTTCACGAGGTTTGTCTTGAATGCGGCAACTACAAGAGGGGATATGAAAGAAGAGAAGCGACTAAATATACGACAGATTCAGAAGGGTAATCTAAGAGCGGAGCAGAGTGTTGTGAAGTGACCACTCAGAGAAGCTCCAATTCATGAGAGACTTTAAGAACTACTTAAGGATTTTAAAGAACGAATCTCAGTGATCTCTAGAACTGAAAACCAAAGAAGACGTTGGAAGAAAAAGCGACAGTCTCGGAGATCATTTTAAAATAATTCTTACGCTTTTGCTAAAAATCCTTTCATCGAGACTAAGAGCGGCAAACTCGACGTACACCAGGAGGAACTCGAGAACCACCTGAGGATGATGGATTCTGATGCTTGTAAAGATTTTCTAATCCCTCATATGAATGACCTTCCTAGACCTCGTGTTCCAGAGGTCATGTTTAATGACAGCGGACTAAAAGTGAGGGAAATTCGGGAATTCATCTGCAAATCTCGTGCCGGTAGTGCACCTGGAATAAATGTAATATCCTACAAGTTATATAAGAATTTTCCAAACGTTCAGAAGTAACTCAACATCCACCTCCAGCGGGCAGGGAAACAAGGTATTGTACCACAAGAATGGTTCTTGGCGCATGACATTTGGATACCTTAGGAAAAGAATGCAAAAGGCATTGCTAATTTCTGCTCCATCTCTCTCTTGAGTGGAGGGGGAAAATATTTCTGAGGTCCCTTTCTCGTCGTATGACGGACTTCCTGGTAGGACATATAACATTACATGAACACATCTTTCTTCCCCGGTTGTCTGGAGCATTCATACATGATTTAGAACTCAATCCTATCAGCCAAACAAAATAAAACTAAGGTTCACGTAATTTGGCTTGATCTCGCGAATGCGTATGGAAATGTTCCTCATGAGCTAATTCGAATGTCCCTCGGATTTTTCAATTTCCCAGTAAGGTTGGGGAAATTATAATCGAATATTACAGAGCAGCGTTTATGCAGTTCACTGTTGGTAACAACATCATCAAGTGGAAAACTCTCGAGGTCGGCATCATGATGGGGTGTGTGATTTCACCCCGTCTTTTCATTATGTTTATGGAACTCATAATATGCGGTGCAGCGGACACAGCAAAGGAAGTGATGTTTAATGGAACAAATGTTCCTTTCTCTTTCCAAAGCTTTCATGGATGAAATCATCATTCTGGTCTCGACTAATATCGGTGCCGATGAACAGCTGCAGCGCTACCATAAGCTCTTCATGTGGGCGAGAATGAAGGCTAAATCCAAGAAAAGCCGGAGCTTATCATTACTCAGAGGCCCCGACAGTCAAAGAGAAGCCAATGAAGGGCCTCGGACGGCTGTATGAACTCCCACTGATTGATCAGCACCGAGGTAAAGAGTTGAAGAAAGTGGCACTAGATGAACTTGAATCCATCGACAGAACACATCTCCCCGGCAAACTGAAGGCTTGGTGCTACCAACATGCTTTGCTGTGCGGGCTTCTGTGGCCGTTGTAGATGTATGATATTAGTCTGTTTCGCAGTCAGCAGAGGCAACAGTGTATCAACAAGTACCTATGCCGAAAACCTGCAACTTCCCATCTCCTCATTAGTGGAGGAGTTTAAGGACGGAAAGGCAGGAATTCACATGCTGAAGAGCGATTCAGCCGATGAGTTCGCCCACGGGTTACAGACAGATATCAAAACTAGAACCAAATGGTCGGCAGTAGAAGCCAACCAAGAAACAGAATCCATCTTGTGAACCAAACATACTATGGAGGTGACACAATCCAATCGAGCTGGTTGGACAGAAGAAGCAAGCGGTTTTTTCTCCAAACAGGGTCCAAAGGGAAAATTAGACATGGTGATTGATGAAATCAGGAATATCAAGGAAGAACAGCAAACAGCAGCTACCTGTTGATTCTCAGTCCCCTTAACAATATGCTTGGAGTACATACTACGAAGCTATCATGGAATCCTCCGATTACAATGCACCCATTGGCAATATCATTCTTCCTGCGACCTACCTATGATCTCCTACCAAATGCGACCAACCTCAAGCTGTGGGGGTACACTGACATCGGTGACATTGGTGACATCGGTGACATTGGTGACATCGGTGACAGCGTCTCCAGACCACAGGGATCTAGTTGCATCTGGTCAAGATACCAAATAATTAAAGTTATATAAAACCATGCTCTTAACACAAATTCTACTTCCGACGTGAAACACATCTGTTTACCTTTCATGTTACGTCATTGATAACGGTCGCAGTGAGCGCGTTGTGTATTGGTTAACGATCAAATGTAAACGCATTTAACAGAACGTTTAAAATCTGATTTGCAGTTCTAAAAAAGTCGCAGGAGACTTATACGTCTATACAAATTACAATACACTGTACAGTAGGAAAAGCTTCGTGTCGCACCAGATGTGGCAGTACTTCCTTAGCTACAGAAAGTGTAAACCCTGTTGTTCTGGAAATTGGGTTTTATATTCCTTTTTGGAGTTTATTAACAAGTAAAAAACTGGCATCATACAGGCATTACATTAAGAGAAATGTATAAAAATATTAAAAAATCAGTGGCATATAACATCATTCAAGCATGCTTCATTAAATAATATCGATATATTATGTCTATTTATTTATTATTAATTCTTTCTAGTTCTCTAATTAGGTTCTTCATATTAAGTTTAAATTCATCGAGAAATCCGCTTTCCTTAATGAATTACAACTTAGCATCAACAAGAACCTAATATATATAAATAAATAGAGATGTCTATATATATATATATATATATATATATATATATATATATATATATATATATATATACGACATTTTTTCCACTACCGGCCTGAATATGTGATAGATCTCATTAAAGATAGATTCATTCTGCAGCAGGATTTGAATATGCGTCCCGATTGGTAGAAGAAACCGTCATTAGATCCGACGTACTTTAACCGATCGGCTACAAAAGACGTTGTCGATCAAGCAAGGGCGGATACTGCCTTTAAGCATAATCCTTCTCGTTCCAGATTCCCGAAAAATCTGTCGGATTAATAAATAAATAAAACATTACTTCTTTATAATACACACACACACACACACATATATATATATATATATATATATATATATATATATATATATATATATAATGTTGGTGCATGTGTGTGTAAGCTGGAGTACCAAACAATTAGAGAAACCTATCTAAAGTATAGCTTTTTAATTTACCTTTGAGTCTGTACGACATGAAATGTGTTTTGTGATATGAAGTCTTTCCATAACTAAGTTCTGTTTCACTACTGTAGTTGTCTTTGTAGCGGCTGTAGTATTCTGACTCATGCTCGAAAACATAATGAAAATCTAATCCCCAGAAATTGTTTCTGAATTTCCAGACAACATATTCAAATTTTCGTCCTGAAATCTACAACTAATGTTCTTTCCAAATTCATTATATCTAGCAATCATGCTACATCTGGCAAATATGTGGCAATCTGATCTTCTATCTTTCCCGGCCTGATCGCACCTCTTTGTTATAATGGATGTTCCGACGAACAGCTATCTCTTTAAAAATCTATCTTAAGCGATGATAGATTACTTAGAAAAAGTAATTTCAGATAAAAATTGTTAATAATTTTAAAGTAATGCTTACTTCATTCGATGTCGATAGAATAAAGAATTTGGTTTACCGCAGGTGATCATTGGTTTCGATTCAGCATGACTTATGATTAAAATCCTCTTGGGAGAATAGTGTACACATTACACGCTTTGCCATATCCAATCAACTTTACAGGTAATACTGACGGTTCCTTATGAATAAAATATGTCTTCACTTGTGTGTATTATCAAAGCTCATAATTATGCATAAAGAAAGAAAAAACATTAACGCTGTGAATATTTTTCTTTTCTTTTCTGACACTGACAAGCCCTTGAATTAAATGTAATAAAAACGTTCATAATAGAAACATAAAATGAAATTAGATTTTGAAAACTTACGATATAAACATAATTTGTACTATCATAGATTTTACAGCGTATGTACATGGGATACATTTACTAATTTAGTTCTGTGATAAAATGTAATTTTATTAGAAAAATACATTGTAAGAAGCAAGAGAAAAGTTGTATTTTGAGGAGATGTCATTCACCTTTCAACTGCCTCTATTTTGTACCTTAACCTTGAATAATGCAAATATTATAAATTGCATTGAGTGCGTTTCAGAAAAATGGGATTTTTTCAGTTTTGTTTTAAATGATTTCTTTAACTCATATTTCCTTTAACTAGAAACTTGTTTTTACAGTTTTTGCAAGACACAAATTATTTCTCTAATTGGGAAAAAGCGAGAATAAATTTTCTGAAATACTCCCCGTACCACGTTCATGTAGTAACACTTAAAAATAAAGCGACGGTGGGAAGGGAGATTTAGAGAGGGTGAAGTAATTTATTTAAAATGTTTTTACATTCAGTTCTTTTGGAAAATGAGGAACTCGAAGCAGAGGCGAAGATCATTTGCATAAAACTGATAAGGTTCTCGAATTATCACACATGTTACTGGAATAATATCAAAGATTAGAAGCTCTGTATTTGTTTCGCTGTAAATGTTTAAAGTATAAAATGCATGTGTTAATCAAACTAGTAATATTGTCGCCTTTATATTCTTTACAAACTCAGTCGGAAAATATTATGAAATTCTGCTTTAATTTTGCATAAAATACTTTTTCAGCCGCACGTAATATTATATCGCTCTCGTAAATATTCAATGACAAAAATTTGCGGATGTTTTTTTTCTATTCAAAATATTCTGTTATTTTATTACTAACTATGAAAATAATTACTTATCCTAATTCCTAGTTTCTATTATCTCCTTTCAAAGTACTTAATTACCTGGTGTTTGCATGATGCTTGCTTACTGCTCAGAAAGGATATAAAATTTGACATGACGTTCTCAGTACACAACGTTGTCTCTTACAATGTAATTCAGCGGGGTTGATGAATCAAGTTGGTTCGGATTAAAATAACAAGCTAGATAACATGTACATCTACCTATTTCTTCTTCTTCTTGTTCTTGGTCTTCTTCTTCTTCTATGTGTTGTGTCCCTTCAGGAAAGGGACGATCATGGCTCTCCACAACATCATGTCCTTTGTCGTCCATAGAAAATCTTGTCTTTTTGCAACATCTTCTAATCTTTGTTCTGTCAACCAATTACACATGCTAGTTAGCTAGGTTATTCGATACTTTTTGTCATACCTTTTGCCTTCAATATGTTATTGGGAATGTTACATTTTTCAGACCTTCTATATTCCCTAAAGATTCCACCCGTCTCTTTCTGATGCTACGTATAAATTTCCTTTTTTTTTTTTCTATTTTCTCTAAAATTTCGTTGTTGTTCATATGGTCAGTCCATGGTATTCTCAGCATCCTTCTATAGAACTACATTTCTCTTGACTCAAGCTTTTTCTTCATCTATGATAAGATGGTCCAGTATTCATTTCTATACAGAAATACCGATATTACATAACACTTTCGTACACTTCTTGGTTTCTAATGAAATTTTCTTGTTTCTTAATACTTTGCTTAACCTTTGGAAGACATCTTTCGTGATCCCAATATGCTTTTGGATTTCATTGCCACCTTTTCTGTTAAAACATTAAATATTTAATTTCTTGAACTTCTTTAATTTTGGTATCACCAGTCTTTAATTCGCATATTCAACTATTTCTTTTGCTGATAACCATGCATTCTGTTTTCTTACAGTTGACATCTAGTCATTTCATTTCGCTTTCTTTTACTAACTTCTGTCAGGGTTACTATAATTTCCTTTCTGTGTCTACAATCAGTACTATATTATCTGCATATCTTGTTGTTTCTAACCGCCAATATTAAATTCTGGTATGACTACTAATTGTCTCAGGATCACTTCACTGTAAATTTTTAAAAACATCCTTTTCTTACGCCCCTGTCTATCTTTTTTTTTTGTTTTGTATTTACTGAAAAACTAAAGTAATTTAAAATATGGTTTCCAACCACTACATCCATTTGTTACGGTTTCTTCTGAAAAAGTTAAGAATCTAATACATCTTGTATAGCATCACATCGCCTGTCTGATTCATTTGCCTATATCTGAGGAAAAGAAAGCAATTGCCATTAAAATCGGGTCTAAATGCTGCCATACTAGCATGTATCTGTAATTTGGTTGAATTCTATACGAGTATAATTATCTATTATCACCAATATTTATATTCACGCGTGCGGTAATATCTTCTTCACGCAAGTCAGACACTTGTCAAATGCTTAACCAACAGATACGGAGACTCTCCAAAAGTAATTAATTTAACAAGATTGTAAGTGAACCGAGAAGTCTACTACATATCTGAACTGGAAGTTTTGAACAGAACACAGAAACTGCCATCATTGAGACTGACGATCGTTTCTTTTGGCAGATATGAAAACTTGACATAGAATTTCCTGTTTAGCACTTTCTTAGGACTTGCTAAAAATACGCGATTTTAATTCGATTTCAAAGATATACGTAATTTCCAAGTCATATTTGCAAAATTACATCGTTGCATGTACATATTTAGCAGTATATTTTCTTGCGATCTGAATGTGATGGTTCAAACAATTCTATGGAGTGATCTGGATTACTTAATAAATCAGTTTGATAAAATATCCTTCATATATATTCTATATATTCCAACAAAAACAACAACAACAACAACAACAACAATAATAATAATAAAAACAGTTTAAGCCTACCAAAACACGTTGATCATATTTGATTATATATATTTAAGCATATATTTGATTAACAAAGAACAAATCTTTGTATTACCTAGTTATTTATGTTAATGCGTTTAAAGCGGATAGATTGCTATAAATAAAGTGCTTAATATAAACAATAGTTAACAGATAAATATCAGTTCAAATGACATATATTCTGACTTCACGTTTCGTAGATATACCCTCGAGCTCGTCAGGGTAAGATAAATAGATTTATCTTATCATAACTAACGGATTTGTGCATCTGCGAAAACTTGAAGTCGAATCGAATTAACACCTCTGTCTTTTTAGATATCTACTCAGATTACTTTTTGAGAAAATAGCGACTGAAGAAAAATATGGAATGGCAGATTGAAAGAGTATGGTTCACTTATCAACAGAGTTCTGATAATTTGCATTTATTTTGGTAGATTATCAATCCTCAATTGCTACCAGAATTGGCATTAAAAAGGAGTTTGAATTTATTAAAATAATTATTGTCAATTGCAAGAAGACAGAATGAATGGCTGTTAGCAAAAGGCACAGCCCAACATGCAAATTACAATTTGGAGATATCGAAATCAACAATTTAAATACCTGCAAAGTGTTTTAACAGAAAATGGAAAGTCTGAATACTGAAATCCGAAAGCTCGTTTGAATAGAGAAAGATGCCTTCCAAAATCTAAGCAAAGTATTAAGAAACAGGGGCATTTTGTTAGAAACAAACAAATCAGTATTGAACTATCACATAATAACAGTCATCCTATATGGCAATGAATGCTCAATAATCTCCTCACAGATGAAGTCGTGAACTGAAGCAACAGAGATGTGGTTCTACAGAAGGATTGTGGGAATACCAAGGAATGAACATGTGAGCGACGAAGAAAATTTAGAGAAAATTGAAACAAAAAGACACATATTTAACATCAGGAAAACAAAGTTGAAATTTCTAGGGAACATAATTAGAAAAGAAGGCTTGGAAAATGTGATATTCACAAGAGAGATTGAAGGCAAGATGGACATAGGAAAATAACGTATAAACAACGTAGAAAGCTTCTGTAAATGGATGACAGAGCAAGGTTTAGGAGAGATAACAAAAAGTCAGAATTTATTAAGAGCTACAAAGGACGGGATATTGTGGAGAACCATAATCGCCAATCCCATGAAGGGACACGGCACAAACGTAAAATGCATCTATAAACTAAAATAACAAGTTATCGTCACGGAATTTGTAATCGGCGAACAAAGTTCAAATTCTTATCTAATTAATTGCATTCACTTTCGCACAAATGTTTTAATGGAATTAATCTGTCCTTTATGCTTATAATAAAATAGCAGAGTAGACTGGACATACTAATCGTGGGTGGGAACCACTCTAAGAGAAGGAAAACCCTGAATTCCAAACCATGGAGAAGGTAACGGGAAATCACTCCACTATTTTTCTCAATAAGGCATTGTAATTTATAGAAAACAAAGAGAAAGAATCTGTGTAGATCAATAATCATAAATCTTGAATGGACATGGCATTTGGGAAAAAAGGTAAATTTGTTGCTGAAATGTTTGATTCCCAAGTTTACTGCGAAAAACATTATGTTTAAACGTTGATGTTTACGAAAGAATAAAGTGAGTGTTTGTTTGTTTTTATTTAACTCTTATGTAGCTCGAAAAAAGAAGAAAATAATTAGAGATGCGGAATTGGTAGGGTACCCAAGAAAATGAAAAGAGTTGGGAAAGCAAGTATAAGATTCATCAAAGCTTTTCACGGGAATAAAAAAAATGATATTTGCTTCATCACAATATGTAGGTAGGAGTAGATGCGATAGGCAACAATAAACTACAGAATTCAAAACTGGTCGCTGCATTTAAATATTTCATTAATATTTAAGCTTACCTTTTAAACGATAATTCTTTGCTGCCACTTAATTTAATGACAATTTGATGTACGTAGGTCCTTACTTTCCGTACAAACAATTATTTTTATTTCATGGGTGAATTTCTCTGGATTTTGTAATTAATTTCAATTATTCCCAAATTTATTTTCAAGTTATAAAAATTGTTATTGTACAAAAAATTTTGTCGCAAAAAATCACTTAAAAAATCGTCGGAAACAATCACAGTAAACTTTGGAATCAAGCATTTCATGATTGCGGGTCCCGATTCGGCTCCTCGGAATGATTTTAATTTTCTCACGGAGTCGGCCTGATTTCAAAATGCCTCTAATGTCTCTAGGAGTAAAGATGAATTCACGGACAATTTTAGTTTGTAACACTTGAATTTGAGAACTATATTTTTTTTTCATTTGAACATGAGCTATTTCTGTCAAAACTGTAAAGCGACAATCTTTTTTATAGTTAAACGCAATCGTGATGGCACAACGATTGCTTTTACGAACATATGTCCACATTGCTTACATTTATATATACTGTCTCTGATAATTATTCCCGTTAATATGTACAGCATACCTAAGAAATTATGTGTGTCACCTTTTCTTTTCTTTAAATTTTCTAATATATATTTGAAGTACACTCAATAGGTATATCGCCCCGGGTTTTGATCTATGTATATTGGTGCCTGTGTGCAAATATACACTTAATACCATAATATATTCGAACATGTATCACAATAAATGATTACCAAACTAAACTAAACTCATGATGACCATATGCGTACATTAAAAGGCGCCCAGTGCGAATAGAAATTACGTAATGCGAAATGTAGCTCTGGGACAAAAACAGCGTTTAACGCCGTTTAACATTGGTTCATTAATTATCACCATTGAACTGTGGAAGACGTGTTTAATTAACTATCCAGGCGGGACAAGTATCCCACTATTAGGTGCAGACAGCCGTGTTCGTGTGTAGAAGCGACCACCAGAGTCTATGAATTCATCCTATCAACAGAGTGTTATGCAATAATAGTGGAGTGCGTTCTTTTGGAGTTCATAAGTACCACTAGTGGAAATGTTGTCTATTGACATACGGGATTTACACAGTTCTTATTGCAGGCGTTTTCACCCTTTTATAGTTGCCATGTTTCCCGGTAATTATGGCTAATTTTGTATGTATGCTTTGATGAAAACTCTTCGTAGAAAGACTTTGCTGAAATGCAGTCATTCACCAGCTTGAAACTCAACTGAACAGGTGTGGGAGGTGTTACTAAATTTCCTTCATACACAAAGATGACCCGGGAATGTCCCGATATAGATATAATCAAGTAATGAGTCCATCACCTTCTAGATTCTATACCACATTCCGATTGATCTAATTCATTAAATGTAACTATCATATTGGAAGAAAATGAGTAACTACCGACACCGAGGTTCGAGCGTGACACTCTGGACTTATGTTTTCCATCAGGTGTATAAATAGCGGTGTCAGGCTACTGACTGCAGTGATTATTGAGTGACGTTTTAGTGTAATTATCAAGTCGAATTAGTGTGAATTATTATGCGTCGATGATTTGGGTTTTGACTTAGAATTTACCGGACGTTAAATTGAGCCGTGCTACTAAGAAGGTATTCACTGAAATCGTTAATCATCTTCGGTTGACCTTTACTTCTTTGTTCTTGTTAAGTATTTATTTGCGATTGTAATTAAATACTGTTTTATTTAGCATTGTTGTCTTGTGCTACATTTAATTATTAACGGCCACCATACGTCACAAAAGTGACAAAAAGAGGTTTAAATGAAGGGGGTGGCTGTGAAATCAATAAAAACACGTCTTTCAAAACATAACACGAACTCAAAGAAATAAAACTATAAATAAATATCCATCAATATTTTAAAGTAAAATGCTTAAACGAAATCAAAGATATTTCCTTGGAATTTTGCCAAAGTTACAATATAAATAAATGTCTACCAATAGCGAACAAATAAATGACATATATATATATATATATATATATATATATATATATATATATATATATATATATATATATATATCAAATCTCAAAATGTGTTAATGAAATCGAAAATATTTCCATAATGTTCATTTTCCTCGTCTTGTTGACACATAGTCTTCTCTTCCTCGACAATTACTTCCCCAGTCCCTATTTCTTTTACACCTGAGAGTATATAGTAATCTCTAATTTGTAGTTACTTCAATTTATATACATTGTATTAGATATTATTATGCAAGCCAATCCTTTTGCACGAAAACTGGTATTAACAAACTGATGTCCTTAAAAGTTTCAAGAAATACTTGATACATATAATATAAATTCCAATGATATTTTCAATTTCTTCATATGGTAAATAAATATATAGACTTATTAGTAGAGTTATTGCTTTACATTTCAGATTGATAAAAACTGACACGAAGAAATATAAAAAGTAATAAACTGAGAATGATAAAAAAAAAACTTAAATGAGAAACAAGATATTGTGAAGTTATTGATTGATGAAAGCGCAGCCTAGGAAACTGTGAAGAAGTTGAAGAAGAAATCACAGAACAATCAATAAAGTAAGTGAAACACTAACAAGATGAAAATCAAAAGGAAAAACTAGTCTATGTAAATGATCATGATTCTTAAGGAAGAGCTTCTTGGTCGAACGAAAAAAAATTTCACAGACCTCACATAGAAAATCAGTCGGACCTATGAAGAATAATAGCAATCGGACTAAATCTATATTTACATAGGCGCATAAAATATTAAATATATGGATTTATTCAACTTTACTTCGTTCGAAAGAAGACTCCGACATTAAATTAACTGAAAGAGAATAGAATTCACTGGCTTAATCCTACGGGAGATTTTATATATATATATATATATATACGAGATTCGGTTTAAAAGTTTTTAAGATGAATATGATACTCTGATGGAATATGAGCAAATGGGGTTTACTTTTCAAAGTTGTCCCCTTGGGGTCCACACAAACTATCCGTTGGGTTTGTAGTAATTGGATCACATTGGTGAAGAAACTTTCATCCTGTTGATATAAGATCATCATCACTGTGGTACTGGTTTCCAAACCAAGTGATTTTCATGTTGGAGAACAGATGATCGGCAGATGAGGTCAAATCAGAAGAATAGGTATGGTTCTCAGCAATTAACAACCAAAGACTTCTGTGCTGGAGCAAGGCCCCGATGAAACATGAACCCATTTCGTCAGTTTCTCTCAGTGTTTGGTCATCATACCTTTTCATAACTAACCCAGTAAGTTGGCATAGTACTCTCTATTGATGGTGTGATCATTTGAAGATAGTCAATAAACAGAATGCTTTTTTGTATTCACTTAAACTGAAGCCATCACCTTTCCAGCGGATGAACCAACCACCGTCTTCTTTGCAGCAGGTTAGGTGACGTGTTTTCAAAGCATGCATTGTCGCCTTGTCTCTGACTCACAGTCATTAAACCAATACTCATTCTTGATTAAGAAACGTTAAAAGAAACCATCAGGATATGGTGCAAGCAATGTGCGATTTTCTCGTGATATGATCATCCTGGTGTTCTGGTGAAGAAACCATTGTCATGCCAAGGACATTTACTGTAAATTTGCGACCAAGTTCTTACCATTCTTGGCGGATCTTCTAATATCACAGTGTAGAATATTTACTTACAAAAGTGATGGAAAGAAAAAGGACTAAATGAATTAGCTGAAACAAATTGTTAAATTCCCAGCACACCTCTGATTTGTGGATTTATTGTCCTACCAACATAACGAAATTAGTCCGATGAAATCCTAAAGGACGAAACGCATCATAAATACATATATCGTTTATGCGTGTAAATTATTTTCCGATAGACTGTATATATATATATATATATATATATATATATATATATATATATATATATATATATATATATATATATAAACATAATACGCATATATAAATATATATATTAGGTTGGTGCAAAAATAATGTCGTTTTCTCACACAGTAACATTTGTGAGGAAACGACATTATTTTTGCACCAACCTAATACATATTAATTTATTTATATATACATACTACATATATATTCACATATTTATATATATGCATATTTTTTTATATATATATACACATTTACTTGTATATACACAAATATATTTATATACATGTATACATTTATATATACACATATATTTATGCATATATACACATTTCTTTATGTATACACGCATATTTATTGGCACATATACACATATTTGTATATATATATTTATATACATGTATTGTCATATTTATACATATATATATATATGCACATTTATATATACACATATTTATCTATATACACATATTTATATGTACACATATATATACATATACACATATTTATACATGCACACACATACATATACACATATCTATCTATCTCTCTCTGTCTCTCTCTCTCTCTCTCTCTATATATATATATATATACATATATATATATATATATATACTCACACACGGATCGACGACGGCAGGCTGAAAATATTTCGAACCGACCCCCTGACCAATGACCAAATGTTAGAATTTGTAGGAGAGGATATCTCTACTTGAACAGCTCTATACCTTTTTCAGTACGCTCATAGACATTACACACACACACATTTTAATTATTTTTTTTAATCGCAATTATTTCGTATTACTATAAAAGATATATTTATTGTGTACTCGTGTTTGTGTAAACATACCTGTTTATTTTAAACAGTCAAATAAATTACACTTAATTTCACTGTTTAAAATATACATGGATTTCTATTCAAGCATATGCGTGTGTATGCGTGAGTGATGAAATGGATGTACATTTCCCACCCTTTTTTGAATCACTTTTTATATCTATGTTAATACATTCAATCACAGCGACACATTCAGATTATTATTTAAAAAGAGCCACCTATCTTCTTCTGCCGGTAAGTTTCCTCACAGTGTGCATATTTGCATTATTTATTGATATTTCACCCGTTTAGTATATGTTAGCCTCTTGGACTGAAGAAACTTTAGTTACACATGGTCTGTGGTTGTAAAGAAAACACAAGCGTGGGCGAATGCTGCAGTGAATGAAGAGTCTTTCGATCCTCATTCTAATATATTTGATTGTAGCATTGCGTAAAGGCCAATGCCACCAATAACCATGGCTATATATCATAATGTAGATATAATTATCAGTTTGGCAATCTTTTCTCAGTTACAAATCCACGGTTACTGCTATTGTATAAATAGTGTCAATAACAGCACCAGCATTAGCAAAAACCTAATAATAATAATAATAATAATAATAATAATAATAATAATAATAATAAAATGTGGAAACTGAGGATATCAACAATTTCAGTTGTAGTTGGAGCCCTCGGATTGATTTGAAAAAATTCCGATAGATTGATTAAAGAGATTCCTGGTAGACTAAGTCTTAAAGAAATACTAAGAAATACTAAATATTGTACTCACAAGTACAGCCCACAGCTTACGAAGGGCTTTATCTATGTAAAATATGTGTGATCTTAGTGTTTTCCTCAAAAAATGTTCAGCGGAAAATGTCATGATGCCATTTCTGATCTTAGGTCTCTGGTTAGGACCCGGAAAGAAATGAGTATACACCAGAAATCAAAGAAAGTAAAACAATAATAGTGCCATCAGATACTATATATCCGTTAAAGAATATAGCAAAATAAATAAATATAATGATCTTGAAATTGAAAAAAACTGTGGAAAAGTAAAATTACTGTTGTACTTATAATAGTCAGAGTTCTGTGTATGATAGGAAATGTAGAGACAAGAACCCTGATAGTCCCTGTTTAAAAGAGTTTCAAAAAAGGTCCAGCACGTAACTGCAAATCTTCTCAACGGTGTATTATCAATGTAAAGAAAATATAAACACTAGACATTTTAGGTATCATTTACCATCAGAATTTATACTAACATAATGAATATATGTACTATTAGGTTGGTGCAAAAATAATGACGTAATCATGTCGGTTTTTGACGTTTTTTTAACGTCAAAAAACGACATTATTACGTCATTGTTTTTGCACCAACCTAATATTTTGCTTCACCATAAGTCTCAGACTATCACCAGATAAGGGAATTTACTATAGAGGAAGAAACAAAATGATGATGTTGACGTTGAGGGTCATAATAAGGAAAAAGAAGGAAATTGCAAAAATGTGGCATTTAAAAAAAACTTACTATTCCGATAATAATAATACCTCTGGGAATGATTAAAAGAATAAAGGTAAATATTAGGTAGGTGCAAAAATAATAACGTTTTCTCACATAGTAACATATGTGAGAAAACGACATTATTTTTGCACCAACCTAATACATTAAGAAAAATATCCTAGGAATCACTTTTACTATCAATGACGCTAAATATTGCACCGCTCACATACTTAGAAAATATTTTTACATATAATTTATTGAATAAGTTTCTAAGAAAAACCCTTCCTTTACCTCAGGTAGCAGGTAAAAGACATGTTTTATTATTGTATCAAACATTAAATTAGGAAAACTGGAAATAATACAATCCTCGTCGATACACTGCCGGTACTATACAAGTTGATGTAGACAAACTCCGTACCTATCAGTGGTTACGTAGTGCAGGGTTAAAAGCTGAAAGCGAAGGTTTTTTTCCTTGCTGCACAGGACCAATGATTGCTAACTAGAAATTACAAAGCATACATAGTGAAAAATTGTGTTAATCCAAATTGCAGATTCCGTGATAAATATCCAGTAACAACTGACCAACTTGTATCAGTCTGCACGATATTGAAATCCACTGAATATAAAACCCGGTATGACAGAGTAGGCCAATATCTGCATTGGAAAATGTACAACTTTTACGGAAAGGAAACTGCCAGAAATTCGTATGAACATCACCCAGACCCGATAACAGACATAGGACCTGTAACATTTTCATGGGAATTTAAAATATAGGCAGACATAACAAAGCTAATTGATAAGGTCTTACAAATGTCATGCAGTCATCGGAAAGAGAACATAGAATATTTAAAATGGGCATTTCATGATTTATTCACAGATTATACAAGTATTCCATTAATTTACTACACGATATCAGAATTTTTTAAATGCTATTTAATGTTTTCACAACAAAATTGGGATTAACCACTGGATTTTTATAAAACGTTTAGGAAATATTTAAATGTGAATTTCAGATTATACTTGATTTCATTTACTTTAGTATGCAACACGAGGGTTGTTTATCATATATATATATATATATATATATATATATATATATATATATGTGTGTGTGTGTGTGTGTATAATCGATTTCACACACACCCAGCAATAAGTAAATCCACTAAAGCACAATGGGTTACAGGGCGTGGAAGGATTAGGAACAGACATAACTAATTAGCGGGAAGAGAAAAGAGTAATCAAGAGGAGAGTAAATAGCGATTGACATTGCAATTAAATTTTTGCGGGTTAAAGTTGACTGTAAAGCATGGAGTCGAAAGAGAGTTCCACAAGCGAAGTGTGCGAGAAAAGAAACTGTTAGCATATAATTTACAGCTACATCCAGCCATCTTAACTGTAAATTGATGAGATCTCGAATGGTAAATTTATATATTTGTAAGATAGATTCTCTAGAAAAAAAAAAAACTACGCAGTTAAACAACTTTCTTACTAGATGACCTAGCTAGGGATTCAATATAGACTTGTAATTAATGTCAGCTGAGAACGTTAAACCAAGAAGGCGCAATTAGTCACTTTCCGGAAGGTTAGCATCAGCCATGCTGGTGAAAAGCAGAGGACTTCTAATTAGGAACAAATTACTATGTTATTAAGGAATAAAAACTGCGAGAAAGTTGAATATTGGCAAAATAATAAGAAACAAAACTGGTTTAGAGTTTTACAAAAAGAGATTTTGGGTATATACTGTTTTATAAGTAAGACAATTCGATTACCCAAAAAGAAAATATTTGAATTTTTTTTTTTTTTCGAATGTAAAAAGTGTAAGAAGGGATGAAAGCAACTTCTATCTTTAGAAAAAAAAGGAATGTCTCAGTTAATCGAAGGAGTTCATAAAATTTTAATGATAAATGTAGTGCTAAACTAGACGAACCTGTTGGTTGTATTGTAGTTTACTTTTTTTCATGGTAATAACCAATCAATACGTCTAAGAAGAAAATAGTAGGGATGCAATGTGGTGTTTTAAAACTTTTGTACGCAGCGAAAAAATAGCGGATGTGTGAGTAGCATAGAGATTATCGGCGTGGGAATTGGACTCAGTGTGAAGAGTTCAAATTCTCTCTTTTTCCCCCGAGCTATAGGTTAAATAGCACAGCAGAGTAAACTTTCTCGCCTGAAAGAATGGCAACTATGAAATCATAACTGGTTGGACGTGAGGCTAGAAAATCTTGCTTGCTTCACAAAACATAGCAGTAAATACCACTGACGTAAAGTAGCAATAGCAGAAAGAATAAATTATAGGCACATTTAACGTTGATGATGGTGTTCTTAGAAAGACATTTTTACTGGAACCAGTCACAACTAATAAGCTTTAAGCAAAGTAGTATATTCCTGCTCCTTTACATTCTGCAAAACTAACTAGTGGCTTCTTTAACAAAAGAGTTTCAATGACACCAAAGGTGTGTGAAACGGACCCCAGTCTCTTCAATAAAAATGTAATCCATAATTAATGAAGCTGTATAAGAGAAAAAAATCTAAAAATCGATAGAATAATTTTGCAAGTAAAATGTTAAAAGTTCAAACAGTGGAAAAGTTAATAAAATCAATAGCTGAAAGATAGCGAATGTAAAGAAGACCTTATTAACATGTAAAATAAGAAAGTAATAATTAATTTATTTATTTTTCACATTGGTTTTATAAAATATATTTCTGTGACTATATCATTTGGATTTATTTATATTATTAATTTCGTTATATTAAAATGTATATTTAATTTTGCATCAGACCTGTAACCTAAACCAATTTATTACCAATATTTTGAATATGATATAAATTTTAAAATAAACTCACAAAAATATTTCCATACAAATATAAGTATATCTGATGATTTTACCAATACTGTTTGACTTTTCTCCGTTTTATTGTGGAAACGTCGACTTATATAAAATATGAGAGGGTGTAGTTGTTATGAGCTCTACCATTTCTCACATCGGCTAATGTAGACATAAAAAAATTTTATCATTTTATTTTATTTTTAAGTGATATGAAACGCAGAAAAATTAATAAAAAGGGTTCGTTCATTGAAGTCCATTTAACAAAAGGGTAAGACTTCAACAATTGTTCGCCACTTTAAATAAGCAAAAAGAAAGAAAAATAAAATAATTGTTCATTATCGCTTTTCTGTACTCCGTATTATCTATGTGTTTATTTATTATGCTTTATTACAAATACAACTGTCTAATGAAATCGAAATCACTATATTAGGAAGGTGTCCTGAAAATCATATTAAGAATAGACCGCGAATTCAGTGTTACGCCAGACCTTCAGAGAATCCAGGGTGGGTAGACTTGAAATAGGACTTGTTAGCCATCAAGTGAGATCAGCATCTCACAGGATGTTAGTGGCTGCCTCTGACATGTCAATAGTGAGTCGATCTAGCTGAATGCACATACCTGGGTGAAACCGAATAACAGGTAGCTATATAAGAACCCAACAGATCCAAGAGAGCATTTAGAATCCACGTTCGGATTTAGTCACGTGTTCTCATTAGTCTGTACAATGATAAACATACGCCTATATATATATATATATATATATATATATATATATATATATATGTCTGTGTGTGTGTGCGTCTGTGTATATATATATATATACTCCCACCACTTGAGTAGACGCCTCACGTGTCACTCATCAAATCAAAGTGAAATAAAAAAAAAAGCATCTACCCACAATCTACAAGAACCCTTAAGAAAAGTTCTGCTCGAAAACATTAAAATTCTTTGTAAATCAAAAAATCGAAAACATTAAAATTCTTTGTAAATTAAAATATCTTGCTCTAAGGTAGGCGCTGTATATATCTATCACACTATCAACCTCACCTAGTTTAACAAATGGAGTAGCGTGCTGAAAGTTTTTTAAAAAATTAGAAGACGCTCACTCGAATTCCAACAAAACTAAGGCTCGGAATAAACATTCCTACTAGTATCCAAAACAACACAAAAAATACATCTCAAACAGTTAAAACATGGAGAAAAACAACACCACAACCCCTACCACTTGAAAAAGGCTAAGGAAATGACTGAAAGCGCTTAGACAGTATGGACAGTTTTTGTACTCCCTCACTCCCACCAAACGGAAAACTGTAAGAACGCTTGAAAAAAAACAAATAAAAAATTAATTAATAAAATTTTATTTGGCAGTCAACAAAATATGTTTAAAAGAAGTGTCGCTGCCCATATACACGCATATATATATATATATATATATATATATATATATATATATATATATATATATATATACATATATATATATATATATACATACATATATATATATATATATACATACATATATATATATACATACATACGTATATATATATACATGCATATATATATATATATATATATATACATACATATATATATATATACATACATATATATATATACATACATATATATATATATATACATACATATATATATACATACATATATATATATACATACATATATATATATATATAGAGAGAGAGAGAGAGAGAGAAAGAGAGATATCTTTCTGTCTGCCGTGCGACGATTGCCTAGCGGTAGGAGCTCCGTCTGATGTCAAATAGTTCGAGTTTGAATCAATCTAAAGTCTGTCTGTGGATGATATATATACGCTCCCGAGAAATCCGGTCGAGCTCTCGAAAGAAAGGGGGTTTTAAAAACAGCGGCTCCTACTGCTACTAATGCATCAATCTTCAAGTACGAATTGAGTTCTCCGGGCCGTATAGAAATATAGGGGTAAGAACTCTGACTTGAAACAATCGGACGTCTAGCCACACCGAAGAGCTGTGATACAGCGAAACATTCTGTATGTGGCTGATAATATATATACAGTGCTGTTCGATAAAAGTCACTCACCTTATCCTTTCAATTTAGCTCAACTTTCGTTTCATCGGAGAAGAGAACATTCTTCCAGTTTTCTACGGTGAAATGTTTTTAATAGTGAGCCCATTCAAGTCTCTTGGCTTTGTTGTCTTTGTTGGCTTTGCTTATTAGCAGCTTAAACCTTTGCGTACAAGATTTGTAGCCTTGTTCTAACATCCACCGACGGACTGTTGAAGAGGCATGGTTAACACCTTGCTTTTCGCTTAGTCTGGCTGCAATTTCTTGGCTAGTTATAGTCCTATTCTTCCCAACTTCTCTCTTGATGACCTTGCCAGTTCTATCATCAATCTTTTTCTTTCGTCCTCTTGTTTCCTTCCTTGCAGCAGGAGTGGCATCATTATGTGCACTAAGCACTCGAGAGACAGTTGATTGTGAGGTTATAGCAATTTCTACAATTTCTCTCGTAGACTTGCCTACTTTTGTGAGGGCAATAATAGATGCCTTCTGATACATGTTTGTAACCTTTCATCTGGTTAGTGACTTGAGTGGCTATTTCAAGCTGTTTTTATACTGTATGAGGCTTTCTGTAATATTCTAGAATAGTCTAGTCTTAATTTAAGCTGTTCTAGAATTCTATAGAATATTGTTCTGAGTATATTGTAAAATAGTTTTCAATATTTTGTCAAAATCTCTTTAAATTTACCAGTTTAATCATTAGAATGCGATATCTGAGTCACTTTTTTTCACAGAGCTTTTTCCTGAATCTCATTTATGGCCAAATTTATAATTTATCAATAGAATTCCTTAGGGTAAATAAACTTTTTTCCTAGGTGGTCGGGAAGGGGTCTTTATATTAGTAAGATTAAAAATTATTTTAGTAGAAAAAAATCAGGTGAGTCACTTTTATCGAACAGCACTATATATATATACATATCTATATCTATATATATATATATATATATATATATATATATATATATATATATATATATATTTGATTATTCATTATTATATTATTTGCAGCGAAGAGAACTGTATCTTATATGATTTGTGAACTCTATACTCATGCAAGTTCTTCCTATACAGGTTTACTTAAATGATAAAATGCACAGGGAAAAATACACGAAGACGAACAGAATAAAAATACATTTAGTTGGATTAGCCATTACAATATAGAGATTATTTTTCGCTTTAAAACATTTTCGTATTTTAACTTTTCATTTTATAGTCTGCTGTGTTAGCTCTTATTCTATGAACTTAAATTTCGACTCCAATTGTATTTATACTGTATTAATTAATAACGAAACTTTGCATTTTGTAATATAGACTCTAACATTGATGACAAAGATGTTTTTAAGCGCGATGAAATGAACCTTTAAGAAATAAATTCTACATGTAGGAAAAACTTAATTTCCATCTAGTTTATGATTTTTATATAAAAGAAAAAAAAATCTTACTTTAACGAATAATTGTTTCGGACCAATTAACTGAAGTTGAATAAATCCTCTCTTAGTCAACCTCACTGCAATGTATCTGTATCGCAATTTGCAGGAGAAATAGGTTGTAGAAAAATAACAATTGTAGAAAAAGCATGAATAACAGTGAAGAATACGGGTCAAGTCCTCAGAAACGTTTGAATCTTTCAAGAGAGAAGCACTAAAGGATGAGGAAAAAATTCGACATCGTCGGTCAAGAATAAACAGGCCAATATCGCCAAAGGTCAACACGAAGCAGGCGATCGGTTAAACAAGATCAGCCAACCAATTTGAAATAAAGGGCGTCTCAAGGAAATGTAAATGTTATCGAGCTCATCTGACTGGCTATTACAATACGGTAAAGAGTTCGATCAGCAACAGGTACTTGAAGGTTTATGTCAAAACTAAACTATACAGGCGTACCACAGGGTGCCTTAATTGCTGGTGAACTCGTCTATTTGATTATTACCACTGAGTAGTATTTTAGATCCTTATTGCTTTCTGCATCGTGACAGAATTAACTTACGCTTAGAAAATATATTATTGAACGATAAGGATTTTAGAAAGATCTATACAAACCAACTCTCTTTTTAATCTCTCTCTCTCTCTCTCTCTCTATATATATATATATATATATATATATATACATATATATATATATTTGGTTGGATTGATGTGAGTTTGTGACCCTGGATTTCACGCTTTTGTGATCGTTTGTCTGACGATCGCAAAAGCGTGAAACCCAAGGTCACAAACTCACATCAATCCAACCAAATATGTTAGCTCTATCTCTGATATTGAGCGCTTTTTAATAAGTACCGCGCATATAATATATAAATAATTATATATATATATATATATTTATTTATATTTATATACACACACTTTTCACATATATATGTATGTATGTATGTGTGTGTGTGTGTGTGTGTATGTGTGTGTGTATATATATATATATATATATATATATTTCATATCATGTCGGTTCCCTCCTCCCTGCCTAGGGTGATGCAGGGTCGAATCCAGCCGAAGGGCGGATATTATTATTTAATAAGATTTTTGGAATATTCAGGACGTTAAAGGAAAATAAATGAATTTTCGGTTTAATAAACAAACGAAGCTTCTACTCAAATATGGGTATCGTCTAAAAATTGTTTAAGTAATAAAAAAGTAATTTATGTGTGTTCTTTTGTTGCGTTCGTTATTTGCATTTTTTTCATTGAATACATCTGTCTGTATATATATATATACATACATATATATATATATATATATATATATATATATATATATATATATATATATATATATATATATATATATATATAAAAGAAAGACAAACATAGACGGGGAGAGAGTAAAGGAAGAGAGAGAGAAAGCTGGTTATAGCAATAAATCCCAAAGAGGTGAAAACATAATCCTGTTAACTTGCCAAACAAGCTTCCCTATTAATCAAATATACTGTAAGTTATACAGGGAACATTTCATATCAAAATTCAAAATTAATCTAATAATTATATCAAGTTGCAACTTTATTGATCGACTAATATATATATATATATATATATATATATATATATATATATATATATAGTTTTAACAAGTCGAGTTTAGATTAATCTCTTTAAGATATTGGAATAGAGACAACAATAATTCAGTGAAAATATTGTTAGTAATAATAATAATGGTGATAATGATATAAATTAAAATACTACCGTAAGTATGAAGTGTTATACAGAGTTGACTTCTGAAAATTGTTCGTATCCAATAGTATTTGCCAAAGATTTCTGTCCTTAATGGATTTATAGTGATGATCACAAAAGTAAACATCAACAGCTTATCATCTTCAAAAATAAAGAAAAAAAGAAACTACGACTTAGGATCACGTAAACTTCCATTTCTACTTTTATCGCGCTAAGGAGATTTTCGCTCTTCTTTTTTTCTTTCTTTCTATTGTTTAATCGATACGCGTCCGCTGAAGAAGTTTTACAGCAACGTAATTACAATGCAGATCGAATATTAACTACTGGACTGAATTCATTTTAATTAGTGCTTACTCTGAAATTCTGCTGCAGATCAATGGACAATGGTTATATGTGCATCTACCTAAAATTCTTGCAATGTGAGGACTTTTAGTGAGATAATGCAGCGAAAAGTCAATAGCTTCCCATTCCACGGTCATAGATTAATATTTAGCACATGGAATATAACACGTTTGCTTCAACCGAATATTTAGAGCAAATATTACCTGAGAAAAAAATATTTCAAAATAGTTCAAATATCACAATTAAAATACCATTTTTAACATAAAATGTGTCATTCCAGACTGTAAAGATATTCAGTCAACTCGTGAACAGGTTTTAACTTGTAAAAAGCTTAATAATTGAAATTGAATAATGATCTATACACCAAAACGTATTTATTTTACTGACTAGAATCAAGAATAGCATTTTGTACTTGCTTCGAGTATTCTTTCTTTTAAAAATTAATGTTTTCAAAAATCTATGCTATATATATATATATATATATATATATATATATATATATATATATATAAACTACTGTTAAAAAAGTTTCTGTCTGCTCCTTGTAATTTTTTATATTGGCTCCAAAAGTAGTCGTTTTGTACTTTAAATAAGAGTAAATTATTAAACGTTTAAAAAGTGAGATATGATTTTCTTATTAGATAATTTATTATGACAAAAAGAAAAAACAGTATTTTATGATTACATTTTGCTCTCGTCAGAATATCCTCTTTTAGCCTTGATTACTGCTGTATAAATTTTTGGCATTCGTTGCAAAAGTTTTTCACAGTCTAAGTTTAATAAATGATTCCATTATTTTTCAATGATTAAGATTTCTTTTTCTTTTTTTGGATGGAAGTGTTCACTCTTCTGTCAAATTGATTACATTCTAATTCTGGCATTGGCTTCAAACTTTTCAGTTGTAGTGTATTGGAATTGAATATATATTTAAAAAAAGCTATGCTATATATATATATATATATATATATATATATATATATGAAGAAAACCGGTCTTGCTTTTATGTCCATCGTTTTTTACATGTTGAATTGAATATGGTCTAATGTTAATTATGTTTTATGAATATGTCCTGAAGACGGTCTTTTAGACCGAAACGTCCGACGTTGACATTATATTAACATTAAAACAGCATAATTGCATATTAGGATTTTTGTTTGTTTTTTCCGTATATTTTTCTTCATATTGTCGGATCTATATCCATATATTTGCTTACATATATATATATATATATATATATATTGGAATTGGATATATATTTAAAAAAAACTATGCTATATATATATATATATATATATATATATATATATATATATATATATGTATGTATGTATGTATGTATGTATGTATGTATACTAGCCGAATTACTCGTGCCTTGCTGTATGTCGCACATTTTTTGTAAGAAAATCATGATTCATTTTAAATCATTCTTAAAATTTTTGGATAAAGAATAATGCATTTCAGTCTTGCTCAATGATTTTGCCGCTGATGTGACCTCTATCTTCTGGTTTTCTTCTTCTATATTTTGGATAGGAGTCATTCGTTTGTTCAAATTTACATTTAATTTAAATCAAACGGAAAAAATTTCCAGTGGTGGTGTGAGTAAAAATAGATTGATCTGATCCCTTTGATATGTATTTGATGCAATACTTGATTGAATGAATTGATGAGGAGATTTCAACATTGATATGCCAGTTGAATTGTCGCAACAAATAAGTATTGTACCCACTAATAGGTGATTTCTTGCTGAACTTGACGTCCATATTGTCACATTCTGATCTTGTCGATGTGAACTCCAACCTCTGGCTTTCACTTTCTATATTTTGGATAGGAGTCATTCCTTTATTTAAATTTAATTTGAATCAAAGGGAAAAAATTCAGTCGGGGTTTGTGCCCCCTCCGGGGGGGGGGATCCACTTTGATGAATATTAAATATACTTATCCAAGTACTCTGTTTAATGTAGATTCAGAATATTATATGGTTAATAAGGTTTATATCCCAAATCCTACGATTTCGATAACAAACACATATACAGAGCCTACAACTTTGTATGCGTATATATGTGTGCGTATGTGTGCATATGTGTGTGTGATTAGTATATATATATATATATATATATATATATATATATATATATATATATATATATATATATATAGCATATCATACATTCTTTAAAAGATTCATGTTCAAAACAAAGAATAATCGAGCCCAATACAATATATATATATATATATATATATATATATATATATATATATATATATATATATATATTGGGTGGGTATGTGGTGTAGTGTAATGGATAGCGGCGCGGAATGAGAAATCCGTGTTTGAATTCCAGTCGCGTTCGTTATATTCCTTTATAAATAACTGGGGAAGGTATGAATCCATTTCTATGTGTTGAATAGCAGGGCAGCCTGGATCCAGAGCCTTTTTTGGCAATCAGTATATCGCAGAAAGGAACGGCATCCTACTGCAGGAAAATCTGCCTTGTCAGTCGTGAATCGAAACAGACTATGATCGCCCAAGCGTGTATCAAATCTGGCACTTAACTGACTGTCTGATGCTATATTTCGAAATTTGCGTCTAGTTGGAAATTTCCGGACTCATAAGGTTCATTAGTATAAAATTATCAATGTTAAGAAAGCACAGATTTAATTCACTGGTCAATAAACTATTTCCCTTTCTTTTCATGTCGTTTTTTACTTTTTTCATCCACAGTGTTACATGTGGAATTCGCTGCATTCTCTAATCCTATGAAGTTTATTGGGTCTATCGCTTCTTACTAAACATTTAAAAACATCTGCTTATGTATCATTAGGAAATTTTCCCTCGACAGAACGGATCTAATTATATTTTATTCCCATAAATATGCATATCATTGATGTTCAGCGACTAAATTGTCTCAAGGACAAAATGTTGACGGAGAAGAAACATAAAAACTGAAAACGGATATTATTTACATGGGGTTTCCAAATGTGAGAGCGTAAGTCAAATGTCGATCTGAGATAAACGGCAAAGCAAAATAATTATATGTTTAATAAATAGCAGCTTTGTGAAGTCTTTAAAAATTAACAATAGCAATGTTTTTTATCTGATGTATATATATTTGCGATTTGAATAATCAGTATTCAAAGCTTTTAATATATTACTCTCTAAATGAAATATAATAATTATCATGTATTCTATTGAAAAGCTAAAAGGAACATTGATCGACAACTCAATATCATCTAATAATAATAATAATAATAGTAGTAGTAAAAGTCATACTGATGAATATACAAATGAATTCTTTTTCATGAATCAAGGCATTTTAGGATGTAGACAATCATGGCTCGTCACAACTTCCCTATTTTTTTTCAAATTGTTGACTCATTACCATTCTTCTTTGTCATTGTCCTTCCACCCATAAACACAAACTCATTGAATAGGTTATCCACTGTTTCTCTTTCTTTCAATATCTCCTGTGAGTATTAAAATCTCTAGGCCTTCTTTCCGCATTATGTGTTCCATACATTTCATTTGTCTCGTTCTGTTTGTAAGTATAAGTTTATTTCTTATTCTTATTTCCCTTCATCATTGCTCAGATGTTTCGTTTATAGCGTTCTTACCATTAACTGGTAGAATAACCCATATGTCGTTTCAAGTTTCTTCTTCATCTATGAAGAAACTTTATAGTACTGACTACCATACAGAACATTAGATATTACATTGAAGATGCAAATAAATAATAATAATAATTTTTTACTTTACAAGATTTAATTTCTGTCGTATTTTGAGGCACCCACTGGAGATCGAGTCAGAGTAGGTCCCTGATTTTGGTAATCTGGATAGCATCAGTTTTTTTTCTCAGCTCTGTCATTCGGTTTGCGTTGTTCTTCTTTTAAAGCATTTAAAATTTATTCCAAGTTCCATGCTCCTTCAGGATATTTGCGATCACGGCTCTTCACAATTTCCTGTTCTTTGTAACTCTTTGTATTTTTATATCCCTCCTAAAACCTATTGTGACATCCATTTACACAAGTTCCTTAGGTAGATTATGCGTTGATTTCCTATGCCCCCTTGACCCAAGAGTGTCATATTTTACAAACCTTCTTTTCTCATTATATTAGGTTGGTGCAAAAATAATTTCGTTTTCTAACATATGTTACTATGTGAGAAAACGAAATTATTTTTGCACCAACCTAATACAACCTAGATATTTCAGTTGCATCTTTCTTACATTAAGTAAAAGTGTACTTTTTTCCATTTTATCTTGATTTTTATTTTGAAATATGTTTCTGATTAGACTGTTTGGCTCTTCGATCAAAACTAAATGGTGATCAGAGATTTTCCTCTCTCACTATTAACTCAAGAAAGTCACGGTAAAAAATTATTTTGAATTCTAAAAAAATAAATTTAGAATTTTATTTTCTTTGGGGAAAAAATCCCAAATAATTATTTGTATAATCCCCACTTTCAAGTTCTACAATTGTTCAATTCTTCAGCAACAATCAGCGAGGCTCTGATTGAGGCTTATTTTCCCGCTTTCAAAAACAAGCAGTCTTTCGCTGGAACAGAAACATGAACTCTCTAACAAATATTTTCTTTGTTTAGGATAATTTAACCAAGTTTTTCGCCCCAAGCAAGATTATCACTAAGACACAAAAGGTTACTGAGAGTGAAAGTGAATGAGATTTTAGAAAGACCCGGAAACCCAATCCTATACAAGAAACAAGGGATAAACATCTAATCCTGTTCCAAAAATCGAGGAGGAGTGTGAAGCAAACAATAAATCTCTTGGGTAATCTGTTTAAACTTCAAAATCCTATAAAATATCCGGTGTTTTTTGTTTGTTTTTTTCATTTTCTAGTTTGTGTCTGTAAAGGCAATTATTTTTTTTATTTTAATATGCTCCATGGCTAATTATTTTCCTATGTGCTATGCCACTCTGAAATGCGCATAGAAATTCGGACTTACACAACTAAGCCATCTTTTTTGCTAATCAAAATCACTATGCACAGTATCTTATGACATGGGTATGTCTGAACAGTTGGAATTATCAAGAATCTTAACTACGATAAGGGAAATAAATTAGATTTAATCTAAGAAGTAAAAACCCGTGCAAATTCTGAAGGCATGTGAACATACCTGTCTGTTTTCATTTGTTTTGCCCCTGTATAAAAAGTTTTATTTTAATAGAAAATAATAAGCTCTTTTGAACAGATTTAAAACTTTTCATATTCAGAAAACTTTTGTTCTTCATTTGACTATTTTACTTTATCGAACACAAAAATTAATAATCAGTCGAATTCATAACTAAATTCCCTGCACATGAATATGTATTTGATGAAAGCAGACGGCAACATTTGTAAGCAATTTTGCAATTTGTGTAATCACGCATGCGTAATGATTGCATCAATATTTCTTTTGGGTTACTCATAAAAAAAGAAGAAAACCATATTTTATTTGCATTTGATTATTTTAGTCAGTCGAAATTTTTTAATCGATGAGTACATCATTTTCGATCAATGTTGGAAAATTATTTATTTGGAATGCTTGAACGCAATATTTTCATTTCTAATTGAACTTGCTCATTATACAAGGTTCAAAAGACTCTTTCAGTTTCAAATAAAAATTATGCTGAACTGTAATTTTCTTTCCTTTAATTTTCCTTGATTTTAATGTGCTGATTGCAGAAAAGGCGGTTACTAAAGTTATTGTAATTTACAAAAATAACAGATCCTCGGTTATGATGTCATTTAACGACTTTCAATCTTTACCTGAATTCAGATCAATTTTTTTATACCTAACGGTTTCTTCACCTGTTTGTAGACGAAACAGAAGCAATTTGATTTCGGATGCCAGTAAAGGTTAATGTCAAAATTTTGGATGTTGCTTTTTGAAGGTAACAGACAGCCTCGATAAAACATACAACGCAATTATATCTTTTTGATAGGTCAAATCTATTATACACTCATTATTTACATATGTATTTAACAAACTAGTCATAAAATGCTATTAGTTGTTTCTTTGATTCTGCTTTGGTTTTGCAAAATTGTGAATGTTTTGAATCGTTGCTAATCTCAGTGAAAGTGTTCAATAATTGCATAAGCATTCAACAAAGGATTTTATATATCAAAACTGTAGAAAGTGCTCTATCGTTAAAATATACAAAAACAATGAAAACTATAGTCGATACAGTTAAATTTATATTTGTACAAGTAATACAAATTTGCATGTATGTCAGCAAATACTAAACAGTTATTTGATAGTGCCGCCTTATTTGCAAACTGGATACGTAGAAAATTGATTGTGATTTTGACCTTAATAGGTGCAATCTCAAGCTACGCTTAATATATCACAAGATTTTATCCAGTCTCATATCGTGTAAATTATGAACAATGATATTTTATTAGCGTTGTTTCAAATTCTCTGCAATAGGAAAAAGTTTAGATTATCCTGTCTTACAAAAGTATGTCTGCACATTTCAAATATGAAAGAAATGCCAGTCATTGTTTCAAACAAATCATGTTTTAACAGAAAGGTTTATATTGAAAGTTACCAAGTTAGAAGATTTCTCCTTAACAGAAAATGTCCTTTTCTATTGCTGATTGAAACACTGGATAGTAGCGAACAAAACGTCCCAATAATTTTGATGTTATCTGGTTAGAAAAATATGCTCGTCATTCCTAAAGAAATTTAATGGTTCTACAAACTTTCATTCGAACAACGTATTTATCATTCGTTCAAAGTAATTTAACTATTTGACTTTGCTCACTATCGGCCCAACTAAATATAAAACAGTCAAATCGCCTTAGAAACAAAGACAATAGTGTTGAACCGCTATGTAATATCGATCCTTCTTTAAGGCAGCGAATGCTGGACTATTTTCTGACAAGCGAAGAGGAGACTTGAGAGCAATAGAGAAATATTTCTAAAGAAGGATGTTGAGAATACCATAGATTGAGTATCTGAGCAGCGTGAAAAAAAATAAAGAAAATAGATACAAAACACATAATATAGCTTCAAGAGTAGAAAAATGAAAACTTTAGATAGGAACGGCGAGGCTCGGCTTTAGATATCTTGAAGGCGTTTGACAGGGTTTGCTCTTAATCACAAACTCAAGGGCGAGGGTATCTCCTGTCCCATTTTTAATTTCCTCTATTTTTTCTTAAAAAATCATGTAATTAAGGTCAAGTTGAATGGCCACGCTTTTGCATACTTCAACATTAATTTAACTATCCACCAGTTCTCTATTTTTGGATATATTTTGTCTACTTTTATCAATGACCATCCAGATTACATTAGTTGCCACCTTGGTATTTATGCTGATGGCACAACTGTTTACTCTTGTCTAAATAGTAAGCCCGATAGTTAGATAAAGTAAAAATGGCGATTGATATGGAAAATGACCACCAATCAGTTGTTAACCGGGACAAGAAACAGCTTGTTAATTTTAACTCATCCAAAACGAAAATGGTCTCTTTTAATCGTCTTAGAAAACCTTTTTTGCCTTCTATCAACAATTCATTGCAGCTCCTTGTCTGGTCTGACATGAAGTAGAATGATTATATTGAATCAGTTGTTAGGTCTACTGCTAGGAAAGTTGTTTCACTGGGTCGTGCCAGAAAATTCTTCTCGCCAGAATCCATATTGCATATTTATAAATCTACCATTCGTCTGTGCATTGAATACTGATGCCATATCTCCTTTAGTTCTCCTACTATATATGTCGAAATTCTTGACAAAATTCAAAGAAGATTCTGTAATGTAATCACTCCTGACCTGGCATCTCGACTTCGGCACACGGCCGTGACGTAACTTTCATGGATATTTTTTCGATATTATTTTCATGACAATTGTTTCACTGAACTTTTCTCCTTGGTATATCAACTGCATGAAGTATTATATATTGGTTACTAGTTCTCATCTTTTTAATGTCGAAATACATAGATGCAACCGTAAATTCTACTCTAATATTTTCCTTTCTCGCAGTTCAATTTAAATTCAATATCAACCGCCATTTTCTGTCTTCCTGTCCTTTTTTTTTTGTCCTTTATCCTTACTAATGTCTTATTATTCTCTTTCACTCTCAGTTTTAGTGCGATTATCGCCTTGCTTGAGGAGTGAAATGATTAAAAAAAGAATATTGCTCAGAGCTACAAAGGCTAAGAAGTTGTGGAAAACCATGATCGCCCACGTCTGAGTTCTTAAAATGTTATTTTTATATGAATTTTATTATGAAAATTTTCAGTGCATAACGTTCGATCTATCTGATTAAAATTCACCACTAAATACATAGTGAATTGAAAACGAGAAAATAAATTTTTTATCATGACTAATTCACTTACACCCACACACACATACACCCACACATACACCCACACATACACCCACACGCATATAGTAATATAATGGCTGGCAGCTCCTATTCGAGTATGCCTGTTTACTATAGCGATTATCCAGTCACTATTGCAGATGACTGCTCAGGCACATTTGTGGTTTATACTGCAACTACGATGAACAGATCTTATTTACAGTTTATGGGTTATATAACATAATCTGGTGCAGTCAACAGTTTTTTTGTTTTTTTTTAACAAAGCCAGTACATTGAAACCCTCGGTTACGATGACTTATGGCATCTTGTTAACACAGCTGCTGACGACTTCGAGTAGTTCTGTCTATACAATTTCACAATCAAGAGAGACTGATTTTTTTAAAGCTATTTTTTTATATTTGTTAATGGTATAAACAACTAATAAAAATAAATTTTAATCAGATATTGATTACATATAAACATTGATAATGGTAATATCTTACTGTTTATGAATTATTTCTACAAATGATGTTTCGTACAATTATTAACTAAGGAATCAAGATGATTTTCGTTTATATGTTTGCTCTTAAATTGTTTCAGTTATTGTTTCCAAACTCTTTGGCATGGAGTGTCATTGGCATTGATTGGGCCGACAAAAACGGAGGTTGAAGCAGACCAACGTTTCCGTTGCGCATAGCAACTAACCATTCAGATGCTGCTTATTTCCGGTTGGGTACTGTTTGACATAAAGATCACTAACCCAGATTTGTGCAACATAGGAACACACACGTGAACGTTCATTTATATACGTTCATTTTTGCGCACGACTACTGTCTCAATATTATGAGAATTGAAGTTCTTTTGTGGGGTGGAAAACTCATGATTGGACAGGAGTTAGGCAAAGTGGATTTCTATGATTGAGATATTAACGTAACTTAATTTCCAAGGACGAAAATATACCCACCTTAAAGTAGTTTCCCAGGTGTTAACAATCATATTATTTGTGACCGGACACACAAACAAACACAAACTTACCGCAGTATTCAAATTTATATACATTAGGCATATTTTGTATTGCTGATGTTATTGTCTAATTAATAAATTCTTTTATTTTTTCACAAAAGGTAGATATATCAATAAGACCGTCGTCCAGCGTTTCTACACCAGTGTTCCTGCACGTAATAATGTTTGGTTGGTTGAATGTTACTGTTTAAAGATTAGAGTATGCGAAATATTCTGTGTCACCTGCGTCACTCAAGTTATCCATGTCAAAAAATACCCAATTACAATAACTGTCTTATAAAATCTCTCACCCTCTTTCTCTCTCTTCCTCTTTCACTCTCCCTCTACTTCTTTCTCTTTCCTTCTCTCACTCACTTTCTCCCTATATATATATATATATATATATATATATATATATATATATATATATATATATATATATATATTTACTGACGTTCTTTCTAAGAGCCATTTCGTTACAAATATTTCATATGAAAATCACTAATAATTGTTACGCTACGCACTTATTGCACTTTTGTAAAGATATGAATGGATGAAAGAAAATGCAAATGCCCACGCATGCATACACACACACACACGCACGCGCGCACACACACACGCACGCGCACACACACACCTATATATATATATATATATATATATATATTGTTTCATTAAATATGAAAGACAAGGCACTGCTATTAAGCTTTGTATTTAATTTTTCTTGTGTTTGAGCAAATGTTTTCTTTTCTGGACACAGAGTGTTGTAGAAATTGTCCAAATTTTGTGTAAGTCCGAGCGCTTTCGGCTATACTTTTAGCCATTATCAATGATGATTTTATTTTTGCTTTCTAATTGGGTGTATGGGTTGTGTGTATGTTTCTAGAGTTATAGGGATGTTTTATTTTCAGAACACACAACATTCTGGCCGTGTTCGTATTTAATATTACTTAGTTTTAGCTTTGTCTTTTTTATTATTATGGCTTCCATTATTTTAATTATTTTTTACATGTGGATGAGGTTATGTTTGTATTTTCTGCTAGTATGTTTCGGATGGAGTGTGGTAAGTTCGTGCGTGAATTTAAATGGGTTCTAATAGAGCTGTGATCCGATAAGTGTAACGTAAGGTATCGGAATAGGCAAGTAGTAGTGTGACCGATGTAATTACGAATTCGGTTTGATCAGGAACACAGTTCCGTGAGGGGCATTTGAACTCATAAATAAAGTTAGTTCGTTGTAATTTTGATTTTACTGGTGTGTTGTTATTTTTGAGGATAACGTTAACTGTTTTAATTTTTTTATAGCAGATAATCAATTAGATTTTTCTTTTTGTTCGGATCAATTGGAATAGTGTATTTCTTTATGATATTTCTAAGTGAAGATTCATCTTGTTTGTAGTTGATATGCATTTGGTTTTGATGTTATTTTTGACTGCGTTCACTCTCATTGTTATTCTTAGACGTTCTCGTAGAATATAGTAATAACACGTTTACCATCTCATTATATAAAGGATCCACTAGCAGAAACTCATGTCGCTTTAACTTTAAGCGTGAATTCCCACTCTGATACAAAATAGCAGTGAGAAAGAATTTCTTAAAAAGAGCACACCAGTATTCATCCTCTCGGCTACACTTCTTTAAAGAACTCAACAATACAAAACAGACACTAGTTAACAATGACTTCCCTAACCAGCTTATCGACCATCAAATTAGACTATTTCTTCCCAAAGTAAATAAAATTTGATAATCTTTCTTTTGTTGATACTACCTAGACAACAATATTTATCTCTATTCTTACTTTACAACGGATTTATTTAATCTATACAGCGACAAAAAAAAATTATTATTGGTAGACTCAGTTTGAATAGCATATGATACACAGATATCACCGTGTTGATGGCAGACTCAAGAAAAAAACTGCAGGGTCTCATAGACAAGGTTGTTAATGGAGGCGAGAAAAGGGATTTATTAAAAGAGAGAATATATGGCGAGGCTATGAAGAGTGGCATCCCAATATGCAAGCTATAAACTCAAGCTTATGAAATCAAGCAAGTACATAAATTTAAACATGTGGTAAGTGTTGGAATAATGGACGGAATATGTGGCGCTGAATACTAAAGCCGAATTGGTATAGCGAAAGATGCTTCCCAAAAACTAAACAAAGTATTAAGAAACAAAAGCAAATGTGCTGAACTGCTTTGCAATATTAATTTCCTTATATGACAGTCAATGCTAAAAATATTCCTCACAGATGAATAATAAACTTGACGCAATAGAGGCTGTGGTTCTACAAAAGAATGCTGAGAATTCAATAGATGAAACATGTTAGTAACGATAAAGTTTTAAGAACAATGGAAACGAAAAAACATACTTCGAATCAGAAAGAAAATGTTGAAAATTGTGGGATATATAATGAGGAAAAATAACTTAGATAATTTGACACATATGACATATTGAAGGTAAGAGGAGCATAAGAAAACTTCGAGCAAAATACCTAAGAAATTTGTGTAAATGGATGACAGACGGTAGATTGAAAGGGATAGTAAGAAAACATATATTGCTATAAAGGATTGGAAGTTGTGAAGAGACAGTATCATATATTATCTAAAGGGAGACGAAATATATAAGAAGTCAGAGCAGTGATATCTCTGAACTGATATAGATTTATTCGTGTTAATAAAGTAGGAAATTCTTGTAACACATTGAACTTTAGCTTTGGAATTAATATTATGCAAATGCGTTTGATAAAATACGTCACAAAGAACTGTGAGAAATGCTAGATAAGCTTGAAAGAAAGGATATTAGAATTATTCAGAACTATACTGGGAGCAAAGCACCTGGATACGGATAAAAATGAATTCAGTAAATATGCAAAAGATTTATTCATCCGAATGCGCACAGAAATAGCGAAATATGTCTTTCGAAAGATAAGCAAAGAAACAAGAAAATTCTCAGGCCTCCTATATGGCAGTGAATCCCTTCAAACATGTAAAAAAAACTTAATAGCTACAAAGAGCATGAAATTTTGGTGAGCTATAATCTCCCACTTTTATAAGGGACACGGTACATAGAAGAAGAATGAAAACTGTGAGATGATGATTACAAACGTAATAATTAGCGAATCTTTTAGAATTCGTATGGCTTTGCTAAAATCATATTCGAAATTCGAAGATAATACACGTACATGCACTCGTATATATCCTTATTTTAATTATATTTATCCTTTTTCTTTTCTCTTTAAATATGTGTGTGTGTGTTTCTCTGTGTATGTGTGTGTGTGTAAAACAATTTGCGTATTTATATGCGTGTGTAATTGCCCTATTGCGTACTTAATGTTAGAAAGTGATTTATTAAATCCAGTGAGAAAAAAAAAATTCGACGCAAGTTATTAAAGTTTTAAATTTTCATATGTATTTAAACGCACAAGTCAGTTACATCAGCTAAGAATGCTTTGATGCAGTGGAAACATTATTTTGTTCTGAAGACACGATTGGTTGATTGCTCACAAATGCAGCCAAGCTACAAAATCTAACCAATAGTCTTTTCTGAACAGTTTCAATTACTGAAATTACAGAGTAAATCTTATACAATGGATCGACGCTGACAACTTTAATCTCTGCATTATTTGATAGAAGAACTCGAATTGAAAGTGAGAAACTCAGTAGAAATAGAAGAGACAATGAAAAAGAATGAAATGAAGAAAAAGGAAAAAAGAATAGAGGAAACAAAAACTGAAAGAGAAAAGACAAAAATGGATATGGCTAAATAAAGAGCAGCTGAAGTGTGGATAAAAGAGAAAAAGAAAATCAGCTTAACGAATCAAATAAAAAGATAGAGAAAACAAAGAAAATAAAGAAAGAGAAGAAGAGACTGATAATTATGATGAGAAACTTAGAAGATGGAGTCTTTGTGACGCCTCTATAAGCAAAGATAAAGTCCCGAGAACGTAGAATAAAAACCTATTAAACGAAATTGCTTTTAGTAGTTAAGAAGAATGTTTCAAAGCATTTCATTTCACCTCTTTTTGTTCCGATATAGATTACAGGAGTGTATTTACTTTCTAGGCAAAGATTCCGCAGGGATTATTCAACATATCGAATAAAAGAAAACTTCCGTCGTCAGTTCTTACTCCTAAAATTCAGTCTTTCACTTAAAATGTCAGTGAAAAGTTAACGGTATAAATAAATGCTACTTTAAAATGTGACGTCTTTGAAGTCTTGGTGTTTTCTAAAAGTGGTGGAAATACCACTAGGAGGTGGGAAGTCAAAAGCTTAGTACCACTTCAGCTAAGTTGTATGCTCGATCTTATCAAAATACTTTTCAAAAAGTCATGGTCTTTTAAAATTATTAATACTATGGGTAAATAGTAGGAAAGACCGGGTTCTATTGCCTTAGATGGCAACTGGTCTACCGCGAAAATAAATGGCAACCTACTACGGGAAAAATCTGCCTCGTCAGTCATATATCGAAAGATACATGATGCCTAAGCGTGAATCACGCATAGCACATAACTGACTAACTGAATGTGTGTCAATTATTAGATTAAGCTTTCAACCGTTGTATCTTGAAAATGATTAAAGATATCTTACTGGAATCCTCCAATGTTTTTATAACACTATTGAACTTTAAGCAATAAGAATGTATAATTACTTAATAGAAGAATCGTGATGAAATCGATTATAAAGGAAAATGACATGTTCACCACTAATAAATCATAGCTATGTATCGGAAGCTCATGAAAGATTGAAATAAAGTTCAAATATGTAAATATTATCCCAGAATCATTTTCCAGTATACTCAAGATGATATTCGCCCTCTCTAACCTTTTAAATTTCTGTCCAAGAGTAACAACATGCCTCACACGATTCGCGTACGATTTCATTTTCAAATCTTATTTTTACTGTTCTTTGAAATGTCAAAGTTGAAACTCCTCTTTCATGTGCCAAATATCTAATAGATTTATTTGGAACTTTTCCAATTGATCTCTTTAGCTCTAAGTTGAAATGACGATACCTTTTCCTGCTTTGACCCTCTAATCCAGTTTTCAGCTTTACTGTTCCCTCTTTTTAAAACTTATTCACTGTTCTCTTGATGGTTCTTGAATGGACTTTGAAGATGGAAACCGGAGTATGAATGTTGATAGCATTACCGAAGGCCTGAATGATATTTTTGTTCCATAACCTCTTATCTGAAAACCTGCAGAAAGGAAACTGAATTAGTTTAGTCTTTTTTTAAAATATCAAACATGTTGTGAGGTGGACAATTATGCTCTAACACCGTTTGTACAATTTTAGTCTTACACCCGATATTAATAAATTTGACAAATGGAAAACGTTTCATTGAAAATAGATTTGAATCCCTGGAAGCAAGAAGCCAGTAGCGAGTTCACTAATTGAGCAGTATGATAGAAGAAACTGTTAAAGTAGAACTTACGGGTTCATCTAGCCAGTTAAACTGTAACGTCATGAGACCTGGTCATCAATCTAGTGCTGCATTTAAATTCCTAGTCTAGGTAACATAGGGTAAAGTTAATCAGAACAATTATTATGAAAATATTTATTGAAAGCCCCAGAGAAGCTACATTTACGGTATGAAATTGATGAAACCAAAATGCCAGGTCAAAGCCAATAGCATTGCAGTTTTTTTTTTTATATTTTTTTGCATTTTATTTAGAATCTCTAAATATATAGCAGGAGTACCAGACCGGATGACAGCAATATTCAAAACAAGGAAGAATGACAAACTTATAAATATATAAGATAGATTCTGATGATAAAAACCCTTCAGTACGATATAGTGAATCAACTTTCCTAGCAGTAAATTTAGCAGTTGATTCAGTTTAATCTTTCTACTTCATGTCGGCGGCTCACGTTAGTCCAAAAAGGTACAATGAGTCACACTCCTGGAGACGATTAAATTAGAACAGTTTCATTTTGGTGGTGTTAAAATTGACAAGCCATTCCTTATCCAAGTTAACGACCGATCGTGGGTCTTTGTTTTAGATCAGCTGTCATTTTGAACTCGTCGAATCGATCAGATTTACTATTAAGACAGGAGCAAATAGCTACTTCATCATCATATATATCGAGCTGAGAACTGACCTGTTAAATTTGAATTTATATATGTGTGTATATATCCGTACGTAATTCGAGTACACCTATCTTTGACTCTGGATCTTGTTTTTGTCACATGGTTTACTTATCGTTGCTATGCTAGTCTGATCCTGTTTCATCTTTGGTAGGGGAGCATCTACCCATAAATTAGTAATATTTCAAAAGACTCAGTATCAAAATCTATAGTATAACTATACGTTACATAAACAAAATCCTGTTTTAAACTTAAAATCTTGTGCAATAATTTAAATTCTTCATATGATAATTCCTGAAAAAATTCATTGATATCTGCATATGAGACATCCTTTCGAGAGTTTTAATAAAACTATACAATGAAGGAATGAAGTAGGATTGCCTATCTTATCTACCCATTCCTCACTTGTGTGTCTTGATAGATTTCTACGCGGCCTTGTGTGAGTGTTTGATTATTTTCCAGCTTAAAACACCTTTCCCGTATGTCGCGAGCATGTCGCGAGCATCTCGCTGGTCTATCGATATTTCCATGGCATGTGTTCTAGAGACATACATTCTTTAATCCCACTCCTGAGCCTTACAACTGGGATTCGCCATGACGCGTACACAAGTAAGAAATTACATTCGGGCAGCTTCTTCATGAATAAGACAGCCTGTCATATGTTTTCCTAATCATTACTCTCTTGGTATATTCAAGTCTACGTTTAACCATTATCTTTAACTACATAAGCCTATAAACTTCACTTCTTGTCTTTTCTTACGCTCATACAATACCACAAAGTAACCATCGACCTTTAGTTGCTTTTTGGTCTTTGTATTCCATTACAGTGGCTCTTTGGTCTTATATCCCATTACAGCATTAGTATAAAACAATTTTACTCAGTTAGTCAACAGCAAGGTGAAAAGAAGATGCTCTTTACTTTAGTTTAGTAAAATATCCGCTGTCAATATCAACAAATACATACACGTGTATATATAACATGTTGCACCTTGTTCTGATAAAAGTATCACTATAATTAAACGTAAAAATATTGATCTTCAATATGATCTCGTAATATTTCTATGCACACTTGTCATTTACAAATACGAAATGTTTGTATAATGCTTCGACAAGACGATTTTATTGATTAGGTATGCGACATCACTGATATATGATCGGTTTTAATTAGCTTATTTTTGGGACTTCATTTGACAGGCACGCAAAACGCTGAGAATATATGTGTATACATTGGATAAAGACTGCGTCATAAGCCTTCCCCAAGATTTTACATTTCCGCTTTCCAACATTCTTCACTGTCAGCGTGGGACACAGATGATTCTCGCTGCAACCAACAAAGTTTCATCTTCTGCGTAAGTATCATCCTTTCGTTTGTCTGTAATATTTTCATGCCTTGTCGATTAACAGAGTCTGAAATTTAGCTAAAAGTATTTATACATGGTTTCCACTTTCATTAAATCTAATATTCATCAATATAGTTTTCGGATCATAAAATTTTAATTTCTATAACTGAGTGGACGATACTTGTCATCAGACGCTCATCTGAAAGCAACATATATTTTATGATTTAAATAAGCGCATAATTTATCTTATCCTCTTGTGTTTTAAAAAGGATCACCGACAATCCCGTCATCACTGAACGTAGGTTTGACTTGAAACGTAAAGAAATCTTTGGTCGAATTTACGAAATAAATCAATTAATCAGAAAATGCATTTACTGGCATTTACATCCCTTACCTCATCAGTTTTGAGTTCTTTCTATACCACCCGTAACATAAAATGGTCCTTGTGCCAAAGTTGGTTCATCTCTTAAACCTATTCTACCCCATGTAAAGGATAAGATCAACTGCTATGCAATTTCATACACAATCGGTTGCTTTTGATTTTTATTATTTTGTTGTCTTGTGAATCCTAAATGTTTATTTCTTTCTGTTTGTTGATAAGTGTATAACAGAAAGAGAGAGAGAGAAAAAAAAATAAAGAGAAAATAAAGAGAAAACAATAAATATTAAACTCTCCAGAACTAGAATACAGTCTTATATTCTTAATATGTACGATTGAAATCCAGTCTTGTATTTTTAACATGGCAATTTAATTCCTAGAATGGTCTTGTTCAAAACAAAGTTTGCTTATTTGGTCACCATTCTCTTTGTGAGTTATGATTGAAACATTGCTGGAAATATTATGGGAATTCATTTTCTAGAATAACTTTCAGTAATATTGTCACCTGTTGATGGATGCCAGCGATGTCAGAATATTTATCATTTCAGGACACTTTTCAACTTTAGAAATAACCAAATATCACATGGAGCTAACCTGGTGAATGAGGTGAATGATCTACTTTTCTAATGGATTTCTTAAGCAGAAACTAGCAAACTCCTAGTGAATCATATTTTCTCATTCACAAATCATCGATTAAACTTGCCGCATTTTCCTTTATCAATATTCAATTCTGATATCAGCCGCACACTTGTGTTTGAGATCTCACGAAGTTTCGCATTCTGTTCACATATGCATTTCTTGCTTGTGTTTTTGGTTGGTCATTCTTGCGTCATCGGCCACATCTTGCCCTTCTTTGAACTGTGCCACTCATAAACATTTGATTTGTTCATAACATGTTCAATATAAATCATTCTTAATAAGGCTAACGTTTTAATTACATTTTTACTCCTCTTCACGTATAACTTAATATTAATTCGCTGCTCCGTTTTTCTTTCGCTTAATTTCCGACCAACACTTTATTATGAACATGTAAAAGATCTTTTACTGAAAACTAATGATTGGTTTGCGTCTCAAGAGAGAGAAAGCTGGAATATATGCCATGTTCAGGAACAAATAGTTACCTGACTCATTACCTGACTCATTTAACGCACTGTCCCTTCCAGGAATTAAATGGTTACACATTACAGAGTGGGTGCTGAAAAGTTTTAAACCAAACTAGGTGTCCATTCCCCAAAAGACTGAATGTTTAATCATTTTGGGGGATTTTTTCAGCAGTTTCAAAAAATTAACGATTATATTTGTTTTTTTTTGGGGGGGTTTGTTTGTTTTTTTTTTTTTTTTTTTTGCTTTTTACTTTCTCTACAGTGACAAAACAAATGTTAAGTAAATTTAGGCATAATGTGTATTATATACAGTCTCATCGCCTTATAACCTGTTTCTGAATGAAGGTATGTTTTAAGCTTTGAGCTCTTTTGTTAATTCTTTTTAATTATTGTGTTTTCATAATACATTTCCTATTTTCCAAAATAATTATTATGCACTCGCAACATGAATCTTATTTTAAATCAGAACAGATATTAAAATGTAAGCTGTTAACGCAAAATAAAATCGCAAACCAGTAAATAAACCAAGTATCGTCAAATAACCGTTCAAAAGATTTTGATAAGATGAATGAAATGAACATTGCAGAGCAACAGGAAATAATTTTGTTATTTCATTAAATTATATTGCATATCTCTTTCATTTTACTAAAAGACAAAGTTTCTAATAGGGAGGATGAAATGAGATTGGTTAAAAAATAATGGTTCCAACGGAATTGTTCTTTCGTAAAGAAATTTTAAAGTATTAATATCTTGCATATGATGCGAGCAAGACCTATAAATAGAAAGTCTTCTTAATTTCATGATCGCTTCTGGTTCCAAGTCTTCAAGTTAGATTATTAGATTTTTACCTGTGAATCATGTAAATTATGTAGATGTTTTTGAAAATATTTAATAGACTTCTGCGATAAAAATGGAGCCAGAAATGTTGTGATTCCATTAGTCAGGTAGAATGTGTATGTGATCAATGGCAATATTGCACATGTATCGCTTTATCGTATTGTTTAGCCTATAATTCCATAATTTTAATTAAAAGGATAAAGAAAACGTTGTTCTATATTTTCTATTTATCTCTTCAGATTGAAAATAAGAATTTATTGTGAATGTAAGCATCCCGAACGAAAAGACTCGAATTACAAGAAAAAACGTGGCTTAAGTTACAGTTCGAACTCAAAAGACATCCTTTCGTCACCCACCGAAGGATACTATCCACGTAATGCATCAAGAAATATTTACAGTACTTCTGGATATGGTTCCGTCATAAACTTTACAGAGTCAAAGCCAAAATCAATAGAATACCCAGTAACAAACATATCTGGTACCATGCAAGGCTCGAAAGAGCCCTCCACTTCAAAACTGGATTACCTGACAGTGGCTACTACATACAAGATCATGGACCACTCTCTAAATTATCAAACAAAATGGAATTCACCTTCTTTTTCTGAAAAAGCTAAAATAAATTTTGTTACCACGGATATACCGAAGATGATAAAGACAATATATAACCCTGCAGTTTTTTCTGAACACATTCTAACTAATATTATGACCTTTGTAACAACCGATCTGCCATTAACTGAGAAAAATTTGCTTTTAGAAAACAACACGAATGACAATAGTTCTGCAAAAACTATGCATAGGCTTAAGAAAGCCAAGGTGGGTGAATATTGGATTTTAATCATCGTATGCATTCTTGTGGTACTTACACTTCTGTTGTCTATTACATCATTTGCATGGTTCCTGCGGCTCAAGTAAGTCATTTTTCAGTTTTTATCTTCTGCTTGTTGCCTTCAATTTTTTTGTCTGAATAGAATCAGTTGTATTGCAGTTGTATAAAAAAGAAAAAAAAACATATATAACAGGCAATATATATATGTATGTGTGTGTGTGTGTGTTAAAAATAAAGCTATTTTTAGATATTTATATTTATCTACTTTGTGTATATATATATATATATATATATATATATATATATATATATACATACATACATACATAACAGGAGTAACAGCAAAATTGTCCAAATCGTGTAACAGCAAAATTATCTAACTGTTCGATTAAGTTCGTTAGAAATGATTAAAGGTATCTTAAGGGAATTCTCCGAGGTTTTTATGACACTATTGGACTCTATTTGGAGAAATATGAATGCATAATTACTCCCTATGCTTAACAGAAGAATCATGGTGAAATCTATCATAAACGAAAGTGACATGTTCATTAATTAATCATTTCCAACTTTCTGACCTGGAGTAACAAAGGGCCTCACACGTTTCACTGCTCTTTAGAATGTAATAGGTGAAACTCCTCTCTCATGTGCCAAACGTCATACAGATTGAGTTAAGATATTTCCTAATTGATCTCTTTAGCTCAATTTTAAAATGATGATCCCTGTTCTTGTTCTGATCTCCTGATCCAGCTTTGTGTTACTTCCTCTTCCAGTAAGCGTGACATTCTTTAGATCGAAGTTGTGATTGAATTTATTTCTATGTATGACTAGTGCATTTGATACATTGTTGGCCATAACGTCTTCTTTGCGTTCATTGTTAGATTTTATAAAATTACTGCAAGTTTCCAGATGTATTGTTCAGAGCAGTTGTGATAGTTTATTTTATATAAATCAGCTTATTACATTTTTGAAAGAGAATTACTTACTTTAGCTTATTAGACATTAAATTACGCCACTTAACATACTCCATAACTTACCTAGAATTTTCAGTCAGCCTAATTGATATTTATGAACGTTTTCATTTTTAAAAGTTTTGAAAAACTACCGACATTTATATTTTGTCTATAAATACATGTTGCAAAATAATTGCCTTGATAATCTCCATCAGAGGACGAAACACGTCGCCTAAGTGACCTTTTGTCTTTGTATATATATATATATATATATATATATATATATATATATATATATATATATATATAATATTAAAATAAGTATTTATAGATATTTCCTTCGTATATATATATATATATATACATATATATAAATATATATATATATATATATATACATATATATATATATATATATATATATATATATATATATATATATATATATATATGACGTCCTTGACACGTGGACAAGCAATAGCGAAAACATGAAGTTAATAAAACTTTCTTATATGACTCTTTGTAGTTGGAGATTTTGCTTTAAAAATCAAGTTTTAAATTCTGTTTTACTTGAAGCCAAAATAGTGATGTGAGAAATTCGCAACTTTATAATCTACCAGAAAACGGCGGGCAGGAACTATGTTGAGAGGTAGTCTAACTAAGAATCAAAAGAGATAACCCGAAGTTAGACATATTTCTGAGAACACAATTGCTCATATCATGTAATATGTAGATCCCGATTTCAATATGTAAGTCCTTTCGATTCGTATGTGTAAACTATGCATTTCCGCTTAGTAGAAAGGTGTTGAAATCATGGGTAATCTATTAAGATAGATTCTTAGTTATCAAAGAAAATAGCATCAGAATTTCTTCATCGGAGGCGGGGGTACAATGTATAAATACAGAAAGAGTCAGCTAAATTGCAATTGTACAATAAAATCCAGTGTTGTCGGATGGAAATCAGATTGCCTTATCCAAGGCCAGGGAAATAGAAAAAAGAACATGATAAAAACGAATGATTCAAGTTACACCATTTCTATACAGAATCTTTGCAAATATAATTTATAAATGTTTATTACATAGATGTGAATACATCAAGGGTATGATTGCATCACAGTTTCTAAAGTCTGAGATTGTTCGTGGGATTTTATCTTTGTCACTATCTATAAACTGTGTCTTTCCTTCTCTTTCTTTCTCTCTCTCCCTATATATATATATATATATATATATATATATATATATATATATATGTGTGTGTGTGTGTGTGTAGAGAGAGAGAGAGAGATAAGTGAATAGAACAGATAGATAGATAGATAGAACATGGGAATTCTTATGTAGGTATGTATATGTATTTTTCCTTTTTAATTGTGTAAGCATGTTTATATATGTATTTATGCGCCTGTGTGGCTAGATCTCTTCATTTGATAACGTGTATGCGACACTCTGCTTGCCCGAATGTATCTTCAAATCCGCTAGCCTACCAATGTGCGCATGCGCGTGTACGCAAATATTTGTAATACATCCGATTATAAAGTAAATCTAAACAGGATTTACAAGGAAGGGTAGGAAATTTATTTGTCAAAAGCTCATTCAATGTGCACTTGTAATTCCAAGTTGCCTTGCTCCAAGAAATCCCGATATTAGATTAATCACAATAGAGTACTTCAGTTGAAATAACAGCGGGTACCATTCATTTCATGCAAACACCTCCATGAGTTTTTATTCATTTAAACTTGTCTAAAATAGCGTTACTTCACGAATAATCTTTTTTCTTTTTACTATTGTTCACATAATACAACGCCCAAGAGCCACTCAAGTTAGAGGTTTGCTAAATGAGGTTGTTGTGAAAGAGAAAATGGTGACTATTATGAGGATATGTAGGGTGGATAATGATTAACGCTAGACTTGATGAGGTGAACATTGCAGCGGTCGGCGAAGAATCATATTATGAATCCATTACACAGTGAAACAGTTCTGAGAAAGTATCTTTGGATATGGAACCGCTTCCTCACCAATGGAAGATGAATGGAATGAGTCGACTCAGTGTATGTGGCTTAGGCATGTCCTAGCTATCTGAACTGGTAGAAATAATGAATGTGGTTCGCCCGAGCATCTGCCATAAAAATAGCGATAGATGAGTGAGAGGCTAGCAATATGTCATTGATGGGAAATGGGTTTGTGGGGTAGAAAACACTTCATCGCCTGCAAGGCCGCTCAAAGGCGTTTTTTTTTTTTTTTTCAGGCTTGGAAAATAAGGATTGAGCAGCTCCAGACTAGATATGGCAGCAATACTTTACTTTTGCTTTGATCTGACTTATTATATTATCCTAATGTTCACCCAATATAAATCCCAGGAGCCACTCAAGGTAGAGGACTACTTTCAGGTGTTGTAAGTGCGGTTATGTAGGACAGATAACGGTTAACCCTAGACTTAAAGAAGTCAAGATTGTAGTGATCGGGATTCTGTTCCACAAAGCAGCAGGGAAACTTACTTCTTACTAATGGAATAAGAAAGAATTTAAAATGATTCACCCTTATGTGCGTGGCATGGGGTTCCCAGATGCAAAGGACAGTGCTGGTGGAATCAAGGAATATAACTCGCCAGAATAGTTGCCATGGAAATAGCAAGAGACTTGCATCTTTCGGCGGTGGGAAAGGCATTTTAGAGTGAAAAAAATTCTTCACCGCAATGCCGTTTAGACGATTTTAAACTCTATCAAGACAGGCAAGTAAGGGTTGGGCAGCTCCAGATTTTTAAATAAATAAAAAAAATCAATAGTTTAACATTTCTGACCAGAGAATGGGATTTGGCGAAATTTGTGAATGTGTAAATTAGTTGGGCGTTGTGGAAGAAATAGAGGGTCACAAAACACTGCGTGGGTTCCCCAATTAGGCTTGGTTCCCGCCGAGTACTCTTGAGTATGGTACAAGACCATAAATATGGTACCGCAAGTGTAAACATAACTCACTACTTGGTTATCATTGCTTGCATTTCATTACAACTGCAACGATTTTATTCTTGTCTTATCGATAGGAATATCGCGGAATTCAGTGTAAATCAGAAATGATTAAAAAGTCACGTGCAATAAAGCGATGGTTAGTCACACAAAATAGTTGGTGTCAAGCTTTTCTTTCTCACAATATCTTTGCGTTAAGTAATATTAAGTTGACTATCGATACATTGCATAAATAAATACAATTATTTTACTCCACTTTGGGAGTTAATAAAGATACACTGCAAAAGCACGAAATATACAGGAAAGCCTGACATTTGGGTTTCACGGAAATTATCAGATTATGAATCGGGAATATTTGGGATAACTTCGTCAGTGCAATGGAACAGCGTAAAATTGGAGTAAAAATCCCATCAACTGCATGATAGGACAATTCTACAAAAAAAAAGGTACTGAAAATACTCGTCGAGGTTTAGCCGAATCGCAAGGAAATTGTCTTCTAAGATGTTTCCAAAACAACCTAAAAGCGGTAGAATAATAATATCTTAAGTTATTGCGTGGCCTATTATGCGAAAACAAACATAATTTCTTTTCAAGCAATCACTATTCACAAACACAACAGTACGCAAGTGACATGATATACAAACTCTTAGTAATTCAGCACAATGTCAATTTATTAGTTGACATCGATTCAACTTCGAACAACAGAGAAATACTCTAGCCAATAATTTTAATTGAATTATCAGCACACTATTGTCCTTGTTTTGGGTGAGGAACCCACCCCCAAAGTTTGTAAAAGTATTTTTGGATTGTATCTTGAATTGCACATTTAACAGCGTCTACCGCAAACTTTAAACTTAATAACACAAAAACGAAGAATTCGTGGATATATGTTTATATTGACTTTTGTCCTTGTTTTGGTGTAAGGAACCCGACCCCATCGTTTGTAAAAAATATTTATCATACACCATATACATATATATATATATATATATATATATATATATATATATATATATTAGAGAGAGAAAGAGAGAGAAAGAGAGAGAGAGGCAAGCAAACAGAAGACAGCTAGGTTAGCCAAAAATGTCGTTGGGAATATTGAATTAAGAAAATGGTTTCCTTTCATCTCCTACATTCATTTTATTCAGCAATATATTTTAGTTTTTTTCCATTTTCTTTTTAATCGTTTCCCTCCAATCAAGGGAATAAAGCCACTAAGACGCAAGGTCAACTGAGCGTTAGTGTAAGAAAAACACCATTAAGGAGGGAGAAAAATAAAAGGCAACAATTAAGAATTAATAAGGCATTATCTTTTGAGGAAGCTTCATAATTCTGTCCTCCCAGATTTCCGTTTCCTAAGCAAAGAACTGCTCCTTTCATTTTTGTTGTCATTCAAATTTTTCTGTTAGAAAAATTTGTAAAAATGTTAATAATTCGAAGGCACAGAAACTGTGGCTGACTGAAAACGTTTCAGCTATACGGTAACAAGTTTTTCCTAATCAGAAACATATTGTATTCTGGCTGGATATTACCATTACTGCTGACAAATTTCCGAAATTTCTCTCTGTATTTGCCTTTCGTTGGTTTTGGGACTGTTAAAATCAGTCACCTTGTTCCCTGGGAGGATCACTTGGCGTCATGACTTCTCGCACTACCATATACCCAGTATCAATTTATTTGAAGGCTGGTGTTTTCATCACTACTCAAAACAGAGCAGGTAGATCATGCTTACAACATACAGGATGCAATGGGCAAATGTTCGCCATTTTATATTAAGTTGGTGCAAAAATAATTTCGTTTTCTCACATAGTAACATATGTTAGAAAACGAAATTATTTTTGCACCAACCTAATATTTTTAATTTCGCGCATGCAGGTTGTTTGTTTTTGATTTTGTTGACTGAACGGTTTGTGAGAAAAAGAGCACCATGATTCACTCCCCGAGGAAACGGCATGCTGTACTGCTTGGCATTTATCCATCGCACACTGTACACACACATGGAAATACGGTCCATGCAATATCTTTTAACTTAAACCGCACATGAAAGTGATTCACAAAGTTAATAAATATTTGAAAGGAACATTTTAAGCATTTCCTGAATCATATAGCGTCCATTACACAAATAATATTTTGATTCTCTTCAGCGAGTTGACTCGACTGTGGAGCGAAAATTCTCCACTTTTGATACAGTAGCTTCTCTATAAATTGCTCAAATTTTTCGATAGCGCTGAATTCTTATCTCTCTTAAAATGAAACAAGCATAAATTTAAAATATTAATTTATTTTCTTTCGCCCGTAATATTAGAATCAATAAACAGAAATGCAACATTTTAAATGTACGCTGTTATGATAGCTGACACAATCCAACAGAGAGCAATCTTTTTTTTTAATAAAATTAGTTAAGACTAAACACTCCAAGTACCATATAACGAGAAACAGGAAACATTTTCTGACCAAACTAATATGTCCATTTTCTCGTCAATTATATATCTCTGCTATTTGTTTCACTACAGATTGTTTACGCAATGCAATGCCTAAGGGCCACGCGAGGGTAGCAGGCTACTAAGTGAAAATGAAACGGAGACATGAGAGAATATTATGAGGATGATTAGGATAGTATCAGGCAATCCTGGACTTAAGAGAGACAAGATTGTAGTCGTTAGGGAAGCATTCTCTCAGGAGTTTGTTCCAGAAAGTAACAGATCTGGAGAAGAAGCTGTCTTAATGGAATTTGCTTTTTTTATCAAAGGAACAAAAAAGAGAATGTAGATGTTGCTACCGTGAACATGGCCTGGTGAGGCATAACTGTGAAAGTTTTAGCTGTGAATGTCTGAGTTAGCCACGTTAAGCAACGTGGCTCGCCCGAGCATCTGCCATAGTAATAGCGAGATAGTAGTGAAAGGCTCGGCATTTTTCATCTGTGAGATAAGGGGTGCAGGATGGTGAATAATTCATCAGTCTCAAGGCTGTGTAGGCGCTTTTGAAGCCTGACAAGGCTAGATAGTGAGGATTGAATAACATCAACCCAGATATAGCAGCAATACTCAATTTGCGGTCTACTTTGACTCATATAAAGATAGGGGAGTTCGGATGCAATGAATCAACCATTCTTTCAGCATATTTTTGCGATGGCACTAATATATGCGTTCCATCTGAGATCGGGAGTGAGCTCTTGCCCTGGTAGGTGTTCGCGACAAGGAGCCTCTTTGATGGTACGGTCACTCGTTAGGATTGCTACAGTTTTATGATCTCATTTAGTTGTGTATGTATTAAAAGTTGTAGATGTATTCCATATCAGACACTTTTTCGCCATTGAGCTGTGAGAGTTAGGTCAGGGGAGATATGAGTTGACAGGTACTGGTTATCAACTTTTTGGGGGATTTGCTGACATTTACGACAAAACATTGGAATATATTAGCTCATACCTTAAAAAGAAAAACGAAATGAAGCTGAAAAGAAAACGCAAAGAAAATGTAAATATAAGCATCTATTTATTTTGGTCAGCAAGTCAACGGACTTAAATTTAAAATCACGTAAATAAAATCATAAAGCGAATATTTCTGGAGAAGAAACACTAGAGAAGTAGGGGAAAAATTATAAATATAACATTCCTCGCTCAAAATAACGCTGCATATTTAACTATTGAAAAGTAATGGATACAGACGAAAATGGATAATTTTCATCGTATGATACCTGGCACATTTTTATGACAGTATTCTTTTTGGGGTGATACGTGGATAACTGTTCAAAATGAGAAATCGGGGAGCCAAGTTCGAATCCAATAGGATTTGTTACATTCACTTACGCGCAAATATACTTGGGAAAGGTACGAATACCCCTCTTCCTTCCAATCTCAGCCAACTATGACTTGAATACGAAGACAGATTGGGTAGACTTGGATAGAAAGAAAGGCAACCTGATGTGGGAAAATTTTTTAACGCAGGCCAATATAATCATCGAGTTGTTATCTCCTAAGAATATGTTTTCACTTGTAAACCGGTGGTATTCATATTTTAATTTGGAAGATTTAGAGATAATTTATATTAAATATCTACAACCTTCACTCTGTAAACAGAATGAATTGCTTTTGGCCCTCAACGAGAATTGTTTAGGATATGTTTTATATGTGGTCTCTTATTAATATGCTGTATATCCTATTTTCATCAATGAATTTTTCATCTTTTAGTCACAGTTCTAGAGTTTTAAGCCCCCGATCTCCAAGTATTACTAGATACTCAACATAGTACACTGACCAACAGCTACTTGAGATAATTAAAATATTAATTTGAATTCCTTTTTCTGTACGAGGTCTATCCATAATGCCTTCGGCCATTCGGCATTGACAACAATAGCATTCCTAAAAATATAGCTTATTATTCCCCTTCAAAATACACATCAGAAACTTATCCCAGCGTCCATTCCACTGTTCAAAAGTTCTCTTTCGGGACTGCTTTTCAGCTATCTGGATGGGTGAGTTGTGTAGCGTTTGCCGGTGCAGAAAGTAAAATCGGCGTGCCGAGTTTAAATTCCAGACTAGTTTCGCTATTATTTAAATACTCAAGAATATTAAAGAAAATTGAATTCCAAATCTTGGAGAAGAAAACGGAAAACACTATCTTTCCCAAGAATCCATTTCCTAGATAATAAAAAACATGCCGAGAGTCACATTCGCAGGCGTCCTGAAGAGACATGGTACTCTAAAAAAAAACTCAGTCATCGTCATTAATCTCGTTCATGACGTTTCAGCGTGGAAGGAGCATTGGATAGCAGCTTGAAATAAGAAATCGGGGAGTCAAATTTTAATTCAACCGAGGTTATACATATATCCTCGGGGAAAGTTATGAATCCATCTATTCTCCCCCAGCTATGGGCTAAATAGTAGGCCTTGCATCTTAAAATCAATGTAATTCTTAAGAAATATTAATGCAATATTTACTCACAGAAAAATCTTATTCATATAATTCAAAATATCTTTCAGCTTTAAATAACTGACAAATGGTTGATAAGCCGTAAAAAACAACTCAATCTATCAAAACAATTGAGCGGTGATTTTAGCTTTGACTTTTGAAGGCAGCCAAATTCTGATTATAATAGATCCTGGGAGATTTGGATGATACGATATGTTGCAAAAAGATCCTTCACCAAAAATGAAGAACGTTAAATAAAATACAATCATCTCAATAGTGTCTGACACGCTACTAATTAAACCCATGTGCAATGAAATCCCACCCCCCGGCTGCCAAGTTACAAGAAGACCGCGCAGCTGATTCTCGTCATATTCAGAATGATTGAATTCTTTCCGCAATTATCCTCCAAATACTTTTGAAACCATAAAGAGAAATCAAATATAGGATGATATATAGAGAAATTGAGGTGATAATTTCGAAAGAATTGCTCCTAATATATTCATCCTCCTCCAATAACTAAATTGGCAACTACGCTACTGTAATTTATTCCGTGGCAAGGAAAGTTATATAACTTCGTTGTATGACGTCGGGATGCTACGTTGGGTTGGTGACGTAGTTCAAGTGAAAACACGTGACTCGATGACTCCCGGTTGAATAAAGGTGATAAAAGTGGAGTGTGTTCAAAAGCGTTCGAAATAATAGAAGTGTAAAGAACTATTACCTCTTTATATATTTCTCTCGCCAAAATTATAAATAAAACTAGAAGCTAAAAGTGTTGGAAATATATTTCAGTGCTCGTACCAGTAAACCAACGGTCTAGGAAGAATTAGTAAGATGAAGTTTTATTTTATTTGTATTCTAAAAGTTTGAAGAGGTAGTAGCTGATGTCGAAGATGATGTATTTGAATCAAAATCTTTTACAACAGTATTGATTGCTCTACGAATTACATAGGAAAAAATCTGCTTTGCATTTAATATTAATGGACATTTTTCTTTAGCTCAATGAATACATAGCAGTTGATAACTATCTATTTCAACGACCATATTTCAAATATTCTTGAAAATTATGAACCATGTTCATTCGTTTCGTGACTTAATTGCATGTAGTTTGACAATTATTTAGCGGAAAAAATGAGAAAATATTAAGTCATATCAATTAAAATACGCGGGTGTGAATGTTGGATCCCATGATTATGGGAAACTGGAGGACCAGCATAAATACGTATAGAACAAAATAGTCTTGGCTTTAATCAAATATTAAATAAAAATTAATAAAAGTGTTTCATCTAAAATCTTTAAATGTTCAATGGAAATATTCTTTTACTCGTTTGAAAAATACTCCATTAAGAACGAAAATATATATATACATATATACACTACAGATCAAAAGTTTGAGGCCACCCCCAGAATTAGCATGGGAATGAAAAGAGCTCTTAGAATCATTGAAAAAAACAATATAATCAATTATCAAACTTACACTTTGAGAAACTTTTGCAACGAATGTCAAATGTTTGTGGTGCAGTAATCCAAACTAAAGGAGGATATTTTGATGAGAGCAAAATTCAATCTTAAATTGTTTTTTGTTTCTTTTTGACAAAATGACATTTCTAATAAAAAAATCATATCTCACTTTTCTTACTATGTATAATAACTGTCTCTTTTTGGTCAATTTAACAAATTACCAGCGATCACCTAAAACTTTTGAACCGTAGTTTATTTTATTTGCTGTATTAAGACATAAAGATACATTTTAATGTCCACTTTATGAGATGAAGATAAATAAGATGAATTTTAATGTGCGAGGTACGTGTCCTGTAAAATTCAACCCAGCAATATTTGACCGGAACAGAAAAGGATATTCTCTTTTGTCTGGGACTGCCATCGATGTGGTTTAAGGGCACTGAAGAGTGAGTAATGATAGGATTTCTTTTTATTCAGTTAACTGTTTTGGAGCCGGGGTCATAAAAGAACGCCATTAGGTTTTCATGTGGATCCGTTGGATATAGACAATTTATAACATATCCACCCATAATACTTGATTGTAATGGTAGTTAATAAACCGATTGGTTAGTTTCAAACAACAGTCTTCACTTTTTCTTTACTGACGATCAAGTTTTCTATGCTTTTTCATCTTTTCCTCTTCATAACAAAGCCCGACGCTTCTAACAGCGTCGACAAACCATCTCTTTTTTTCTTTCAAAAATCGAACACTGCTTGGGGTGAAGATTGATATGTCGGTGATATAACACCGCGAGGCTCCCGGTCGAGTGTCATACTTTCTAGCAATTTCCTTCGGTTTCAATCGATATGATCAACCAGGCACTTTTGTGTGAGAAACTCTTTGGACTTTCGTGTAACTGTTGCTAATATAATTTTGATGTTTTTCAAACACCTAGTGAGTAACGTGCTTCTATTCTAGGCAAAACTAACCAGAGAAAAATGAACGCACACATTTCACCCAAAAGAAGGCTATAAAGCCACTAATGAACAATTGTTTACTGAAAGCGAAGGAAACTGAGGAAATGTTATTGAGGAATAAGGACAATAAAAGAACGGAATTAAAAGACAAAAGATGATTATTGGCGGTGCCTTTAAATTTTCAAAGATCATAGTCACAGGAAAGCAAGAAGCCGAATGAGATTTCCACAGGCAAGAATTGCGAGGGAAGGAACTGTTACCATAGATTACAGTTATATCTAGCAATTTCAACAGAAAATGATGAATCCTAATTGCTAATCTAGTACTGCACTTAAATTCGGGAAATCGCGGTCCCAAAGGGGAAAGCTCATCAGAACAATAACGGATTGCTTAATATTATCATTACTATTATCGAAACTTTTAGTATAGTTCTAGGAATTTTGTTTTCTTAAGGATTGTATGAAAATATGAAAATATATCGTCAAAACAATTCTCGTACAAATATTCCATTTCCCTACTCAACCTTTTTAATTTAAATAATTACATTTTTCAATGTCTTTTCTATGTGAATACTGTGTCTAATTAGTTGAAATAAAGCTAAAATACTTAATTTGGCGCTGGAATCCGAAAGAGTCTGATGATGTTTCTGAAGTCTTAGAAAATTTTAAAATCACAGGCCATATTGAATGCAAATGGGGCGGGGGAAAATTGAGTAACTTATCTAACGAGCTTGTGTAAATGTATAGCAGAATAAAGAGTGGGAAATAGTACAATTTATATGCGTCTACACCCAAAAAGAGCACATCAAATAAAAATGAAATTATTGAATGGAATTGTTTAAGTGGTCATGGAGGAACAGTCGTATTAATACACATGTTATGTTGATGAATTCTATAAATTTAAATATATGAAGATGAACATTATCACGTGAGAAAGGGATGAATAATGGCACTAAAATTGGTTGCCTTTGTCGAGAACAGCGTAAATTTCAAATAATTAAATTGATTGAACGGAATCGGTGTCAGAACGAATACCACGGGACTTGTTTTTTGGAAAAGTTCGCCTGTTTTAATAAAAATCGTTTAATGCATTTTCAATTGAAATTTATGTTAACAACCTAGCGTCTTAACATTGCCATCTTTCATATTCACATTATTGAATTGCTCTTTTTTTTGCATCTTGGCAACATGACGACTAGCTTTATGAAATTAGCTGGAAAGTTGTGAATACAGTAGAAAATATATGACAACCCTGTATATTCATTTGGCTTTCCTACACCGAACAAAAACAACAAATCTTGGTGGAATTATAAGAGTGTACAGGTTTTGCGATAATAATGTTTCGACCCGGAAAGTACGCATGACCCATATGCCGTCTGGTTATGAAAGGTTTGATTGACGGTTCAGCCTGTGCCTGTAATTTAAAGTTAAACGCAGTTTGTTCTTTATGAAACAAAGTATAGGATTTTCTGATAAAGTCATTACAAGGCAGCTCATTCACTTACATGTCTTTTGCCTGGTAGAAAATGTTTTGCCTTGCCCGTCAATTTTGCATGTAGATACCTTGAATTTACTTGTAAAACAATCCTGTATTCTAACAGCTCCCAGATTCTGGATGACTAATCCAGGGTATCTTTGCTCGTAAGAAGTATGAAGCTGGATGTCAAAGCAATTCAACCCAAGAATTAAATAAACAATGATCAATAGTTTGGACTGGTACAGACCTCGCCTGAACGAATTTTAGATTATTTATCAATTAACTAAACAAAGATTTCTTTGGCATGCTGCTCCAGCATGTCTTTAACATAACAAATAATAAGAAAAAGTACTTTTCAAAAGAATTATTTGCAGAAACATTTACTCAAGGCATATACATACAAAAACTTATAGTGTCAAATCAGCAAAATTCAACACCCATTAGTTGAAAATTCAGCGGATTGTTGCCTCTCTTTCATTCACTTCGGATATTGCTCTTTGAACACTTGCCGATTTTAGCGGGCAAAATCACGCCTGTTTCCAGTGATTTGATAGTGAACCAACTGTCACTGAGGAAATAACAATCTCGCTTTACGTTATGATATTATACAATTCGCCATAACATTTTTTCCATTTCAGTCTCCTAACACATCGTATTATCGTAAACTATTTTCTCAATATGCAAATCTCCTTATATGGGCATGAAATATTTTTTTTAAAAATCGAAAACGAATCACGTGTGTCATTCTTTTCTCTGTTTCATTGTTTGATTTTCTTTTCGAAATCCTTATTCCCTTGACCATACTTCTAGATATTGGGCGTCTGCCTAATATTATAAGTCTACCGACCTTTCTGTATTTCCTACTGCTGGATATTGGTCAAATCTGTCTAACATCATTAGTGTACTTATCTCTTTATATTTACTACCGTTCTCTTTCTCCCGTTTCCTTCCAGCGTTTCTTTCTTTCTTGACTTAATTGCTGTTTTATATATATATATATATATATATATATATATATATATATATATAGTTTTCCTGATCGGTTGCATAGACCTATTTATTTTGCCAATAAAAGTCATTCCCAGGAATGGTTGAAGTGTGCCAATTATATTGTGAGATATATGCTAAAAAGACACAAAATTAGTTCTTAATTATTTAACTAACCTAACCACGTAGATATTAACACTAACTAGCATTAATCCTGTATTCTAAATAGTAGGTCAGTGCATTATTGTATTAAACATGTTATGACTTGGCCATGGTTATAAATTTAAGTGCTACTTTATGCATGAACATTATGGAAAGAAGCCTCTCGATTTGCAGAATCCATTACTTGAAAAATCGACATCCATGCGATTAACCACGGCAGTTTTACATATTGCAATACTGGCTGTAGGAAATCTAGAATCTGATAGATTTGCCACGAGCCTTGAATTTTGCTTTTACTAGCGCTATAAAGATTTTTCAATATGAAATATCAACATCATTGCCATGCAGTATTCGTGCATCAAAATATATTTACAATTGCAGCAACTTTTAAATTGTAAATGTGTTCATTATACTGAGTGCACAACTTAGATTTTACAAGTGTATAAATTTATTGATAACGAAAGAACAATTGAAAATTGCATTACACTCGCCTTCAGATGCAGAACACTCTTCTAAGTTCAAACGTTTAAATATGATTTGACAGACGATTCGTAAATAATTCATGATATCACAACTGATGTACTTTAACCTACGCAGAAATTTCATTATAATCTATGCTTGCAATACTGTTATAGAGTGTTGAATTTTTCATAGAAAAGTTACTAATTCATCAAAGAAAATTCTTAAGGAATAAAAAATTTAATCAAAACGTGTGCTTTGTTATAGAAAAATTGCTTCTACCTCCTTTTCAACACACATAACAAACTTTAATTACTGTAAAAAAATAAAAGTTAAAAGATTTGTTGTGAATTCAATTCATCTTTGTTGTTGAACAGTTTCAGTGTCATTCCATGTTACTTTTACCGTGAAACCCATTAAAACCTGTTGCATATTACTTGGAAAGGAGATGGGCAACGCGAAGTAATACCGTTCTAAACTGTATGAAATTAAGCGCAGTACTAGATTGACTGCAAGGTCTCATCATTTTAAAGTTGAAATGGCAATATATAACCCTAAGTTCCACATTAAGAGTTTTTTCTCTTGCACGTATCACTTATAGAAATTCCTTTCGGCTTCTCGTTTTCCAGTCAACTTTGATCTTTAAAAATTTAAATAAAATCTCAATCGTTATCTTCTATTTTCTTAATTCCTGTTCTTTTATTGTTCTCTCTCCTTAATAATGTTATTTTCTAATATCCCCTTAGAGGCAGTAACCTTCTTGCATCTTAGTAGCTTTATTGCCTTGCCTGGAGCGAAATGATTAATAAATATAAGTAAGACGAATCTTCACTTACAAAACTTCAGTTGAGAAAAACAAGAATATATATATATATATATATATATATATATATATATATATATATATATATATATATATATATATATATATATAACGTAATCTCTATATGCCTGTGGCTAGTGGCCTTTTCCCACACAGATTTCCTAACTGTAATTAAAAGGACGTATTTACTCTATTTATTTGGATCAGCCCACTTCCTGCATATTAAATGACGTTTGCCGATATATCTATACTTGGCTGAGTTTTATCTCATAACCAGCTGAAATAAATTCGAATAAAAATATAGATATTATTTTTCCGTTGCTAGTGTTGACCTCATTGTTGCCAACGGAAATAATTTATATCCATTCAAAGCCAACATATTCGAAGGTTATTTTCGGTTTGTAATTGATTTATGTAACTTATATGTAGTATGTACACATACGCTTCAATATGTACAAGACAATACGTACGTAGAGACATGCATACATACGCATATTTGTGGCGATTTGGTTGAAACCCAACATTTTTCTACTACTCGGGACATTTTATTTTTAGTTTCCGGAGAATGTTTGAATATAAATTGTCCAATATCTTCTGAGTTTTGTCGGCTTTCATAAGCCATTATCAATGAGTTTTTGTTATTATTGTTGTGACTATGTGCATGAATATTTTTTTTTGTTTTTTCGAAAGTCTCAGTTTCACACGACCGTGTCGTTATGTGTCAATTTTAGGTGTAGTTAATTGTGAGATTTATTTAGTATGTTTGTTCTCAAGTTGAATAACATATTATTGATGTACGGTTGTTTGTTTTATGGTGAGGACTTTTCTAATCGTTTTTACAGTTTCAGTAGTTTAGTAATCCTGTGTTATTGCTAAGGATCTGTCAGTATTCGGCTTGTGTTTGTTGGTGATATGTGATTTAAATAAGGTATTATCAAATAAATTCTTAGCTAACACCACAATAATATATAGAAGTATACTTCAATTGCTATCGTTAGGAAAATATTTTCCAAGTGCTAAATTGTATTCAGAAGGAGTGGTTTGTTGAAGTTTTTTTTTTTTTTTTTATAATAGGAGGTGATTTTGTTTTGTCGATGAATTAGAGTTTCTTAATTTTCCTTTAGTCTTTAGTTATTGTGTAATTGTTTTGTTTTTTTTTTTAGAATGGGGCTTTTACGTTATTATTATTTGTATTATTATTAATTTGTATTTCTTTCAGGTTAATTTAGTTTGTTTATCTATTACGTGGGATATCAAATGTCCCTTGTCTATTAAATTATTTACTATGGCTATTTTGTATTTGTGTGAACTTTCACACAGCATAGACATGTCTTTGAATTGATTATCTTTTTATACGTTATACATTTTTATGTATTAAAAATATGACATTACATAATAACGAATGAAGATGTGACACTTGAAAAGAAAACATCATCCTTGAAAACTATCAAACTATCAATGCATACAGGGTGACACAAACGTATAAACGCAAAAACACTTTGATAAAACACTTTTATGAAAGAAGAATATTGAGAAGACGACATTGAACATTTTCTTTTCAAATTTATCCCAGAAACCAGATAAATGATTTAAACCGTAGAAACATTAAGCAAAAAACTTTCGTTAGATTCCCAAACCTACATAAATGCAAAATTGGTGTCAAAATAAATACACATACACACACACATATATATATATATATATATATATATATATATATATATATATATATATATATATATATATATATATATATATATATATATATATATATATATATACCTGGGGTGTATCTAGAGAGCCAATGTACATTCAAATATGTCTAGGTTTGTTAAAGGTAAATAAAAAGTTGTCTTATATTTTTGAAAAAAGCTTCTTTTTTTCCCTTATTGCCCGATTATTTTCCGTATTTCGATGTAAAGTAAATCTCAGTCTTCTTTTTTTATGTGCCGTGTCCCCTTAGGAAGTAGGCTATGATGGTTCTTGACAATTTACAGTTCTTTGCAACTCTTGCATAACTCCGTCGAGTGAGTATTCAATTTTTCAAGCTCTCTTACCGCGTCATGTTCCCTAGAAATTTCAATTCTCTCTTTCTGATGTTAAGTATAAGTGCCATTTTTGTTTCCATTTTTTATAAAACTCTCTTCTTCCTCACATGTACTGTCCATGGTATTCTCAGCATCCTTCTGTAGAACCACATTTCTGTTGCTTCAAGTTTCTTCTTCATCTGTGAGGATATAATTCAGCATTCACTACCATATAGTGTAATTGATATTACGTAACAGTTCAGTACTTTTTATTCTAACGAAAGTTTTTCTCTTTCTTTATGCATTGCTTAGTAGTCCGTGTTAAATCCCTTTCAGGTTACAAAATTTCGAATGGCTTCCATTAATTAAATGTATATATCTATGTATGTGGCGTATTCAAACAATCTTCGATATCAACAAAGAAAAGTTTTGAATTTCATCTACTTTCTTTCTTTGTTGATAATGAAGATTATTTGAATACGCCACATACATGCATATATACATACATACATAGTTGTTGTCGTTTTGTTAAACGAATAAAATCATTGCTGAGAAGTTTGATCCATGACTATAGTTCTCTTAATTACGAAAGTGGCTCTTAAAGCCAGCGCATAACTTGCAATGCTTATTATAGACGTATCAAACAAAGTTCATACATAAATAAAAAAAATAAAAAATAAATACATATATGTGTACGTTACTTTATTTCAGTATGCATAACTATATATTATCAGAACATCATTTTATCGAGCAGATGTTGTATATTATGAATAAATTTATATGTTTTTTTTTTCTCTTTCTTGCTGTTGATTATAAAGAACTGAAGATTCATTATGGTAAACAAAATCTTTGACTAAATGTTTACGGTTTAGATTAGCTGCAATTGGAATCAGTTCAAAGTCACTTCATATATATCAGTTAAACAGTAAAGCATTTTCCAATTTTTATGCAACCCGTAAAAATATGCGATACATGCTCTACTCTTTAACTTATACATATTAATTTTGTAAGTATTTATATATTTTCTACACACGTTATAAACTAAAAAACGGGATAGCTAACCGGTTTCGAACCTCGCTCAACACAGCTAAATCGATGTTAATAAATTAAATTGAATTATCGTTTTTCAGTTTTACCTTTTATCTATTATCATTATGAATGGTAATAAAAATAAATTTTGACTTTTCATCGCGGTCATAAAATTTTGCACCACAAACCATATCTTTAAATATTTTAATACAAGGTACAAATCTGATTTAATCAGTATATTGAATTCTTTGTCAAAATTTAAAATCAAAACCAGAACTGTGTCAGCTAACAAGTCCTTTCTTCATTTGGGCTTGACTAACAAAGTGTGTGCCCCTTTTATTACTTTTAGAATAAAAAGGGCTAATTTACATCCAGGACAGAAAATTGAAGAGGCGTTTATTACCAACTTCATATCTACGCTCTCTTATTGTCTTGCTAAATTGTATAAGAAATATTATCAATTCTGGAGTAATAGAATAGGCTTACTTTCCTATTTTGATAGGATTCATTTTGTCCGATATGCTGCACTTATTGATGAGCGCAGTTATTCTCGATTTGAATCTTTCTTCATACCAGTTCTATGCGCTAGAATTATCGATTCTCTCATATGGATTGAATTTTTTGTGTCTTCCTCGTATATTAAGCGGGAAGAAGTTTATTCAGAGTTTGAGGTTTTGTTTGCTCAGCTAGCCAAGCTGTATCTGTTAACAAGGTCAGGGACCTTAAGGCAAAACTAATATAAAATATTGCGCATTCCTACACAGGTACTCCTGTTTCCCATAATGAATCTGTGGAACAGGGAACAATATCGGATAATCAAAGTACATCGTAATAACAAATCTTTGGTGATTACGAAATCTGATAAAGTCTTTGGTGTTGTCATTCTTGATTGTCAAGATTATGTTAACAAGATGAAGATTATTTTGGGGGATTCCTCTAAATTTGTCCAGTAAGACCTAATAGATAATTTTGATTCTACATTATCTATTGAGGCTAAGCTCCAAAAACGTCTAGTTAAGTGAGTTAAAAGTGGGAAATTAGCTACTGACATTTCTAATTTAATTAGACCCTCGGGTTCCGTCTCTATGACTTACCCAAATCTCATAAAGTTGGATTTCCTTTGAGACTTATTCTATCCATGATAAGGGTCTTCCAATATGGCTTGGCTAAATGGCTTTCTATCATATTTATTAAAGATTCTTTCGAATTCTTTGATTTTATGCAGCGTTAATCGTTGATGGATAAATTTATGTTTTCCTACAATATTTCCAGTCTATTTACCTGCGTTCCACTTGCTGAGACTATCGATATATATGTGCTGATGCCATATATCGTAGTCAGTTGTCTCTTCCTGTTATTCCTGCGGACTTTTTCGTCGAACTGATGAAATTTGCCATGATGTCAATTGAAGTTGGGTAATTAACTTAAGTTTATTACCACAACTATCCTTTGGACATTGTCCAATAAAAAATTAGGAATAAAATTGCTGAATTCATTAAAGTTAAACCTGCTATAGTACAAAGATGTCCTGTGTATCTGCACCTTCCTTGGCTGGGTAATATGCTAGGCAGGTTTTGGTAACAGTTCGACATTGTTACTTTGCCGCTAACACTCGTGTGGTCTTTCCGCACAATGCGGAAGGACGTTCTCCTTCCACATCATAATAGTTCTTTAATTTATTCCTTTAAATGTAATTGCGGTTCGCACTACATAGGGAGAACGACTCAAGGGCTGGAAGTCACAATAAAGCAACACGTTCTAACGAATATCCGCAATCTGAAGTACACTCCTTCGGACATTCTGACCAATGCGTATGCGTTTTCCATCGCACAGCGCCTAATAAATAACCATAACTGTGCTACTAGTTTCAGTGTGGACGTATTTACCACTCTTAACAAGCCCCACTCGAATTGCAACTTCAAAGTATTAAAGTCCATTTATATTTTATCGTTCAATAAACAGAAGGACCTCCAACTAATTTCCAACTAAGCAATATTTTTCTCCCCACCCCAATACATATTGTCCATCTCTTTTTAATGATAATTCTATTTAATTAACCTCGATTTAGCACTGTTGAGCGAGATTCGAAAGCGGTTAGCTAGCCCGTTTTTTAGTTTTATCTATTATCATTATGAGTGGTAATAAAAAATAAATTTTGTCTTTTCATCGCGGTCATAAAACTTTGTACCACAAACCATATCTTTAAATATTTTAATACAAGGTACAAATCTGATTTAATCAGTAGATTGAATTCTTTGTCAAAAGTTAAAATCAATATATATATATATATATATATATATATATATATATATATATATATATATATATATGATATGATATGATATGATAAAAAAAACAAATAGGAAAGGTTTCTCTAATATGTATCAGAGAATGAGATATGGAGAAAAACAAGAGAGAAATTCTGGTATTTTTACTTTTTAGTTGTTTGATTCCGATCCATATTTGATCTATATTTGATTCCAACTTACACTATATTTTCACTGTAATTATTAATATGTTTTATTCTCTAAACTAATAAACTGGTATGTTTGAAAGTTATAATGTTTAATATATTTTTCCACAATTTAGTAATTATCAAGTCAGTGTAGAATATATTCACAAATTTCTGTTCAAGGAATTTATCATGTCAGCGCGATTCTTTTAATCAGAAAATTAGATTCACATAACATAACATTCAAATACTTTGTGGAACAAATTCCAGAGATGATGCTTTTTTTCGGCTTTCATGTCTAGAATCAACCGTTATCTATCCTACATATCTTCATCATCTACACTTACTTCCTAGTCTGACGTACTTACAAAACTCCATCCAGTAACATTCTTGAGTGGTTCTTTTATTGGGAGAGCATTTAGTAGAAAAATGATAGTATAGACGAAGACGCGGAACACATATATTTCAGTCTAATACTGCTGCATTGAGTTCGAGTCTTACTGAGTGCTCCACACTCGTGACATTTGTGTTCTACTAAGGCAATGTAGTAAATACTATTCTCTTGTAGATGATCGTTATGGAATTCATCTTTAGAAGTTAACTTTAATAAATAAAATTTATTCGTAAATTTAAACCCTATAGTAATAGGTTACTTTTAATGCAACTAATTTCTTCCTTTTTTGCAAAATTTAATGTTATTTGCTTATTTTCTTCATATTTGAAATTCTTTGAAATGTTAAATTTGAACGACACCCAACTTATATAAGTTTTGCATTATCTGATTCATGAACATCAAGTCCCATGTCACGTTATCGTCTTCAGTTTGCATTGTGATAAATTAAAATCGAGATTACTTCTGTTTCGATTATGCCGGCCTGTGTTATGCTATCATAAACAAATGCTGACATATGTGTGAAGTCTTTTATTTTTCATCCACCATCGAAGTAAGCTGGCGCTCATTGATTGAATGATCCCTGATTAGTATTCTTTAAATGATCAGATCAAATCGGTTGCACGTGTCCGAGAATACGAGCAATGTTTACGAAAATCAAACATACTTTCCATATCTGTCAATAATCAAATTTTGCAAACATTATCACAATCAGTTTTAACGATGGACTGTAGTTTAAAAATATGCGATTCCAGTTCTGCAGCTTCCGTACATTAAAACGATGATCCTTATTTTATCACCAAACTAAAGGTAATTTTTAAGCAAATAAGACGCAATGTATCGATCTTATGTTGTACTTCGGGAGTTTTCGATTTTAACTGCAGTAAAAATTATTAACAGAGGAAAGGACTTTTGGTAGAGCTCGTTGGATGTATGAATCAATGTAAAACCAATTTGGACGATCTTAAACCATTCAGTGCATTATGCAGTAATATATTCTCATTTTATTAACTATTCATTACATTTAAAGATTTATTAACTTACAGCAGTTAAAAAAAGTTGGTGACATGGACTTGAAGATAAACTGCAACAACAAAAAATGAAAATGATTACTCAAAAAGTAATATTTGCATTCTTCACGTAAATTTCACACAAATGAAAATTATTTCTTAATCAGATATATATTTATATTGTTTTCATTCTTTAGGGATCGAGAACTTTTTAACATTGCACTTATTTTAAAAATATAATTTTATTTACTCAGCAAAATTTGTAATCTAAATATCTCATGTTCATATTAACGTCCTCTTATATTGTTCAAATAATTTTATTCTCAATTATATATTGGCCTATGTACATACAGAAATAAAGATAAACTGAAAAAATAGTTTGTCGGTATTTCAGAAAAGTTAAACTCTGATCTTATGTATAACAAACGATTCGCTTACTTTTTCTTTTAAAATAAAACAGGATCTCTGATAGCGAAGCAATTCGTTTTAGAAATTGTTTCTATGCTATTTAATCAAAATTATTAATCTGCTTGCTGTTGAAAGAACTTTATGACATGAAATAACTAGAGATCTATGATAAAGTATTTCTGTTCTTCATGTTACATCTGATATTTGCATAGCGCACATCAAGACATACACCCAACAAGTTCATGTCATAAATATGGAAGAGTTATTAAAGGAAAGGCGAACTTTTGTTTTAATGGTAAAAACTATTTGATCCCAAGCAATGACGAGGGATTTATGAGAGAAACAATATTCGAGGCGCTACAGAGACAGATTACTTCCAAATTATTAACGCAGTCTTTCAGTCTTCATGAATTTTTATCTATATCAGATTTTGTTTAGTCCAAATAAATTATTCATTATGATGCATAGATTTTTTTTCAACTGTCAGTATTCTACATTTAGAACAAAAGATCCTGTTAGCATTCATTTAAAAAAAGTCTCATATACATACATACCAGTGCATACTCATAGACAAACCCGCATCCAGTCCTGGATATGACGATAAACTACATCCGGCAGCAAGGCCTCTGATCGTGAGAAAGGAGGTTTTGAGAAGCGTAGTACCACTTCTTAATAGCTGTTGTTCCCTAGTCCATATTGATCTGGGGTGGTAGCACTTGTTAGGATTCCAGGTATGGGCAAATAGTGAGCCCCAAAACAACATTGAAAATATAAAATATACATTATTATGGTAAAAATACCAGAAATACACACACACACACACACACACACACACACACACACACACACACACACACATACACACATACACACACATACATCTTCGTTTTAACGTATTACTTTCTTGAGTTTTTTTTTCTTTGTACTAGAGATTTAAGGTACTGGACAATTTATTTCGCACATTTTGGAAGTTTCTGGTGCCTTCTTTTTTTTTTCATTTTTCCTTGGATGCCAATTTATGTGAAAATTTTGCAATCGAGGTTTTTTCTCCCACCGAGTTTAAATAGATTTACTTTACACACACATATATATATATATATATATATATATATATAAACTTTGAATAAAGCTTGAATAATAGTAGAAACGATTTTTCTCAAATGATGTCGAGCCATTTCTCAGAAAAATATTATTCGAGACATTACAATTATTGATACCCGTTTTAATTTAATATTGACTAAAATAAATATTAAAGTAAGTATCTATAATTAAATTTTAGGTTTTACTTATTAAAACAATATGCAGAAAGCTTATTTTCATCTAACACAAGTTTCAACTTTTGCAAACTCAAAAATAAGATTATCTAATTTCTCTTGGCTTTAAACAAATTTGATATCGATATGTAAAATATCTCATTCGAATTAAAGAAGTTTTCGATAATGTGGCAACAAATAACATATTGAATAGCATAACCTGACACCATAAGTGTCAATATTAAAACTTGTAGCAACGAAATCGAAGGACAGAGAATTCTCGATGTATATATACGTGTATAAAATGTGGCTTTGACCATGAACAGATCAAAAGAGCAACTAGTCTGCGATGAAGAAAAAGTAAAACACTGCAGCAGATGAACTCAACTTTACAGTCAGGAGAAGGGAAGAATTGAAGGGAAGAGAAAAAATTTATGATTTATTTAAACTTGCATCGTTTCTTTAACGAACATTGCATAAAGCAAAACGTCAATAATGAAAGCAAAATAGCAGTAGTAATTTTTCTACACCTTTCCTTAGAAGAGTAGCATCCTCAGATAGTCCTTGAAACTTTATTATTTTGCCATGTCTCTTCAGAACGTAGGTGAACATAACTCTCCATAAATAGCGTTTCTGTGATTACCAGTGAATTTCCATGACTTCTTGAGATATTTGCCTTTACATCTCCTACGATTTTGAATTTAGGTTAGTCATTCACCTAGTTTGGTTGCAGCCAAGGTTAGAGAAGCCAGTCTACCCTGCTATTTAACCCATATCTATGGGCAGAGGTTGGATTCATGAGTTGGCCAAGGGCATTTTCCCAAAGGATAATACTCAGTTAGATTTAGCAGAAATTTAAACTTGACTCTTCTTTATGTTCTGTGTCCACTCAAGATGTAATCGATCATGGCTCTCCACAAATCCCTATTCTATGTAGTTCTGAATAAATTTTGTCTTTTTTTTTATTTCTCCTAAACCCTGTTCCTCCATCTATTTACTCAAGGTCACAAAGTAACGCGTTTTTTTTTCATCTGTCCCTCTTGAATGCATATAGAATGTATGTAATAAATGTACTTCCCTATTTCTCACTCTTTTCATACACGTACTTTTAATAGAATTTGACTAATTTATTCTAGTCTAAATTTCTATAGTATACTCCGAATGGGTTTTCAGTTTTCTAAATTTAATCAGGCTGTTTTTAGCTTTTTCAATTGAAGTGAACTCAGGAGCTTTTTTTTTTCGGAGACCCATATTCGTGAGGATCAGAGTAGGGTATTTGTTTTTCCTTGTTTGTGCTTTTAGGCAAATGACTTAAGTTACTTGATATATTTGTAGTGAATGGAAGAAATCAGTGCATTCAATATGCCTAGTTTTTTCAAGAATATTGCAAGTGTGTAATCTTCCATTTATTTTGTTTTTCTATCGAAACCTGGCAATATCAGTGAGAGTAGCAAATAGATTCTCTTATTTCCTGTACGAGCATTTGGTTATTAATATTATTTCATCTGCAGGATTTTATCAGCAGTGACAGAATAGACGTCCACATTAAAGTTGCTGCATTTATTCCTGCGGATGACTAATATACCTCACCGAGGACCTTAGCCTAAGATCAGTATAATATCTGTGTGCTCTGAAGACTTTTACACATACACACACAATTTTTTTATTCTGTTTAGTTCCCGATTCCAACAAAAAGAGTGAGCAGCTGCAGCTCGACCAATCCTGCTTATAGAGTTGTGTATTCTTTCAAAGTTATTTGTTTTAGATAAACCGGTATCAACGCTTCAAGTGCATTAGGGAGCTCAGTCTCGGGTTACTCCCCCTCTTATAGCCAAACACGACCACCTAAATCACACGGCCAGGACGGTGAGCTTACATCTAGGAAAAGTTTCCCTGTGTCAGGGACGCAAAAAACGAGGAACCTGATCTACCGTATATGTACTTTCGCATGGTACTTATCCATAATAGCACATTCGTCTTTGCTCACTATTGCTCTCAGGACGAATGGATGGTAATCTTCGACCGAATATCTGAGAAGATTGATATATCTTCACTCACTTTCCCTCGGCAAGCTTCCATATATGCGGTGACTTCAATATCTACCATAAAGAATGGCCAGTCCACTCCAACAAAACAGATGATGAAGGCAGATATTGCAGAGACTTTTCCATCGACTCTGAACTAGCCCAAATCATCGGAGAACCAAACCGGGTCCCGGACGCGGCAGGACATAAGAAAAACCTCCTAGATATCTTTTGAATCCCCTGCCCTGATAAGTGTTTAGCAAAGGTTTTACTCCATTTCACGTCAGACCATTCCCTAATTTGTGTCGATTTTTGCCGAACCTAAGCTATTCCCTGATGTACTGTGCCAAAGAACGATTTTTCGCTATGTGAAGGCAAAGCTGCTGCCATTGTCACTGATTGGATACTTTCTGGAATGGAGAGTTTTATACCAAAAATGATTCCATCAAAACCCTAACAGTCAACCCTGGTTCCCCACCCCTAAATGCGCTGCAGCCATATCTTACCGAAACCGCTGCCTCAATATCTATCGCAAGGAACAATGTAGTTTGGCCCTCACTGCATTCAGAACTGCTTCAAATGCTACAAAACTTTCTAGAAAACGTCATGTGCTGCTACGTGTTAGTAGTGCAGACCAAGTTCGAAAAGAAAAACAAATTCTAGAAGAATACCTACATGAAGAATACCAACTAGATCATGAACAGAGGTAAAGCGGTTGTACCCATAATTATAAATGGCCGCGCGATCATTTCTTTCTCGGAATATGCGAACCTCTTCGCCTTGATCTTTGCCTCTAACTCGACGATAGACAACAAAAACCATTCCCTCCTCAACTTCCCAATCTCACTGAGCACAATTTCAATAATATTACAAATACAGCACGAGAAGTCTCTAGATTTTTCAAAGGCTTTGATCCTAACAAAGCCACTGGCCCGGTGGTTGTCCTTAAGAATATCAACCAGGAATTACCCCCAATCCTAGTGAAGTTATTTAACTGCTGCTTGAAAGAGAAATTTGTGGAACGCATCAAGAGTATACACGGTTTTCAAGAAACCCTCCCTTCACAGACCCATCAGTTTCCTCAGTATCATCAGAAAGCTTTTTGAGGCCATAATCAATAAGAAGGTCGTCGTGCACCTAAAGAAAAACAAACTCTTCAGCGGCGAGCACTATGACTTTCAATCGTCCTAATCCACTGCCGACGTTCTAGTGATGCTTTTTACAATAAACACACCCTGAAGAGTCTTCTCGGTCATAAAATCCTTCCTAATTGGTAGATCCCTGAATAGCAACCACCGGAGACCTAAATAAACGTTTCTTTATTATAATCTGATTGTGTATATATTGTCTTTTACAAGATTTCACTCTCCCTTGCCCATTTTTTTGCTTCAAATGAATCTAATTTGTCGCGGAGTTCAGAGCAGCAACAGATCTTAACGTTTATTTCAACTTAATTTTTATTGAAATAAAACAAAATAAATAGAAAAACATGTCTATTTTTCCTCAGTTTCTTCTTTAAATAATTTTATAATTTTTAACTTAATATAGATTAAATTTAAAATTTAAAATTGGTAATTTTGAATTTTATAGTATAATTTAATATTTATTAGTTAGAATGAATTCTATTTTAGTCTAACCCTAACATTAAAGCATTAAATAATTATTATAACCTAAATCTGTTGTCAAGTTTTTTTGAATTATTATATACTTGTATTTTGATTGGTTATTCCAGCTTATGTAACAGCGAGGGATGTTAGATTGATTCGAATCTTTTAAAACCCGTTATTCTATGAAGTTGCAAAAATAATGACGTAATAATGTCGTTTTTTGACGTAACGTCAAAAAACGACATTATTACGTCATTATTTTTGCACCAACCTAATATATTCAACTCCATCACTTGATAAGACACCAGAAGTATTGACACAAAATGGCTATTTTTGTAGTGATTTTATAACATATTTATGTTATAATTTTCGAATAAATAATTATATTTGGTCTACTCCGTATTGAGAAATCTTTTAAGAATAGGATTTGTTGGTTATTGGAATCTATTCCGTATACACCAATCCTATAGTTGTACATATATATATATATATATATATATATATATATATATATATATATATATATATATATTATAAACAGTAATGTATCTATGTCGCAGAAGCTGGCATTGTACTTGAAAAGTCATTAAATTTCTAATATGAAAAGACAATTATTGCACCTTTTTTGAAATTGTCTTTCTTCCTAACAAAAGATGTGATTTTATTTCATAATATATTTCATATATTCAATTTAGCTTTTTTTGAGAATTTTTGTAACTTGAACAGAGGAATATTGATCGAAAAGTTTTTCTCGGATAATTTGTTGCATGCAAACGAGAAAAGCAAATCACATTTTTTTAATGTAATCAGTATTCTCTTCAATGCAATCTAATTTAGATATCGATTCATTTAACAAATCAAATTACAATTTCAATGTAAACCTTGCATTTAAAAATAAATCTATTTGAAAGAATTTAAACTCAACAAACTTTTATATATTTCAGAAAACTCTTGGATTTAAAAAAAAGTTTAAGCTATTATCTCATCAATTTCAATAATTAGGTTATTTGAAAGTCTATCCATTATTTGGTTGAATATATTCTTTAGAATATTTATCAGTCCATATTTCTTTACAATATTTATCAGCCTGTATTTCTCTACAATATTTCTGAGTTTATAATTCTTTACAATATTTATCAAAGAAATATAGACTGATAAATATTGTAAAGAAATATGGAATGATATATATTATAAAGAAATATGAAGTGATAAATATTGTAAAGAAATATTTATCAGTCCCTATTTCTTTAGAACATATATCAATTCATATTTGTCATTTGAAAAGTAGTTCTTTTTTATAATACGCTTTGCTTTAGTAGATAATAAAAATCACATCTTAATGTTACTTTATCTTTGTCTGATTGCAACGTGGTAACTACTTTATATGGAAATAGAAATAAGTTTTGACCATTCAATCAGTCAGTTAATTGCCATTCTTGATACACGCTTGGACGACCGTGTCTCATTCGATGCATGTCTGACGAGGCGGAAGATTTTTCACATTAGATTGCAATTTCTTTCTGTGGCATACTTGTTACCACCCAAAGCTATAGAACCAAGTATGTTCTGCTAATCAAACCATAGTTGTGGGGAGATGTGATGGATTCATACTTTTCCCATGGTTATTTCTTCGTAAGTGAATATAAGCAACTCGACTGGATTTTGAACTCGGCTCTCCGATTTTTCATTCCAATCCGATATCCATTACACAACAACTCACACGATCTTTTATTAATCTGATAAAATTGTCCTTTTTTGTGGCGCTCAACTAATAAAAATATGTTGAGTCATAAATAATTTCGTTTTTTATCAAATTCATTCTTATAAAAAGTAAAATAAAATTATATTTTATTCACTCATATATTCACCATTATTTGCAATGCCCTGTTGTCACTTAACTTGCATCTCTTCGACAATTTTTAACTTGTAAGATTCCGTGGGTTTTATAGGAGAGGTTTTTGACAAACTCTTGAATCTTGTTTTCAAGAGGAAAAAAAAACAACTTTTCCCTATCTACGCGTTTTGCAACAACCTAGGCGAGCCATCATTTTATTTTTTTTTTTTTTTGTGCATGGTCAGGAGAATATGGTGATTGGGACAAACTAAGTTCCAAAAATATTTCCTGCGTTATTCTTGCAGTAAGTGTGTTGCCATGAAGTAAAACATTTTTCTATTATCGAATGCAGGAAGCTTTTCGACCAAACTTTATGGACACGTTAATGCTGCTAGCCATATAAATGTGCATTTAGTGTTTCATTGCGTTTTAAGTCATCTAAATGAATAATACCACAACGATTCCACCACACGCACAATATTACTCTTCTTTCGTGGAGTTCAGCTGTTGGGGTCGGTTGCTGAAATTTAATCTTATCAATCCCTTTGCTTTGCATGTAACCCATTTTTTATCACTTATTATAATATGTTTAAGTGATGGTTTGGTACATTAGCCATTACAACTGTTTCCGCAAAATAGGAATTACTTATGACTCAACCTAATATAACAAAATGCTGTTATTAATATATTCTTAATATTACAGTAATAATATTGGTTGTAATATTACAGTTCAAATTATTTTTATTGTACTTATTCCTATTAATACTTATAGCATTAATGCAACAGTGTTACCCAATGTCCAGTGATAATTGCCAACGATATTCTCCAGTGATCTGCTAAATACAAATACAATTCAACTAGATACATTTAGCACAATAATAATTGTAGAGAGAGAGAGGAGGAAGAGAGTTAACAATTCCCAGCTATAAAACACTATATTTTTCCTCATTTTCGCTTGCGAGGGACAAGTGCTTGCAAACCGTACTAATAAACTCTGCACTAGCAGAGGTGTCACTTTTTTCACAATCGCTCTAATGGCATCGTTATCAGGAAAAAGTTGTCCTCATAGTTTCATCTTTCATTGGTGCTGACACATAAAAGTCGGAAGGCGCCAAATCTTATCTATACAATGAATTGTTTCAGGACAGTCCAAGTAGAATGTGCAATGTGATCAATGGTCTTCAAATTGGTGTGAAGCCAAACTTTTTCATGTTGCAAGCTAAATCTTATCTTATTAGACCTGAATGTGAAAATTCAGACTTTCAGATTAGAGTTGATGACTTGATCTAGGTTTGAGGAAATCTAGGAGAATGACGCCTTTCATGTATCAAAACCCAGTGCACAACTCTTTTCTTCATCATGGTTGCGTTTTCAATTTTTTCTTTGTTTGTAAATCTGCTTGTTACACCTCCACTGTCTGATAATTTAATTCCGTCTGGTAGTAGTGACATCACATCGATGAGTTCGAATCTCACCCTCGACGCCACTGTTGTAATGTTGTCTTTGTTCAAAATAGCCCAAAATTAGAAAGGCCGCATTTAGAGAGAGTATCGAAGGAACTGAAGACTAGGCAGAGAAAAAAAAAGAACTTTATTAAATACTCATATATATAACATAATAACTTGAGTAAATCAACCTCTTCAAATCCCCCTCTAATGTGGCTACTTGCCATATTTGTAAGTAGGAGCAGTTCGTTGGCACATTAGTAGGGAAGAGAAGGAATTACGCTGCGTCATACTCTACAACAGATAAAGATTAGGTTCAGAAAACTGTCACCCTCCGACCCCTCAATAGTTCAGTAAGTCCTGATTTGCTTTAGGTGATCTATTTTTTCTTGCTTGATTTACCGAATGGAATTTCTGGTGCATATTTTGCGATATTCCAATGTTTCCAAAAATGTTTCCAACTGTAAACGTTCATCTAGCATCGATGAATGTCAATGTGAGCAGTTTTTTCGTATAGAGATGACATGTCAGTTTTGTACGCATTTTCATGTCAGATGGCCTTTTGCCAGACTGCCTCTCAGCTGTTATCTTTACCATGACAATAAAAATATGGATTACTCGCGAGGACAGATGCTATTAACCAACATAATAAAATACCTTATTTTAGAAGTAACCCTCGTATTAATCATAATAAATGATTTTCTTAACCACTAATACAACACGGTTATCGGATTAATTTTAACCTATACGTTGTCTAATTAAAGTTTCAAATCGACCTTTACTATTTTTTAGTTCATAACTGATCTCCAACTGAAGAAATAAGCAAGTGGTTTAATCATGAAACAAAAATGATTTTTGATGCTGGCAAAATGAAAAGAAACTAATGTCAAATAGAAAAGACTGTATATAAATAATAATAATTTTATACAACTACCAGGAAAGCAGTTCATGTACTTAGAACAGAGCCTATATCAGATAATATCACTGGAACCAGTCATGGTTTCAAATCTTAACAATAATCCAGAAATATTGGTCATACCTTTCGATATTAAAAAGCTTCATTATTTTGTTTAATTTTTGGCTTTTCTTTTTGTCCCAGTAACATGCAGATTCAAGTAGATGAAACCTCTGGATCATGGATCATAATCCATTCTGTGTTATTCTTATAATTTCTTCTATTTTCCATGATCTTATCCAAAAATTATCTCCCTCTTTCATTTGTTCTATAAGCTCCGTTCATTTCTACATGCAATTATAGATTTTAGTTAGTAAGAAAATGGTACTTTGTTTATAAAGTCTTTTTCGTTTTCATATCTCCCTTTTCTTTGTGATTTTAGTTGGATGCGTTTTTGGAACTTGTTTATAGTTGCTCTGTCGTTTCTTTAAAAATATTATATTTCATCCTTCAAAATCTTAATATTTTAACTTTCATCTAATATTGAGACATCTACTAGCAGAACTGCAATCTCTTTCTATAGCTCATTTTGTCATAATTTGGTTGCACTTTTTCATTTTTTCTTCTTATATCGTTTGTTTGTATTGCTTTAATGATTTTATTGTTTCTGATAATTTTCTGGTCTATTGTCAACTATAGTGTTTATTAGTCTTTCGGATTGATCATTATTCAGTATACCAACTTACATCTACATTTAACATTTTCTTCAAATTTAAAGAATTCTACATCACTCAACTGCTTTCTTTTAATGATGTTCTTTTTTTATATTAGTTTATTAACAGCTATATTTTTACATTCTAGAATGTACTATTGGTAACACTGTACATTTAGTATTTTTCCTGAATATTCAGGTGGTCTAATGGATAGCTGCTCGGAACAAGAAATTAGTAGCAAGGCCTCTGATCTGGAGGTTTTGAGGAGCGTGGAACCACCTCTTAATTGCTGGTGTTCCCAGGTCCACCTTGACCCGGGGTGGTAGCACCTGTTAGGGTCCCAGCTATGGGCAAATAGTGAACTCCTAGTTTTCCAGGTTTTGCTCACGTCCTGGGTATGACGGTAAACTACATCCGCATCCTGGGTATGACGGTAAACTACATCCGCGTCCTGAGTATGGCGATAAACTGCATCCAACAGCAGGGTCTCAGATAATGTTTTCAGAAAAATAATGCTGCCAGCTCTAAGTTTTTGAAACAATAATGTTGCCAGCTCAAATTTTTTTTGTAAAAAAGTAGTGTTGCCAGCTATACGTTTTTTGTAAAAAGAAAAATAATGTTGCCAGCTATACGTTTTTTTGTAAAAGAAGAATGTTGTCAGCTATACGTTTTTTTTTGTAAAGGAATAATGTTGCCAGCTATACGTTTTTTTTTGTTTTTTTTAAACAATAATGTTGCCAGCTATACATTTTTTATTCCATACAAAATAGGCATTTAAAATTCATATAAACTGGATTTGGCATTAAATAACCCACAGTGGTTGATATGCCATAAAACCCAAACAAACAAGAAATTAGTAGAGCCAAGTTCAAGTCGCTGATGCTTCATTCACTTACGAGCAAATATCGTTGACAAATAATCTGGATGAACCTCTTCTCCCTTCACTTATGGATTAAATAGGACTTTTATCTGGAAAATCATTGTTATCACAAAAAGACTGTTAAAGCAATATTCGATAATCAAAGAAATGATTCTTATTATATCCCAAATATGTTTCTGTTTTGAATAAACAAAGGCTTGATAAGCAGTAAAAAAAAAAAACAAATCTATTATCTTTAGTTATTAGGACGTTTAAATCGTATGAGTGCCGAAATGAAATGTGCTTTTCCATTAATGATTCTAATATCACCATTTTGTTCTATCTGTACGTGATGTCATTCGTTTTGTAATACGGTATGTTATATATATATATATATATATATATATATATATATATATATATATATATATATATATTATATTTTATATATAAGAACAAAATCTGATAAAATGACTCGTAAGTCTAATGTAAGTTAAATGTAATTTGAATATTTAAATTATTAGGTTGGTGCAAAAATAATGAGGTAATAATGTCGTTTTTGACGTTAAAAAATACGTCAAAAAACGACATTATTACGTCATTATTTTTGCACCAACCTAATATTTATAACATACATAATAATTACACATTACATTTATATTTCATCCGTTGGAGAAATAATATAAATTTTAATATCAGCAAGATTAAAATGATCCATAATTTTAAGTTAAAATAATTTAAATTTATCTTTCATACGTTGGAATTTTCAAGATAGGAACGGAGCCTAATGTGTCAATGATGATAAGGACTATGGATGTATCTACGTCGTAAAAAAATATTTGCGTATATTTCTTTTCGACAGTTTTTATTAACCGCTTGTTATTACATTTCGCATACCGAAAATATATATGAAAAAATAAAGTGTGTATAGTTTGATCTCTGTCTGTTAAAATGGATAACACAGTTTGATGCAAACACAGATCGTAAGTTCAAAAATTCTTGTAATATTTTACTGTCTTTTTTAATTTAAACTTTGATTTTAGATGTGGGAATATAGCACAAAGCTCGTCGTAAAAAAAAAGAAGAAAATACTTTAAATAATTAAATGACAAAAATGTCTTTCTTTATACACAGAAGATGCCAAGATCAAATGAATAATTTTATTATTTTCTTAATCATAATACATATATGCTAATGTATTGTTTTTAAGAAGACGATAATTCTATATGAAATCTCGGATTCATTCAAATTTATTAAAACTTGGATCAAAATCTGCAATATCTCTAAATTACACTTGCTCCATTTTATTTTATCCGAATAACATTTTTCTGATTGATCTTCTTCTTTGTGCCATGCACCTTCAGTGTCTAGGCGATCATGGTTCTTCACTATTTCTTATCCTTATCTTATTATGGGAATATTTGTCTTTTTACTATCTCTCCCACTCCTTGTCTTGCCGTCCATTTACACAAGTCCGTTAAGTGGGTTACTCATTTTTCCCCTCTACCATTTTTGTTTTCAGAATGCCCTGTGAATGTCAAATTCCCCATGTCCTGTTTTCTCATCATCTGTACCAAAACGTATTTTTTTTTGTTTTTTGTTTCCATTTTCCTTAAAGTTTATGGTATTCTCAGCCTCCTTCTGTAGAACCACATCTCTGTTGCCTCAAGTCTCTTCACCTGTGAGTAAATTGTTCGGCATTCAGCGTCATATAAGATTCTTGTTCTTACGAAATTTTCCTGTTTTTATTATTATTATTATTATTATTATTATTATTATTATTATTATTATTATTATTTGTTTCTTCTTTCTCTTTCCCACTGTGCCTTCTGGTTTCTGTCTCACATTTTTAAATGACTTCTCGATAGTTAAATTCTTAGTACTTTTTAGATTACAGTATCATTTCGTAGTTCGCATCTTCTGTTGAGGTTCTGCTAACGACCACATTCTCTCTTCTTCTAACATGGTTAGTCCTTTCTTCCGCTTTCCTTTAATATCTTGTCTCTGACTTTCTGTTTCTGTCATGCCTGCTGAGGTATAAGCACATTTTTTTTGTCTTTTTTTTATTGAAAGCAACATTTTTAAGGACAATTTGCAAGGTTTACAAACCTTCTATAAAATATTTGAGTGTTAAAAGCTTACAAAGAAGCTTCTGAATCCACCTTAGACAAGATGATGCTTTAAATTGAGCACTTTCTTCATTTGCTACAACAGCCGTTTTTATATTCGCGGATTGGCATATATTGGCTTTAACATTGTCTTTTCCCCTTTTATTGCTACCCATATTATTTCGTTGCAAACTCTCGAACAATAAGATTTGTTTCATAAAGGAAAGGCGGCTTCATTAGGGAATGACAAAGAATTATATACACTCATATATGGAATACCAATATGATGTATATCAGCCTTCGTTGGTTCAAGAGAAAAGTCACATTGACTATAATAATTCTCGTGGGAAGCATGGACACATTTTGTTTCTTCCCGTTTTATGGGGTTAGGTGAGCATGATCAGTAATTGAATTTGGTGAAGCGAAACGTTTAAATAACTTTTTTATCAGGATTTTCCTTATGCTGGCTTTAGATATTTTGGATCAATTAAAAACTTTCATTTTATTTTATAACAATATATGCAAGAAATCATAACTATTCTCTCTCTCCCCCCCTCTCTTTACATACATACATACGTATATATATATATATATATATATATATATATATATATATATATATATATATATATATAATATGGGGGTGCGTGCGTGTGTGTTTGTGTGTATGGTGTAAAAGCAAAATCTTCAAAATTGTGTAACACCCAAATTGTACAATTTTTAGATTATTCTTTCAACCGTTGTATCTTAAAAATGATTAAAGATATTTTACTGGAATTTTTCCGCGGTTTATATAACACTGTTGAAATCTACTTTGAGCAATAAGAATGTATAATTACTCTCCAAGCTTAACAGAAGAATCGTGATGAAATCGATCATAAACGAAAATGATATGTTCATCATTAATTAATCATAGCTAAGGATCGGAAGCACATGAATGATTGAAATAAAGTTCTCATATATATATATATATATATATATATATATATATATATATATATTCTAGCATCATTTTCCAACTTATTCAAGATGATCTTCGCCCTGTTTAATCTTCTAACTTTCTCACAGGTTTCACATACAATTTTATTTTCAAGTCTTTTTCCACTGCTCTTTGGACTATCATAGCTGAAACTTTTCTCTCAAGCTCCAAATGTCTTACGGATTAAGTTGAATCGTTTGTAATTGATTGTTTGAGTTGAAATGATGATCCCTCTTCCTGTTGTGACCTCGTGATCTAGTTTTCATCTCTACTCTTCCCTCATTTTTAAACTTACTCTCCGTTCTCATGATGCTTCTTGAAAAGGACTTTGAAGATGGAAGCCTGAATATGAATGTTCTTACCATTACTGGAGGATTGAATGATGTTTTTCCTCTCACCATTGCTCAGTTGGGAAAACAATGGGTCTGATACAAAACGAATTTTACTTGTTCTCTTTATAACTGAATAACTAAAAGGGTTTTTCAGTTATTCTTGAGAAAAATGATGTCAACATGGCTAAAAATCTTCTCGGAAACCCTGGAAAAGAAACTCATTTAAGTGTTTTTGTAGATGTTAAACATTATGCTGTTACACGATTTGGACAATTTTGCTGTTACCCCTAGTATATATATATATATATATATATATATATATATATATATATATATATATACACACACAGAGAAAGAAAGAAAGAGAGCAAGAAAGAGAGCAAGAAAGAGAGACAGGGACAGGGACAAAGAAATGGAAAAAAAAGGAAGAAAGAGTTTTACATATGTAAAAGATGTATATATGTAGATATGTATATATTATTAAAAACATATTTTATAAAAATTCATACGTGTACATCTATTTTATGAGAACTTCAATGAAAATTCTATCTATATATCAATCTATCTATCTATCTATCCTTTCAAAATCTTTAAATATTTCTAGAACAACATTTGGGTGGTGATAAACGTTATTTATTTATCAATGTTATCCATCTTTCACCCAATTCAGATAACCTTTTTTTTTACTTTTTGGTGCATTGTAACTTATTTTCTATTTTACTTACTTCATCACGCCTTTATGACAACGAATGATTATGACCTATTTCTAACAGTTGCCCATAATCAGGAAAGTTATCAAGAAACTAGAGACAATACATTTTCGTAAAAACACTTAAACGAAGTAAAACAAACAAGGAATTAAATTATAAAAAAATCTAATCATCAGATTGATCAGCCGACGAAGACAAGTTTCCTTTGTATCTGATAAATTGGCTGCTTTTCTAAAGAACACAGATGAGTGATTCTACAAGTATGTCCGTAACTCGTGAATAGATATGTCTGTTCATTCTCGTTGACGCAAAACTGCATTTTAATATTTAGTGCTGCACTGAAAAAGAGTAAGTGATAAGTAAGGACACAGCTCACCTGATTAAAAACAATATCTACTATATACACGGAGCCTCTGAATTAAGATCTAAAAAATAGATTATAAAAACAAAATTTTATCATGAACTGGGTGCTTCAAAAAAATTCCAACTGTATGTGTTTTCACCAGATTTTGCAAAATTAGTCATTCCAGGAATTTTTCACTATGACATATATATATATATATATATATATATATATATATATATATATATATATATATATATATATATAAAGAGAGAGAGAGAAAGAGAGAGAGAAGAGAAGGGTAAATTGTCACCATTTTATATTTTTAATTTCGTGCATGGACGTTGTTTGTTTTTTTTTTATTATTTTTGTCGACTGCACTCTATAGTAAGGTCAGTTGAGTACCGTCTCTGAGAAAAAGAGCAACATGACGCAAATCACTCCGCAAAAAACTTCGAAACAACATGCTGTACAGCTTGGCATTCGTGCCGGAAGCTCCAATACGAATATTCCAGCATGTTTGGGTGTCAATCTGAGGGCAGTGCAGAGGATTAGGATGAGTGTAAGTGTGATTACGAAAGTGTTCGACGTGATCACTTGAGATGGCGAGGTTATGCCTCCATTCATCTTCCCAAAGGCTCTCATACTCAAAGCGGAAGCTTACATTAAATGCCTTGTGGACTGTGCACCATGCTACAGAAACAGGAGAATCTGGTCATGGCTGTTAGACAATTTCTGCGACCACGTCACACTTCACAACTGGCCACCTAACTCCTTGTAACACCAACAAGGCAATGATTATGGCAGCATTAACCATCTTAAACAACGAGACCGCCTAGAAGAGATACAGGAGATTCCGAAGTCGTGTAGAGGCCATGGTTGAAGCCAATGGCGAATTTATTGAATACATTTATTATTTAGTATTTCAAGATATATTTGTGTAATTTTGGTAAATATGTCTGTTAAAATGAGATGTCAGTGTTATATTCATTTTTGCTTAATTTGGACGACAATTTATCCATCGCAACCTGTATATGTATTTAAAATATATTTGTGTTGACTAACATTTAACACCATTTTGAAATTTAGCAAGTTGCAATTTTACAATCTCTGCCTATCGCGGTTAATGTTAAAAAAAATTATAGCGCGTTCACGCATGTTTTGCAAAATCAGTATCACAATGATTACATTTGCTTTAAGTTTGTCTTTGCAATCGACCCCTGAGGATGATCTCGAAGGAGATCGAAAGTACTTGGGTTAACAAAAAATACGTAGACTTCCTTGATAAATTTCAACTTAACATCAAGAAAATAATTAAAGGACTAGAAAGGATTATTATAAAAATAGACATAACATGTCTATATTATTTAATAAAATATGGTTGAATGAATATATGCTGCCTAAATACACACACATATCTATATATATATATATATATATATATATATATATAGATAGATAGATAGATAGATAGATAGATAGATAGACAGATAAATAGATATAAATATTATGGATGTGCGCTTAGCATAGCGTTTATCGACGGGCAAAATGCTAATGGCGAATCCGCTGCGTTCCCTTCCGTACAAATGCCAATAGAAAGTTATGAATCTCTCTCTTCCTACCATCAACAAGTGGTCACTGGCAGAGCAGACTGAGCACTCTAGATTTGTTTGGCGACCATTCTCGGTAAAGGATAACTCTGAATTCCGCATTGGCGTAGTAATACCAAGTCCACTTCATAAAAAACCTACTTGCTACAGAACCTACTGCAGCAACACCTGTCGTAGTGCAGCTGTGACAATATACCTTACCAGTGCTCTACAAGGTTAGAGTGTTGTTTGTGATGTGCTCATCAATATGTGCACAAATTTTGACACGTAAAATGTCAACCTCCGAGAGATATAGACATAATTAAATAGATCATTAACTTATTCTATCGTAACCAGAGACACCTTAATTATAAACACAATGAAAAAGTAATTAAAATATGTTTTGCTAGAACATATCGCTTGACAATCACAACATATATCTAAGAATTATCATTTACTATAAAAAGTACAAAACGTTTATTATCAATAACTAGGGACCTCAAAAATCTTCCCATGTAAAACGAAATAATGTGTTTTTTATGAATTCACATACCCTCTGAGAAGTGACATTTCTAATAACAACTTTCAAAAAATGGCATTAAATTCTTACATCACCCTCACATACACCACACTTTCTCGTAGGCTGACTTGTTACTTGTCGAAACTTATTGCAACACATGCATATATCGATCATCACATCACGGACAACTAAAATTACCAAGATAAGATAGATATTAATAGATAATATCAAAAACACGATACAACACCCAATGAAAGGGAAAATCCTAGAATATATTATTATACAAAATGAACAACCCATAATATATAATATATTTTTCACCACAGGAGATGGTATACTGAAGTACATATAAAATATTTGATATGCTTAATAATGATAATAATAAAACATAATATTTTAGGCATTCTTTTTTATGCAGTTTTGGTACCTTTATTCGTTATATATCACTTTAAATTGATTCAAACTTTCAGCTCTCTATAAAATGCCATGGTGTCTCCAACAGAATATTACCTACTAAACTGACAGTACATGGTTCTTGATAATGGCGGAGAGAGTTGAAACTTCTGGTACAAAAACAACAAAACAAAAATGAACTTCGGGCTGTTTATTCCCTATTTTGATTCTGATATTCAACATGTTATTCGAAAAATACAATAAAAAATAAAGAGATATCCCTTGAAAACCTCAAATTATGATAAAAGGAGGAAATGGATTTCATAATTACTGACAAAAATAATACGCTGAAAATATAACCGTCATAGGATTTAACCATAAAATAATAGTTGCAGATTCAAATGTGACTTTAAAATTAAGAGAAACAAAATGGTATTGATTATATTAAATGTTTCCAAATTTCCTGTTGCTGCTGTTCAAATTCCTCAAGTGATGTAATTTCTGCTATTTGGTATAATTCTTTGTTTGTGATTATGTAGCACCAGAACATAAGGTTAAAAAAAAGATGTATTCGCCAAGATTCACAGGTTTCTCGTTCAAAGTCATTTTCAACGACTGATCTTAGAAAGCTGTTGTATACAAATGATAATTTAAATATTTCTGAACGGGTTTGGCGCCATTCATGTCAAAACAATGATTCTAAAAAAAATAAAATATATCCTAATAAAATTAGACTGAACATCAGAGAGGGATCAAGAGCAGATTCCTAATTTTGTTAAGGAATGAAAATGATATAAAATATACGAATAGGGAATTGAGACCTAAGTATCGCGTCGGATTCTTCTATCAATGCGGTGCATCAACTCGACGTGACATCGATTTCACAAGTATTCGTAAGATTTTGGCATAGATGTTGAATTATACCGTCTTCATGGTTATCCACAGATTCCTGATATTTGTAGCTGTCGGGTATTGCGTACTAATTAACCTCTCTACCACGTCCTAAATATGTTCCATTATACAAACGTGGTACTTCTACCAATCGTTGCAAGTCTCACAAGCTCAAATTAGCGAGGTCACGGGCCTAGTTGATTCGCAATGTCCTGTTAGGTGATGTCATGTGTTCCCATACCCACTGGAAGCTAAAGGACGATGAACTTACCTGCTGGATATGTGTTTGGTACTTCCAGCAATAAATGCAGCAAGTTTCCGCTGATCAAAATTATAAAAAAGGTCAAGACGTCAGCCACTGCGCTATTCATAGTGGGCGGTAATGTCTCCTCTCAGAATGACTCACATGCTATCAGAACACAACAGATTTAGCCAAGGTATAGTGGTAATTACCATTACCTTTAAATCCTGCTAACATAGGGCTTTTAGCACGTCAGTGTACATTGGAAACTTCAGATTAAAATTTAGCTGAAAACTTTTTATCAGACTACGAACTTATCTATTCACACTCATTTGAGAGAAGTCTGTGTGTGTTTATATGAGCCTACAACTATTATAAGTTATATATATATATATATATATATATATATATATATATATATATATATATATATATATATTCGCACATTAAAATTCATATAATATATACTCATATATATACACACACACACACACACATATATATGCATGACAGGAAACCAGTTCCAGGGATTAACAATTATGTTGAATTATTCATAGATTTTTTTCCTGAGAAATAAACATTTTTAAAAATTCAAACCTTATGCAGTAGGCATTCTGCTTCCTATATTAAAACTCCAAAGTCAGCAGTAAGTGCATTTCTTAAAGTTTCCGTATACGGAGAAAATGACTGCTTAGCATCTTACTTAAGTGCAAGCTTTTATTTCTCTTGTGGTTCTGTTAACATCAAAGGCATGTAAAATTGCATGCGTTAAGGCGTTTATATTTGATACGAGATTAATTAACCTTTTGGCCAATATTGTGAATATTGTGAATTAGAGATATGCTTCACGGATATCAACGCATGGAAAATCGAATTTATATTTATGATGAAAGTAAAACCATAAAAATACTTATTAAAATTATATCAGCTAACTACATGTTTTGAACAGAGATTTGATTTAAAAACATTTTCTATCTTTGAAATTCACACAAAAATCTTTCATGCATATCACTTCGCACCAACTTAGAATATCTAAGAGAAATCTTTTAGAAATACGACTGAAAATAATCTTTTCCATATACACTACACGAAGCTCTTTATTATAAAATAGTTCCTGAGAACCGTATTATCCCTTCAAAAACAGCTTCTTTAAGAGTTGCATACATTTTCTGGAGGTTAGAAATATTGGGATCTGGTCATAATTAATTATTCTAGAACCAAAAATTGTTGTTAGAATAATAGAGATAAGCAGTAAATTTAATTAGAGGAAGAACAAAAAAAACAAATGAACACATTACTGCAGAAAACTTATATAATAGAAAGCACATGGAATATAAGGGCGAGGCACAATTATTTATCAGAGATAAGCAAGTCGATGGAGAAATATTGAAGATAAAGACGGCGTTAAACTCCTGATATCAGAAGCAGGCATAATTACCAATGAAAATAGTGAATCACAATGCTTAAAGTCCCCCTCATCTCTTCTGTACTACAGATTTAATCGATACAATAATCAATCAATGAAGCTACAGGTATTTATAGCATGCAGATATAGTATGAAAACTGACCGCTGTTGATATGGAGTGGCTGGCAAAATGCCTATACTTTGGCCTGAAGTGACTACAGTTTGTTGATCCTAAAACTAATGTATTTTCTAACCTCGCAATCATACGATGAGCTAATAACATGTTAATGATATTTACACTTTGCTACCAAAGACGATTTTACAAGTGCATTGACTGTTGTAAGCGTGTTTATGCTGAGGACTAAGTGCTTCAGTTCGACTTAAAACTATTCTAGCATTTTTTTAATTCACTCTCTGAAAATTTAAAACACCTATTCGTTATTCCAATAAAACGCGGGATACAATATGAAACAATGGAATCAGGTGTCATTTGCTTAGACAGCTATAATTCAAACGCGTAAAATTTTAATTGAAACTTGTAGGATTGAAGAGATGCCTCCAAAAACAATAGGCGTTGAAAAGTTTCTTAAAAGCAATTTAATGTTTTAATCTAGTGAAATGAACAATGAGCATCAACTCCACAATGCATTATTATAAAGACTAATATATTGCAGTTAGTGCTTTTAAAGATTGTACGCATTACAAATTCACGATTTTATTCTTCATATTTCATAGAAATTAAAGAATCATTTCATTAACGCTTAATCGTTTTCCCTTCTTTGTTACAGTCGAGGGCTTAAATCTTTTCTCAAATGAACCGTTCTACTGTCATATCAGAATTATTGATTGTGAGTTTATCTTACACAGGTTGTTCAAATTCCCCTAATTATCGGGTAGATGTTTCTATGTCTGACTATAGAAATAAGTATTTGTGTGAAAGTGAACGGCTGGAATTTGAACTCGACACACCAATCCCACATCCGTGCTAACTTCTACGCTATGTCTACAGATATCTGTATATATAAGGAAGGGGCTTAAAAGGTATCGTTTCATGCCATGCTGTCTTACTTCTCGCAGTTCCTTAGAATCAATGGTACTGCTTACAGCGCGGGTTATAGAAAGTATGACTTCAGCGTCAATGCCACCTCCTACATAGAGATAATGTATCGAGGAAGATAACCATACATGTCCAACCAATATTTCTCCTAGCAGGTCATGTGACACAATGGTGAAAAATTAGCTCTCCTGTAATCCTCACATGTATAATCTCGTAACATTTGTATCCTCTAGACTCAAGAGAGTCCTCCATAGATGAGATCAACTAGCGGCTCCACAATACCAAGAAATCTTTGAAGGCTACCATCGTGAATATGAAAGCTAACATTAACAAGAATCACGTGATCCGAATATGCAATTGCTACCGACGCCTTATCAGGGCCGTCCATGAAGCTAGCTAAAATTTTATTGAATAATCTTTTTGTCGGTGTTTTAAAGTTGAACTGATGCACAATTTTAAGACAGTTTGACTATTTTCCTTTATAATTTATTCTCAATTACCTGGCGCTCCTTGTATGTGTCTAAATAACTGAGGTAAATTTTATTAGATTTTTTATTGAATTTGAAAAATTAATAATAAACTTCGCTAAGAATATTTTAGATATTTTGGCTTTATCTTAATTTAGTTTCATTTATATTTATGTTTTTATTCTTACAGTTTATATACAAATGCAAAAGGGTATATACCTGTGTGTCACAGATTATGCAAATCGTTTAAGTATGTCACAAAGAACTGTTGAAACTGCTTGGTAACCTTGACATATTTGGGAAGAATATAATCCAGAATCTATACTGGCAACCAACTGCCCGCATACGCGTAGAAACAAAAAAAATAGAACGTGGTATAAAAAAAGGACGTGTCTTTTCACTGGCCTTACTCAGGCTATACAATGAGACAATTCTGAGAGAATTAGAATTCCTACCAAGATTCATTATTGGTGGACACAGTCTTAACATAAAATATGCAGATGACACAGTGTTGATAACAGACACAGAAAGGAAACTACAGTAACTCTCACAGAAGTTAGTAAAGGAAGGCGAGAAGAAAAGACTGAACATCAATTACAAGTGCAAAGAATGCATCGTTGTTATCAAAATAAAAGGCCAACATGCAAATTACAAAATTGGAGATGCCAGAATCAAACGAGTTGCATAATTTAAATATCTGAGAAGTATTTTAACAGAGGGCAAAAACTGCGGCACTGAAATAGAGACAAATGCTTTCCGAAAGCTAAGCAAAGTATTAAGAAACAGAAAAATGTCGTTAGAAACCAAGAAAATAGTACTTAACTGTTACATATCTGTTCTCCTATATAGCAGTGAATGCTGGGAAATCTCCTCGCAGAGACGAAGCAACAGAAATGTGGTTCTGCAGAAGAATGCTGAGAATACTATCGAACATGTGAGCAGCGACATAGTGTTAGAAAAAATGGAAATAAAAAAAGCACATACTTAACATCAGAAAGACACAATAGAAATTTCTACGACGCATAATGGGGTAAAATGGCTTGGAAAATTATAGAGTCATAGGAAAGATTGAAGGGAAGAGTAAAACAACGCATAAGCTACCCTAATGAATAAATGAATTGCGGAGAGATAACAAAAAAAAAACAAGATTTATTAAGAACTACAAAGGACAGGAAATTGTGGAGAGCTATGATCGCCAACTCCTTGAAGGGACATGACGCATAAAAGAAGATCTAATCTATTGTTTATTATACCACCTAAAAAGTTTTACGCCATGCTGGTACTACATAACCTTTTGAAGCAAATATATGACAACATTTACATTGTACCATCTACGCTAATATCAGAAATGTTTTATGCATCTTGTAATACAAATAAATTTGCCTATACACGGATATGCTCTGCTTTGTCGCAAAGTATTGATTTGGTGAATCAATTTATAATCTCGTTTACACACGTATTGAAGAACAAAATTGGGAATTGGGTGTCTTTCAAAAAATAAGACGTTGAATTAATAGCATCTGGCTTATAATGACAGACTAAAAGAAAATATTTAGTTACTCTGTCCAGGGGAGAACCAGACTTCGTATCCTCGTACTTTTAAAATACTATTAAAGGACTATTTGTGGGTGTACCGAAAATACTTGCAGCTGCTGCTGCGGTAGATCATGCACTATCGATTTGTAATGCTGAAGAGGTTAAGGAAAAACGCCCGACATACAAAGGAGCTTTTGGTAGCGTTAAAAATAAACCTGAGTTATGACATTAATATTATAATATGTGCGGGCGACGACTTAGTCGAAATGAAACCTGAATATTCAAGTGCATTATTTGTAACAAATCCATGATTAACACGCTTCCGTTGGAAATGAATATATTTTTTATTATATTTTTGTGCATTGTTTCTGTATATTGATACGTATTCATCAACTATACGTCATAATGTTACAGGTGAACATGAAACCATCTCGTCTTTTATCATTATATTGTTTAATTAGATTGATTTTTTTTTAATTTAATTTCGATTATTTTTATGCTGATGACTGAGTGCAAGCGTGGGCTCACAAGTACGCTTGTTCGTTTCTGTTGGTGTTCTCACATAAATTTTCATAACCTTCACTGTGAAGGTTATGCGAATTGATATTCATATTTATACTGAGAGAGGACAATGTCCTACGCATTTTTGCTCTCTTTTATTTGTTCTTTAAGTAAAAATCATAATTGTATATTAGCTTCGCCATTGATCGTTCACTAACTCCGTTCTATCTCGCTTCCCATATATATATATATATATATATATATATATATATATATATATATATATATATATATATATATATCATTGAATAAGACAGACAAGGTACTTGTATTTTTTTTATACAATTTCTTATGTGATCTAATATTTTTTTCTTTTCAGATGATAAATTAAATAAAAACTGTCCAAATTTTATTTCCGAGGGATTTCGGATATACATTTAGCCATTTTCAAAGATTAAATATTTTAACTCTTAAATAAGAAGCAGTTTGTTGCATATATTTATTTATATAATAGTTTCATTTTTCAAAACATGGTCAAGATATTGTGTCCATGTTCATAGTTGATATTATTAAGTGTTGTTTTTATTAATAAAGCTTCCATTATTTTTAGCCTCTTTTTGCATGTAGATAATGCTATTATATTAGTGTTGTCAACAAGTATGTTACGAATAGTGTCCGGTAGGTCTCCATGAATATTTAAATGAGATCTAATTGAGCTATGGTCAAAAAGGTACAGTGTGAGTCTTCGTGCCAAATATGTTGTAGTGTAGCCTATTTACGAATTATTTACGAATTTTGATTGACCAGGAATACAATTCCTTAATGGGCATTTAAATTCGTAAATAATATGTGCTCTATTTAATTGGGACAGTTTTTATATAACTTATCAGCTAAAAAGAAAAATAATATTAGATCGCATGAGAAATTGTATAAAAAACTAAATAAAAGCACCTTATCTGTCGTATTCAATGAAATGTGCATGAAATAATGATTGCTGCCTAAATACACACGCACACACACACATTAAATATGGTAAATGCAGGTGTTGTTAGGATACTATTTCATTTAAAACATTGACTACTAACTGTGATACAACTTGTGATTCGCAGTTTTTACTGTTTACCAGGAGTTATCTCATCTTTGCGGTCTTGTCATCAAGGCTACAATCACAATTTTTTCCATTAATTTTAACAACACTAACTAGTACTTGGTGTCTAAGGAAAGGATGAAAAATTGTACATTTTAAGGGAAAAATATAATGCATAAGGCATATGCAAAAAGTTTTATTGCCTAAGTTGGCAATTGTAATGTTGGCTCTTGAAGTCAGATTTCGTAATTGACCCCTGGCAGACAACGTGTTAACCAGTTTTGCGTTGCTGAAACATTCTCCTATTCAGTAATATGCGATTTGCCTTGTTAAATGTAAGGTGATGTTTAAGAAAGCGAGGAATTGTATTATGCCTTCATGTTCAAGAACCTCCATTATTGTATATGCTACGTATTTTTCTATCTCTTTCATCGCTCTTTGAAAATGAATATACCCAACGAAAAGTTACATTTGATCGATTAGCTCAAGGGTAAAAGTCACTATGCAATTAGCGAATTTTAGGGTATATATCCTATAGAGTAGATGAAAAGTTTTCTATGATGAGGACTTTCTTTAATAATATATATAATCGTAGCTTTTGGAACTGAGACATTTACTCGAACTGGAATAAATTTATTTTGGCACATGGAACATCATATATATGCATTTATCGGGCTTAGAAGGAAAGAGGTACTCTTCCTCTATTTCTCTGCCTTAATCTCCCTCTCTCTTTCTCTCACCATATATATATATATATATATATATATATATATATATATATATATATATATATATAATATTGCTCATATCAATGTTGATATTAGATTTCATTCTATTTCTTTTGCATCTACGTTGAGCCATATAGTCTTTCGATCAAATCTTGATGCACAAGACAACTACTGCAACGCTCTTTATCGTACTGGGAAAATCTGTTATTCTTTGAAGAGTGACACACACACATACATATAAATATGTGAGTGTGTGTGTGTATGTGTATGCATATGTGTAAAATTTTAGATATAACTAAAAAAATCTTGGAAAAGTAAAAGTAAACAATGCAGAATGCTAAATAATGTAATTTAATGGCTAATAAACAAAAGTTAGTAAATATTGTTGAATTAAAAAAAACAAAGAGTCATTTTCAATAATGAAGCTGGATATTTATGAGTGTTTTACTTTTACTTTTATAAAACTTTTGCCTTAATAAATTTCCATCAGAGGACGAATGTCATCGGCTAAGATAAGTTTCCCTTTTGTCTTTATGCTTACATCAAGGATAGAGAATTTGTACATATAAGAGTGGACACTCAAGTCAACACCGGAAGACGACAATATATTTCACGACTGAACGCTATCATCAGACCTGAAGGCTGCGTTCAATCGTGAAACCATTTCAGCCTCAGTGCCATTTTTGAACCTAATCTTGAGATGGTATTCGGGCGTAGGACTGATAGGCACCATGCAGTGTTAATTCCTAAGTAAGACGGCAAAAAGCCTTCCTTGGTTGAGTGGTTTATGCTGGTATACGCATCTCCTTTACTAAAACTATTGAATGCACAGGACTGTAAACATAAATTTATATTCTTAAAAAAACACAAAAGTTCAACTCAAACACGTGATTCACAAAATATAAGGTTTAAGTCAATTAAAAAATGTGTGTATGTCTGTGTGTGAGTGAATATTTTGTTACTTTACTATGGAAAACCTCTCCAGTAAGAATGAATACATTGCTACAGCTCTCGAATAACACTGTATAGAAAACAAAGTAAAATATTGTTACACCGAAATTGAACATCCATCTAAAAAGATGGTGAAAGTATTAGGTGAAAACGCTCGAGACAATAGTCTCTACGGACAGTTTCTACACAGTCTTCATAAAAAAAAAATTGTAAGGACACTTACAAATTTTTCCTTGTCAGTCATACTCAATAAAACATGTATGAAAGAAGTATTAAGAGAGAAAGAATATATATATATATATATATATATATATATATATATAGTCAAAGACGAAAATTTTTCATACACCCATCAATTTTGAATATTTTTATTCATTTCTCAATATCTATTGCCAGTGTGATGCCAGGTTATTTGTAAGTACAAAAAAGGAATATAAAACTCAATTTTCAGAACGATAAGTTAAATACAACAAATTTGACAGGCGAATTATACAAATAAAAGAAAAGAGAAAATTATTCGTACAGTAGAAAATATCGTTTTAAATTGATTGATTCGTGTAAGTAAAAGTAATTTACATAATTATTTTATTGGTGAAGCCTTCTAGACTATTTATTTAGTGGAATATTTGTGATAATTCCAACATAGTAGATCACGTGGTACATAGAGATTCACCATTGTTATTCTTACGTTAACAATACGATAAGGGGAGAGAAAGGAGCCTTGAATTAAGATAGAGAAGCATTAACTTCTACAAGTCGGGAAATAGTTTCAGCGCTATTTCAGACCGGTTAGCTGATCCCTAGATCTACGGTACATAGTCCGTTTATAAAGGAAGTTTAAACAATTTTGCATGACAGAGAATTTGCCTGGGCGTGAAAGAAAACCCAAATTGTTACAGAGAAATGCACGAAAACTGTGTCGCGAGGTTAATATAAACCCAATAGTTGTTTTGAAAGACATCGACAAAACTTTGGATACGATGGGTAGCAGCCTAAGTACTCGCACAATACAATGTTGTTTAAATAGAAATGGGTTGTATGGAAACCGGTCACGATGAATCCCTATTCAAAAACCATGTCATATTTTTAATTTTGCCAACACGTTCTTAGACAAAGAAAGTTAAGTACTATACAGTGATGAAACAAAAATTGAGTTTTTCGGACATAGTGTTGTACAGAAGATTTTGCAAAAGAAAGACGAGTCTTTTCTCCTAAAGAACATTAAAACATGGAGGCGGATCGATGATGTTTGGGGGTTGTTTTATCTCAAGGGGGACTGGACAGTTAATTTCAATAAGGGGAATAATGAAATCTGTAGACTATATCAAAATTCTGGATGAAAATCTACAACTCTCAGCGCAAAATCTTCACATAGGTCGGCCATTTACTTTCCAGCGAGATAATGATCCGAAGCATATGTCTAAATTAGTGACTGCGTAGTTTCAGAAAAAGAAGATTACAATTCTGCCATGGCCATCAATGTGTCCTGACTTGAATCCTATTGAAAATCTATGGCAAAAATTGAAAGTTCGAATAAATCGTCAGTCACCAAAACAGCTTCAGGAATTAGGACGTGTAACCAGTGCAGAATAGAAGAAAATACCAGAAAAGATTTGTTCAAATCTAATCAAAAACGTTAGAAAACGATTACAGCAAGTTATAATGATGAGAGGGCATGCTATTGACTATTAATATTGTGAAAATTGTTTAATTTTTATATTTTTAATATTGTACGAATAATTTTGTCATTTCCTATTTTAAATAATTCGCTTGTCAAATTTGTTGTTTTATATTCATTCTTTTGTTCTTATTAACATATACAAATCATGGCATCATCATGGGCATTGGCTTCTGAGAAATGGATAAAAATATTCAAAATTGATACGTGTACGAATAATTTCGTCGTTGGCTGTGAATAGAGAATATATATATATATATATATATATATATATATATATATACATCACTATATGTATATAAATATATATATATATATATATATATATATATATATATATATACATCAATATATGTATATAAATATATATATATATATATATATACATCAATATATGTATATAAATATATATATATATATATATATATATATATATATATGTATGTACACATCAATATATGTATATAAATATATATATATATATCAATATATGTATATATATGTATATAAATATATATATATATATACATACATACATACAGGCACACACACACACACACACACACACATATATATATATATATATATATATATATATATATATATATATATACAGTGGACATTAAAGACAACACCCACTGTTGACAGTCTGTTTCATGCTTATAACGATTGCGTATAAACATGAAACTGTCGCCACTGGATTTTGACTTCAATTTTATTTTTATATATACATACGCCCTATCTCTGATATTGAGCACTTTTATCCATAAATATAGCACATCTTAAAATTATATTTCACCATATATATATATATATACGTGTCTGTGTGTGTGTGTGTGAAACTACTTATATTATACTGCAGCACGCAACTAAACGATTCCTGTGAATGTAAATGTGGTCAATGTGTTAAAAAGGAATATATTACTCATTCATTACTGAGTATTATATCTGTTTTCACCGTTTGATGATTGCGCAACAGTAAAAATAACCACATTTCCGTCTTCTTGAAACATTTAGTCGCAAGCTGCAGTAAAATTTAAGTACCGATTTTCTTTACATATTTTATATTTGCTCTGTTTTTTTTTGTTTTTTTTTTGTATTTGTATATATTTGTAGATATCTTATATACCTTGTGTCAAGCACTGTGTTTGTAATGTCTACAAATTTTGTCTTTATATATATCGGATGTAAAAGCAAAATTGACCAATTGTGAGATTAACCTCTGAACCTTTGTATCTTTGTGATTAAAGATATCTTAGTGGAATTTTCCGCGGTTTTATAACACTATTAATCTCTACTTTGAGCAATAAGCTTAACAGAAGTATCATAATGAAATTGATCATAAACGAAAATAACATGTTCATCATTAATTAATCATAGCTAAGGACCGGAAACTCATGACGTATTAAAATAAAGTTCATACACACACACACACACACACACACATATATATATATATATATATATATATATATATATATATATATGTATTATCCCGGGATTATTTTCCAGCTTATTCAAGATGACATTCGCCTTCTCTTTACCTTCTAAATTGTCCTGGAGTCATAAGATGTCTCACAGGTTTCACGTACGATTTTACTTCCAAGTCTTTTTTCGCTACTCTTTGTACTACCATAGCTGTCGTGGCTGAAACACTTCTCTCGCGTGCCAAAAGTCTTATGAATTGAGTTGGATCTTTTCTAATTGGTCACTTTCGGTCTAAGTTTAAACGATGAAGCCTCTTCCTGTTATAACCTTCTGACCCAGTTTTCCTTTCGACTTTTCCCTCTTATTTAAACTTATTTGCTGTTCTCTTGATGGTTCTTGAATGGAAGTTGAAGATGGAAGCGTATGAATGTTGGTACCATTACTGAAGGACATAATAGCATCTTTCCTCTCGCCATTGCTCAGTTGTGAAGAAAGTCGGTTTGAGACAAAACAATTTTAACCTGCACTCTTTTTTGCGGGATAGCTCAAAGGGTTTTTCAGTGATTCTTACGAAAAATGGTCAAGGTGGTAAATGTCTTATGCGAAAACCTGGAAAAAAGAAACTGGATTAGTTTAGTGATGTTTTTAGATATTAAATATTTTGTGGTATGGATAATTATGCTGTTACACGATTTGGCCAATTTTGCTGCTACATCTGGTATATATATATATATATATATATATATATATATATATATATATATATATATATATATAATCTAGATTGCAGTTATATATATATATATATATATATATATATATATATATATATAACTGCAATCTAGATTATATATATATATATATATATATATATATATATATATATAGGGAGAAATCTGCCTTACTAAATAATTACCCAGTGAATATATATAAATATATGTTTGTGTGTATATATATGTATATATGTGAGTGGGTATATTGTTGTGACCAAGTAAATGGTTAAGTAATAACAAAACAAGAGGTTGCAGATAAATCGTGTATTGAATATTAAATACAACAGAAGAGTATTACACGACTTGGGAGTGCGTGTCGGTTGACCAGCGTTCAGTCTAGATCACCGTTAATATTTAACAGCGCACCCCACGAGGGATGTATGCGGCACAAGGTCGAATTCTCCGAGCCATGGGCTCTCCGAGCCCTAGACTCAGCTAAAAATATTCCCTTAGAACGCGCATAAATGGGTTCAGGGCCTGTCTACCTTCCCGGACGAAACTTTGCCCTTCGGCAATGCCTCGTCCGGGTTCCTCTCTGCCCAAGTCCGAGAGTTCGACAGATGAAAAGTTTGGCACTGTTATAATTAACAGCCTCCACACGAGGGATGCATGTGTCACAAGGCCGAGTTAACCGTGGGTTCTCCGAGCCCGTAGGCTCGGACAAAAATATTCCCTTAGAACCCGTATAAACGTGTTCAGGGATTGTCTACGTCCCCGGACGAAACTTTGCCCTTCGGCAAAGCATTGTCCGGGATCCTTTCTGCTCAATACAGAGAGTTTGACAGTCATGAACAGTTTGGCACTGTTCCCCCAAGGCTTACTTTCCCACTAACTTTATACTAAGCGGAAGAGTCCACAATAGACTCAATAGAAGGAGGACACCACAACACCCCCCCCCTTTTTCAGCCTGACACCGCATGGAGTCTCATTTTTTTTATAATTACTACACAATACTTTTTTCAGCCAAAAAACAAAATCAAGAACGACCACTTTAAAAAAAGCTTATATACAAGAATTACATTCTGATATTTTTTCTTTTTTTTTATAGATTTACGACACGCATTTCACGTGTCATCAATAGTCTGTATTCATCCATTCCTAAATAAAGAAAAAAAATGGATAAGTTTTACTGGTAAATTAGAATGTTAATAATTTCCAATAAGCCAATGAGTATTGTGCTTTTCCGGTAATTCAAAGTTCATTAGTGAGGAGATGTTTTTTTTTGTTTTTTTTTTCATTCTTTTCCTTTTTCTGTAGTCATGGTATGAAAAAAAGATGTTCAATATCTTTTGTGTGTGTGTGTGTGTGTTAACTTCTAAAGGCTCCATAAACTTCCTTTTTCATTTGGGCCTTCTGAGCTCTGGTACCGATTGCTGTATTGGAACCTCAAACGTGTCAAAGACGACGTCCATAGTGTCATCTTCTATAGGATCCCTGTCGACTACACTTTCATGCCATCTTCTGATTTGGTTCACATAACGTTTATGTATGAACTTCGGTCACTGAACCATGTAAATCATGTTACCAATTTGTCTGTCTATTGTTCCTATCACCCAGTGAACTTTGTTATTCTCAAATACACGAAAATAAACCTTTTCACTGATCTTAAAGCGCTTTTTATGCACTTTTTTCTTATTATCCGTTTTTGTTTCATTCGGAAGGAATTTGTCAAATACCGACTTTATTTTCCTGGCAAACATAACTCCGCTGGCATCTTGGCAGATGGAGCACTATTATTTGGAGTTACTCGATAGACCTGCAAAATCTGTTGTATAGCCGTATCGGTGGGAGTATTTCTCGCCTTCCTCAGTGCTCTCTTAAAAGTATCCACAAAACGCTCTACCTGTCCATTACTTCTTGAGTGATATGGTGCCGTGGTAACATGTTCGATCAGGAATGACTGACAAAAATTCCTTAAATTCACACGATGTAAACTGTGTGTCATTCTCTGTTACAATTCATTCAACGACTCCTAAACAGGTAAATAGCTCGTATAAAAACTTAACTGTCACTTCCACGGTCGGCTTCTTGCATTTCAATACCTCTGGCCACGTGGTACACGGTAGTAAAAACCATTTAGTGGTCCAGCAAAATCAATATGCATCCGCGATCGGGATTGAATTTTATCGGCGGTGCTTTAGCAGCCGAAGCACATCCTTTGCACGATCTTATCATGTTTTAAATATATCTGTCCGTGTTGGTCCAGTAGACGTAACTCCTCATCAGACTCTTCATCTTTGAATTTCTTGGATGGCCAACATGGAATTCATTCCTCCTCCACCGCAAGTAAGTCGGTCGGCCGGTCGGTCGGTCAGTCAGCCGTCCAGCTAGCCGGTATTTGTTCGCCGTCGCCGGACGCGCGTCGGCCGCCTCGGCAGTGGTCGGCGTGAAAAATGTACGGCCGAAGTGCCGATTTGCGACTTTTTGCAAAAAAATAAAATTCCGAAACCAAATCGAACGTATTGATTGCTGTTGCCATGTCGTTCCCAACCTTTCTACACGCTTTCCACATTGACTGGTACGAAATTTTCTAAAAAAGCAAAGGAATTCCTATTCTGAAGTGTAGATGGGATTACTACTCTGTGTCCGTACATTAATATGTCTTTGTTTTGTTTTGTTTTTTTGTTTTTTTTTTTTTGGGGGGGGAGTTAATTTGTCCTATACTTCCTTTATGAAGTCATCCTCGGACGCTTTGTCTATTATTTCGTTGATAGTTATTGGAAGCTTCCTGACAGTATTACACAAGGTACTTTTTACGTCGACCTCTGTTCTTTTGGCAGCAATGACTATGTCTTCCAGGAGTTCAGCATATTTAGGTATCAATTTCGATAACCCGTCTGCATGACAGATTTTAATGGATGGGAGAAACTCCATTTTGTAATTATAATTGAGAACTCCCCAGCTTTGCAGTCTATTAGCGGTATGTGTTGGCAGACCCTTTTTCGATCCAAAGATAGTAAGGAGTGGACGATGGTCTGTTTGCAACACAAAGTGACTTCCATGAATAAATCTATGGAATTTAGTTACCGCAAAAATGATTCCTAAGGCTTTTATGAGTAACCCCTTTCAGTTAGTAGTAGCGTCCTAGATGCATGGGCGATTGGCTTTACCGATCCACCCTTTAGCTTTTGTAAAATGCACGCCCCGATACCGTAGGAGCTATCATCGCTGGCTACAACGATGTCAAGGTTTGGATCGTAATGCGTCAGGAATAGATCCAATGTAAGGACCTCCTTTATCTTTTCAAATGCTTCCTGGCATTTGGTTGTCTATTCCCACTCTTTATCTTTTCTCAATAATTCATGATGTGGAGCTCTCAAACTGTGCATTCATGAGACAAAAATGTTGTAATAATTGGCAAGACCTAAAAATTTTTGAAGAGCTGACATGTTTCTGGTGCTGGCATATTTTTTATTGCCGTTGCCCTATCTGGGTCGGGACGTCTTCCGTCTTTGTCAATTATTTGCCCCAAGTACTTAATCCTCTCTAAGAAAAACTCACACTTCGCGTCCTTTAGTTTGAATCCGTAATCCTGGATTCTCATGAACCCCTGCCAAACGTGCGATGTTCTCACTTTTCATTAGGACATCCTGGAGATAGGCCACCGCAAAATCCATACCATTTAACATCGTGTCCTTGTCCTGTTGAAAAATGGAAGGGGTGATCGTGTATAAAGCCTTGTGGGTGTTTATGCAAAGGAGCTTCTAGCATTCCTCGTCCACGGCTATTTGTAGATATGTGTCGCTTAAGTCAATCTTAGAAAAAGAATTTTCCTCCACTGAACTTAGCGAATATCTCTTTGGAAGGGGATAATGGTGATCCTTTAGGGCGCTGTTCAGCCCCGTAGAGAAATCAACACATACACGAGTTTCTTTGCTCTTCTTTTTAATATAAATTGTGGGAGATGAAAAACTCGCTATATTCAACCTTTACCAGAAATCCCATTTACTCAAGTCGATTCAGTCCTTCGTCAATTTGATTTAATGAGGCAAATGGAACGTTACATTTTTTCTTAAAAACTGGGTTTACGTCTGGCTTTAACTCAAACTTATCAGTGCATTTTTTTACAGTTTTTTTCGTCCTTCACTGAAAACGTCGGGAATTTTTTTAAGTTAACCTTTCAACTTTTCTGCTTCGTTAGTCAAATTTTCGACTTTTTGACATAATAAGTTAATAGGCATATTCCAAAGTTGAAACTGTTCTAACCAATCAGTCCCGAACAAATTACCTGTATTCTTCATAATATACGCCTTAAGTTTTAACGTTTTACCTTTGAATGACACGTTCGTTATAAGTTCGACCATAAACTTAATAGGGTCGCCAGTTACTCCTTTAACTATTCGGTTCGTTCTTAACAAAGTCAGCTTACCCAATTTTTTCCATGTTTGATAATTAATTATGTCTAATTCCGAACCCGAATCAAGCTGTAGCCGTATATTTTTGTTAAATATTTGTACTTCCCTATATTCTTTGATGTTACTACATTCTGGTTCATCAAACCTTTTTTGTCTTGATCTTAATCGTGCAGTGGGAACTTTTGTGTCCCACTTTATCGCAATTAAAACATTTATTTTTTATCTTTAAAAGGACAATCTCTATACCAATGTAATTGATCACACTCGAAAGATGGCCTTGACGGCAAAGTAACTTTAATATTTTTTGCTTGGCTCTTTTTAATTTTTCTTTGGTGTATTTTTTAATGTGATCCACGCCACTCTGTTCTATGTTCTTCGAATCCTCTCTGACGCTCACGAAACGTTGGTAATCTTCGGCAACTTGCTGTAAAGTAAAGTCGGGCTCGTTTTCAAACTTGTTGAGCACCGTACAACGTATACTGGCGTCTTTCGCTGAAATCAAACCCTGGAGGAAAATCAGGCATTTAAAATTATTGGCGCTTAACTCTGCCAATCATGAAGTCATCGCGGTGTTTATTGACTCCACTCGTGAAAGTAGTATAATCTTCGTCTTCTTTGCAGGTGAAATTCATGTATTTCCAACGCTTGTGGAACAGTGACGTTTTTGAACTGAAGTGTTATTTTAAATTTCAAGTCGATAGGTTTCTTAGGCAAAATGTAGTTAACAAACGTAGTATATTCTGTTGTGACTAATTTCCTGGGGAGTAGGCGAACCTTTTTATGATCAGCCTAATTTGCACAATCCGTATTGTATAAGTCCTCGTAACGTTTAAAGTACGAAGCGAACGTAATTTCTTTTTCAGGTGCGTACGTGAATTTTTCAATAGCACTCCTTATAGAATTTTGAGAGAAGGCGTTTTCGCCACATTTTGGCTTTTTTAGATAAGTGCCTTTGCTCATTCTGTGTTTGAAAGAAGCAATTCCTGTAACCAAAATTTCTAGGTGCAGTTTTTTTTTATTTATTTTCTAGTTCATTTTGAAAACGCAATTCTGTTTGTTCTCGTTGGAATTTCTTTTGTCTTTCTTGGTAATTTTGCTCCAATAGCAAATGTTGTTCCTGTTGTTGTTTTGCTTGTTCGTATTGGTGTTTTGCTTGGTCTTGTTGAAATTTCTCTTGTTTTTCTTGAAATTTGTGTTCCAACAGTAGCTGTTGTTCCTGTTGGTGTTTTAATAACTCTAGCATTGCACTTTTAAATTCGTCCATAACAAGGTTCATCACCCTTCTTCCCAACGACTGAATTGAACTTGTAGAAATCCTATTGTTTTGCAGAGTTTCTTTTTTTCACTGACACTGTTGTAATTAACACGGGATATCCTTTTTCCATAGAGTTTTGTGTAGAATTCCTTTCATCACAAGTGTTGTAGATACTGGCAAAAAAAAAACTTTTATGATTTAACACGAAATCCCTTTCTTCGAGTCCTTCGTCGCTAAGATGTTGGCAACAAATTTTTTTTATGTTTTAACATGAATTCCGTTTCTTCGAATCATTCGTCGCCAAGATGTTGTGACCAAGTAAATCGTTAAGAAATAACAAAATAAGACGTTACAAATAAATCCTGAATTGAACAGTAAATACAACAGAAGAATGTTACACGATTTGGGAGTGTGTGTCGGTTGACCAGCGTTCAGTATATA
>OZ010573.1:80884855-81289855 GCA_963932145.1 Acanthosepion lycidas | reverse complement strand
TTTGTGATCTGGTAAATATTTTCTCGAATACATGTCGAATTCTGCAGTTTGCAATGCAACAGTTTAGTGTCAGATTGGTTCCTTCTGCAACTATCAATTTCCTTTTACCGTCTATTACAGAAATAGTGAGTTTAATCTTCAGTACCGAGAATGTTTGCACCAATCATGTGTCATTAAGACGACTGAACTTCAGTGTACATGATAGGTTTGGTCTGGTTTGTTCAACGGCATATTAGCTCCTTATGGGTCATGTAACGCTAAAATTTTATTTTCTTTGGAGCTTTTGTAATTTTCTTTTTTTATTAAAAAAATGTATATTGCTAATTTTTTTCTATAAAAAACTTTACTGCTGGTAATTTTGCGATGAAAATATATTGCTAATATTTTATTATAAAAATTTATTTTTATAATGTTTTAATCCCACTTGGGGTTCACTATTTGACGATAGCTGGGACTCTAACAAGTTCTGCCACCTCGGGCCTGGGTGAACCTGTAAACAACAGTATTTAAGAGGTAGTTCCACGATCCTCAAAAAACTCCCGATCAGATGTCTTGCTGCCGGATGTAATTCATCGTCATACCCAAGACGGATATATCATCGAGAATTTTAATATATCTTATAATCAGACGTTGGAGAAACTGATCAATTGCAGCTTTACTGTCCTCTAATTAAAAAAAAAAGACTTAACAGATGAATATTTTTCCCTAATGTTGATTCCTATGACAATTGTATATTCAACAAAATTATTACCACGAAGAAAGTAAAACTGAAAACACAAAAAAGAATGCAATATTTCTATTACAAAAAAGAAACCAATAAAAATTACTGATAGATAAATAATGAGATCTGGAAAAGAAAACCAGTAAGCAATCCTTGGAATCAAATAATTGGAAGCTATTCTTACCACAAAGTATCTCACATAAGAATCTGAACAGAAGTTTACTTGCCAACAATCTTTTCTGACTACCCACCATTCCAGTAAAGCCTACTTACCAAACGAAGTGTATATCAGTGGTAAACTAGAAGAGAGAGGTTGGTTGAAACAGACGACTAGCAGAGCAGTTGCTAAAGTAGAAACGGGAAAAAGTCTATAATAAGACGCCATTATTAAACATCTAGATATCAGCTTTTAACACGATCGTCCAATCAGGTATTAGCGCTATAATCCAGACATAGTTACATATTGATTCAAAGTAAACAGGATTAGATTTGGATGGTTTCAGATTTCAGTTGACAAAAGTTGAGGCAGCTGATCACAGTATTCATTCAGATTTACCAAATTCCTCCAATAAAATCATTTGGGCTTTTATTTTAGGAAAGCAATTAAGCTAGTTTATGCAGCAAGTTTTAAATAAAAGACTTATAGCGTAACGCTAAAATATTTACAATAAATTATTTTTTGATCAGCTCTTCAGAGTAGTCTGTCAGTTTATACCACATTACGTTGGACTTGCAAATGAACACCCTTGAGGTTATGTTTATTTTAAAAGTTAAAACCAGCAGACAATGTACACTGTCAAATTAAGTGACAGTTCTTTTTTTATTAGATAGCCTTTAAAAAATTATGAGCCAGTTCACCAAGAATTGTAGTTGTCAATATGTGAGCATAACAACCAGGATGTAGATGCTCACCCCAATACAATGCAATGGTATATAATAATAATAATAATAATAATAATAACAACAACAACAACAACACCATCAATAATAATAATAATAAGGATCTTGAAATCGAAACCTTGAAAATGTGTCACGTGAGGACATCAACAATTCTAGATAATCGGTTTGATTAGAAAAAAATCCGATAGACTCATTGAAGGGATTCTTGGTAATCCTAGCCTTGAAGAAATGCAAAAAAAGTGTACTCAGAAGTACAGTCAACACCTTATGAAGGGCTTTATCTATGTAAAATTTGTTTGATCTTAGGGTTTGTGTTTTTGTTTTGTTCTTTTAATGTTCCGTGGAAAATGTCATAATGCATTTCTAACCTGAGGTCTCTGGTTGGGACCCAGTAAGAAATGAGTATACATCAGAAGTCAAGGGAAGAAAAATAATAATAATAATAATAATAATAATAATAATAATAACAACAACAACAACAACAACAAAAATACAAAGATCCGAAAAGAATATTATAGGAGAGTGCTTTTAATACTAGAAAGCGAAGTGGAACCAATAAAATGAAGTCTATCAATACATTAACTATACCTGTAGTAACATACAGCTTCAAAATTATTAAATGGAAGTTTATGACCTTAAAAGATTGGACGCCAAGACCAGAAAAATGCTTAACCACATGACGATGAACCACGTGAAATCAGATGTAAAAGAGCTTTAGGAGTCCGAGGGCTAATCCAACTTGAACTAACTCTAAAAACTACAATAATCGGATTGGAAGCATACCTCACAAAAAGCGATGACCCACTCCTACAAATAGTAAAAATCCACTCTATCAACAAAGAAGCTGCACTCTTCAAGAAACAGTTCAATATACCTGAAATCCTACCAACAAAACCGAAATGAATACCACCTACGTCAAACATCTTGGCCAAATGGAGTTACAAAAAAAAATAAAAAAACTGGGAGGACAAGGCATAAAAAGAACGAAAAAAGCCGATCTGACCAACAGAAGACACACCAGTGGCAGAAGAGCACCGGACTGAAAACTATGACAGAAGGTATAATTACTGCAGTTGAGGATCTAAACCTAGCAACCAAATCCTAACACTGTCACATAATCACCACTGAGAGATGCTATGAGCACCAACCAGACACACGCAAAATAACGACGTAACGATCATCTGGGATATGCCCATTCAAAGTGACAGGGAAAGGAAAGCCAACAGATCTTATATTATCATAAAAGACAAGAAATTTAGGAAGTGTATGCTTATTGATATAGCAGCACCATCGGAGAGAAACAACTCCATAAAAATTATCGAGAAATTGTCCAAATACAAGGACCTGGAGATCGAGATTAACAGGATGTGGGAAATGAAAACTGAGACTGTACCAGTAGTAATCGGAGCACTGAGCCTCGTGAGAAAAGGAATGAACAGTTTTATTAACAGTGTCCCAGGTAACATCAACATACAAGTTGTCCAGAAGATCGCCTACTAGAAACATCCCATATACTAAGGAAAGTGCTATCAGTTAAATGACAACTCACTTATAGGGCCTAAGGACCATAGTTTGGACCCGGCTCTACAGGATACAAAGCAGGAAACATAACATTCACAAATAATAATGATAATGAAGCTAAAACCAAAGGTTGTTTCCTTGCTGCATAGGCCCAATGCTTGCTAACGAGAAATTACCAAGCACACATACTGAAAAAATTGTGTTGACCCTAAATGCAGATTTTGTTATAAATATCCAGAAACAATTGACCATCTTGTATCAGATTGCACTGTGTTAATAACCATTGAATATAAAACTCAGCATGACAGAGTGGGCCAATATCTGCACTGAAGAATATACAACTTTTACGTGAATGAAACTGCAAGAAACTGGTATGGGCATAACCCAGTCCCAGTTACAGAGATGGGACCGGCAACAATTTTATGCCGGCTTTCACGGAGAGAGAACAATCAAAGTTAATCGCCCAGACTCTGTGATCAAAGATCACTAGAAGAGAATGTGCGTTCTTATTGACATGACAGTCCTTGGAGATTGAAATGTATCTTAGAAGATCTTCAAAAAATCTATCAAAACACAATGATCTTGAAATATAGAGCACACGAAGGAGATCAATGATAGCAGTTATAATTGGAGCCCTTAGATTGATTGGAGAAGGGTACCGATAGACTCACTGAAGGGTTTCCTGTAGCCCAAGCCTTAAAAAATTGTACCCACAAGTACAGCTCACCCATAACGAAGTGCTTTATCTATGTAAAATGTGTGTGATTTTAGCGGGGTGGTTACAAAAATGATTAGTGGAAAATGTCATGAAGACCTTAGATCTCTGGTTGGGACCATGTAGGAAATGTGTATACAACAGAAATGTAAGGAAATAATAATAATAATAATAATAATAATAATAATAATAATACTTTCTTTTTCGTAATTTCCGACATAAAATTCCGAGTCGACTTATAATCTGTGAATGCTTTATATTCTTTTTATTTAATTTCGTAATTAAAATTAATAAGCAAAATGCAAAACTGCTTTTTAATGATTATTTTTACATAAGTTTCCAAATGCATAATTTTATATTTACAAGTGTACATAAAAACTGCATATTAACACAAAATCTTTATTTTTCTTTGACAGAATTCAATCTTTAATTGGTCATCATGCTTAATACCGATTCAATTTGGATGGCATTACATTAGAAATTAAATCTTTTCACAATAAAACATTATTTAAAAACAGGCTTTTTAATAATTATCTTTCAAAATGAAATTTGAAGAAAAATCATTATGTGTATTGAGTCAACTTACATGAATATCTACACGTTTACACACACATACACACTCATGCGCACACACACATATTTATATATATATATATATATATATATATATATATATGTGTGTGTGTGTGTGGGGGTGTGTGTGTGTGTGTGTATGTATATGTATGTATGTATATGTATGTATATATGTATAGAAAGAGAGAGACAGACCATGATACAAAAAACATCAAGCAATTTACTATGAAAGACATAAATATGCATGGACACGGACGAGGAAATATATCTATCTATCTATCTATCTATATATATATATATATATATATATATATATATATATATATATATATATATACACCAGTTTCTCAAAATGTGCAACGTGTAAAAAATATGACGCCAGTCGTATTATATTTAATAATATAGAATGTCTACTCGACTTTCAAAATTAACTTCACGTTGGCAACATGGCGACTGGAGCATAGAAAATTTAGTGCAAAATTGTAACTACAAGAGGAAATATGAAGATAGAATATGAAGACGAAGTTGCAGTTTTATCTGATATTCTCATACAAAGCCGGAACTCCAACAAAGTTTCTTGGTATTACAAATTACTGCTGAGACGCCCTGTGTTGGCTGTAATGAGATTTCAGCTTGGAAATAATGTCTAACCGCAGAGGTACCATTTGATGAAGACATTAATGCCGACACAACTTTTATTTCTTGATAGTGCGCTTCTGATTTTCTTCGGTTTCATACGTCTTTCTGTTACATATGCAAGTCCATTGACAGTAGGCAAGACCACCATATTGTTTGATAAAGATTGTATCGTTGGTAAACCCATTCATACTAAATATTAATGCATACGAAATGAACTGCAATGCAATAAATTCCGTGCCATGTTACTAAATAAATGGAATATTACCCCACAATAAACTAACGTTATTGGGGGAAATGAAGACATCACATTAGAATGGAAACAATTGGCATATTGGTGGCCTGTATCAACAATGATGTAATTTTACATCATGTATCTGATGTAAGGGAAACAGTATTGAAGTAAAAGAACTTTATTAGAACTAGCTACATTAGATAGGGCAGCATACTACGTCCTTGTCACGACAAACTTTATTATAGTGGGCACTTCGTATTTGAAAAGTACGTCCCATTTCTGCTATTTATTAAGCATTTTGTATTAGGTTGGTGCAAAAATAATGACGTAATAATATCGTTTTTAGACGTATTTTTAACGTCAAAAAACGACATTATTACGTCATTATTTTTGCACCAACCTAATATTATGTCTATCGGCCTGCCCATTCGACAAAACTTAATAATAAAAATATCGGATTAAATATAAATCTTTTCACTACGTTTCAGATACGAAGCAAAACTTTTGAGGAAATCTGAGAGAAGAAATTATGCATTCGTTTAAAATAAAAATGAAAAATTGAATTTGGCCGATCGCTAAAGCATACGGGATCAACTGGTTGTTTCTCTATAAAGTGAGCTGCAGATGAACGTATTTTTCTTTACTAATGTTTCTTGATTGAGTAGCTCAATAGATGTTTAATGAATTAAAATAGGACATCTATTTTAAATTTGTATAGTATACACTGTGATAACATTTGAAGTAATAAAAATGCCGGATTAAAAATAAATCCATTAATTCTTATATAGACACACAAACACACACACACACACATATATATATATATATATATATATATATATATATATATATATATATATATATATATATATAATGATATCAAATGCACGTGATAAGGATAATCCCAGTAGTTTTTTAATAAAAAATGGTAAAAATATAGATACATGAAGGAAGCTCAATGTATTTATATAGAGAGCAATATGATTTACATCAAGATGAAAAAACACATCATCGAAGAATTCGGTAATAAATTTATTTCGACAGATAAGTTTTTAATATCTGCCTCATCAGACCGAAATTAAAAAATAGTTCAAATTTATCCAAAATTATTTTAAAATTAAATCACATATATCAATATATTTCAGTTATTCTATTAGACATTATCAAGGATTTGATGGATTTTTTTTTTACTTTTGAAAGTGGCTGTGTTCATTTTTACATTATTTTACTCTTTTTCTTACATGTAGATGAGGCTATTATAGTCGTATTTTCTACGAGTATGTTGCAAACTGAGTTTTGTAGGTTTCCGTGTGTATTTAAATGAGTTCAAATTGAGCTATGGTCTCAGAGATATAACTTGTGTTTCCTTGATGAGTATGTAGTGTTATATCCAATATAATTATTCATGAATTTGGTTTAATCAGGAACGCAATTACTTGCATGTAAATTCATAAAAAAAGAGTTTTTGGTATGTGCATGTTCATAAATAATATTGATTCTCTGTAATTTGGATCTTGCCGGTGAGTTGTTGTTGTTGACTATAAGCTTAGCTGTTTTAAATTATTTATAGTAGATAATTTAATTTTCTTGTTTAGTGTTTTTATTGCTTACTTTAGAAAGTAATAATCTAATTTGGTAGTCCATGAGGCAGTTCGGTAAACCGTTATTAATTACCGTCTGTTTCACGTTGAAAATAACGGACGAGAAGATGAATTCTCGTGCGCTCTCATAAGGAATTTTCTTATGACATCTATTTTATATCTAAATGGATATTCACTCGCAAAATTAAGGTGGCAAGTCTTCTTCTACGACCATGCTGGTAATATTTATACTCAAACTAACGGTGTTAATAAGGGAAATCCACTCCAACCGTAGTTCTGTAACTACTACATGATTCATGTCGAAAACAAATTATTTAAAAATGTTACTAATTTTCTTTATTTTAGCTGAAAATTTTTAAAAATCGATAATCACAAAAACACATTTGAAATAAATTGTATCTTTAACTTTACCTACGAACATAGTCAAAAAATAAACTCCCTTTCTTAGACGTTCTTGTAGAATCTAGTCACAACAAATTTATCACTTCATTATAAAAAATCCAAAAATAGAAACAATTGGCAATTTAACTTTACGTCCACTTAGTTATCTTTAATGAAACTTGTATAAAAGAGGGATTGCTTCCAAAATGCTGATTATATATATATAAATATAGATAACCCCCGAATTTTTGATTTGCCAATAATCAAATCAATCTCGAGGGAAAAAAAGGTTTTAAAAAAAGAAAGAGCTACAAACATGAACTACTGCTGAAAAAAATCGCACAGATGCAGGTCTGAAGCCCAAAGAAAAAAACCCGATACAAGTAAACAACTAACTAACAAAACAAAAGAGCTCAATACAACCGTAGAGCAGACCTAGATACACCTAGTGAGCCTAGTCTGGCTCACTAGGTGTATATATATATATATATATATATATATATATATATATATATATATATATATATATATATATATATATATTGTGTGTGTACGCACATGTGAATAAAAAACGACTACAAATGTTAGAAACATTAAACATAAACCCAAATAAAGCAGCATCCATAATATTTAATTGAATTTAGCAAAACAGTATATTTCACGAATAAAAAAACATCATAAACTGACACGTGAGGAAGCGATATTTGAAAAAAAATATATATATACAAGTCGTCCACCAACGCGTGAAGACATGACACTCGAAAATCCCAAAAGAAACAAAATGGACACATATAGACACATCTATCCAGAAAACAGTATTGATAATTCATATTCAAATACTTTAGAGAATTTCTATTCAATATTTTGTAATGTTTGATTTTGGGGAGTGATGACGTGTTCCATGAATATTTTATCTATTTTTGTGTTTTTATTATATGGTCAGTTGAACCATATAATGTTTCTCTTTCACTTCCATTTTATTTTTTGTTGTTGTTGTTGTTGTTGTTTTGTGAGGTGTAAATGCAAATTTTGCCGAAAAATAACACCTTATTTTAGTGGCAACTGATAATGGATTTAGGCTTAGTTGGATTTTTTTTTTCGTTTGACGAATTATTGGATATGTAGCTGATGAATTGTGGGATTTGTTTTATTATGGTGAGCAGAGGAATTGTGTACATAACCTGGGTTGACATTTGATTTTCTGAAAGTTAGATACATTTCTCAATCTTGAATGTTGATTCTAAAAAAGCTACCGTTTTCGGTATTTTTCATATCGATTTTGAAACCGGTTCCATAATTTTTACAATTTATCCCCTGTTTTTTTTTTGTTTGTTTTTTGTTTTTGTCTGTTGCAATTTCTTATGTTTATAAACGCATTGTTCCTATAAAGACGCTATACAAATTTGTTAATTATCTTAGCTAGTTTGTTTAATATATGTATTCTGATCAGTCACAAATTTACTATCCCTCATAGCTTCCTATGGTTTCCAATGTTTTCCATGTGCCGGTTTTTAACAATGCTGCTTCGTTTTTAAAATATCGTGATTTTCGACAGAGTTATTAAAACGATTGTGATAGTTTTTTGCTTTCTTTGTCTTTATCTAATATAATTTGTGTGATGCTTAGGCGGAAATCGTTAAGTTATCAAGTTAGCTGATGGCACAATTATGTACTATTAGGTTACAGAATTATTTTATTGCTGCCATTTATTGTCCTTCCATATTGCATAACTTCTTTGGATCTTGAGTTTTCTTAATTCAGGGTAATTATTTTAGGAGAATTTAACTTATTTGCACCTGTTCGTTTTCTGTTAGGTTTTTTTAATTTTCATATTGGATTAACATTGGAGATTTTTTTTGTAACCTTTTACTTGAATGAATGAATGCTTGTCATTTTGCAAGATATATTATGTGACCATATATCTAATTTCATGTTCTGTTACTTTGGGTGCTCGTCAATAAATTTTGCATATATTTTCATTAAATAATTTTCTGTGTTCTTGCATATACTTCTTGCCTTATGCGCGGTGACAAAGACGTCAGATTAATTTTTTATCTTATGTCGTCTTTTAATTTTCATTGGAATTTTTCTGTGTTATTTTTGAATTGTGTGTGTCTGATTATGTTCGTTAGGTCTTTCCCCAAAAATATCTCATTCGTTGTGTGTGGCGGGCATTTTTTTTTCTTTGATTCCATAATTTACATTTTGTGTGTTATTATATAATTGATTTCAGAAGGCCTGTTTTTCCATCCCATTCTTTTCATGTAACTCTCTCCCTATCCTCTCTCTCTCTTTCCCTCGCGCCCTCTCTCTCCCTCTCTCTCTCTCTCTCTCTCTGTTTGCTATTAATTTTATTATGTATACTAATGTCAGTGTGACAGAAATGACGTTGAGGAAGTAGTTGATGTTGAATTTTTCAATATCCATATGTTGATGTAAATCCAACGTGACTATTCTTCTGCTTTCAGAGAATTTGGTAAAGATTTCTTTGTTTTTTTTTTTTTTTCATTTTTTATTGATTTGTATTTTACGGCTTATCAATCATTTGCAGGTATTCAAAGCCAGAAAATATTTTTTTAGATTGTAAGAATTTTTAGCAAATAATAATGATTTACTTATACAAGTTCTAATAATTAACCATTAGCTGGAGGAGGCATGAGAATGTGGATTCATACCTTTCCCTGGAGCATTTGCGTGTAAGTGAATATAACGAACCCGATTGGAATTGGAACTCGGCTCTCCCACTTGCAATTCCGAGCAGTTATCACTACCAGCACACCCACTCATACAGGTACTGACCATGCTCGACATTGCATAACTGCTGCGATCGTACGCGAGATTGCATAACTTCTGTGATCGTACGTGATATGACTGTAAACTTGGTTATAATTATATTATTTAGGATTTGTTATATTTATAAAGGCATAGTGCTATTTGTGTGTGATGTATGAGCGCGCGGGCGCACGCCCACGAGCGCATGTGTGTGATTAATTTTTCGCATAAATTTCTTTGGTTTGGTAGGATAAAGTGTAATATTTTATTTATAACGAAAATTCAAGTTTCAAAGGGGTAAATTTGAATTTATAATATTATAGTAAGTTGAAGAAAATATACAAGAGTGAATCAATAAACCTGTAATCTGATCCGGTTATTAAGTGGGTTTTGATTTAAGATTTTCTTTTCAGTAATCGGTCTATGTGATTAATAGTGCGGCGTTCAGTTATATTCGTTGATAATTTTTTTTTTCCTTTTTTTTCTTTTCATCATTTCATCCCAAGCAAGGCGGGAATGCCACTAGTACGCAGGGCGTTGCAGTGAGTGAAAGTAAGAGAAAAGACTGAGTGTAGGGAGGACTGAGGAAAGGACAAAAGATGAGCGGTATTCAAGACAGAAGATGGCGATTGACGTTGCATTTAGATTTTTGAGGATAGTAGTTCTCAGGTAAAAAATTAAACTTAAAGTTCCACAGCCGGAAAGTGCGGGAAAAGAAACTGTTCGTGTAGAAGTGCCGGTTGCATTTAGCTATTTAAACAGTAAACAAGTGGAACGTAGATTTAAATCTACTAGCACGCTTAAATTCATGTAGTTGAGGCACCAGGGAAAAAAGCTTATCAAAGAAGTTGCCATGAAAATATTTATAGAAAAGACAGGTGGAAATCATAGCATCTCGGTGAATAAGTTTTCTTTTTAGGCAACGGACTCATTGATAGACTTTATTTTGATGTCCGAGAATAATCTGGAGAATAGCTTCGCGACGTCTCAAATAATAATTGCTTATACCAATCGAACTAGAAATTCTTATTTAGTAGCTTTATTAGGAAAACGATTTTACTTCTCAGCACAGGACTAATGATAACTGATAAGTCGATTTCACTTAATACTTTAATACATGGCATTGACATTAATATTTTCTATTCTCCCTACCTTTCTTCATACTCTCTGAAATATAGCGATTCAAAAATCATTTAAAATTAATAAATCTTTTTCTGTAAATTTCATAGCACAACATTTTACACTTTAATTTTCACTAAAGGAAAAGTGAAAGAAAAAGCTGAATTATATTTTCCTTCGGGCAATCAGGTTAGAATCGTTGTCTAGTATCTGCTTTCTTAGTTAATATGTTTAATTTAAATAATAATGATAGGTCTCAATGACATTTAAATAGAGAAAAGAAATACTTTTATGTTGAAGGAGGCTGTGTCACCTTGAGATATGAATAATTTCTCAAGAAAACAATCGATTTTACTTAACAGGTTCAAAATGTAGCTGAACATAAGCGTATAATATATTGGTCCAGTCAAGAAAGAGTCGAAGAACATTTCGTTTTTTTCTTGAAAAATAATAAAAAGCAAACATAGAAAGACGGGAATGAAAATAAAGAAAAAAGGGTCACAAAAATAAGAAAATAAACATGATAAATAAACATGATAAATAAATAAAACAAAATAATATGAAAATAACATGAAAATAAAGAAAAAAAGGTCACGAAAAGTGGCCTCGTCTATTTTGTGATGATAGATGTAATATTGACAAGCCATGTATGGAAATCATCGATCAATGCTAAAAAAAATCTAAGAATTGGTATCAATGAAATCTGGCTGGGAAATAGATGAATGGATGATAGAAGCTTTATCAGTGAAGAAGAAGAGATTATTATTATTATTATTATTATTATTATTATTATTATTATTATTATTATTATTATCATTATCATAATTATTATTATCATCATTATAATTATAATTATCATCATTATAATTATAATTATCATCATCATTATTATTATCATCATCATCATCATTATTATTATTATTATCATTATTATAATTATTATTATTATTATTATAATTATAATTATCATCATTATAATTATTATCATCATCATCATTATTGTTATTATTATTATTATTATTATTATTATTATTATTATTATATTCGCGATTGGGTTCTGTCAATGTAGTCGTTTTTAATAATACTTATTAAAAGGTATTTTTTTTTTATTTAATTTTGCTTATTCACTCTTAATTGGTTCCAAAAACGTTCCAAAAACGTTTGTTCTACTTTCATTATTATCGACTTGGTTACGCCAATTATCCTTTACAAAGTGGACAGTGTTTCCAATTCATTCGAATGTGATATATCTACTTTGCTCGCAAACGAAAAATACACTTTGGGAATCATTACACTGGATGTAAAAACCACATTTGTTTCTCAGTTTTTAGGTAACGGGAATCCTTCGCCAAACTTAGAAGAAAAAGAGACTTTTATTGAATAAACATTATTGTAAAATCCTGCTAAACCAAGCATTGTTTAATAAATATAAAAATAACTGAAAAATTAAGAACTGATTTCTGGTTGAGAATTTTTAAAACCCTTCTGTAATTATTCCTTCAGAACATAACTAATTTTGTGTTATGACGCTTTTGTCTAGATAAATGACTAGTCATTTCTATCTGATCGGGGTGTGGTTAAATGTTTTACCTTGCTGGCATCCGGTTTGAAATTTTAGTCAGTTTGACATCCAGACTTTCCCTTTATCCTCTGGAAAGTCAAAAAGTATCGCATATCAACCATCTCTTTACACTAAAAATAACTCACTTACTTCATCTTCAGTTTTGACATTCGTATGAGAAACGCACTCGTTGAATCGATTAATCTTAATGTCAGGCCTTCAATTTTTAAAGACAAATACAAAGACCTTTTTTTATATATAGCAAGAATTTAGTAAGATTCAATCCATCTCATTTCCAATGCAGAGGCCCTGTGTACAAAGAACCGTTTATTTAGGCAGCGGAAAAAAGGAAATCGTGTTAGCGATGTACGCCTTTTTGGTAAGGCTAGATTACTTTGTCCAACGCAAACAAGATGCTACAAACCCAAAACATTAACCTAAGAACTTGAGCCATATTTTTAAATAGCTTTATTAGATTCGATCTCTTATATGGATATTATGCATGGCGGCCAACTCATTCAGAGATATATCTAAACTTTGAGCTGTATAGAGAAGGAATTCTCTCCCATAGTAGCGAAAACCATCAGCCTTTCTCAGATTATGATGATCTTTGATACACTCTCAAATTGTTAGGTAAGGTAAAGTTTTCACAATAAAATTAGTATTAACTAATATCGTTAGTTTTCACGTTATACCTATATTCCTTTGATAAATATACAATTTCAAATTAGAATATCTCTTTTATTAGAAATATTTACAAAAATGCATTTTGCGGCGTGAGATTATATTATAGAACTGCAGTATTTTTCGTCAAATCTTGTGTATGTGTGCGTGCGCGCGTTTTTGTGTGTGTGCGCGCTCGTGTGTGTGTGTAGTTATTGCTATTTATGTTTTCTGCTCTTTCGAATATATTGGTTATGAATCACTGGAAAGATTTAATATAATAGAAAGAAACAATAAGCTGTAACATTACTGAGTTACACAATAAAATTGGTCATATCTAACTAATGTCGATAGTTTTAACTTTATGCTTATATTTCTTCGATAAATATACTATTTCATCTTCCGATATCTCTTTTTATTCTAAATATTTGCACAATCTATTTAGTGACGTGATATTATAAATATCGCCTGGAAGCTAAATACTTTGAAATTACTAACTCATTATCTTGTATTCTGACGTGCTACTGACAACAAACCTGTTGGAGATTGTACAAAGTTAATTGTTAATCCGACCCTCGAAATGGAAATTGAATTCTTCAAAACTTTTATTGCTATTGTTTAAAAAATATTTTTATTAATACCGCCATGGAAATTACAACAAACATTGAGAAGTAAATTTATTCTAACAAGAAGATGTTTTTACGGAGAAAAACACAGAATATTCAGAATATTTACTAAACATCTAAAATCAACCAAAATACCACTTTGAAACATGTCTGTTAGTCAAAGAAGTACATGAAAATTGATTTGTCAAATGTAGATTTTGGTGATGAATGTAGAGCTACATTGGATGAACCACATTATTGGGCTAAAGGTCGCTACTTTCATGAAACCTAACACAACATAGAAGACAACAGTGGGAATGTCTAATAAAGTTTTGTAATAGTATTGTAGGCAGCGGAAATATAAATCCTTTTAAAAGTGATGTTTGTTCAAATGAGATGCAGATAATGTTTGTATTTCCTTTGACATTCTGAGCAGTACAAGTGACAACAAATAAGCTGTCAAAGATTATATTCTTTCAATAAAATGATTCTTCACTTTTTACAAAGCTGTCTCTTGCCTACTTTGTCCAAAACAGTTTCAAATACCGTAAATTAATGGAGTAGCACTCAATGTCTAAAATAGAATGTGTGATCCATCATTTCAAGAGGTCGATTTGAAAATGAAAAAAACAATAAAGAAACAGAGTAGGAAAAATAAAAACTGATGCAAATTTGGTAATAGCAAACCAATAGAAACACTAATTAAATCTTAAAGGGTACCTATATCTTAAGGAATCTATATCGACATATAAAATAATTAAATAATAATTTATTCAGGTATATTAAATCTGTGTTAATCAAATATATGTTTCTATAGCCAATACCTTTTAGATTTTCTTATATAAAAAAATGATATTGCACTTAGTGTTAAAACTTGACACTCCCAAAACAAGCATTCATCAATACTGCTAATGAGAATCGATATTATGAGCTAAACATCATACAATATATTGTTCATATAGATATACCATGAATGTTTTACAAAAAATAATTCGTTAATACTGATTTTACTGCAAGAACATTGACTTGCAATAAAAAAAAAAAATCTTACATAATTGACATGGAGTTATTTTAAGAAGTTGAACTAACTCCATCCGCCTATGGCTTCACATGAGGAAGGCGTATTAGTCTTTATTTTAATAAAATCGTTGCCTGACCGATTTGCCTTTTTAATAAAACCCTAGCATGACCAACTAATTATTTATGATGGCCAATGGCATCAGGCAGATTGATTTCATCGTATTGTTCGATTGCTATTGCTTGATTTTATATATGTTTATTAAATACATGTGGCTTAGTGAAAGCCTTGTACTTGAATTTATTTTGGAGTGTGTTAAAAACGAAATAACTACCATTGGCATTCACAGAAAACGTTATTCATGCTACTTTTTTTTATTTATCTCATAACAGAATAGATGGTATATTTTCTGTTGCCGGTGGCTAATGTTCCAATATATGTAAAAAAAAACATAAAATTCGAATAGAGCTTTTGCAGTTAAACAGATCATTCCGACTTGAAAGGTTGATGTAATAATCTTATTAATAATTAATGTAATAATCTGTCTTGGACTTTCCTATTTGGCTTTAATACATATTAAGTTAGGTAAAGTAAGTACCATCTATATAGAAGAGAAAAGGAAAACTTTTCTTTACTAACGCGTTTAGTTTTCTGATGGACATTATCCATTTTGTCTTTATTCTCATTGTCTTTTTACAAATATACTTTGTTTATATCTGACTGTTTACGCACACACACACACTTACATATACACGTGTGTGTACGCGCGTGTGTGTAGATACAGTAGGCCGACGAAAGAAAAACAATAATAATAATGATGATCATCAAATACTAACATTTATTATATATTATTAGGACTTTAGACCAAATAGAAGCACGATGTGAAAAAATGTTAAGTATATATATATATATATATATATATATATATATATATATATATATATATATATATATATATCCAGTACATTTTGAAACGTATTTTTATTGTAATATTTCATGATTTATAGCAATTTTTCAACATAGTAACTTGACGGTGTTAAAGATATGGGTTAGCTGAATCTGAATAGGGATATATAAGATTATATAAGCTTCATGTTATCTCTTATTGAAGTCAGTGTCTTCGAACACTTTCACTGTTCAAGTCTTTAATGACATTTTATTTATGTATTTATTTCTTTTTTTTTTTACAATTTTCCTTCATTCTCAAGAATTTTAGTAATTCTTCATCTTTGCTGCTATCGCAAGATGATTTTTTAAAACCTTTCGTTTAAACACGGAAGGAAGTCTCTAAAGTGAGACATTTAATATTACTACCTCTTTTCCTTAAAGTCAAGCAAACATTGACTGCCGCTTCAATTTATGTGATTTAGCTAAATCTGTAAGTTTAATCTTGAGTAAATTGCAAAACATGTTCAAATTGTTTAGTTTTTTTTAATTATTTTTGTCAGTATATAAAAGCATAAATATTGACTGGAAGTTAGATTCTTTTAAATTACTAACGCATTATCTTGTAATCTGTTGCGCCACTGGCAACAAAGTCTGCTAGTGTCTGTACAAAGTTAATTTTTAATCCGAGTCTCGAGATGAAAATTTAATTATTCAAAACTTTTATTATTATTGCATAAAAACTATTTTAATTAGTGAATTATGTTTAATATGACACATATGCTTGCCAGTAGGCACTGAATATATGAGTAGATGCTGAAAGTTTTCTTATCAAAATAAGCATTCAGCTGCTTGCTAAATAAAATGCTGATTTAGGAAATTGAATCAAAGAACTTCTCAGAACTTCTTCGTGTATTTTCCAGTCATTTCGAACCATATCTTAATTGCTTTTGTTCCCAGGTTTACCCTGACACGGGGGGGATAGTACCTGTTCGGGTCCTAGCTATAGGCAAATTGTTAACCACAAACTGGAGTCATAACACTATAAAAGAATAAAATTAGATTATTATAGTAAAAAATACCAGCAACGCATTTTTGAAAAAATATTAACAGCAATACACTTGGCTCTCGACAAAAATACGCAATGAAACCTGATCTCCTACAAACTGATTTCTTAAAAGATTACATATTCTATTCATGCAAACCTATCCTAAAAATCTTGTCGGCATTAAACAACTCACTAAGATTGTTTAATGCCGTAAAACAAAAGAAACTATAAACCTACCTTTTCGGATCTTCTATATACTCTATCGTAGAAAATAGACATCAGCATTAAAACAACTGATAGCTTTGTCTTAATCATACATCTGTGAGTCAATTGTGGGTTAATAATAAGTACTCTCTTTATTTTCGGTTCTACTTCAAATCTTTGATCTTTGCTTAAACAAAAAGAATGCTGCAATCTATTTTCTCACATAGACATTCTTTTACTTGGATATATAGGTTTTACAAAAATGACGATATGACACAGTTCTTCTCTTAAGGTTTTTTGCTTCTGAATAAGTCCACTATTTGCATATTAGAATTCAGCAGCACAAGGGTGGAACAAACGTTTGCAGATATAAACTGCAATTTTATGCGATTGGGTCGTAAGGCTTATTAAAACGAAAACGCTTATACTTGGTGGGAAATATTTAACAAATCTTTTGATAACATTTTAAGATTGCCGAGTAAATTGTGTTTGAAATTCCTCATTAGCAATGCAATATTTACCTGTTATATACGACATTAAGTAGTTTGTTGTCTACTCAAAGAATACATGTAGTTCCCTTAAATAAAGACAAGAGAAAATTTAGAAAAATTAAACGCGAAAATCGGTTTTTACGTTTCGCAGCCTGATAATGAAAAAGGCATTTATTTTATACAAGAAAAATTTATTACTGAACATATTCCTCTCCTTGTCAGCGTGGTGAATAGCTTGAAGATTTGTTTTATTCTTAAAGAGATTACAAAGTTGGAATTCGACTGAAGGAACAACAACACGCGCATAGATGAAAGAAGAGAGGTCTATTGTAAATGAGAATACACTACTGAAAGACAGGGAATCGGGTGGCAGGCTAGTAATATAATAGTAATATTCCGAAGCAAGGTTATCTACCAAGCGCCCGACGCGGTCAGATGTGGCACAAGGCTACTAATGTGGGGTATCCGAGACCGTAGGCTCGACCAAAAGTTCCCTGTATAAAAACGAAGTCGGGTAGCTGTTTCCCGGGACGAGACTCTACCCTTCGTCAGCCTCGTCTGGGGATCCTCTCTGCCCGGAGGTAAATAGTTTGACCAGCATAGCTGAAGACGATTCTCCAACTCTAGACTAATTCCCGAAGCAAGTACATCTACCAACCGCCCCACGCGGTCAGATGTTACACAAGGCCGAATTTAACGTGGGGTATCCGAGCCCGTAGGTTCGGCCAAAAATTTCCTGCAGACCCCATATAAAACGGGATCGAGCAGCTGTTTCCCAAAACGATACTCTGCCCTTCTACATAGTCTCGTCTGGGAATCCTCTCTGCCCGGAGGCAGATAGTTTGACCAGTATAGCTGGGGACGAATCTCAAACTCTAGGCTAATTCCCGAAGCAAGGATATTTGCCAACCGCCCCACACTGTCAGAAGTGGCACAAGGCTGGATTTAACGTGGAGTATCCGAGCCCGTGGGATCGGGCAAAAATTCCCCGTAGAACCCGGAAAAAACGGTGTTGGGTAGCTGTCTACCACCCCAGACAAGACTCTGCCTTTCGGCATAGCCTCGTCTGGTTTCCTCTGCGCCTGAAGGCAGAGAGTTCGACTAGCTTAGCTGCAGACGAATCTCCAACTAATACCCGAAGCAAGCTCCCTGTGCTCACTATAGATAGCTACTGATATAGTTAGTCCACATAGGCAATAGTGGATGCGGGACATTCCATTTGAAGATTATACAGAAAAAATTCGGATAAAAATTTAAAGACTCCGAAAAAGGCTACAACCTTAATGACCAATCATGGTACATTCAAGAAAATATAAATAATCTGTTTAGTTTTTTACTGCATTAATGAAAGAAAATGTTGGTTAAATAGTTCTAAATTTTAAATGTGGTTCTAAATCATCCGTTAATCGCTTATCACTGAGCAAGCAGATAATGTTACTGAGATGCAAAGAAAAAAAACGTTATTTACGAGAAAAGACACAAAAGGACAGGATTCGCTAAAACAGTTCCATTAAGTTTCATTTAAACTTTGAAGGTCATAGGCGACATGAAAGTAAAAATTTAACAGATAGTTCCACAAGCGAGAAGTGTGAGAAAAGAAGCTGTTAAAATATAACTTAGGGTTATATCTTGTTATTTTAACAATGAGACCAAGTTGCCAGTTTAGTACAATGCCTAAATTCATGCAGTCGATGTATCAAGAATGAAAACACTTATCGAAAAGACACAGGAAGTCACGTCACGACGATGAGAATGTGACTGAAGTCGAGATGCCAACTCAGGGCCTTTCTTTCAATTTTACCGAAGATTTCGAGAAATATAACAGGGGCACCAGAGAAAATAAGGTAGCAATATTCAATTCACAGACGGATGATAGATTTATAAATGTGCAAGAAGGATTCTGGCACGAAGAATTGTCTGTCACAATACAGTGAACCAGCTTCCCTAGCAGAATACATAGAAATTGATTCAATAAGAAATCTAGCACAGGAAATCAGGATTTAGAGGAGTATCATGTTTGAGAAATATCTAAACTATCACCAATAAATAAATGTCTTCTCAGATCAATGTTTAAAAATGGCTTCAAACAAAAAACAAATAACAAAAATTGCACCACTTGAACTCTTCCTACAACAGCAACAACAAAAATGGTTCGAACATTTAACTAGAAGGGAAAATAATGATGTAATCAAGCTGTTAACTTTCCACACGATCAAAAACAAACAAAAAACATTTGAAAGAAGGTTTCTTATAAGAAAGAGCTATAACATTTAACGGTTGTTTTAATAAATATATATATATTTATTTTGTTTAAAAATATACATGTATATATTTAAACTGTCAGTAACACTAACTGTTTGGTCGATAAATGCCGAATGTTTCCTCTGTGTATAATTTTTATCATTACCATTATATGTACGTATGTTTATTGATTTGTATATTGATTGCCTCCCAGTTAACATCGAAAGTTGACGTTCATTGAAAACATAGGATCATCTTACAAAAGTGCTTATATGTGGTTTTTGAATTCAGTTTGGTCTGCAAAAATTTCTTAAGTCATAATTACATCACGAGCGATCCCAGTAACCCATTAAAATTGTATGGTCACCGCAGGGTCACTGTAGACATAGCAACAGTGGTGTGACTAGAGAAAAATAGCCTAATGAGACGTATCCCACTTACGGCTGATTTTGAATTCAGAGTTTTATTTCTCCTAAAATGGTTCCCCTCCCCCAACACACAAACACCAAGCCTAGAGAACCAAGTCTGCCCTGCCCTTAAGTCCCAACTGAACATTGGAGAAGAGATGGGGGTCATACCTTTCCAAAATCTTTGTTCGAAAGCAAGCATAATGCCAATCTCACTTTCCTCATTCCCCATACATTTAAACTAATTATGTCATAATAGGCTTTATTATTTTGCTATCCAGAGATATTTCTCATCTCGAGAAAAGAACAATTATCTATTTAGCTCTTCTACATTTTTTGGGTGGTATTTTAATATCTTAATTCCTAGAAATGTGAAATACTTTCCATGATTTTTTTAAAATTCAACAAGCGGTAAGTAAAAGTGAAAAGTATAACTTATCCTTTGTAAACAGACTTCTTACGTCAAAATCAGAATTGTACAAGTGGTAATAAGAAGATTTAAAGTAAATTGCACCTTCTAGGTGACACGTTTCCCACTGAGATGAATTAGAATGATTATATTGAATAAATTGCTAACATTAACTAGCTTAATACTTAATACGCAATCAGGTCTCAAAGATTTACTGTTGAAATATCGAAATTTAACCTTAGGTTCTATTTTAATATTTTCTTATTTCGTACTTTTGTCTGTAGAACTTTTCCGGTTTCTTTCTTCCCTGCCAGCTTCGAAAATTTAAATAAAACGTCAATCTCCATCGTCCGCGTTCCTTAACTCTTTAACTGTTTTTTATTCTTTTCTCCCCAATAGTATCTTTTCATTTTATTTCACTCTCAATCACCCCTTGTCTCTTAAGGTCATTATCACTTTGCTTTAGGGTGAAACAATTAAGAAAAAACTCAATCCAGCTAGAAATATGTTTAAAATATTTAGAATTTGTAAATTCAATATTCAATATGTGTCGTATTGCAAAATTTATTTAATCCTCTTTGAAAACTAAGAAAAGAGTAAAAGAAAAATATATCAGCAACCCAAAAGCAAAACATTTTACATTTTGAATATCTTTATCTCTGTTTCTATATAAATATAAGAGTGGACACTGAGGTCAACAGAAAGGTGACAGTCTGTTTCAAGTTTGAACCCTATCTTCCTATATGTATATCTATTAATATGTGCTTGCATGCGAGTTTATGTATGTGCTTGCGAGTTTATGTATGTGCTTGCGAGTTTAAATGTATGTGCGTATATACCTGTATTTTCTACTATATGTTTACAAGTTTAATGCCTAAGAGCCACTAAAGGTAGGAGGTTACTGAATTAGGTTGGTCTATGGACGTAAGAGAAAGAAGTAAGTACAGATTATGAAAATATATAGGATAGATAATGGTGGACCCTAGAGGTTTGACGATGTTAAAGTTGTAGCGATCGGAGACGTATCGTCTCTGAAATCTGTTCCACAAGGTAAAAATTCTTGGAAAGAAGCTGTTACCAATGAAATATAAAGATAATGGGAAATATTCGACTGTGGGTTCTTTGTATAGCGGGGGTCCTAAGCTGTAAGGGGCCGAATTAGTGGAACAAATGAGTGTAGCTAGTCTGAACATTTGCCATGGAAATTGTGTGTATAAATAAATCTGTTTAAATAGCTTTGTGTGACGAGTACAAAGAAACAAAGAAAAGTTAAATTTCTAAGTTAGAATAATATAAATATTTACAGGATCTTAAATACAATTCTTGCTGAATATTCTAAAGATTTTATCTTGATTATAAAATTTAAAAATGCGATATTTCGGCCAACAAGAAGATAGTTTAATTTAGAACTGAAAGAATATATGAAATAGAAAATGAATTTGTTTTTATTTTGGCAGCTTCTTCTGACAATGTCAGGAAAAGCAATCTAATATGGAAATTTTTTGATTTTGTGTTCTCGATTTATCATTTGATTAAAAGCAATTCACATAAAACACACACAGCAGTGACGTGTTTAGTCGTGAGTACATTCGTCACTGCGTGCCATTTATATATGTAGGCCCATACATCAATCAAGTCAATCATTATTTTAAAAAGAAAAAGATGTGGATACATTTATTGGCATTTCTTGCATATAAGGAACTGAACAAGAGGGAAATGGTACCCCATTTACGCAAAAAACACACGCGTGCGTGCATATATATGTGATAAAAATATAGTTTTAAGGTATGTTATATTTATGTGTAAAAGCATAGAGCGTATATAAATAGAAATGTGAACATTGAGGTCAACACCAACTCGAACGCAATCTTCAGTCTATCTTTATGGCCTGAACATTTCGTTCAATCATGAAAAAGACCGTTTCCTCTCGGTGTTGTCCTCAGTCTCCACTTATATATGCTTTCAATTTATATAAATGCACTCTTCCGTAGACAAAAGTATTTAATCTTCGATGGTGCTTAAAACTGGTTAAACTTCTCTTAAGCATCGGTGGATTCACATCGAAGATTACGTCGCTCGTTTTATATCCTGAAGTGGATATGTAACTATTGACTCTATTCCAAATATATACTGCGTTAACATTTTTATACAAGAAATATAAAACTCAGTATATTGTTATTAATTAAGAAAAATAGTTAAATTAGAACGTGAATATAAGAAAAGATTATTATTTTTAGTATTTTGTGTGTGACGTGATCTGAAGTTGGGACGTTGGTTTGTGTTTTTTTTTTTTAATGCATAGTGTCTAGCACCAAAGAATCAGTGATGCCTGAAGAACAATACATAAATGGTTTTATTCAGTGAAAGGAGGGCTTTCTGGAACAATGAATGATACCGGAATAATAGAAATCACTGGAACAGCAGCAAAGCGATTATACGGTTAGCGTGACTGGAGTGTGGATTTTCAAGTTTAAAAGTAAAACATTCTTTGGTCTTATAAAGAAGAATGTTTCCGTTAACATTTGACAAAAACACGTTTTGTTATAGTTTGTGACTATAATTTAATATCAAGTGATTTGGTTAATATTTTATTCTAAAAGATAATGTGCTGTCACTGCCTTTATTTCTAGGTAAACAAAATTTATACACTAAGGAACTTAAAAAAAAATCTTCAAAATTTCTGATGATATTCCTCAGTGGGAATAAAAACAGGATTTTGCGTTGGGCTAATACTTTGCCAAATATCTTCAGTATAAATCATAATCAATAACAAGCTCTGAAGAAAGCGATAGGATTACCTTGGTTAAATATTATACGAATAAAATCGGACGATTTAGTATTGGAATTTCTTAGAAATACCGAACGTTTTTTCATAATAAATGCACGTCAAACTTTACCTCTTGATTTTCTTCTTTGATCAATTTCCTTTTATGTTACCAAACCTGTGCAATTTCTAATTTCAAATCTGCCATGTAGTATAAACTGTATATTTTTCAAATATCTCCATTGTAAAATAAAATCCTTACATTTGCCTGCATAAAATCAGTCAGACGAGGAAAAGCGTCGGATAACAATCATAATTTTTCCTTTTGTCTTTAATCATATTGCTCTTTTACAGATATATTGTAGGTAAATCTGAATTGTTTTACACGCACATATATATATATGTGTGTGTGTGTGTGTGTGTGTGTGTGTGTGTGTGTACTCGTGCCAAGTCACACTATATGTGCTACTGGTACTATTTAACCCATTACTAACCGCTTCAACCTCGGCTTGTCGGCGACTAACCGGTGACTAGATTTATCTAGCGAGGAAAGTGGCTAGACGTCCTGACAAAAGGGGTGATTAATCCTTTCATGAGATTAACGTTAATCTAAAACAGGCGCGGAAATTTAAAAGTACATCGATTGGTGTCCAGGCGCAAAGAAAACCCAAATGATGTGTTCGACCCCTTAGACCTCATTAAGTTAGCCAACTAGAAGGAAGTATATGTTGTAACACCTTTGGCTTGACAGTACTTAATGTTGTTGATTGATTCACAACGGCCCTTAAATACTTCTTGCTGTGGAAACTATAACAAGTAACAAATAATGTGGTGAGACCGTGGTCCTTCACAGAGGAGTATACAGGGTTAACATGCATACATACATAAGGACATACACGAATAAAGTAAACAGGAAAAATGTACTTTACCAACGCGTTTAGTCCTCTGATGGGTTTTATCAAGGCAAATATAATGATTTTATTTTACAACATGCATTTATAAACAGTAGCAAAGAATATCGCTAGGTTTTCAAAATCTTTAAATTTAAGAACGCTAATAATAGTCATAGGGCTAACTGTGAAATTTACGATAAATTATGGAGGATTGATTCTTCTTCTTCTGTTCTTGCATAGAGACTAGGATTGATTCATTGCAATGTTTTTCTTTACTTAAATTTCAGGTACAGATTGTTTGATATCGTAAGGTCTTTTACATACTAAATGGCTAGCCGCTGCAGAAAAAGGACATCGTAATCAATGATGTCTTGCCAAAAATGTGTCACTCTTTAAAAGCCACATCCGTTCAAAATACAACTAAGTCTAATATCTTGTAGTAATCATAATCGACACGTTGGCGGCAACTATCATATACTTGCGTGTGTAATAATTTCATTTGATCATAGGAAAAGCCAAAAGATACTGTAACCCTAGGAAGAAGTGTTGAGATACACGTAAATAATTTCATCATTTACGGATACTACGTTAGCATATTAATAAAAATGAAACTTTGAGAAATACAAAAAGACTAAAAATGAATTAAGATAAAAACAATTTAGAAAATGTTTAAGAAGATAAATGACTTCACAAAAATCGATGCGAATATTATTTCAATATATTTAGAACTAATGGTACTTTAATAAGATTTTCAATTTTTAAAAAATGTATTAAGATATTTCCTTGGCCACTTGAAGCATTGCAACATTCTCCAAATAGTAAGAAACAGAATGAGTATTTGTATCCATAATACAAGGAAAAGGTAAAATCGCTCGTAAATCTTTTACAGCAAACATTGATTTTTGCCAACTTTTTACTTATCATGTACTTAAAATGAGATCACAGGAACAGCTCGTTTGAGACCTTTCTGAAAACTAAAATCAGCATTAAATATCGATCGTGTTAATGCTTCCTACTGTTGCATGTATTATCGATTGATGTAAGTGGTTGATTGATTTTGTGAAGTTTTTTTTTATTAATAAAATATTATATTAATAGAATAACTGATTGGGATTTTGACGCAAATCCCATGTCCCTGTTTAAGTTTGACTTAAAGCCGCCATATAATGGTCAATGTTTTACCTGTTTGCTGATTTTCATGACTGCTCTCCATCTTTGGGGAACTTAGCACTTGACATGAGCTGTACGGGATTGATCATAGTTAGATTTTGGCCTTTTGAAATGAGCAGATGACAAGCGTAATCTACACCGAGCTGCAATGCGCAACGATTTGACCTTCTTCGTAAGTTTATATAAGAATATATAAATACCGTTTCAGTTTATGCTACATTCAATGAGAGATTGCAACGATATAGTCTCAGGAAGAAGCTGACAATTTGTAACGAAAATGCTGATATTTCTTTTGAATCGTCTATTAGAAATGAATCTCCTATTCGCAAGACTTCTTTCTGTTACTACCGTAGTGACAGGGATTTATTTCGTGACTTTTTTGATATTCTTAAACTTCCTATTGCTAATTGTGTCGCAGACATTTCTTTTTGGGATAAATCCAGCATTTATACTTTTCTACTTTCTCAAAAATATCAGCTGAAACCATAATATACTCCTTGGTTCACACCAGCCTGTTCAGCCACTATAGCCCATAGGAATCACTTTTTTCCGGGTATACCAGCGTAATTCCGATCACAACAGACGCCTATTTGTGGCATCTATCGTACTTCTTTTATGTTGAACCCTCTTCCGACTTCTTACTTTCCAGTGAAGTTTCATCTTCAAAAATTTAAATGCAATGTCAATCTTCTGTCTTAATTCTTGTTCTTTTATTGGCCTCCTTCCTTAATAGTAGCTTTTTTCATATTCCATACATTCGGGTAATCCCTTGCATCTTAGTGGCTTTATTGCCTTGATTGGGGTGAAATGATTTAAAATAAATGTTTAATTTGACTATGACTGCATGAATAAGGTTCTAGAGTTTGTTTCCTTTCATTTATTTGAAATTAAATCATTTGTTATTAGAATGTACAATTAAGTAGCGGGGACTATTTAAATAAAATTGATATTCAGTTAATTAGAACCACATCCTAAAACGGAAGCACGTGTACCATAGTGGCTAAGCGCGCAGAAAATGTGATTGGTTGCCGAGTTCAAGTGCCAACCAAGGCCGCTGCGTTCACTTTCGGACAAAATCCCTTACAAGAGTATGAATCCGTCTCTTCGCCATACGACCACAACGATAACTCTGAATTTGAAACCGGTTAGGTATGGATCTCACAACGGCCCTTAAATACTTCTTGCTGTGGAAACTATAACAAGTAACAAATAACGTGGTGAGACCGTGGTCCTTCACAGAGGAGTATACAGGGTTAACATGCATACATACATAAGGACATACATGAATAAAGTAAGCAAGAAAAATGTACTTTACCAACGCGTTTAGTCCTCTGATGGGTTTTATCAAGGCAAATATAATGATTTTATTTTACAACATTTATAAACAGTAGCAAAGAATATCGCTAGGTTTTCAAAATCTTTAAATTTAGGAACGCTAATAATTGTTATAAGGCTAAATGTGAAATTTAAGATAAATTATGCCGTATGCTAAGTGATGTCATTGAATGCCTAAGAAATGAGATTAATTATTGTTGTTGAATTTTTATTTTCTCATTTCTTCATATTTATTTATTTATATAATTATTTCTTTTAATTTGATGAATTATATTTATTTAGCTAATTTAAATATGAAGAAGGTTTTTTTTTTTTATTTAACCATTTCCAGTTAATTTTAAAATATATTTAATATATATATATTTATTCTATGTTAGTTTAGGAAATAATTATTTTTTTACATAAATAGTTATTTGAGAATAACATTTTCGCTAGATTTGATAACTCCACTCAAGAATTTATGTCGAAGTAATTTCTTTTAATAAGTTTGACATTCTTGAAATCTAAGTTCTTATTGAACTTATTTCTGTGAATGACTGATGCGTAATTTGTGATATATAATAACCTTTTTTGCGTTTCTAGATACGTATTTTTAAATTTCTGCAAGTTTCCCCAATATAGTGTAAGGAACAGTTGTGACAGTTTATTTTATATATGCTTTAGTTATGGACATTTTGGGATATGATTATATCTGCATGAATGCATATATCCAAAGGCAGTAATATGAATTTTATATGGATTATTTTAACTACATTAAAGACTTAGATTGAATAAAACAAATTTAATTCGATAGAGATGGATCTATCATTAAGTTATATGTTTTCATGCTACGTAAAAATGATTTCTCATTAAAAAAGAAAATAGGTTCATATCATATTTTACATGAAGCTAACTGTTGATGTTCGGCTATCGACGTGGACCGTGTAAAAAGTTATGCTGTGTGCAAATTCCGAAAGATTCTATATTCTAAATCCTACCAGTGATTGTTTAAATAGCAGGTCAAGACTTTGCTTTCTTGCTTTGGGTGGTAGCCAGTATAGTAGAAGAAAAAATTAAAACAAATTCAAATCCTAGCAAAATACTAGACTGGACTCTTTAACGTTGGGCTGGTAACCAGCCTAGAATAATAATATTGGATTTAAAACCTACCTGAAGAGAAATAAGCTCCATCAGGTTACCTTGCAGTAGACACATTTTATATGAGTAGATAGGTTCGCATATCGTCCTGTTCACACTCTTCACTGGTCTTTTGAACAGGAGTAAAGGTTTATGCCTTGTTTCCTGTTTAGAATTGGGTTTCCGGTTCCTTCTGATGTTTTCTCATTCACCTTCACACCCAATAGCCACTTGTGTTTTAGTGGTATTATCGCCTTGCTTGGGATGAACTGATTAAAACAATTCTCTGCTGCTGCTGCTGCTGCTGCTACAGTAAATGCGGTAACTATAAAACACTAAAGGTTTAAAGGATTTGTGATCTTGATTGCGTGAATTGTTGCTTGCAGAGGCACATGTGTCTTATTTTTTCAAGATAATAATAAAAAATTATTTAAAAAAAAAACAGTAGAATTAAAGCACAAAATAGCCAATTGCTTCACTGAAAATATTAGATTATAATTTCGTAAGCTATCATATGTTCTATATGAACAGAAAATTCATAATATAATTTACAAAAATGTCTACCTAAGGTGAGAAGTATGCACCGGTGATTTATGAAGAGACGCTTAAATCGAGTATGTTGAATGAATGGAACGCAAAGAGGGAACAAAAAAGCAGTCATAAATGCAACAGGAGGTAAATATTTAGAATAATACATCTCCATATTTATTATTATTATTATTATTACGATAACTTAGCTTTAACAGGCGTTTGTCTGCGCCGAGAACGAATGTTTGTACTCTAAGTTTTTCTTTTTCAGTTTTTTTTTTTTTTAATCATTGTAATTGTGTTTGAGACTTGTTTCCATTACAGATAACCAATGATACTGTGAATAAAATGAGATCGATACAAATTACAATTTAGCAAAGATGGCTGGCTGCGTGGTTTATAGGATCTGAAAAATATTATGTTGTTGTTGTCCTTTTCTCTTCTCTTCCGGAAATGAATTTTGTTTTACTGAATAAAAAGTGGCAATTCATATAGTTGATAACATGAAAGAAACATTAAAGTGATTTATTCTCATGTAAACATTTACGCAATGTTTTATGGGTAGCCTTATGATATATTCTAAAATCCAAGTAACTACAAAGTTACAATTATGGTAATATTGACCGTTTCCTCATAAGAAAACATTCGGCATTCATTGGTCGAGCAGGCAGTACTGCTCTCCGTTGAAATTTATAAAATCTTTCTCTTAAAATTTTTTTAGGAAAATAGGTTTCTCAATTCCAGTAACTGCTATCGTTCTTCCTTGTACTGGTTTCCTCCCTAACCTTTTATATGAAGTAGTGTGGAAGGCTATATCATTATTTTCTATTAGAGTGATATCCATTTTAGTTGTTGCTGCTGTTGGTGTTGTTACTTTTATCTGATGCTGTTCTTTGTGATTCTGTAGCGCCAGTCCACAAGGCTTGAGAAAGATGATCCTCACCAAGATCAACTAAATCAAAGTCATTTTTAAGTATTGATGAGAAAGCGATTGTAAACAGCCGACAGTTTAGATATTTCTGAATGGCGCTAAGCATGACATCCATAGGAAAGTCTCAATATGACGGGCCTATTTCGTGTTTCCAGGTTAATGATTTGGTTTTGTAGAAATTTGCGGTGTTGGGCGAAACTATCTCTAGCGCGGCATATTACATGTTCAATTTCTTTTTCTCCTATGATCTAGACATGACATGTTTTTCACATGGTGGGGTACACAGTATTTAAATTTTATTACAATAAAATGAACGTAAAAAGAAGGATACACTTAAAAGAAAATACTTATATCATTCAGTATCACGGTTTTAAATATAAAAAAAGAACTGATCACAAGGTCTTAAGTCATTTTTCTTTCTCCTCTCATACAAAAATAAACAAGCGAATTTTGTCTTGGTGTGTATGGTTCCAGCGCTCATTTTCTGACTCATTCACTTGGTATTTACCTTTCTATGCCCTTATTTGGTATTGGGGAGATTTTACACATTGGAAGTAAATGCGTAATACTAATTTGCTAGATCACATAATATGTAAATGCATATGCAACCTACGAATTACGAATTCGCACTCAACATTTTTTTCAGGTATCAAACAATAAGAATATGTTAATAAAAACAATTTTTAATTTACACGAATTAACAATACATACAGGTGACATGATGTATACAACTGATGCCCACAACCAATGAAAAAAACGAACACAGAGCAGTGAAAATATAATCCTATATAACTTTATATTATAGAATCTTAAAAAATGAAATATAACTTTGCATTATTCCACTTACAACAATTTTGGATGAAACTAAATAAATAGGGAAACACTAAATTTATATAGATTTTCCTACATATCCACATTTTAAAATTATATATATATATATATATATATATATATATATATATATATATATATATATATATATATATATATATATATGATGGATTCTCCCGCCGATTTCGATGTATGAAGATACGACAACCTCATTCAGTTTGTATTCTGTCGTATGTGACACTTCAGTCCCGCTAGTAACCTGCATATAAGTCCACATATTCTGCAACAGCGAGGATCTCGGTAAATAGCCACAGGAATTTGCTGACTTTACGACGGTCAATGCGACTGATTTCGAAATATATTTTGTGTATTTGAACAGCAAACCCTTTTTTATACAAGCTTCATTAAAAACGACTGACAAGGGGTTAAATGTTGGATTTCATTTTTAGATGTTGTTATCTGTCGTAAAATAAGTTTTTTTTTCCTGAATGTTGTAGTGTTACCCTTGTTGGCTGCCTAGTCAGGTCATTTAAAAATTATAAATTTGGGCAGCAATCTCTATTTTACATATGTTTCGTTTAAAACGGATTACAAGGTATACATATATATATATATATATATATATATATATATATATATATATATATATATATATATATGCGCATGTGCGTTTATCTGGAAATGTTCCTTAACTGGTCTCTATAAAAAAAAAATAGTATTTATAGTAGACTCACACATAGACAATCTCATATTTTTAGGAGCATCCACATTAAATAGATTTGATGAGCAAAAGAACTGACAAGGACAAATTGGAACATGACAATTTGATATTATAAACTAACATAATGCATAAAATAAATTCAAAACTCGCCAGGCTTTCTTAATAAAAATAATCTTTCTTTGAAATGAGAAATTTCACAATATCTAAACAGCCTCTATCCAGATATAAAAGAACTCATCAGATAAAATGAAAAAGATAATAAAAATTCTACTTGGCTACAATACATTTGTCAATGCCATGTTTCCTACGATCGCTGGATGACATGTCCAAGCGTCAGTTTATCGTGACATGAAAAAAATAACTCGCCCACTTTCACCCTCTGACCTTATTTTTCTGTTTTAGTGTAGATCTGACTTTTAATTGATTAATCTAGATATACCCACAAGTATATTTTTTTAATTTTGACCTCATACTTCAACTTCCGAAAAGAAGTAACGATTTGTTTTTAAATTTCCATAATAAATCATTTTTATCACAAGTTTATAGACCATCGACTGAGGAAGTACCATCATAGTATTGAAACATGAAAGCTTTTGTGTAGCGATGTAAAATGTTTAATAAAAATATTATAATAATAATTTGCTCCACTTTATATTGAAAAGTAAATGTTACAAACTCTGGATTTTTACTCCATTGGTTGTTTCTCTTATTTGGACATATATATATATATATATATATATATATATATATATATATATATATATATATAGAGAGAGAGAGAGAGAGAGAGAGATAGATAGATAGATAGATAGATAGATAGATAGATAGATAGATAGATATGCATGTGTGTGTCTGTGTATGACAAAATGAAAGCCATTGAAGTTAGATATTTCGTCTCTAACAGTCTAATGAAAGACGTAAGTAAATCTGAAATGCAGCGAGGTAATAACTGAAAGATACAAGAATCATTTAATTCTTATTCCTTATTGTTTTATTTATGAAGTGTTACTTTCAGTTTATTCAACACTTTAGAATTTGTTAATTGTTTAAAACCGAGTGTTAATGTTAGCAGCTCATTTGTTGAAAAGTCGCCATTGATCTTTGTCTACTCTCTTTCGTCAATGAATGTTGTCGGGCTCCCAAAACCACTACAAAATCTATTTTTATCTGGATAAATCGACAATATCGATACGTATACATACAATTTCAATGCGTACTGAACATCGCTACAACTCTAATATCCCTCTTGTGTACCAGTGAATATGTTTAAGATATAGTTAGTAGACATTCGGTTCAAAACTCAGTGTCTAATAGATTATGTCGCAGAACAGTAAAAGTTTACTTACTTTTATAGGAAATGTCTAGTTTTTTTTTTAATTTTTTAATTGCGTGCTAGTGATTTGTATTTTGCATACTGTTTAAAGAAAAAATAATGTCATTAAGTTAAGGATTTAATCTAACTCTAGAAAAACTGCTTCCAGATTTTGAAAATTGTTCGATGGAGTCCACGTTTCAGTTTCTAGTGCAATTAAAACAGGCTATGATGTCAGACAATTTTTGTCAGTGAGCCTGACTTGAAATATTTACAAGAAATGCAAATAAGGACGATAATTATATATATATATATATATATATATATATATATATATATATATATATATATATATATAGGGTGTGATAGATAAATTTTTGTCTAAATTACGCAAAAATAAAAATAACACTGGCATCTCATTTCAATAGATATATTTACCAAAATGACACAAAAGCATCTTGAAATATTAAAGAGTATTTATTCAATAAAATTGCTATTGACTTCAACCACGGCTTCCAGACGGCTTCGGAATATTATGTAACTCTTCTGGGTGGTCTCTTTGTTTAAGGTGGTGAATTCTGCCACAATCCTGACCTTCAGTCCATCTTTGTTGTTACAAGGAGTTTTATTGGTCTCACGCTCAACTGCGCCCCATACATAATATTCAAGGGGGTTGCAATCTGTAGGAAGCAAGATGTAAGGGGTGATGTGGTTACAGAAATTCTCTGACACCCATGACTAGGTTCTCCTGCTTGTGTGGCATGGTGCAGAGTCCTGTTGCCAGACAAAGGGTCTTCCAGCAATCACTTCTTTGACCCAGGACACCACTATATCCCCAACTTGATGTCGGCTTCCGTGTTGAGTGTGAGATCCTGTTGAAAGTTGAATGGAGGCATAAACCCACCATCACTTTTTTTATACACATTTATGAATGCGATATCTTAAGTTATAATTGTTTCTTTTTTATTTATTATATGTCTAAATGATAATAAAAAAAACCCAGGAAGGAACTAATTAAACCTGAAGAGCATTAGGATTTGCGTCTCTGAAAAACCAGTGGTATCATGTAAAGACTTCATAATGAGAATCGACATGTATGAAAATATTTTCCATGTTATTTTTTAATTATTATTTAGAACGAATGCCCGTCAAGTTAAGCCTCGTTCTCATCAGGAGATAATGGTGGATTTTTAAAATCTAGCACAAAGGTAAAAAGGTAAATTAAAAAATTATAATGATTTAACTAATTTGACATATTACTGATGTTCATTTGAAGTATATTAATGATATATAAGAGTAATTAATAAATTAATTTTATATTTTAGAATTTAATAATAATAAAATCCTATATAATGTTTTATTTTTGCTGCACAGGACTAAAGCTAGATATTACTAAGCACATATGCTGAAAAAATGTGTTAAAATGAAATGCAGATTCTGTAATAAATATCCAGGCACAATTGACCATCTTGCATCAGAATGCACGGTATTAGCACCCACTGAATATAACACTCGATATGCTAGAGTGGGCCAATATCTGCACTGGAAAATATGCAACTTTTACGGGAAGGAAACTGCAAGAAACTAGTATGAAGTTCACTCAGACCCAATTACTGAGATAGAACATGTAACAATTGACAATCAAGGTTAATCGCCCATACATCATGATCAAAGACCACAGAATGTGCTTTCTTATTGACATGGTAGTACCTGCACATTGTAATATATCTTTGAAGATCTTCAAAAAGCTATCAAAATACAAGGATCTTGAAGCTGAAATCTAAAAGATGTGGCACATCAATAATTAGAGTTGTAGTTGGGGATCTCGGATTGATTGTTAAAGTTTCCGATACACTCAGTAGAGTATTATTAATTTAAAGAAAATATTGCCGCTATACATGTGAAGTATGATATAACATCAGAATTTGTGCAAACAAAATGTATGTACATACTATAGAGCCTTACTCTCTACCTTGAGCAATAACTCAGTAAGGGTACGTATTAAACATAAAGCAAAAAAAAAATACAATTATTATTATTATTAAAAAAGGGATATACAACTAAATATACTATAAATATATGTATAGTAACAAAGTAACGTACCTAGCTTTCCCTATTCTGAGTGTCACGGAGATTACATCCACTCATCAAATATGCCCTCGGAAGTGTGGATCGAGAAACTCACAGCAGAAACAGAGAAGTGAACCTTTATTTTTATTCGTTGCTATCAATACGCTATCACTTGATACTTGTATAATTACAAAATTGCTTACTTTTCTTTTGTTATTTTCAAGAATTACCCCAGGTGAAGCTTTTCTTTCTATTTCGACGTTATATTCATATATATATTTTTGGACATTCGCATATATATATATATATATATATATATATATATATATATATATATATGTCTTCTTCATTTATATATATATAAGATTTAGGGACTCTCAAGCTCCCGAACAAGCCGAAGGCCCAATCAAAAGCTCTTCGCAGTAGCTAGCTTAAATGCTACCCGATAGGACGTCTTTTATGTTAGTATATATCTATCTATCTATATATCTATCTATCTATATATATATATATATATATATATATATATATATATATATATATATATATCACATTAAATGTCATTTTTAGTGGATACCCATGTTTGAGTAGACGCTCCGTCTATTTTTAAAATGTTTTATTTTCATGAATATTCGATAAATCTTATTAAAGGAAAATGCGTCCTCCGACTTTGTAGGTGAAAACCTCTTTAGATATGACGTGCTTTTAACTGATTTGGACACGAGAAGTATGTGCTTAAAGGCTGTATATCCTAAAACATCCACTAAAAATTACATCAAAATGTGATAAAACAGTTCTGATTAATAAATAAATAAAACTTTATTTCCTTAGAAATACATGCATATATATATATATATATAAATATATATATATATATATATATATATATATAAAATTCTTCTTTACATTATATATATATGTGTGTGTGTGTGTGTTTGTGAAACAACACTCTTATTATGTTCGTTATTACAATGATATCATCAAAGTACTGAGTGTCTTCTGTTCATATTTAAATTTGTTTCATCAAACCGAAAAAAAATAGCCAAAATAAATAAACAGCTTCCGGAAGATACAAGGCACCAGATGAGAAAAGAAAAGAAATGCTAATCAGAATATACGATTTAGCATCTGAAGAAATCGAAGTAAACAAAAATAATCTAAATCAGAGCAACTAGAAAATATAGGAACTTCAGACAAGATGTCGCCGCAAATCCGACAGAGAATACTTTTCAAAATCTATCATATGTTTTGCTTAGATTACTGGTCTTCTATAAGGATAAATGTTTATTCATCATTTTAATGGAAAAGTTGAAAATAAGAATGCTATTTATTAATAAATGTCACGTCTTTTGATGTCATGTAAGAAAAGAATATCTACTTGTGACAAATATGTTTATAAAATCTTGTCTTTTTTTTTCATTTTGGTAGCATTTATATTACTTAGTGTATTGTACAATAATCTCTTTCAAAAGAAGCATAATTTTTCCCAGATAGACTCCTTTAAATATCTTATCGACAATACGGTTATTTTCTGTTCGTTTGTATTTTTGGTTGAAATAAAGAAAAAAAAAACATGAAACTGTTATTCTCGACATAAAAGAAGACTGCAATTGACTGTAAATAAAAGACATGAAAAGACTATTTTCTTCCTTTTTAGAAAATTACATTTCACTCTTTTATCTTTTCATCTACAAAGCAAAGTTTCTTCCCGTGTCACTCGTCACATGAAACAATGATTTTGTCTCTATGCCTCGAACAATCCACAGAGACCCAATCATTATTTTAAACATTCGTAAATTATTTATGGGATGTTTATTTATGGGGCGCTACCCATAGCATAAGGGAGAAATGGATGCATGCCTTTCAGAAAAGTATTAGAAGGATTAGTGTTAAATGAAGGATAACTGTCACAGCTGATGTTTAAACTCTTTTCACTGATTGCACGCATCAAGTTTTACTGCAAAGGAAACCCGTAAGTGTTTAATAGGATAGATAGGTTCGTTTATTGGCTGACTAGTAACCTTTCCATGTTAATTAAATAGGAATAGAATTGTATCCCTTGTTTACTGTTTAGAATATGGTTTAGCGTTTCTTTCTTTCTTTTATGACAATAAATGGGATAACTGTCTTAACTTTTTGGTGATCTAACTGATTATTACAGTGGTACTGGTTTGGCATTTTTCTGGTTACTCCTTCCAACTGGTACTAAGGAGTCCAAACACTTTGGTAGCGCCTAGACCAGCTTCACTGATAAACATTCGCATAATTTCGTGGGTATTTGTAGTGCCATGTCTCGTATGGATAGATTTCCCATCATGTATTTCCGGTGGGCAACTCTGAGACCACATTATGCTTTAGTTTTAGCCACTCCCTGGCCAGTTTGTATTGCCATAGACGATAGACACGAGGAAACCATTAAACAAAAACCTGTCCCACTCAGCGTTTCTCCATCCAAGATTTGTGGCATTCCTTCCAATTTCTGTTATGATTTTCTCTTGAAATTTTCTCCCGATATCTTGATACTTTGTGAAACTAATTTAAATTCTTTTATCGCTACTAATGAATTCTCTGTTGCGGGATGCCTTCTTCATTGTCGAATAGATTCTAGGATAGATATGCATGTCCTCCGTGTTTATATTCGGGAAAATCTCCCAATTGTAAGATAATTATCTCTTGAGTTCCCAGTTGATTCTTACATGTGCTTTCTAAATTCGCTATTGCACTCTGTTAGCTATCTATTTTTTATTTATCGCTCTACTTCTTCTCAGGATTGTAATATATTAAACATAATTTCTGATGATATAAAACTCTCACTCTCTCTCTCTATCTCTCTCTCTCTGTCTCTCTCCCTCCCTCCCTCCCTTCCTCCCTCCGAGAACATTTTTGTCTTTGGTGATTTTAATGCTCGTCATGCTACTGATGTTGCGGGTATTCAGATTTTCAATTTGTCCGTTGCTCAGTCTTTCAGTCAAATAATACATTTCCCTACTCGTTTCCCTAATAAATCTGATCAGCATTCTTCTTTAGCTGATTTATTCCTTTCCTTCTCTCCTAGCTCTTGTCAGACCCAATCACAACTCTGTCCTCTTGGTAATTCAGATCACGCTGTAGTATCTATTGATATTTCTTTTGAGTTGTCTACTATAAAGGAAACTCCTGTTCAAAACACTTGTTTTTCTTACTAACGTACTGATTGGGATTCATTTCGTGACTTTATCCAAGATGCCCCATTGGATTGATATTCTTAACTTTTCTATTGAGAATTGTGCCACGGACGTTTCTTCTTGGTTAACTCATTCGGCATTTGTTTACTTTTACCTTCTCGTAAATTGCAAGGCACCGTATAGCTACTAACATGTTTGTTTATTGTGACTACTGGCATCTCTGTAATAGATAATAGTGAGTCTTCTATCTTCCTTCTCATCACTCAATTTGAGCTTTTAATATCTTCTGCTGATAAAGCAGAATGTTTTGCACGTAAATTCTCTTCAAATTTCACTCATGACACTGGAATGTCTATGTCTGACTTTCCACGTAGTACTGAGTCAGTATTGAATTATATGCACATATAACATTGTCCATGGTTTCTATCATCTCTAAACTGGATCCTCAAAAAGTATGTGGACATGATACTATCCCTGCAATAAGTAATGTATTCCTGAATTGGCTCCTGTTCTCCAAAATGTACAATAAATGACTTGCTACGTCTTGCTTCCTTGCATGTTGCAAATCCTCTTCCGTAGTTCCAGTCTTTACGGACACAGGCAAACCGCCTGATCCTTCTAACAATTAGCTTTCTACCACTTTTTGGTAAAGTACTATTAACTCTGAATTGGTTAAGCATGTTACCTTACAGATTTAGACTAAAGCACACTGCCACTCCTCAGCCCCTCCCCACCAAAAAATCATTCTTTCAGATAGGAAATAAGCCTTTCACTTCTCTGGGTGAACTACTTATGAATTAAAAATTATTGCTGAAGGAGTCTATCAAGCTTTAGATGAGTGGTGAGGCCCGGGCTGTTGCTTTGGATATCTCGAAGGCATTTGATAGTTTGACACATTGGTTTTCTTCACAAGTTGAAAGGTTCTGCTATTTCTGAACGAAATTATCTGATGGTATTTCTGGACGAATTTTCAGTCTTTCTCATGAAATAACGAAATGAAAGTTCTCTTGAACGTCCACTCTTCTAGATCTTTTTGCATTAATTCAGGTGTTCTGTCCTTGAACCTACGTTGTCCCTAATTTTTATAAACGACCTTCCTGATATTATCAGATCTCAACTCGGTAGATATGCTCATGACACAACTATTTACTCTACAATAGCAAGTCTGATGGAATTCTCAAATTGATGTCAGATCTCAAAAATGACCTACAATCTGTTGTTAACTGCAGAAATGAATGGGTTATTAATTTGAATGTCTCCCAAATCGAAACTGCTCTATTAAATCGTCTGAGAGAACCCTTTTTGCCTTCCATTAGTATGGCTGATGATAACCTCCAAGATACTGACTTGATGCGCCTTCTTGAACTAACGTTTTCCGTTGACATGAAGTAGAAAGGTTATATTGAATCAATTGTTACCTCTACTACTCGGAAAGTAGTTTTGTGTAGTGATCATCATTTTTTTTTCTCACCAGAATCTATCTTACATATTTATTAGACTACCATTCGTCAATGCTTTGAATATTGGTGCCACATCTGCTCCCGTACTCTTCCTATGTATTTAGAGATTATTGATAAAATTAAAAGAAGAATCTGCAATGTTATTGGCCCTGACGTGGCATCTCGGTTTCAGTCATTTCCCCACCGCCTTAACGTAGATTTCTTGTATCTTTTCTATAAATACTTTCATGATAAATGTTCTGCGGAACTTTCCTCTATGGTACCCAGACTCTATGAATTTAAGCGCAGTACTTGATTGATGGCGAGATCTACTCATTTTACAGTTGAAATAGTTAGGTGTAACCCTAGGTTTTATGCTAACAGTCGCACTTCTGGCTTATGGAACGCTCTTCTGCTTCTTGCTTCCCAGTTAACATTGATCTTCAAAAATTTAAACGCAATATTAATCGTTATCTTTTGTCTTCTTAATTCTTATTCTTTTAGTGTTCTCTCTCATTAATATTTTTCTCATACTCTAACAAACAGAACCCCCCCCATTGCGTCTTAGTGGCTTTATTGCCTTTCTTGGGGTGAAAAAAAAAGAGTGTATGATGTCAACATTGGGTGACAAGGGTCTGTCAAACTGAACAGTATGAAGAAATAATGTATCAAAATGATGAATAGAGGTTTAAATCATGAAAAGTTCTGGTCTTTTTTATCGTCTTCCTAGTATAATTTGGGCTAATATAGGGAACGAATTTGTCTTTGAGATTCAGTATATATTTTGGTTTTCATAAGCTGTCACCCAAGTGGGTACCAAAATATTTGAATGCCAGCCAAAATCGATATCGAGTAGACACCGCCAAGTTGGTTTTGTAGCGTTTTTCGCAATCTAGTATTTTTTTTTTTTTTTGGTGGTGAGGAACAACTTTTCACTGTTGAAAAAACATGGTTATGTCACTCTGTTTCGGAGATCAGACAACAGTCCATGAAAACGCAGCATTTATGTTAACCCATGACCGAAAAGTTCAAGACCCTAAATTCAGCAGGAAGTATCATGACTACAGTTTGGTGTGAGAATAAGGTAGTTGTATTTTTATGACTAAATATCCTCAGAAGAACCAATTTGTAAATTCTGCATATTATTCTGTATTGCTGTGTCGATTAAAGGAAACGTTAAAAGAGAAAGGGCGACAGAAGGTGCAGGATGATGTTCTCTTTTCAGAATGAATTTACTTAGAGCTTGCAAGACGATGGATATTTTGAAGAATTTCAGGTCTGAACGCGGAGACCATCCAACCTACTCGGTAGAACTTGTTCCATCTGTCTAGTTATTGTTCCCAAATATTAAAAGAATTTTGAAATGGGCGAAATTTTCGAAGCATTCGGAGATTATATCAGCAGCAGAGAAGTATGTCAATGATCAAACATTTTTTTTTTTTCGGAAGGTTAATACGGTGTGCCAAATGTATGGGATGTCTGGTGACTATGTAGAATAACATGTTTGCTGCATAACAATAGATCTTTCCGTTTTTGGTCGGGTGATAACATTTCAGCGTTACTTTCGATAAATTATTTTCAAGGTAATCATTTTCAACAAAAGTAAAAATCAATTGACGGTACAATAATATTGATAATTTAGAAACAAGCACAATAGAAAATAATCGCTCATTTACATATGGGAAAATAAGATTGCTTTAACCAATAAAACCATTATTTGTTTGAAGATGTTCGTTCTGAATAAAAATGTGTCACAGTACATTTTTATGCTTTGTCATTTATTTATCTACCATTATTCACATACTCACACACATACATATATATACGTGTGTGTGTGTGTGTGTGTGTGTGTGTACGTATGTATGTGGTGGTGTAATAGAGTTCGAATTCTAGTCGAGTTCGTTGCATTCACTTAAGAGCAAATACCCTTAGGAAAGGTATGAATCCATCTCTTCTCCCCACTCCCCATCGAATAACATGATAGACTGTGACCTATAGCCTTGGAGCGTTGTTTGCAGATTTTGTGACATACTATGTGCACCAGTTATCTGACCTACAAGACCCTCATACGTCGAAAGCGACGAGTGTCTATATATATATATATATATATATATATATATATATATATATATGGTGTATCATTCAATGCCCTCAGTGCAAAGGAGAACACTTCATTTATATCATTTATACTGGCGACACCAGGTGGAAGGGCATTTGTCAAACGGTTGTCTATTCGGGTACGTTTTATGGTGGAAAGTAACTACGTAAAAGAGTCCAACAACAACAACAACAACAACAACAACAATAATAATAATAATAATAATAATAATAATAATAATAATAATAATAATAATTGCAAATATACTTAACGAATCACATGGTCAAATCTTCTAATAAAGTCAGACCTAATTTTAAATATTTTAAACTGATATTAATATCAGATTCTTCTAGAAAAATTATGGAAAATAGTTTACTTATTTTTTTTTTAGTAATGAACTCATACTCTAGAATTACTATATAGTGATTTACTAACTATAGCTTTGATGTGGGACATTCCGAACGTAAGGGGCACTCAGTGTTAATCGAACTCCCCACTCAGTCGTAACTGATCAAGCTTGTTAACCATTACACCAGAATTTACTTTATATGCACAGAATAACTGGAAAATGATATTTAATGGATCACGTATGAAGACATAATAATAGAAATGACTTAATGAAATATTCCGTCATTTTTTTAAATTTATGTGTAAACTCACAAGTTAATATAAATTGATACTGACGCCTGTATATGTACCTATAAACTTATAAGCCGTGATGGTAATGGTGAAAAAAATACGGTCGCATTGACCAAACAGTTCGCGTTAGTGTTGTCTGAAATTTATAAAATCATTTTTTTTAATAGTTTTTCGGGAAATTAAACTTCTTAATGCAACAATTGTAGCTCTTTATTCCAAAAACTGAGCAGATTAGTGATGATAAGAAAAAAATGCTTGAAACAAAGAAAGTAGTGCCAAATTATTATGTGATATCTATCTTCTTGTATGGCTGTGGGTGCTGAACATTCTCTTCAAAGATGAAGAAGAGTCTTGAAGCAACAGAAGGATGCCAAGGATAGTATTGACCGAACATCTGAGAAAGTTTTAGAGAAAATGGAAACAAAAATTAAACTTATACTTAACATCAGGAAGAGACAGTTGAGATTTTCTAAGGGACACAATGAGGAAGGAGGGCTTGAAAAACGACAGACTGAAGGCAAAAGAGACAGAGGAAAAGAGTGCATGACATACTTAGTGATGTAAATAGATGGTGGAACAGGTTTGAGGAGAAATGACAGAAAAACAAAATTTATTAATAACTACAAGGAATAGGAAGTTGTGGAGAGCCATGATCGTCTTCGTTCTCAGGGTATACGACATATAATGAAGATAACTGATGAGTATTTCCTTCCATTATTTTTTATGGAAGGTTAAAAAATTGATTATATATTCCAATACTGAAATTAGACGTAATTGTTCTCATTCATTTCCAATTAATATGCATATGATCTTTATAATATAATATTATGCATATGATTTCTATAATATTATTATTTAATTTGACATTCAATTAGTATTTCTTATTGTCTTGCTTAAAGATTAGTTGACGTCATATTTCGTCAGTCGGCCTTCAAATGTGCACATTTTGGTGCAGCGAATTTTGTCTGATATTTTCTCTATTCAGTAAAAAGCAAAAAGTAATCCCTCCCCTGTTTATTGTCAGAGTTGGAAGAATCGTCCCCATAATGTGGTCCTCGAATGGTTTAGTACTGGGTAAATAGACAGCAGGTTGATCAGCAGAGGATGACAAGTTACAATGTGACTTAACAATAGCCTAACGAAGAGAATGAAGAAGGCGTATCCATTTTGGATGGAGTTTTTTTTTTTTTACTTTCTATATCCAAAGTGGTGACATAAGAATGGTGAGCTTAATGGATTCTATTATTAGCAGGTCGAAAAAAAAATGAGTAACGTCTCTACCTAAACATCGTGTATCTTGTGCAATTGCATTCAAGAATGGGTGACGCCTTTTTATCATCACTTTAAGAAATGTCCTACTACTCTACACTAGTTTCAAATTGAGATTTAATGAACCAAGGATAATTACTAGCTCTTTGTTTCTTACTTTTTTCTTTCTTTATTTTTTCTTTCTTTATTTTTTCTTTTTTTTTCTTTCTTTCTTTCTTTTACTTTAAAGTTTAAGATAATTGCTTTGGTACACAAGCAGGTATTAAAAAAAAAAAGAAAAACAGAAAATACTCCAAAGAAATTACAGGTTTTATTGCAAGTATCCGATTATTTTTCTTGCTCACAAACGTATTTTTATCATTCGTAATGTTGGATCGGATAAGCATAAATCTCCGTGTCTTCAAAATAGTGTGACCGTTATCTGCAAACAAGATCTATTTAGGATAATTATGCATATATTAATAATATTACGAACAACACTATTCAGATAAAATACCTCTCTTTCCGCATACAAATAAAATCAACTCCTTATTAGAAAATATTTTGCTCATTTTACCAAGGACAAAATATAGATGTGTAGTATTTTTTATTTATTTATTTTTTTTTTTTTTTGTAATCAGTGTTGTTTTATGGACCGTAAATGGACATTAATAGCCTTTTATAACTGTTTTCTTATCTTTCCAACGAGTTATAGATGTCATTTTTTTTTAAATTCTGAAATAATTACCTCTTTGGATAAAATCCTTCATATGAATTTATTTTTCTAAAATCGTTAAATATTTGTAAAGTTAACATTACAAATTTTATTTATAAAGAAAACATTGCACATTTTATCCGTAAACAAAACATTTCGATCATTATTCGTAAACAAATATTTCGAGCTTTATTCGTGAAGCAAATATTGCAATTTTATTCGTAAACATTCCGAGCATTATTCTTAAAAAATATCACAAATTTTATTCGTAAAGTAAACATTGCGAACATTATTCGTAAAGCAAATTATGGTAAGACAACTCGATTATATGCCCCCCGTCTTATGATTTGTATAAATATGTCATGCCGTCTTAGTCAAAATGGCAAGACTCTTCAATTACATTTAATAAAGGCGCATTTAGCCGAGCTAAACACCGAGTTTTCATTACACAAATATTGCAAATTTTATTCGTAAACATTGCGAGCATTATTCGTAGAGCAAATATTGCAAATTTTATTCGAAAAGTAAACATTGCGTATATTATTCGTAAAGCAAAATGTTATGATGTGTCAACATACTTCCCCTATAAAGGACAATAATTCAAAATTCAACAATACGGAATACGTGTTAAGATGACAAGTGTGATTTTTCCGAGAACAAATCAAATATCTTGATTTAATTTTCGACAAAAATGGTAGACGACCAGATCTTGAAAATATCTTAGCAATAAAAACATGCTGGCACCGACAAATGTAACAAAATTACGTTCTCTGTACTTCACCGAATTCATGCACCCCCAACAATCTTTATTTCAGCTAACCTTCAAAAGGGTAAAGTCTTTACTTTCATCCAATCTTTTTCTGACACACTACAACCCACATCCATGGATATTGCTGTAGTCTCTGATGCTTCCAATTATGGTTCTGGATCTGTCATTTCTCACATTTTCCCTGATGGCAACCAAAATACAATAAGCTCACGCATCCAGAACACTGAGACTGCCAGAGCGTAATTATAACCAAATTGGAAAAGAAACATTAGCAATAGTCTTTGCTATTAAAATATTCCACAAAACGTTGTACGGTCGTCATTTCACTCTGATCCCAAATCACAAGCCTGTTAGTATTATTAGATGGAAAAATGTCGTCCCAGTGTATACAGCAAACCGTTTGTAAGTATGGGTTACTATACTGTTGGAATATAATTTCTCTATAACATATAATTCAAAAATAAAATTGTTCATGCCTATGCATTATTTAGGCTCATGACTACACAAAATAAAGTACCAGAAGAGACTCGTTCATCACTACATTATCTCTAGATTCAGAAGCTACTTCAGTGCTTGCATTCACTGTAAGAGCATTACCAGTGTTAAAAATGTGATATGCTTCTCTCGTACAAAATGGCCAGAAGTATGCACTAACAAAATAATTCAGCCATTCTTTCTACGTCGATCTTCATTGTCAGAAGTCGACGTCTGTCTTCCTTTTGCACAATGCGCAATTGTCCCATCTTAATTACAAGAACAAGTGATAAAGCTATCACATTATAGTCATCAAGGTATTAGCCGGTATGAAATCCCTAGCACGCAGCTCTGTTGGCCAAACATGGACGGGCCGTTGGAGGAATTGGTACACACATGTTCGAATTGCCTACTGGCAGCAAACTCTCCCAGGAAAACTATACTCAGTTCCTGACCTATCTCTGAATCACTCTGGTCCCCGCTTCACATTGGCTTTTCAAGTGGTAGTATTATTTTAACCTCGTTGATGCTTACGACAAATGGCCAGATTTTTTCAGATGAATCGCATCACCTCTAATGAAACAATTCTTAATTTAAAAAATTTCTTCAGTCGATTTGAAGTACAACAGATATTAGTTAATGACAATGGCACTGCATTCACTTCAGCTGTATTTTCATCTTTCTGTATACAAAATGGTATTCAACACATTAGGACACTATCTTTTCATCCAAAATCAAATTGGCAGGTGAGGCGTTTTGTAGATACCTTTAAGTGGGCACTCGACGTGGAGGGAACCACACAAGAAATATTAGAGATAGTCCTTGGAAGTTAGAAATTTACATCTAATTCAAACACAACTAATAGAAATTCACCAGCAGAAGCATTGATGAACCGTAAAGTTCGTTTACACATCGAGATGTCATCTCCATCCAACTACAAATCATGGAGCAGTGAAACGCAAGTATGTACAGGGAAAACCTGTACTTGCAAAAGCTTACCAAAGATAAATGGACCCAAGGATGCATTATGCGTCGCTCTGGGAATGTTACGTATGACATGGATATACAGTCTTCAGTCTGGGTTCGAAATGCGAACCAATTACAACCATCAAATCTTCCAGAGACCCAATTGAACTCCACTTTATCACTAGATATTCCATTGGACACCTTCGAACTGCCTCAACAAGTTCCCAAGAAATGTCAAGGAACAAAGATAGGACTCCAGGAATCCCATCGACTACGAAGTAAGCCATACCCACTGTAATTAAATCTCCAACAAAAGATATGAGAGCAATGGTTAAAATATCGCAAATTTTATTTGTAAAGTAAATATTGTGAGCATTATTCGTAAAACAAATACTGCAAATTTTAATCGTAAAGTAAACATTGCGTACATTATTCGCAAAGCAAATATTCCAAATTTTATTCGTAAAGCAATCAGTTAATCAAGATGCGATTGAAGAAAAAATTGTCAGTCTAAAAGGCATGACCCATGGGATGCAAATTCTTGGAATCAAATTATATTTAGCGATGGAACTTGGATGGAAATGCATCCTAACAAAATAAAGTGTCACAAGAATGAAGAAAACGAAATAAGATACGTTGTAAAAGGGAAACAGTGAATTCAATGTGAGAAATTGAAGCGTTTGTAATTTGGTTAAAATTGATGATAGCTTGAAAACTGCCACATGTATTCAGTTGCTGAAGGACGATTTGATAATAAACTTGGATGAAGAAGACATTTTTCCGCATGATGAAACTACATGACACATATATCATGATACATCTGGCTGATGAATAGAATTTTGAAGATTGATTTGTTTAGAATTTCTATTTTAACTTCATTTAACAAATGCAAATAGAATAAATGAGCACATATCAGAAATATTCTACGCAAACCAAAAAAGTTATGAGAACCCAATGTAGCTCGCCTGAATGTTGACCATGAAAATAGCGAAAGAGTAGCAAGAGTTTAGCAAAGTTTTATCTATGGGAAAGGGGTTGCAAGGTCTAAAATAATTCATGACTTACAAGGCTGAGTAAACGCTTTTGAATTCTGTCACTGTTGAGCAGCTCTATCCCAGATAATGCAGCAATACTTCATTTTTGTTCTGGTCTGACTCTTGAAAAGATAAAGCATAGCAGCATATGTTAGGTGCTTTCCGGGGCGATACAAGCAACCGAACAAATTCCTAGCGATGCTACGAATATACAAGTTCCACTAGCTCTGAAGTGAACTTTTAGTCCCAAGCAACAAGGAGCCACCTTGAAAGTATATCAGGATTAATTTTAGAGCCATAGTGATGATGAAATTCTATTAGTTTTGTTTTGTAGGTATTGGATGATACAAGCTAGTCTTTCCCTCAATTAACTGCGAGAGAAAAGTCAGCGGAGAAATCAACTGCCAGGCTCTGGCCCTCTAGATTTTTGAAAGAACACTCATAAACCATGGTATCGTCTACATATATATTTATTAATGATCTGTGAATATTCTTAGGAAGACCGTTAATGTAAACCAGAAAGTGGTTAGGATCGAGGAGATAGACTTGACGAAGGCTAGTATTGATCTCATTTCCTTCAAATGATTGGCTATTGACGGCGACTTTCCTGATAGGACGGTATTGATAATTGAGAAGGCTCTTCCATAAATTTCCTAACTGGAGAATTTTTATAGAAACCCACTATTTCACATCATGTCAAATGCTTTCGATATATCTAAGGTGATCACTCATGTGATGCGTTTATCAAACTCTTCACTGAATCTATGCCCAATGAGAGTTAAAAAATCAGCTATGGATCTAAAGGAGCAAATACCATATTGTTTGTCGCTCACGGGGTTGTTTCTATTTAGGTAGTCAAAACCTTTCTTGTTGATGATAGCCTCAGCAAGTTTTCTGATTATATTAATTATAACTTTGCAATAACCTAAAGTATTCGAAGACGTATGAACGGTATTATGGTAAAAACAAATTAGTGATAATATCTTTCTTGTGGAGACTCAAATCTTCCAGAAGAATCATCACTATTTTTTCCAATGAAATATCCCTTCTTATTTGAAATTATTAATATCATTTTTCAATATATTTACGGGCAGAATTTTTAAAAGTAATATTTTTACTCTGTTGAATCAATTTGAGAACATGGTGTATTAATTAAATAATATTATTAAATTATTTTAACAACATTTATTAATTAAATATTAGGTTGGTGCAAAAATAATGACGTAATAATGTGGTTTTTTGACGTTAAAAAATACGTCAAAAAACCACATTATTACGTCACTATTTTTGCACCAACCTTATAGTATTATCACTGCTTACAAAAAGAATATTGTGTGGCTCAGCTGCGTATTTCACGTTTTAAAAAAACATTCACGCGTGCTTGTTCAAAACATGTACCAGTATAAAGGATTAGTGGTAGTATTCAAGTGGAATGAAGCTGTTTTTGACTTAAGATCTTGATGTATCACAGTGAGCCAAAATTTGCATTTCTGTTCCTTGCCTACGAAAGTATATGTTGCGACTCCACTTTGATTAAATTAGATTTCTACAATAATCAATTACTCTACCTTTACTACAATAGTATCTAGAATATTCTTTCTCTCTCTCTATCAATCTCTCTCTCTCTTCTTTATATATATATATATATATATATATACATATATATACATATATATGTATATATATGTATATATATATATATATATATATATATATATATATATACATATCTAGATATATGTATATATATGCATATATATAAATATATATATTTATATATACGTATATATATATATATATATGTGCATATATATGTATATATATATTTATATATATATGTGTGCAAATGTATGTATTAAATTGGTGCAAAAATAATGTCGTTTTCTCTCATATGTTACTATGTGAGAAAACGACATTATTTTTGCACCAAACTAATATATATATACATTGTATATATATATATATATATATATATATATATATATATATATATATATATATATATATATGTATCTATATATATATATATATATATATATATATATATATATATATATATATATATATATACACTGGTTAAATAGGTAACATTTGACATATTTGTAGACCGAGACTTGGTAAGAAAATCGCATTCCAGCGGGAAACTGACGCAGTGCTGATCTCGCTGTCCATATAGTCTCTCTACCATATATATATATATATGTGTGTGTGTGTGTGTGTGTGTGTGTGTGTGCAAAAACGCTACAGTCACGTCTGTATTAATCCAAAATACGTTTCTTGAGAGTTCAGTCAGCGACTCAAAAATGAACTTTCCTTCAGGCTGAGAGAATTTGATAAATCCTCAAAATGAGTGCAATTTATGACGTAATTGATGATCTACCTGATCGAATGTGACTGGCAGATACAAAGCAAGCGAGGATCGAACGGTTGAAGTGAACACCTTTGTGATCTCCTTGTCTGTCTCTCGGCCTTAACTGAAATCAAAGAAGTCAGCAGTGCGCTCTTCAATCGTTTCATGTACAAGGCGCAACGTTTGATGATTTGACTGCCACACGAAATCGACCGAACGGCTCTCTTTGATTACGACGAACTTCTACTTACAGATACCCAGTATAAATTCAAATAACACGCAAAGCAAGCTAAAAATCGATAACAATAACACACGCACTCACAAATACACACACAAACACACACACACACACACATATATATATATATATATATATATATATATATATATATATATATATATATATATATGCGAGAAAGAACTGGAATAGAATGATTGTGGATAAATATTTATACATATGCATGTTTTTGTTTTTTTTAGATATGGTTAACCCCCAAACAAAGCCATATGCATATGCATAAGATAACTTATAATTCAACCGTTTGTGAAACGACAATTCAAACCACCGGCATCTGGTTTCATTTCCATCATTTTGGCCAGATGTGCGTGATTTTATTTATCATACTCCTATGTAAAGTTATCCAAACCAGTGTCTTATGCATACATATACGTGAATATGAAAATATGGTGAAAAATCCTTAGACAACTTCTTAAAACCTTACTAAAGGAGCAAACATATTTTTAGGGAAGGACTTCTGGTTTGAAACGGGAACATTTCAGTTCACTTCCTGTATACTCACACACACACACACACATATATATATATATATATATATATATATATATATATATATATATATATTAGATTGGTGCAAAAATAATGACGTAATAATGTCGTTTTTTACTTTAAGAAATACGTCAAAAAACGACATTATTACGTCATCATTTTTTCACCAACCTATAATATATACATATATACATATATATATATATATATATATATATATATATGGAAAGAGAGAGAGAGTGGGGGGGGGAGAATAGGTACTCCTGTAGGACCACCCATGGTGGTAATGTCGGAAAGAGACCAGACTGAACCAGATCTACACGATGTCAACGGACAAACCGGCTTAAGAGGGCATTGCCAGTCGGGCAAGACGGACATTGATATATCAAGCATTCGACAACCCGTGCACCCAAGTTTGTCAGATCTTGCCTGTTTCAATCCCCTTTGAAACGCGAGGGAAGACCTTTTGATCAAGTGTGTGGGCTTCTCCATTGCGTAGAGTTGCCTACCAAAATCAATTTCACGCGAATGGTCTCGTCAAACTCCTTTTGATTCACAGCCACCTCTGTCACTGCCACCGATGGTGGTGGGGGAGAATATGAAGAGAGGATGACGATCCCGATGTTCGGATGAGAGTGGGTTCCGACGAATAATCACCTCCACAGGCAAACATAAATTACTAAATATAGATCGAAACAGCAGACACGAAAACAACGTTACTTGAAAATCGAAAACTAAAAACGAATACGTTGTAAATTATCACCATGCAAAATGCAAATATATGCACTATATATCGTCGATGTCAACGAATACTCGTTGTCACTTTCGTAATGCTAACGCCGTTGAACAATACTGGTGTCAGACGCCTTCGAATAACACACGCACTAATAATACTTGTGAAAATACTCGCTCGAAAAGTAACCACCGAATAGTAGTCAGTAGTGATCAGTATAGAGAGTAGTGTAGAAATAGGCAATAGTATAGAGAAAAGCGAGCCGTATTGTAATTGAGGATAGACTATGGTCACGTGATCTACCTAATTCAATAATAGGATCGCCTGTGTTTGCTCACTGGCGATCTATGTTCAAACTCAAGTGTCAGCAGCGACACTTTATTCCTCTATAACAACTATATACAACATAAATAATGCAACATTCTTTAGACAAAGACAGCACTCTAAACTAAACAAATAAGTTAAACAACACCGGAAAAATTGAAACAAAATATCTAAATGAATAAATGAAATAAAAAACAACAAATCAACGCAAGTAAATATAATGATAATGATCAATAACAAATGATTAATTAATCAGTAACAAATAATGAGTAAAAAGTCAACAAACAATATAAAATAGTGTACAAATAACCCCCTTCGGATCCACACTTATTTCTACACAATAGCCTCTAGAATAAGGTGCAACATAACCGACACCGTCCACCCAATAACCATTAGGATAATACAATAGATCTTACTACCCATAATGCACCACTGACCAATATATATAACTAGTTGAGCCAAAACATAACACACATGGCGCGAAGATTGCGTTCAAGCATAAGACAGACTGTCGTCGCTTGGTGTTGACCTCAGTGTCCACTTTCATATTTATATGCGCACTCTATCTCTAATATTGAGCACTTTTATCCATAAATATAAATGTATAAATACCTTAATACTATACATATGTGTGTGTGTGAAAGTGTGTGTGTATGTGCGCGTATTTTTTTGTATATGTGCAGATAGATAAAAAATTTGGTGCTTTGAAAGAAAACTTTTGTTAAGATTCAAATTATTATTTGTAAAATTAGTTGCCTTATAGAAAGAGCAATATTTTTAATAAAACTCCCGATCTCCACTAACTTATTATAACGACCCCGTTTATTATTTTTACATTTTTGACACTTTAACAGATTGTCCGATACCCCTTTTATTAAGAACTTCCGTTTATTGCATAATGAGAAAAATTCAGATCCCCCTGTTATTAAGGCCTCCCCTTGCATTATGCACGTAAGAGTGAGTTTTCTTATCCGCTAATAGACAACGGAAACTGTGGCACAAAAACTACGAAGGCATATAGGAACAGCAAAAGCTTCCCTCCAGAAGCTGATTAAATAAAATATTCTTAAAAACAAAGAGTTACAATGTAATATTAAATGTCCTCTATGGTAATGAATACTGGATAATTTCCTCCAAGATAATAAAAAAAATAGGAAAAGACAACAGAGATATAGTTTTTATTCGGATAATTTTGAAAATTCCATGTAGAGAACATGTTAGAAACGACAACGTTTTAAGGCGAATGGTAACTACCAAAATACTACTGCTGACAATCAGAAAATGAGGAAATAAGGTTAGGAGAATATAATACCTACATGGCACATTGAAGACAATAGAAGCACAAGAAAGCAGCAACTTCTGTAATTGACAAGTTTGAATAAGTGGATGACATAACAAGTACCAGAAAGCCAAAAAGTGATAGCAAAGCTGTAAGAATTACTTTGCGGAAACTGTGGAGAACCATGATCACTCACATTCTGAATATGTACAATAATGCCACAAAAAATAGAAAGATAGATTAACTACTGGTTTACACTGGAGATTAACTGAGAGTAGGTTTCTTAGTACTCTAGCACTCTTGTCAGCATTATAGATATTTTTCGGTAGTGCCGTTGTCTGTTCTCCTTTGGATGTTCAGTTTTTCCAACATACTGCTAGTCTTTCTGGTATTGCCCCCAGACTTCTAAGAAGGATTCTCCTCGCTGTTATCTTAATATGCCATAATTTCTTCAGTTCGATCACCAACTCTAATGTATTTACCCAACGTTTTCACTTTTTTAATTTTATTTTGTGGTCTGCTGTAACAACTTTCTTTTTTCCATTCTCTTTGCTCACAACTTGTACTCTGTTAGTTTTCCCGCCGGTAGAATTCTGTTGGACTACACTTGAAATCATGTGATATCAAGTCTCTTCAATAATCCAGCACTATCCTCAATATTCTCAATGTTTTTATTAGTGCTGTTCTCGATTAACATTATTTTCAATTACATACGCTAAATTTCTGGGATTGTTCCCAGTACTCTAACAACGACCGGTACCACTGTCACATTCATAGTTTCTTCACTTCCCACTCCATTACCATATATTTATCTAGCTTTTCGTTTTCTTTAAATTTTATTCTGTTTTCGGTACAACGAAATCAACTGATACGTTTTTTTTTTTGTTTTTTTTTGTTTTTTTGGAGGGGGTATGTTTCCTGTCTGCAATTCTGAATTGGATTTTTGAATATACTAATATTTGATTCTAAATTCTTTTGTGTTTCATTATCTTAAAGTGATTCTCGTTTACATTATTTACATTGTTCTGACTGTTTTCCTCATCTTTATTACCATGTTCACGACGTTTCGGTCGTTGTGGGCTTCGGGCTTCAGGTGACTGGAATTTCGGCCTGAACCTTTTATTTAGTCCACCGGGAATCCTCGTTTGTGCTTATTTCTCAGTTTCATATTTCTTTAAGGAGCCTGAACCCAACATCTATTTATTCTTTTGATAATGTTTCTGCGGGTGCGTCTAGTAAACAAAATCGTCCTTGTTCTCCTAGTGCATTTGTTATCATTTCACCCCGAGAAAGACAATAAAGCCACTAAGAACCCACAAGAGGTTACTGCATGTAAAATAATAAGAAAAAGAAAACATTATTAAGGAGCAATAACAATAAAAGAAGAGGAATCAAGAAGACAGAAGATAACGATTGTGCTTAAATTCTTGAAGATCAAATTTGACCAGAAAGCAAGAAGTACGAGAGATGAAACTGTTAGCATAGAACTTTACTGTTACAGCTAACCAAATTGATTGTAACTTGAGGAGACATCGTTGCCCATCTAATACTGCAATTAAATTCATAAAGTCTAGGTACCATAGATGAAAGTTCATCAAAACATTTTACCATGAAAGTATTTATAGAAAAGACACAGGGAAGCTACATTGCGGCAGTATGAAAATTACTGAAAACGAGATGTCAGGTCAGGATCAATAATATTGTGGATTCTTCTTTGGATTTTATAAAGAATCTTTTAATTTTATAAATATATAGCAGAAGCACCAGGCCATAAGTGGCAGCAATATCCAAAGCATGAACGATAGATTCTTGAGAGAAAAATTGTCTAACACGACACAGTGAACCAACTTTCTTAGCAGCAGACCTAGCAATGGATTCAATATAATCTTTCCACTTCATGTCAGCAGAAGCTGTTAGCCCGAGAAGTCGCAATGAGTCATTCTCTTGGAGGTTAGCATAAGCCATGCTGATGTAAGACAGAAAATGGTCTCTCAGACGATTAATAGAGAGCAGTTTCGTTTTGGAGGCCTTAAAAAGAATAAACCATTCCTTGTCCCAGTTAACAGCATATTGTAGGTCATTTTAAATCAACTGTCAATTTGACATTATTGAATCGATCAGATTTACTATCAAGACAGGGGTAAATAGTTGTGTCATGAACATAGGTACCGACTTGAGAACTGCTGTCATCAGGAAGGTCATTGATGGAAATTAGGAACAGCGTAAGTTCAAGGATAGAGCCCTGGTGTAATCCTACATAAATCCTAGAAGAGTGTCCGTTCAGGACAAGTTCCATTTCACGAAGAAAGACTGAATCAGTTGAAAAAATTCGTCCAGAAATTCGCTCATAACTTTTCAAGTTGTGAAGATCAATCTGGCAAACTTTCAAATGCTTCGAGATGTCCAAAGTAACAGCCTAAGCTTTACCATTCTTATCTAAAGCCTAATAGACTATTTCAGCAATAATCGTTAATAGCGAAAGTCATGTTGCTTCTCTGTAGAGGACTACTTTTTTGGAGGCGAGTTGGGGATCTCTTGTGCAATTTGGATTTTTTTAAATTATGCTTCTCTTGTATTGCTCACCTAACAAACTAATTTTCCTTCTTTATCTATTAATAAAATTTGCTTTAATTTGGCTTCTGTATCTCGAAATGATTGATCATGATTATAATAAAAAATATTAATGACACCAACACTTCAAGTAAAAAATTATAATAATAGAACAGTGGCGTAGCTAGGGGGCGAGGAGGGCGTACCGCCCCGGGTGCCAGCACAGGAGGGGTGACACGATGTCACCCCCAACAAAATTTTTCAACCAGGCTAAGGTGCCAAAAATAGTCTGAAAACAGTGGTGGAGACACAGGGTTTCGCAGGCGGGCATATGACCCACCAGAAATAATTTATGACCCCCCAGTTTTGTCCTCCCCCCGTCAGAAATTTTCTAATAAATTGTCGGGAAATTTGTGAGTAGGAAAAATAGCAATGTTTTCAGCTTTCGTGTGTTTCAGTTGCTACAATCTTGTTTACTAACAAGAGACATTGTTGTAACATTTTATCGGATGATAGGGTGTTTTAACTCTGCATCATTAATAATAACAAAGCGAAATACGAAGCCAAAAGTGCAACAATTTCAGTCTTGCCTGTGTATCAATTCGCTGAGATACAATTTTCCATTAAGTGAGCGATATACTTTTGAATTTATCTACTAGTGTTGGGACGATTAATTTTCCGATTCCAAAAACGATTCTTTTAAATTTTTAAATTAATTTTCCATTATTGGTACTAATGGTAAATATTTATTTTTTCTAAATTATCACTAAAACTAAAATCATAATACCATCAAAATACGATGTAAATTTATTTTACTTGTATAAAGAAAAACAAAAAAATAAATTTTGCATAATTTCTCTAGGTAACCTTTAAAAGAATGCAGTTGATTTACAATATTCCAAAAAATGCTTAAAAATTAAATAGAACATTTCTGTCAAGAAAAATACTTACAAACATCATTGATAATTAAATGGTACCCAGAAAATGATGCAACGGAAAATTGGACACCGGAAAATTAGCAACAGAAATTTACGTCAACCATGAGCCAGTCGAGACTGTCGGATCTGGCTGTGCTGTCCATTGAAACCGACCTTACAAGACAAACAGATTTTGACGATGTCATTGACCAGTTTGCCACAATGAAAACAAGAAAACATTCATTCTAAGACCATAGTATAGAATGTCACTCTTTTGTGTATTGCCATGTTTTGTATTTAGTTGTTCTGAAAATGAACAGTTGCATTTTAAAAATCTTTTGATTTGAACTGATTATTTTGTGGTATTGGATTTTGTCTTTGATCATACATGTAAACAGTAACGTACCGGTGAGTAGAGTAAAGTAGAGGTAGAGCATGTATGAAAATTTAGCTACAGCTAATCATTCAGCATAGAGTGAATCGGGGTTATTGGGGTGACATTTGAGCGAACCGCCCCTGGTGACGTTTACTCTAGCTACGCCACTGTAATAGAATATATATTTTAGCTTGTTATGCTCTATATGTATATCGTCTTTAGAAGTATTTTAAGTTATAATCTAGTTATAAAATGTTAGAACTTACATTTCCAAACGAATTGTTTTTAATATATAATCAGATAAGAACAAACAGACGAAGAATAAACAATGAATAGAATCCGAAATGCTGCAGCAACATTGAAAAATTTTAATAAAATTTCAAGCAATGTAAAAACAACGCTTTGAATATTTTTGATTTATAAAACACAATCTCAAAATATCCATTTCTCTAGAAAATGGAAAATTCCTTTTTTTTTTTATTTTTCCTTTTATTAACTGTCCACCACACACACAAAATTAACTACACTTAAATTCACTTAAAACTTATTTTAAGTTGTAAACGCTTTTGAGAAAAAATAAGAAGATAAAAAGAAAGAAACATCAACAGGCTCTGGTGTAGGCCGGCATAATTAGATTGTTTCTATTCTTAAAGACGTTAAAGATTAAATTTCGAACTCCGTCAGCTTTTAGTTAATTTATTCATTTTTTTAAAGCAAAGTCCATGCATTGGTTGCGTTTAGCTTTCTCCTTGCCACCCTTTAATATCACTAAACGGCCAAGAGGAGCGTTTCGATGATTGACAAATTCTAATTCCATCACATTATATAATTTTAGTTCGAAATCTCACCTAAGATTTTCTCTCTGCCTTTCTTTCGTCTAATTGTAATTTTTAATTCCTTATTCGATTCTTTCGTCATTCTCGTTGAATTTTTATTTTTAGATTTGATAAGCGACAAAACGTCATTGTATGCTGTATTTTCAGAATAGGACGTCAGAACTTGAACGTTTATATTGTTGCAATTTCGAATGCAATGCAGGCTTTATTAGCTAATGGATCAGCAAACCAAATATAGCACGACAAAATGCAGATCACTGAAATCATTATTACATGCCGTCATCAGCTATAACTCATTGGTTAGTCATGAAAATGTGGGATACATAATCTGAAGTTTATGCCAAAATATTTTACGAATAATATGAACATATATAATATATATATTTCCAGGCCAATAGGTTGCAAAAACAGTGATTCTTAATTGCCGTACCGCGGTATACTATTATGCCGCGCGATCCTCTTAAGTGTCCCGCCAAATATTGTCACGGCATACATATACATGTGTGTGGAAGAAGTAATGGTACAACGTTAGTATTTGAATAAATAAATAAATATTAAACAAGTTTAAATATATTGCTAGATTTTAATTATATTGTGGATGATTATTAAAAAAGAATTTCTTGATAAAATGAATATTTGAGATAATTTACGCCGATGTTTACCAGAACAAATATCTTATAATTCAAAAACAGTATAATTGTTCATATGCTTGTTGAAAATTTCCTTGTTTGGCAAACATGGCAAAATCTAACGAAATGATCAAACAAGAGAAATTATTTTGTTTTGAAATCCCTTCTTGGTCTGTTCGAGAACTTTTCAGTACCCCCATATTGTTACATAGACAACAATATTCTTTATTTATGAACCACAACGTTCAGAATTAATTCGTCATACGAATGCGCTAATTATTGCGTTTAAATATTGGTAATGTTGATTTTGAAGAATGAAATATTTTTCCATATTAAATATCTTGATTACAACTCTAAAATTGAAGATTATGTTAAAGACGTATTCATAACTTTAAGATGATTTGTTATTTAGCACATTTGGAGCGGATTCAGCCGAGTAGCTGAACTGAGTGAATTGAACTTCTTAGAAAATGGCTGAATCAGGCTAATTTATTGACAAAATGAATCAATTGATAAATACGTAACAAAATTTAGGACCCTTATTTAATTTTGCAATTACTATTAAATGTTATCACATATTTTGAAAAAGGAATGAAATTGATATTTTGAATGATCAACAGAGATAAGTGAAAGAACAAAAAGCAAGTATAAAATTTACCGATCTTACAAAGGGAAAATGGGCGAGATAATACGGAGGCCATCTTATCACTAAAAGAAATGTTTACCTCATAAAATGAATCTTGACCTGAAAGTAAAATTACTAGAGAATTGGAGACTCTCTGCTGAGATTTCCAAACTTAAGGTAAGTGAAATATAGCATCGAAACTAAATGAAACATGAAGAAAATTTCGTGAAAGCTGTTCTCAGCCACGCAAATTTTACGTATTGATCCTTTGATTTTTTTAAAACAAAATATCAAAGAAAACCTTTTTACCAAGATGAATTTTGAACTCAAAAGTGATTTTAAACAATACTTAAAAAAAAATTGCTCTTTGATTTCATTGCCAGTAAATTTCAGAAAATAAAAAACTTTTCAAAAGTTTTCTCAATGTAAAAAAAGAGCTTGACACATTTACCATAGACTCCCAATGACGTTTATGTTTCTTCTCAAAAGGGGACGTTATTTTAATTTGATTGAACATTGAATCGAATGTAAAGGTGAATGACTACATTATACTTGATGATTCTGGAATAGACCGTAAATTGAACATTACTAAAATGTAACAATCCTCCAAATTGAATTAAGAAGGTTTAGAAAAAGACGGATAAACATAGACTATTCAAGTCTGTACTTTCTTCTAATTTATTTTTTTTTCCGTCTTGGTAGCTGAAACCCTAGAAAGTTACCATTGTTTGTCAATTGCTACTAATTGCTATTAGGTTGGTGCAAAAATAATGACGTAATAATGTCGTTTTTTGACGTTAAAAATACGTCAAAAAACGACATCATTACGTCATTATTTTTGCACCAACCTAATAGAAGGTAAATGCTAAGATTTCGTATCTTGACTTTCCTATTTTGATTGTGATGAGCGACACCAAATCTTCCACTTGCAATCACAATGTTCGTTTAGGCGTAAAACAGAACCAAATGCTTTTCCTGCTAATCCTTTTAACTCGGGAAAGTCTAGTACTACGCATCCAATAAAGAATGGATTCCTGTTTAATTGATTTCCACAATCTTGTAGTGATAGTGTAATTAGAATCTGTCAACTCAGAAAACTCATTATAAACATTACCACAATGTGAGAACCATTAATCAGGAAGAAACAGGCAATGAACTTTGTGTGATACTGAAGTAGTTAAATGTTGATTCTGAGCAGAAAAAGGTTAAGCCCAAGATTGAATATAGACCGGAAGATAGCAAGAGAGAGAGAGATAGAAAGAAAGACAGAGACAGAAAGATTGGAGGCATTTTTCTTAGTGAAAATGGGACATTCTGAATTTCTTTTCTCCTAAAGTTTTCTTTTTCTTATATGGCATGTGAACGAAAACAGATTTAGATTTGAAAATTAGATTTTGGCACATGCAGTTGGCTCGGCTTGAGAGATAGGCCGGGGTAGAATGCCGAGAAGGAAGGATGGAGGATTTAGCACCTCTCGTGGGGAGTGGTGGTGCGAGATGTGTAGTGAAACAGGTTGGAGTTAGGGGGAGGAGCAATCCCTGTAACTATTCCAAAGAAGGTGGATGTTTCTTCAAATTTAAAAAGTTTATTAAGAAAACCAAAATAAGGAACAAAGAACCCTTATTAGAATTAATGTGAAAATTAAAGTATCAAGTAATCCCCAAAACACTTTGGTTTTACGCCAGTTTTGGGCCGAAGTGCATATAAACAGAGGGCTTTGGGAGCTCGAGGACTTGGGCTGAGAACCCCCGTAACAAGTGCCTCTGGAAACCACGCCAGAGAAATTTGAACCCAAATTATTAGGCCAGGCAGTGTGTCACTACAGAGATTGATGCGGGAAAGGTTAATTTTCGCTGTACGAAGACTATATATACCAAATGAAGATTAAACCCATGAATATCTCGTTTTATTTTGTCGTTGTGAAGATATTTCTTCCTTGATATAGCACCACCAAGGCTTGAACCGGTGCTGCGATTACTATGACATTCAATCTTCCACTGTTCTGAGATGAAGAACACAACGTTGGTGTGGATCGAAGCAGACAGTGACCAACAACCAGTTTGGACCAGCATCAACATTGACCAGCGCAGAATTAGCCCATGTTTAAAAAATTTGTCCTAAGACCTGAGGACCCGATCACTAAACGTAGTTACGCCACTAGGTGTAGGCGGTGGCAGGATGTGTTATATTTTAAATATATATATTTTTTATATATGTGAGATTTTCTGGTGTCTGAGTACTTTCAGCTTTCGTAAGCAGTTATCAAAGAATTTTTGTTTCTCTGTATATCAGTTTCATCTTTTTTCAAGTATCACGTCTTCAGACATCATGTCTGCTTTCAATATATTGCTTTTCAAGACGTCAGCTCATGTTATGTCATTTAAAAAAAATATGCAAAAGATCCTGAACAAAAATATTCATTGGTCTTTAGCCAAATTTGTTTCGATATAAAGTGTCACACACACACACACGCGCACACACACACACACACAGAAACACACACACACACAGAAACACACACATAGAGAGAGAGGGAGATATAGATATATACTGAAAAATTATCGACCGGACTAAAAGGTTCTTCAAAAGAAAATGTGATGTTAGGTCATTTGGTCAGATTTTGGAATACTGGTCGATCGGAGACATTATTACCATTTCAACGAATGCTACGCTTTCTATAGGTAGATATTTGAAGTGACAAATAATAGAGAATATTAACGTGTTTCTTAATCTAAATTTGTATAACTTGGAGGGAAGTAAAATTATTTCATTGGCAATAATATCTTTTTAGGTTCATAACTTATTTAAAACTTGTTTAATTGGCTTTGTTAATATTCAAATGATTTCATTTTAAAGCCTTCTGGGTAATTTTCTGTAACTGAAACCATTTGGAAAACTCATTTTAGAAATGACATCTAAGGGATATAAGTAAGTAAAGACCTGAACTTAGGCACACAGAGTTTACTTGAAAATTTAATAAATTGACATTTAATTTGGAATTTAATTTAATTCCCCGATGTACTGTATTCTTAGAAGACGCAAATACAATTCTTTTATAGCCTCATTTTTCTGAAGTGAATTAGTTTCAATTGAATTTCCGATTATTATCTAATGGACAAAGCACTCGATAAAAATACAAGCTTCAAACAATTGAATTTATAGCTAATTTATTTAAAATATAAAGGAAAGAAATGCAGCTTTGAATTTTTAAATGATGTAAAGAAACCCTTTGAATTGTACAGTTTTTTTTTTCCTGAACCAAAAGTAAGTGTAAGATAAAGATAAATATGACAGGTATTTTTTTTCTTTTTAATCTCGAATTCCTTCTTTTCTGTCTCAAAACAAAAAATAAACAAATCGAAAAAAAGGGAAGCTTAATGCATTGCCATACAGATACGGTGAAATGGAATGTAAAGTTCGACAGAAGCATTGTGTTTTGCTAATCTCCTAAGAAAGAAGACTAAAGCTACCTTGAAATTCACTATTCCAGATCCTGATTTTACGTGTACTTAAACGTAGACCATTCTTTACTTCTCACCTGCCTACTCAGCAGCTGTAGCCCACAGGAATCACTTCTTCCGGCTATAGAAGCACGACAGGTCTGATTGTATAAGAGGTCTCTTTGCCATTGTTGGTAATTTGAGACACTGTATAGTCTCTTAAAATTTTGGTTCGCAAGATTACTGGCGATTCTGCAAGAGTGTGCTGAATAATAGCATATCCTCAGTCCCTCCTCTATTCAATCAATTTGAACTATTGAACGCCTTCTAGAGCGATTTAAGAGTATCTCGGTAGACAAGGTAAGTAATAAGGAGTAATTCTTATAATAATATTATCTCTATCTCTATTGCAAGTACGATACATATATAATAAACCACACTATATAGAGATAGAAACTGACTTAGTAAGAATGTTTAATATATTAGGCATAAGAGCCTTTTGCTTCCTGGACGTTTTTGCAGTACATTTTCATATTAATTTGTTATATATATATATATATATATATATATATATATATATAATTAAAGCTAACATGATTGGAGGATTCTTTTCTTAGCATTTTGTATTAAGATATTTAACAACCGTTCATCAAAAAGAATATCACGCTGGCATTTCTGCGACTGGACATTTAATCCACTTGAAATTTAAATTTTCGTTTAATCAAATCAAGGCCAAAATCTGACCTATTCTTGCCTTCTTTGTGTTAATCGCAATGCTATTCACAGCTACAGAGTCTGCATTCGGATCTTCCAGACTGTTTTGGAATCATTGTACGAACTGGAAATATTTCTTTATTTTTATACAAGCAATACTTAAGTGCTATGTAATAAGAATAAGCGGAAGAATAAAAGCTCGAGAAGAAAAAAGATCAAAAAAGGAAGAAAATCATCAAGAAAATGAAGAAGAGGGAAAGGATCACGAGGAAAAGTATCAAGAAGAAAAAGAAAAAAGATCAAGAAGAAAAGGATCAAAGAGAAAAAAGATCAAGGACAAGAAAAGGATCAAGAAGAAAAAGAAAAAAGATCAAGGAGAAAAAAAGGATCAAGGAGAAAAAAGATCAAGGAGAAGAAAAGGATCAAGAAGAAAAAGAAAAAAGATCAAGGAGAAAAAAGAATCAAGAAGAAAAAGAAAAAAAATCAAGGAGAAGAAAAGGATCAAGAAGAAAAAGAAAAAAGATCAAGGAGAAGAAAAGGATCAAGAAGAAAAAGAAAAAAGATCAAGAAGAAGAAAAAGTATAAATGAAAAGCACAAGGAGAATAATGGGCAAGAAGAAAAATGTCGGTCAAGAAGAAGAAAGGGGTCCAGATGATGAAGAAGACGAAAAAATATGGTAAAGAAAAGGAAAGCAGATGAAGAAAAAAAAGATGACCAAGAAAAAAAAGATCGAAGAGAAGAACAATGATAAAACAAAAAATGTTGAAGAAGAAAAAATTAAGAGAAAGTGAAGATGTGAACATATTGAAGTGCAATCGGTTATATATTACAAAGTTTGATTTAATCTAGCGTAAAGGAGCATGTATGGTGTACCCAGTAAGGATTAGAAAACCATGTGTGCCTCTATTTCTATGTGTCCTATGAGTGTTAATTTCACCAAGTTTTCTTTTCTCCTCATATATCTCAAATGTGTCAATTGTATCTTTCTGTTTGTTGTCAAAAGAAGCTTTACCACACAGCAGGTCCCCCTATACTGGAGAGCTATAAATATGTTTTTGTTCTGGAACGAAATGCTGTTAATTATTCTCAATTAAGAGATTGACGAATGTTGCTGTATATAAAAACAGATTTAGTCCAAAGTGAATTACAACTGTTTTTCTTTAGCCCATTGAGGAATTTAATAGTAGTAGATTTTTTTTTTTTTTGCAACACATTGACGTGTGCTGAAATCCTCACAATATTTAACATTGTTCAAGTGGTAAATTTCTATTTTGTTTCCCGAGCGCTAATAACCCTTCAATTTTTTCCAAAATCGTCATAATTCCGTGCAAATGTACATGCTGAACTCGAATTAACAATTAAATTATGAAGAAACCTTACCATTTTGGAGTTATCGACAAGAAAAAATCGAACTTCTTGTTGGTCATTCGTCCCCCATTACTGCCATCATGAATCCTCATTCACTGGCAAAAGATTTTTGGCGGAGTCATAAAAATTGTGCCTATTTACTTCTTTTACAGACTTTCTTTGCAGAAAATCTCTATGCACTACCGTAAAGAAATGTAATTTTTTTTTTTTTTGGTAAGTTTAGTTTTATTTATAAAAAAAATTAAATAATACAATAGAACCTTTTTTTCCGTTTCGAATAGCAATGACAAATTAAAAGAACAAATTAAATAATAAAAATAATGCATTTTTTATATTGTAAAATTGAAAATTAACAAAAAATAATGCACAGACTAGGTAAATTATTTTACTATTTGGTAAAAAAAGTTTTAGACACGAAGGTCATCCTGATATCACCCTCTATCCAAAAAAGTAGGCAAGATTCACATGAAAAAAGCATTACCTCAGTTAAAATCTTTAAAAGTGCTTTAATAATTTATTATAAGGTTTTACTTTTTTACCATTTTTTACTATTTGGCGGAGTCATAAAATTTCATTTGTTTTTAAATTGTCCCTTATCTACACACAAAATCCTACCCCTAACCTTAAAAACTAACCCTAAACTTAATCTTTAGGGTTAGGTGTTAAGGTTATGGTTGGGGTTTACTTTCTGTGCAGAAAAAGGGACAAATTAAAAAAGATTAACTTAAGGGTTAGGTGTTAAGATTAGGGAAGGGGTTTTCTGTGTAGAAAAGGGAACAAATTAAAAAAAATTAAATAATACAATAAACCTTTCTACTTTACCAAGTTTTTGCATTAATTTTTGTCCCCTTTTCAACACAGAAAGAAGACCCCAACCCTAACCTTAACACCTAACCCTAAAGATTAACTTTAGGCTTAGTTATTAAGGTCAAGGGTGGGGTTTTCTGTGTAGAAAAGGGGACAAATTAAAAACAAATGAAATAATACAATCAACCCTACTACTTTACCAAGTTTGTGTATCAATTTTTGTTTTATTTTCAATTTTACAATATAAAAAATGCATTATTTTTATTATTTAATTTGTTCTTTTAATTTTTCATTGTTATTCGAAACGGAAAAAAAGGTTCTATTGTATAATTTAATTTGTTTTTGTTATAAATAAAACAAAACTTAACAAAAAAATTTACATTTCTTTACGGTAGTGCGTAGTGATTTTCTGCCAGGAAAGTCTGTAAAAGAAGTAAATCGGCCCAAATTTTATGACTCCGCCAAAAATCTTTCGGCAGTGAATTACTTATCAATAAGCCGGTAATGGCTGACGAAAGACCGAGAAGAAATCCGATTTTTTCTTGTCGTTAACATCCAAAAAGGTAGGTTTCTTCATGATCCAATTGTTGATTCGAGTTCAGCATGTACATTTGCACGGAAATAAAACTATTTTGGAAACATTTGAAGAGATATTAGCGCTCGGAAAACAAAATAGGAATTTACCCTTGAAGTTATCGCTAACATTTTTATCAAGACTGAAAACTCTATGTTGGTTCAGTTTCGAAAACCAATAGATGAAATTTGAATATTTGTATGGAAAAAAATACTTTGGCAAAAAATCTACTTCGCGATTTAATAAATTATTTATTTTAATTTAATTTTATGGGACTTCATGGTAAACAATATTTTTTAAGACTTATTTTCCTTTTTAACAGCCAAAAATAAATTCTCAGGATTGCTTACACTTGAGCATGCAGCATACAACTGGCCATGCATAAATATTTTTTTCTGGAACCAAACTCCAAATTTTTTAAGCTTTTGACCTTGTGATTTGTTTATAGTTTTTGCAAACGCAGGGTGAACTGAAAACTGCATTTTTGCATATAAAAACTTTTTTAAAAAAAGGGTATACAAAAAACAATATTGCATTTTTATTAAATTAGTATTTGTTATTTTAATTATTAAAGTGTTTTTAAAATTGGGGGAACATGTTAAATAATAAAACCTTTAATTTTTCCAAGAAAATAAATGAGAATTCATTGTACTAAACTACGCACCCTAGTAAAACCAATTGTACTTTGTATCCTCTAAACCTGTTTGCACTTCCTAACAAAATTTGGTTTCGACCGGTCTCTTTTAGAGGGTGTAACAGACGGACGGACTAATGGAAGTTACAGAATTTTATAGATATATATTAGTCGAGTGTTATTGGTTAAACAAATTAAACCGCACTTCGACATTTGGTTCATTTTAGCTTTTCCACGAGTGCCAATAAGAACCTGGTTGAAATTAACATGTTTGTTTAGCCTAGGATCTGGGGGGGGGGGTCAAATTCAATATGCGCTTTTGATTTGATTTATTTTACGGCCTATCAACTTTTCTCGGGTTATTTAATGCCTAATTTTATCTTACAACAGATAAGGTGGACACAGGTTTGATTTGCACAAAATATGAAAGGTAAACTTGTATTACACTTGAATGAGAAAAGGGTACTATTTTTAAGATAGTCAAAAGGTATACATAGGTTTGCTTTGCACCAGAATTTGAAACGTAGTCATGGGTTTGGTTTACGCAGGAAGCAAAAAGATAGAAATGGTTACAGTAAATAGGTGGGCGTTTTTTAGGTGTTACCAAACATGGGGATGCAATCAGTGCATTGTTGAGCCCAACCTAGAGAACGTGCAATTCTTGTAATGATATTTATTGCTTTACCAAATAGCGAGATATGAACTTAAATTTGGAATTCCTGCTTAATATCTTCTAATTAGAAAATAATGTTTACCTTTTATCAATTCTGTAAAATAACTATACTTAAAATTAAACAGAAATTAAAACAGAAAATGTTACGAAACTAAGTATACATGCCGATAAGAAAACAAGGATGTGAGTATTTCCTATAATCTGTGTCATAAGGGAGACTTGCATTCGTTTATTTAAACTACACGGTATAATCAATCAACCTTATACTTACTGCAGTTGATATAAATTTCGATTTCGTTCATAGACGTTCAGACACAAATCACAGTGAATCGTGAAAACTGACAGCCCGTGTCGTTTGATTTCCATGTCCACACTATCTAAAGCTATAAATGCTTTCTTTATCGCCTATATTGAGCTCTCTTCCCAATAAATATACCAATTCTTAAAGGATATATATATATATATATATATATATATATATATATATATATATATATATATATATATGTAATATTTTTATTAAAAATATTTTACATTGCGACATATCTATTACTTCTTCTTGTATTATTACAGACTTTTAAATTTTCCCTTACACTACACAAAGGAAAGTAATTCACAAAAACAACGTGTTGGATATTTCACATAATATCTATAAATTATAGTAAACTACATATCTCTCTTAGAATGTGGCAGGAGTTTTATGAATTTTAAGGTATTTTTCAAGTTTCTCATTAACAGCTTTTTTTAGGTGGTGGTTCAGCCACCACCTAGAAAAAAGAAACGTGAACAATTTTTCAAAGTCTTCAAATGTTCTGAAAGATTTCCTATTTGTTCGTTATTCAAGTATCCTGCCATATTTTCAACTCATATATAAAATATAATAGAGTATTATTAACTTTAACTGCCATCACCCATACAGTGTAAGAAAGGGATCGTCCGCTACTTATATCGAGTAAAAGTCATAAGTGGCGACACATAGACATATGAACAAGAAATGCTCAGTATAAGCAGTATCCTACAACGTAACAACTATCCTGAGTACATGGCAACAGCTCCGATAAACTCGGCTAGAAAGGTACAAGAGGAAGGATAACAATATTCATAAAACAGCTTCGGCCTGCCTGCTCTATGTGAATGGATAATCGAAAAAATGCAAAAGATTTGTTGTCTATATAACATCAGAGTGACCTTCAAAAATGGTCGACACTTCGCAGACGCCTCTTCTGAGTAAGACCCAACATAGTGGTGAATATGACTAAAGACTGTGTGTACGCCATCCCGTGAGGCTGTGGTAAGAAATATAAAAGAGAAACAGATCGCCTCCTTAAGGTAAGACTACACGAACATCGTAAAGTGGTAAAACGAGGGGGGAAAAGAAAAAAACAGGCGTAGCTGATCACATTTTGAAAGGTTAAAATAATAGAGAACATCACTGGAAAATTACAGAATCAGCAGAAATACTAAGCTACAAAAATCTTCTAAGCCGGCCAAGCATAGAAATAGATACAATATGGGAACCAGTAATACGGAGTGTTTAGGGAAAATCAATGAATAACTACGAAATTGCAATATCAGCTCTGGTAAAAAAATGGATACTGATACATTAAGTTTATATGTCCCAAAAATTCATAGTTTGATGTCCTCAAGGGCACATGGCTCACTGGATAAAAGCATTAGTTGCATCAAGTGACTTAACCCAAAAAGCTGTGAGTTAAATAGTGATGAAGAGTGGTGAACAAAAAACTTGAAGAGTTGAGTTAAAGGGAGATAACAGAGACATTCGGAAGAGACATGACACGTGGAACTAGAACAATCTACTCCAGTGGATGAAATAAAGGGTTCAGTTCGAAATTTCAATCACCTGACGAAGGCTGGAGAGTGCAAAGTCCGAAACATCGTGATCAGGACAATAAAGATTAGGACAACAGTTTGATAAGGTAAATAATATAAATTACTTTCTAAGAATTATCTCATTGAACTTTAAAATATTCAAGAACTTTATAAATTGTTCAATTTTGTAGTATATATTACTCATAAAAGCAATTAAAAGCTTCTTGAATTAAATAATCTCATAGTTTTATTCTTTTTTATTTTTCGATTCAGAACAGATTTTCGGTAAGACCGAGTTCAATTTTACAAAAAAGAAGAAAAATCGGTGATTTAAATACTTCAAAAGATTTTGTTTTTAACAAATATAGTCACTAAAAATTATCTCAATGAATTTCACAATCTTTCATAAAATTAAGGGGGAGGAACACAAAAAATATTTTTACCAAGATTATATACTAAAAATATTTCAAAAAATTTCATTCGCCCCGAAAATTTCGTTAAGATCCGACAATTATTTGATTTTTACAAGAATTTCCTAATTAATGTTTCTATCACCACAAAAAAGATGCGAAAAATTTTAAATGTTATTACAACCGCTGACGCAAGAAAAACAAGTTTTTTAATCAAAATTTAGAATGTTTTGAAAAGGAGTAAAAAAATTAATTAAATAATCAAAAAATACTTTCATCATTCCTCTTAATAATAACATAACGGTTTTGACGATAAAACTGTTTTCACTACGTTTGGAAAATATTTTCATCACGTTCATCTTGATTTTTTTTAGAGATCTCTTGGAGGTACCTGCTTAAATTTTTTTTTTTAATCAGATTAACTTCAAAATATTTTTTAATATGCCAAAAATATTTTAAAATCATGTTCACTTGAAAATATTTTTTTAAATATAACAAAAATATTTTTTAAATACTTAGAATATTGTTTGTTAAAGAAACTTGAAATATAAATAAGCACGCACGCAATCACTAACAGGTGGAAAGAGATAGGTGGAAAGAGAGAGGAGGAAAGAGAGAGAGATGGAAAGAAACTTAAGCAAGATAGATAGATAGATAGATAGATAGATAGATGGCAGCAATACTCCATGCAAGGGCGAATTGTTGTTTTGTAAATCGATCCTCCAGATCTACAAATCAACAATTTGCCCTTGCATGGAGTATTGCTACAATATATGGTCTGGAGCCCCTTCTGTTTGCCTCGGGGTTCTTGATAGGCTCCAGAGGCGGATATGCAATATAAATGGCCCTGTTCTGGCATCTCGCCTACAGTCACTCTCTCACAGACGCGCCGTTGCCTCTCTCTGTCATTTTTACAAATACCTTCATGGCAATTGCTCCGAGGAGCTGCATTCGCTGGTTCCCAGACTTCATGAGTTCAAGCGCCCTACGAGGCTGGCATCCCGCTCTCACCCTTTCACTGACGAAACTCCTAAATGTAGCCGTCTCTTCTACTCCAATAGCTTCATGTCTCGCACCTCTCGCCTGTGGAACTCCCTTCCCTATTCCAGTTTCCCTGAGAGCTATAATCTCCAGCTATTCAAATGTAATGTCAATCGACATGTCCAGTTGCCTTGATCTATCCACTATCCTTCTCCTCATCCTTTCCTCTATCACTCCTATCTGATCTTGCTCCAAATCTTCTGTAACCCCTTGCGTCCTAGTGGCTTCTCGCCTTCCTTGGGCTGAAACGCTTAACAAAAAAAAAGAAAAAAAAAAGTTAGGTTGGTTGTCCACAAAATCATTAGAAACAAATGACATGCCAGAACTTGTTTTCCGTATTTAACTGTATCATTTCTTCGCATTTGAATATCCGACTTTGTTTCGATAAATCAAGAACATATTTTCTTGTGGAGCAGCCATTGTCAGCCAATTTTAAGTGTAATTCCTGTTAATTCTCTAATTGCGGTCTGAAATATAAAAACATAACATTAATAAAACTATTAACGATCTTAAAAGAACTTTACTAATAACAAATATTTAAATAAAAATTGCCATCTCTTCTAAGTTTTCCTTAAAGAATTTTCGACATTGTCTAAAGACTTTGTGGACAAGCTGTATATATATATATATATATATATGTGTGTGTGTGTGTGAAAAAGAGAAAAGAAGAGGGAGGGAGGGTGAGAGATACTTTATCAAGCGATTGAAACAACTCATCATGTTGTGATAGATCAGCAGAAAGTGAATTATACATTTTTATTTTGCAGACTGGATTGACAGAAAGTTAATATATAACATTCCATTTTAATGTGTCTCCCTGTAACGACAAAAAAATCCTTTCTTATGTAATTCTATCTTCATGTCATTTCTAGGTTCATCATTCTTTTAGGACGGATCAAAAGCAGAGTTCAGAATATTTCAATGTCTACAACTTGATAATTAATATCGCAAAGAATTTCTTAGAGACTGAACTATTTAATGGCTGTTATAAATGGACCACTGATAAAGTTTTGAATAGGAAAGAGAAGAAAGAAAGTATGAATGCCAGTGAAGGTAAAAAGAAAGAAAAATTGAAGAGAAAATTTTAAAAATAGAAATAAAATATGAACGAAAGGATATGGCAAATGAGGCATCCACACACACAAAACGCAGATGAAAGCAATCAGAAGAAAAGGAAGACGGAAAGTGAGAAACGCTAATTTACAAATGCTGAAGAAGGTGTTTGAAGGCTTTGTTCATCTAATTGCCAATTATGCGTTTTCTAGTCGCATATTTCTTATTCGCCTTCAATAGAAGTAGCAACACGCAAAAGTGTTCATTTCTGTTACGTACAACATCGCCTACGAATTGGACATTGCTGTCGTCTGTAAGCTCATTTGATGCCCAGTTATAAGATGTGATGTTTTCCCGACACGTTCCACTCTTTAAATGACTTTACGCGTCTTTTTTTTCACATTTTTAGTGTTAAAATATCAGAAATAATAAAAAGGAACTTATATTTGATCTCGACTTTTCCTTCATCCATTGTTGCGAATGTTTATTACTTTTAGAACGAAAACTTCCTTAATAAGTAACTGAGATTAGTTCGTGGTAGCTCATCGACATTCGATCATGAAATCTATTTTTTTATTGTAAGCATTTATTTCCCAGCTTTAATCTGATTGCAGCAATATTTAACAGCTTTTGCAAATACCTTTTGTAGAACTTGAATATTTATGTTTATATATGTAACTCCTCTATCTATTTGTGTGTGTTTGGTAAAGCGTTCAATTATTTTCTCAGTCTTATTAAGAATAAAAACTAAATATTGTAACATCGTCTTTAGCATTCATGCCGGGAAAAAGAGAAAGAAATAAACAATACATTGTACTCTTTCTATAAATACTTTCATGGTATTCGTTCTGATGAACTTTCCTCTATGGTAGCTAGACTTTATGAATTTAAGCGCAGTAATAGATTGGCAACAAGGTCCTATCATTTTACAGTTGAATTGACTAGATATAACAGTCAGTTCTATGTTAACAGTTTATTTTCTCGTACATCTTTCTTGTATAGCTCTCTTCCAGGTCCTTGCTTTCCTTCTGTTGATCTTCAAAAATTTACATTCAATGTTAATCATTATCTACTGTCTTGATTCCTATTCTTTTATTGTTCTCGCTTCTTAATAGTTTTCTTTGCCACTCAGTTTCCCTAATGTCATAGTGGCTTTATTGGCTTGCTTGTGATGAAATGATTAAAAAAAAAATCTTTCAAGTCGCAAGAGTTTGATTGAATCGTGAAGCTTCTGAAAATTTATTGCCATTTCAGTACGAAGAATGAAATTAATTATTGTAAAGTCTATAAAAAACGGTAATTCTTTTCTTCAGTATTTTGTATTCTAACGCTCTTCATTCTTCCACCTTGATGAATCAAGTTTATTTAATACGACATCAGTAAAAAAAAATACAGTAAACAAATTTTCAACTAAATTAAGAACAAATTTGTAAGTATCTTATTATTTATTTCGCGATTTCAAGGGGAATAACTCTCTTTTCATAATGCCACACTTTTAATATTTTTTGTATGCCGTATCACATCAGAACCTTTTCACAATTTCCTGTTTTTTTGTCGCTCTAAGTAATGTTTGCCTACTTACTGTCCCTCTCAGTCCAGAGGTTCTAGCATTCATTTACATGAGCTCATTAGGTTAGATGCTCGATGTTTCCCTCTGCCCTTCTTGCATTCACTATATTCTGTTAAGTCAAATTTTCCAAACCGCCTCTTTATGTGTCCCAGAAATTACAACTCTTTTTTTCTGATTCTAAATAAAAGTGTCTTTTCATTTTCCTTGAAACTTCCTTGTTACGCACAAGTTTCGTCCATGGTATTCTCTGCAACCTTCTGAAGAACCACATCTCTATTGTCTCAAGTCTCCTTTTCATCTGTGAGAAAATTGTCTAACATTTACTATCATATAGGTGAATTGATATTATATTCAATACTCATTTATTCGTTTCCATCGTTTTTTTTTTTTCCTTTTTTTTTTTTTTTGTTTCGCTTTTAGAAGGCATCTGTCGCTAGTGGGAAGTGCGTTCGGATTTCTGTATGACATTTTCCATTTTCTTTCATAACATTTCCCGAATATTTAAATGTCTGTGATTGCTTGATTGTAGTGCTTAACAATTCATAGCTTGCATCTTTAGTTGTCTGTCTTGCTAACAATCATACAATTTATCTTCTTACAATTGATGATTAGTTCTTTCTTCTCATTTTTCTTTACTAACTTATCTAGGAGTTCTTGCAGTTTTCTTTCTGCGTCTGCCATCAACTCGGTGTCATCTGCGTATCTTATGCTGTTAAAATTGTTTTCGCTGATAGAAGTCCAACTAGCATTTATTATTGGTGGACACTCTTAACATTGCAATGTGGACACTTCAACGTGGAATAATGTTCAGCAAACATGTCTCGCCAGATTAATTAAGACTGAAAATATGGGATATCATATCTGGATGTCCCGTACATTTGAACGTGTGCCACATCTCATCTACGCTTATAAAATACCTTAACATTGCATTATTTTTTCTATTTTTACTTAGCTATATATACGCCTATTACTTTATCCGTTTTTATATATTTGTGATTATGAGTGTGAATTCATATTTCCTTTTTCTTATACGCTGTTTTATGTACGTCACGCAAATTGCAAGCTTCTTGTATGATAAAAATGATTGTTAGGAAATATCCAACGTATATCAAATAAAATACATGAAAACCAATTAGATTTTGACATTTTTATTTCCTTGTTAAAGTTTTGTTCTGTATTAGCATCTTCAAAACAAATTCTAAGAAAAATTTCGTTGCCATGACAACTCTCTACTTAAAAATAGTATGTCTAATCTGAAAATATTAATAGTTAATATAATTAAAAATGAAAATGAATATAAGATTTGTACATAGGAAATAAAATGTAAATAAAAATAGACAAAAGTATGTTATCGCGAGAAAGATAAACCACGCATACCCCCCCACATACACACAAAAGTAATAAATACTTTTAATTAAAAATATGATTTATGACATTATTTAGGCGTTAAGGAAATATAGAATTTCATTAAAAAATTTAATTAAAATTAAGATGTTTAAATGGTAAGTATTTTAATATTATTTTCTTATTATCTTAGCTAGAAAAGGTCATATATTCTTACTTTTTTGTTAATGAAATCGAATCGTGATATCATTGTTGATTCTATAATACTTCCAGAGGATTTATGAGGAATAAATTTAACCATTTTGGTCTTTGTATTGTTTAAATTGAGAGGACAGTTTATATTTTGTATATGGGAGAATAAAGAATTTAATGTATCCCCTTTTTCTATATCTTTTGTGTTTTTAGAAACGTTTTTATTTAACTTCGCGGTGTTGCGCCGATATATAAATATAAATACTCTTTTGTGTATGTATATGCGACTTTCTCTGTTTGGATGACAGATACTTGGAATTTTCATCGCATATTGTTGCTTCTTATCCAAAATATTTGACTTCATACATAAAAAAAATCAAAATAACAGAGAATACAACACAGTTAATAGCACAGAAGTTAGTATTCTTGAGTCTGACGAATGACTAAAAGCATCTTCTTGTGCATAAACTTCCTCCTTCTCTGTACAAAAGAAAATTGTAAATCACTAAACTAAGAAGCGAATCTTATGCCCAAGTGACTTTTCTACATTGTAATATAAAAGGGGAAAAACTACCCTTTCTTGCAAAAAATCAAAGTTATATTATGTCAATCTCTTTTCGTATTTCCTGTAAAATAAATGATATCTCTCATCGAAAAAATAAACATCTCTAAGTGAACTTTATGTTATAGCTCAATATTCAGTATACAAAACTGATGACGGCTAGGGACAAGACAATAATACTAGTTATTGGAACAAATGATATTTTTGTCTGGAATTCTTTGATGAAGTCTCCTCATAAGCCCAGCTATTTTTGAATGAAACGTAGAAAACAAAATAATTAAGATTTACTTATATTTATTCGGGACGTAAGCGATCATAGCTCCCCGCAGATTTTTTATTATTTCGGAATTGCCATGAATTCTTGGGAAACATAGTAGGATTGTTTTCCAATGTTTTCTCCATGATTTGGGATTCAGTTTTCCTTCCATTAAACTGGTTACTACCCAAAGCTAGATAACCTAGTATACACTCATAGTTGAGCCGACAAGATAAGGATATCAATATTAATAAAACAAAGAATAGCATAATAATTAATTTAACTAGGTCTAATTGTGCCTTACGTAAGCTTTTAGTTGCATAACTGTAAGTTCTTTAAAAGCCACATAAAGCAGATGTGCGCGCGCGTGTGTGTGTGTGTGCGTGTGTAGAAATGATCTAAATAAAGAGATACGATCAACCATATATATGAGCGATTATATACACATAAAAGTGAGCAAATAATTATTTATTTAATCAATGGTTTAGAGAAAACAATATTCAAAGTAGTAAGACAAAGCTATAAAATATATATTAATAGTTACACATATAAGTACGTTAAAAGTACGACTCAGAGTTGTATAGCTTTGCCAATCATCAGGTACAAAAAGTTACAAACTGTTCAATACGGTATTCGTATTGCAATAGTCTTATCCGTTCACTCAATACACATTAATGGATCAATATCCCTATTAAACTTAGTATTTTTCGATACATCTACCAATACTGTATAATTTGAATTTATACCCAATACTATATCATATTTATAATAAATTTAACTTTGAATACACACACAATGTAGAGTTGCTCCACCAAGAGACAAAAATTAAAAACAAACGTATTGAACAGTTCGTAAGATTTTGTACCTGATGGCGAGGCTATGAAACTCTGAGACGTACTAGTTTTTCGTAGTGTACCTTTCAAGTTTGCGGATTCATTTTTTGGTAGACTTAGAAAATTTTCTAATGATATGTCTAAATTATTTAACCAAACCTGTTTGAATGAAAATATATTGCCTAAGTATACACAATATATATATATATATATATATATATATATATATATATATATATATATATATATATATATATATATATGACTGAAAAATATAGGCATAGTGTGTCTACCTATTTTATACTGATCCTTTCCAATTATCTAATCAGTTTCTTGATATTAATATGTAATTCATCAATGAGGGTGCCATAGTTGTTGTCAAACAAGTACTTTCTATCTTTTCCAATATCATCTTCAGGGGTAAATTACAAAGACAAACTTATTTTAACTATAATAAAATCTACATTCCGTTATGATTGTGATTTCTAATAGGATGCGTGAATGCGCTGTGTAATTATTTAAAAAAAATATTTTATCCGTTGTAGCTATGGGTTTTTTTTGTTTGTTTGTTTTTTTGTTTTTTTGTAAAACAAGCGTTTCAATATAAGGGAGCTGATTGGAAATTGCTAGAAATGCAAAATGGCATTAAATGTTATATGCATTTTAACTACGGCGCCTACTTTGATGAATTTCATATTAACATCATTAAACTGATTAGACAACTGAAAAGGATCAGTATAAAAATAAGCAGACACAATATATCTATATTATTCAATGAAACATCTTTGAATGGTGATATGCTGCCTATATATATATATATATATATATATATATATATTACTTAGAAGGGGTATTGTAATTATTTACATTGTTCGGACTATTGTTCTCATCTTTGTTGCTATATTCACGATGTTTCGATAATCGTAGGCTCCGGCCTTCTGCATGGCCCAGTGGATAAAAGCGTTGGCTGAATCCGTTGACTTGACCCAAAGAATTGTGAGTTCAGTACGTGGCTACAGCAGAGGTGAATAAAAACTTAGAGAGTTGAGTTAAAAAAAAAAAAAAAAAAAAAGAAGTTAAAAACTGATACTGAGACATCCGGGAAAGGCATGGCACGTGAAACTAGAACAATCTAACCTGGTGGATGAAATAAATGCTTTGGTTCGAAATTCCAGTCATCTGAAGAAGGCTGATGCGTACAGCGGTCGAAACGTCAGGAATATGACAACAAAGATGAGGACAACAGTCCGAACAATGTAAATAGTGTTAAATATCTATATTGTAGTTGTCTCCCTTGAACTAGCAACGTCTTTGTAGCAATGTCATTGTTATTGTATTTGCTTACTTTCGGAATGTTGAAAGACTGACTCTATGAAAGAAAAGAGTAGAATAATCATATCTGAAAAGAATTACACCGTCACTTTTGGTGACATGTATGCTTGGTTATTTGGTCACAGTAGAGATTATTTTTTAGCATTCACTTATTCCAGAAAATGCCATTTTTCATTTATTTTTAAATTAGAAAATAAAAGGGGGCCTACTCTGGTGGGTCAAATTGGCACATTCTCTCCGCAGGCAACAATGATTGATATATGAGCCCAGGTAAAACCAGAATTTCGAATACTTATTTTAACCCAGCCTGGATTTCTCAAATTCGAACATTATTGTGACACTGGACCGGTCTAAGCTAGTAATCAATAATCGAAAGAAATGACTTACATAATTTATTATATATTATCACCCAAATAAATTACACTGGAACAGCTGACCTCGCGTTATCAAGTTCAAAGCACCTTTGCCTATATAATAACAACAGAAATGACTATTATAAATTTTTTATTACTATTAGATTTTTCCTGTTTTTTAGGATGTTTTACGGCCTATCGTTAATCAAAAGAACGTTATAAAAACAGCTGTTATTACAAATAGCCGTCCTTTTTATGAGAAAAAGCGGACCAATAGAAAATAGAAAACTTTTCTCCGTATTTATCGTCAAGGATAAGTCTTAATAAATTATTTACTTGATTAACTGCATCACATATGGCTGCTGCTGGTATTGCAACATCTTTTGTTTGCTATCCTATCCTTATCCTATCCTTAACGGAATACTGTCTAGGATTTAATATAGCCATAGATAATTTCAGCTTTACCTGATATAAGGCCACCATTTTGGAGCACCTCAAAAAAAACAATATTTACTATTGCTGGTCTTACTAGTTTAGTGGATGGGTTAATTATGCGGTAATATTTGTTGAGAATAAGTTGCGTGTCAATTAACTATTTCCACTAACATCAAAATAAAATACAAAATTCAACTGAATTGTTTTAAGACGTAACAATTAGATTTATTTAGGTTGGTGTACAACATGCAAAGAAAAGGTAGGACAGAGTCGTGTCCCTTTGATTTGGAAATATTTGTACCAGAGTTCATATTACGAACAAGACATATTTAATTAGAAACTAATAAAACATTCAAAACAATGTACAAGCAGAATATTTGGCATATGTTATGTTGGCAAATATGTATGATGTTTTAGGTTTCAGAATGTCTTTCTTGTAATCGTCCGTTAATGTTGATATTAAAGTTGTTAATATTAAGTGTCTTTTAAACAGAAAGTTCTTAAGAAGTAATTTACGTTTTACTGTAATATTGAACTTGTAATTCAGAAGAATAAAGTTTGGAATTGTGAGTTCTAAAGTTGATAAAAGTTCAAGAGTGATTTCAGAGGTTGGTGAGTGAGTGTATTAGAGTTGTTTCGTGTTAAATAAATTTAACTTTGAAACTTCAAAAGTATGAGTGACGTGGAGTTGTTTGGCAGTTGGTTATCTGTCACGAAGTTCACTGGTAAACTTGTGTTCGTGCATCGTATTTATTTACATTCCTGGTCACGTGCGTGGCTCGCGAACACATTTCAAGATTTTGGGCGGTATTTTGTGTTTAAACACGTGTGCGTAGGCGTTGTTATTACTTTGAGATATATTGGCCAATCAGAAGCAATTATTGTAAAACTTGCGTCTGGAGCCTGGATTGTGTTTAGCTTGCATAAAAATCTATAACTAACATGAAAATGTAAATTAGGAATGTTTTTAACATTTCTTGTCCAATGAGGATGTAGTGCACTCAGTAATTGGTTCTGATCCACTGGCATATGGAGGTTAAGCTCTATACTAGACTCGTTTGTACATATCTTGAGTTAGAAATATGAAGCTCCCTTTTGTCCATTTGCCTTTTGTCCCTTATTAATATTCCAGATGTGTACAGTTAGATTTAATCACTCTATAATTAAAAATAAATGTTATAATCAAAATTTTACATAGGAAAAGTGTACAAAGAAATTTATTGTTTAGAGGATAAATTATTTGAAGTGTTCAATTGTCTAGTTATATAAGTATACTGTATGCGTAATTATATCAATAAGTTCGTCTATATTTCTGCGTTATTGTAACTAATACACTAATGCATTATTCGGACTGTTGGCTACATCTTTATTGTTCACTTTTATTGTCTTTTATTATTATCACTTTTATTATTATCTTTTATTATTCATGACGTTTCGACCGTTGTACGCCCCAGACTCCTTCAGGTGATATACGTTGGAATTTCGAACCGAACCCTTTGTTTAGTCTACGTGTCATGCCTTTTCTAGAAATTTAGTTAATTCCCTTTAGTAACTTCACCCTCCAAGTTTTTGTTCATCTCTGGTGTGGGTAGGTATTGAACTCACAACTCTTTGAGCCAAGTTACTTTTCGATTACTTCAACTAACGCTATTATTATTTACTGGGCCTTGTCTGTTAATGACTAAAAAGCATTTGACTTATAAATCAAATATTTATTTTTCAGCTTAATCTCTCTTGCTTTCCAATTAGTCACATTTTTCTAAAATTATACAGAGTAAATTTCAGATTAAATCCAGTTAATACTTGTATAACGGACGGACTTATTGTGAGCTACACACACATACAAGCACGCGCGCAATTATAAACTCACTGGTCACTTAAATAAATACACATGAACAAATATATTTTTATTCAAATTTCTAATCAGCTAATGACGTGGCAACAACTTAATGGATATAGGCATTTAAACATTCATGCATTGGTGTAAAAAAAAAGTGATTTAAATGATACTGAACGTGATACGGGTGTTACTTCTATACGGGTAGGTCTGAGTATTTAAAAATTGCTGATCTGTTAGGATTTTCATGCATAACCATCTCTAGAGTTTACAGAGATTTGCCAAAAAAGAAAAACATCACAGTCAGTGGAAGTTCTGTTAGCGGAAAACACTTGTCTATTAAAGATGTCAGCAGAGAATAGATAAACTGGTTCAAGCTGATAGAAAGGCAACAGCGGCTCAACAACAGTGGTTTACAGAAGAGCATCTCTGAATGCACAACATGAACCTTGAAGCAGGTGGGCTACAGCAAAAGAAAACTACGCTGAATGTCATTCTTGTCAGCTAAGAACAAGGAACTTAGGATACAATTGGCTTAGGATCACAAAAATTGGATAAAATAAGATTGGAATAACTTTGCCTGCTCTGATGATTCGTTATTTCTAATGCATCTTTCGGGTGGTAGGACGAGAATTTGGCGTAAATAACAAGAATGTTTGAAACTATCCTGCCTTGTATCAATGTTTCTGGCTGATGGTAGTCGTGATAGTATATGGAGTTTATTGTCATATACTTGGTACTAATAAAAGATTGTTTAAATGCTACAACTGACCACGCGGCTCAATTTATGCCGTCGATGTTTCTATCCTGTGGTGGTTACTTCCAGTAGGTCAACACACCGTCCAAAATAGTGACAGACAACAATGGAACACAGCAATGAAATATTCTGCGTGAAATTAACCACCACGCTTTTTCATTTCTATTGACCACTTTTGGGATGTGACGTAAAGAGAGACTGGAATCCTTAATGTGGCGCCAATCAATTTGCACATAATAACAGCATGGGCCCACATTTAGAAAGACTGATACCAGAACGGCATCAAATCCATTCCAAGAAGAATTTAGGTGGTTTTAAATACAAAGGGAGGTTCAACACGGTACAAGGAAAGTATGTGTAATAAAGTGACCGGTGAGTATATATAGTTAAAAAATGAGTATATTTATAGGGTAAGAATGTCCGATTTATATAAACGATGTGGATATTGAAATAAACAAACTTGGTCTGTAGATAGCATTGAAGTGTTGTGAAACTGACTAACAGTTACTATACATTGTTGATACATATTTTCACACAATATCTATCTATCTTTCTTTCTTACTCGGTCTGTCTGTCTACCAGTCTGTCTCTCCCGCTCTCTCTCTCTCTCTCTCTCTCTCTCTCTCTCTATATATATATATATATATATATATATATATATATATATATAATCAGAACTTATATAACCAAAAATTTTAAAAAATATATAAATTTAAACGGGCGAGTGAAATTCAAGTCATGTTCAACAAACGAATAAACATGTTTTATATAACAGAAAAGAAAATTTCCTGGAATATGTCGATCGACTTCTTCGATCTATTTTAACTTCAACATGTTCCCACAACCAAGGCAAAAATATTTCAATGTGCATTAATATTCATTTTATCTAAACTTTATTTCGGTCTCTGAATAGGTTTCCTATCTACATAAATTTTTTTTTAGAGTTTCTTTCTAAAGTAAAACGAATGGGTTTTCAATAAAGACGTCATGAGTATCTCATAATTTATGATTTTAAAGTAACATTAAATGCATTTTTATTATAAATGTTCAAATGAAATACAATATATAACAAAGCAAAAAAACTCTCTAACACCAGAATTGAATTTGTTTCATAAAAAATATTCAAACTGGATGTTTATTGCTGTTACAACATACAGAGATGGCATCTTCCGTTACAGATTTCTTGTTTTTTTTAATAATTTTTTTTATAATGTTTTTGAGATTGGGCTGAATAGAAAAAAAATCGGATTGAAGTTCGAAAGGTTCACCTTAGATATATAGTCTATATAGAACGCCGAAAGAAGGAATTTAAAAGTGCTTCTTTAGATTGCAGGTAGCCTTGTATTTATAATTAATAAATCGTACAAAATATAATAAAAAAAATAATTGTCTGTCAGAGTTGTATTAAGTGTAATGAATCATTATTTCAAGATTAGTATATGATTCTATGAGAAAAATATTATATAATCTGAAGAGGTACTTGCAAGGGACTAACCGCGTCACAGAGGATTTTTCATTTTGTCATTCAGTTACCCACATTTGGTCTGATATATAGAGTTCATATATATTCTTCATGTGCATGTGTAACTACATCAACGGAAACATCACTTTAGTTCGAAGAAGTTCTAAAGGACGAAACACCTCACACAATACTATGGAAAGGGAAAAAGATGTAACTTGTGATTGTTGGAGAATCTTATAATAGAACACTTAAATAACCCTAACTTGCTGAACAGGAGAAGTGAGTTGATCGCTACATATATACCTAAAAACAAACACCTGCTCAAGCACCCTGACTTCAATTAAAATAGACTTCGAAATAGATTTTGCGAATATATGTAATACCTATTAACATTCATAGAAAACATCATTAATAGCATTTTTTTTTATATATCTATAAACATATATAATTCCATATTACAGATCTTACTCGATTAATTTATGACGTATGTGTATATATGTAATTTCACCTTTGTAGGTATAAGGCTAGGTTTCAAATGCATTAGATATAGTCTTAACCTGTAATTATGTTAACATCGTGAGTGCTATGTTTATCCCATAACACATTATTACTTTAATGAAAACTTTTATTAAAAAATAGTTATTCCCCTTGATACATAACATGTTTACGTAAATTCATTTTTTTTAATTATTTAAAATATGTTTTTAAATTCTTCGTCTTTCGAACTGAGGCGTTCGAACGATATAAATTATAAATTATTAATAATAACATTATAGGCAACAATAATAATATAAACCAGTCTTAACGCACAATTTTAAATCAACACCACGAGATCGCGAATTTCCTAACACTATAACGGTCAGTGAATAGTTTGAACCTGAAGATTGCATGTCTCTGAGTCGCGCTGTCCACGTGAGACATTATGTATATTCACTAATATATATATATATATATATATATATATATATATATATATATATATATATATATATATCTGCTTCGCCCCCTGCAAGGAAGCAAAGCCACTAAGGCACATAGAATTACTGGGTGTGGAAGAATTTGTAACAAGAATATTAATAATGACGGGAAAAGAAAAGAGGGAATCTAGGGTTCGAGTCAAGGGAGGTGATAGGTCATCGAATAATAATTATCGATGCAAGTAGGCCATTTCAATATGTACGTTTGGGATGACAAAATATCCTCCAATTTCTTGTTTTTGTTTTGTCCCGTATTCAAATAATAATAATAATAATAATAATAATAATAATAATTCAATTTGTAAGATTATAGGCGTGATGTACTCTTTGAGACTCGAATTGTTAGAAAGAAACAACTATCAAGACCTAAAATAGAAATTGAAGAGGATTTGGAATTATAGTGAAGGTAACTAGAATCCCCACAGTTATTGTTTTTGCATTTAATATCGCTAAAGAGTTTCATAAACGGTTTCATAAAGTCAACCTAAACAATTAGAACTGAACAAAAGGCATTTCTTCTAGGAACAGAGAGAACTCTATGGTATGCGCAGTATATCGGAGTTTGCGAGTAGCAACTTGATGTTCAGCTGAACAGAACCGGATATGTTAAAATGAAAACGAATAATTCAATTAATAATATGAGTATGTCGCGGGGCGTCAAGGAGGTGCTGTTAACCCCACAAGCAAAAAAATGACGTAGGGTAATACGATCGAGGCAAGGATAACAAAGGCGACGATTTCAAAATCTAAGCCAAATTTTATTTATCAATCTGGCGAAAGTATGTACATGAATTGTTTGGTGTAGTTCAGTCATGAAGTCGGGGAGTGTCAGTCGAAAGATCGTTTTGGTTCAGGTCGGCAGCCCAGAGGCAGGCAGATGGAACAGCTGTATTCGAAGTCCAGTCGATCTTCGGATATTCGCCCTTAAGAGGACTGTGTCGGCGTTTACGAAGAGAGACGATCGGCCTATGCAGTGCTGAGGTAAGCCTGTTCGTCCTTAGAATGACGGTCGCATAAGATGCAGCTTGGTAATCCTTAGAAGGACTTTCGCATGTAAGACGGTTATTAGTCCTAAGAAGGACTATCGCATAAGATGTGGCTTGGTAGTCCTTAGAAGGACTATCGCATAAGATTCGACTAGCTTTGGCGCGAGCTGCTGCTGCTAGGTTCGGCTTAGTTGTCCTTAGAAGGGCTATCGCATGTAAGACGGTTAATTAGTCCTTAGAAGGACAATCGCATAAGATGTGGCTTGGTAGTCCTTAGAAGGACGATTGCATAAGATGTGGCTTGGTAGAAGGACGATCGCATAGAAGGACTATCGCATAACACTCGGCTTGGGTTGCTGCTGCTGTTGCTAAATTCGGCAACAAGACTGGGAGCGGCTGATTTCACTGGTGGCTGCTGCTGCTAGGTTCGGCTGCTTCGTGTGGTCAGCAATGGGGGTCGACCAGGTGAAGGTGAGACGGGGGAGCACGTCGCTCTACCCCGGGGCCGTGTTATTGGTGGAAGAAATCGGCTGTGTGACTTTTGTCTCGGCCGCGGTTAGCACCGTTGTCTGGTTAACAATATCTTTTACCGTCCACGTTTTGAATGTACACATGGGTTTCATTTGGACACCATATGTATATAAATTAGTTTCTGGTCATTCATTTTACTTAGGAGGACTTGTGTATGTTTATATTTCGTTTTTGTTTTGCTTTTTGCGTTTCGATTTTTGAAAACGCTGAGTCACCGGAAATTAAAGGCATTCGTTGTTTTCCGAGGAGACGTTTTCAGACGTTTGAGTAGCCAGCCGGCAGTAACTTCCGACCGGGTGCGATAAGTGTATTTAAAGAAAAAAAATATGACTATTTAAAAGACATCAATATTTAATGAGGCATTGACCTGTTTAAGCTGAAATTATTTTGGGCAGTCATCTAGCAAATAACGAGGTCTTTAAAAGTTCTCAGTCCAACTATGAAGTTTTTCAAAACAAGAAATCCTATATCAGGTCATTTTGTCAGATTTTGGGAAATGTGTTAAGCTGGGAGCTTTTCGGCACTCTCTCGTAAGCACATACAGATGAAGAAAGCTACATGAACTCTTATTGATGATCATACACGAACAACAGCTGGCTGACTGCAGCAAGAAAAATACCTTTGATAGACATGATTGTCTGTTTTGTAAAAGACCAACGAAAGTTTTAAATGGGTAAAGTTTGCGCGTTTAATAATTATTCTATAGATAATTTTTAAAAGATTTTGTTTCATAAGTTTTCACACAGCTTCTACAACGCTCACAGTTAAAAACAGTTTTTTTTAGATTGTCCACAAATGCATATAAACTAACACACACACACACACACACATATATATATATATATATATATATATATATATATATATATATATATATATATATATATATATATATATATGTATATATATATATTGTATTTATGTTAATATACGTCTCCTGTTATTATTTTCCCGTAACAATTATTGCGGACTCGAATGTTAGTTCAAGTAATAAATGAGTAATACTACAAAATAATATAAAACAAATGACAATACATGTATTAAGAAAAAGATATTGCAATTATAATGAATGAAGAAAACATTTAAAGACTAGTTTCATAGAGTATTTAAATTAGAGAATGTTTGCGTGTGTGAAATTTGAGTAGGCTTACATGATAGATGTGTGTGTAAAAAAGTACAAAATGTCATGAGAGAAAATGTCATTGAATGTGAACCATAGTGGGAGACACTTTTTCTCCATGTACGGCTATATCTTATAGCCAGAGTTGTAAAAGAGGAAAAAGAATAAGTGAGTATATCATTGACTATTTATAAGCTTACGGCGCGACCCCTAGCGACATTTTTTTTAAGAAAGTCAAGTGAGATAACCCATTATATATATATATATATACTACAGTTCAAAATTTGAAGGGGCATCCATGGTAATTTTTTAAATTGGCTCTAAAAGTAGTTGTTTTGTACATTAAATAGGAGAAAATTATTATACATGGTTAAAAAAGTGAGACATGATTTTAGAAATTTTATTATGAACAAAAACAAAAAGCATTTTATAATTAAATTTTGCTCTCTTCAAAATATCCTCCTTTACCTTTTGATTACTGCAGCACAGATTTTTGTCATACGCTGCAAAAAGCTTCTCAAAGTATAAGTTTGATAATTGATTCCATTATTTTTCAATGACTGTAAATGTTATTTTTACATTTTTCGCTCTTTTATCAAGTTCATCCCATGCTTCAAATTTTAAAGTATATGTGAATGCTGCTTGGGTTTATGCGTTGAGGTTATCAAATGTAATTGCGTGTTCTAAGAGCATTCATATATTATATATTTAATGATTCAAGAGAAAAAACGAGACTCCAATTGTGCATCAACAATAAAATATATATTGAAACAATAACATACAAAACAATCATGCAATGGTGTGTCTTAATTAAGGGAGAAACAGTTGCTTGCCTTCCACTGTATTCCGATTAAGATTTAATGTTCAAAAGAGTTTCTCTCGAATAAGAATGTTCAGGATTCTATGTTGAATAGAGTCTGGTGTTAGAATAGAATACAGTTAATTAAGAAGTGTGTTGTTTCGAGTAAGTAAGAGAGTTCTGGTTCATGAACTTGGCATAGTCACAGAGAGGAAGAATATGTCTAATGTGATACAAAAATCTGTCTGTGTGTGAGTTGTGAGTAAAGTCATGGGTTTGTGTAGACAGACGCAATAGCTGGACTCTACTGAAAGTTGTGGGAACAGGCAACTTGTTTATAAAGCTGCTGGCAGGCTCCAGGCGACAACGCAGGAAAATTGATTTAGCACAAAAATGTTTGATTGGCTAAAATTCGACTAATCGCTGATTTTGTAACAAAGAAACATATGAGCAAGTTCATGGCAGAAAAAATTCAAAGTGGTGACTGCGATTGGAAAGGCAGTATCGATTTACTAGCCAATCGCAGACGCATAAATTGTGGGCCTGGAAATCGTATCAGTCGCTACACACACACACACACACACACATATATATATATATATATATATATATATATATATATATATATATATATATATATATATATATATATAGTTGTATATTTAGGCAGCAGGCCTACCTTTATGCATGTTTCATTAAAAGCGACAGACAAGGTACTACGGTTAAGCTTTTTATTTAATTTTTCTTGTGTTCGAACAAGAGCTTTCTTTTCTGGACAAAGGGTGTTTAAGAACTGTCCAAATGTTTTATATTTCCGAGCGCTTTTGGCTATACCTTTAGCCATTTTCAAGGATGATTTGATTTTTCAGCTTAATTGAGTGTGTGCGTTCTGTGTATGTATTAGTGTGTGGTGGGGATGTTTTTAATTTCCGAATACGGTTAGTACATTGTGGCTTTGTTCGTAGTTAATATTGTAAAGAGTTGGCTTTTTCTTTTTCATTATTAAAGCTTCCATTATTTTGGGGTTTTTTTTCCAGGTGGATGCAGTTAATATATTTGTGTTTTCTACTAGTATGTTCCTAATGGAATCGGGTAAATTTGTGTGTGTGTTTAAATGGATTCTAATCGAGCTATGATCAGATAGGTGTAACGTAAGACGTCTGGATAAGCATGTGGTTGTGTAACCGATGTAATTATTTATTTCTCCCCAAAGTAATAACGATAGCGAACACACAGCCAAAAATCACATAAACATTTATTACAAAAACCAAATGCATATTAATTACAAACAAGACGAATCTTCTCTAAGGCATATTATAAAGAAACATACTACTCCAATTGATCCGAATAAAAAAATCAAATTTATTATCTATTATAAAAAAATTAAGACAGCCAACCTTATCCTCAAAAATAACAACGCACCATTTAAGTCAAACTTACAAAGAACGAACATTTTCTATGAGTTCAAATGCCCCTTAAGGAACTGTGTTCCTGAACAAACCGGACTCATAAATAATTACATCGGTTACACAACCACATGCTTATATATATATATATATATATATATATATATATATATATATATATATATATATATATATAGATAGATAGATAGATAGATAGATGCATGGAATGCGTGAAAACCAGCTGGATGTTTTTTTTCTTCTAGTCGTTTCTCAACGAGGATTATTTCTCAAGTGTTTTGAGAATGATCGTTGAGATCGAAGCAAAAACAAGAGAATAAAAATATTAAGCACCCAAATGGTTATTTAGATTCTTTACATACAGATTATTGTCCTTGTCTTTCTTTTTATTCTCACAGCGTTTCGATATCTGTACCCTTCATCAGGTGCTTGTTGATACGGGCAAATGTCAGAAAATGCCGAAAGGAATCTTTTATTTAATTTATGGGTATAGAGTGTTCTCATTCCGCTGAACATGTTATTAAACGAATTTCGGACTTAATATGTGTTTGTGAATATAGTCATAGATTTTCCTAAAATTGTTCTCATACATAAAAATTTATATACCGCCTTTCTTTTGATTATTAAGATTTATATTATGCTTGCATATATATTATACCAATACATAGTTGGTATTCATATTTCGGCCTCCAAACGATACCTGACTTATGGGTCATCATTTGATGAAGGCTTTGTTAAATGGCATAACTATTACTTGTCCAGAAGCATGTGTATGAAATTGTATACATACAATTTCATACACAAGTTTCTGGTGTAACAGCAAAATTGTCTAAATCGTGTAACAGAATGAGATAATTGTTCATCACACAAAATATTTAATATCTAAAAATCACTAAACTAATTGAGTTTCTTTTTCCCAGGTTTTCAGATAAGACGTTTAGCCACCATGATACCATTAGTCGTAAGAATCACTGAAAAACCCTTTGAGTTATTCAGCTAGAAAGCGAACGAGTTAAATCATTTTGTGTCTATATCTTCCCAAGTGAGCAATAATGAGAGGAAAAAGATTATTCAGGCCTTCATTAATGGTACTAACATACATACTCTGGATTCCATCTTCAGAAAAACTCGGTCAGGAGGTCACAACAGCAAGAGGGATCATTATTTCAACTTAGAGCTAAATCGTTCAAAGTAGAGTCCAATAGTGTTATAAAAACCTCGGAGAATTCCAACAAGATACCGTGGTTCAAAGTTTAATCTAACAATTGGACAATTTTGCTGTTACTCGATTTGGACAATTTTGCTGTTACACCCGGTCTATGTATAAAATGTGTATGAGTTTCATTGTCACAGTGAATATATAAGTAAAGGGAGAAGGAAGGGGAGAGGGAAACACATATAAATAGAGACAGTGGGAAGGGGAGAGGCAAATATATAAATAAAGAGAGAGGGAAGGAAGAAAGAATCTGAGAGATCGATAGTTATATCAACACCAGATCGAATGACTTAAAATTCTTGAGATATGCTGATGAAGAAATACAAATTCATCGTCAAAGGAATTGTCTGTAAATGTTTGACGATTCGATGACTAAACCTTGCGGTGCCAATCGCTGAGAACTTATACCTTTGAGAGTCGGCTGCCATATCACCTAAACTAATCATAATTATTGAGCTTTCTTTTTAAAATGCTGCATCTTTTTTTATGTAGATCACTCGGCTTCAGCGTTATTCGCAAAGACACTTAATAATTGATCGATGGGTAACCTCAAAAACAAAAACAGATATTAGAATTACTCTTTTCGTAAACAATGTCCAAATTAAGCATTATGCTAAAACGCTGAAAAGTCTCCTTGCCGTTGTGCAAGAGCCCACTTCCTAATTTAGCACACCATTATTTCTGTAGCAGAAAATTCTAAGCTTAGAAAGTATCTTTGCTAATCAACCACGTACCCCCGATACAGAGAGCACGCGATAGGAATAATATTTGGTTGAACCATAAGTATTTTCCGTTTTGGGAAACCAATTGTAATGACAAATGTATTATCCTAACCAATTATCATTCATGATAGTTAAGAACTTCACTAATATATATTAGTTTTATACAGCAGTGGCAGCATACATAGCGGATTAAAGGGAAAATGTTGTTTTCCTCTACGACAACGTAAGGTCGTATAAAGCAAGAATAAAAAAAAAAGAAAACTTAGTGACGCAGTTCTACCCCACCATTATATTAACCGGACCTTGCACCAATTGATTATTACCTTTTTGATCAATGCAAAATGCTTTTGATGAGAAAAACTTACTCTAATGAAAATCAGATTCATCTCAAAACCTGTGGAATTTTAATCAAACGATATCGGAAAACAACTTGATAAGCAATAAAAAATAAAATCCTGCACAAAACTTCGACTAGCGCCTTTGCTTTTTATACTCATCCCCAAAATAAGCTTTTCGCTGTTGATTTCGAATGAGTCTTTTACCAGATCGTTTTAAATGACTTTTATAACTTGTTTTTATTTTAATATATGCAAGCAATAAACAAAGTCTTTATATGTCAGTCAGATGTGAGACTAGCGCTTACCAAACCATCCTAATTGTCTTGTTGCACTTAAAACAATTCTAGAAGCGAATCAAAATGTGACAGAATATTGCATGCAATTATATGACAAGATTATCGTGATAAATACGTCTTTGCATGTTTGGGTTCTTCATAAAGTTTAAGACTAAAGGTTTGAAATTACATCTTATCTGAAAATTTGTATACACTTACGAGGGTGGGCTGAAAAGTTCATAGGCTGAATATGAATGCGTGATGCTAAAGCTGTGATATCTTGCATTCATTAATTTCAACTCTTCTTAATACCTGCATTGTTTACTTCCAGATAAACTGACATCTGACAGTTCAAAGAAAACTGTTCATTGTGTAGGTGAAAAACGTTATCAACAGCAATTTATGGCGACACTGATTCCAAGCCAAGTATTATTTTTTTTTCATTTTAGAAAACAGATGATAGTCAAATCAGATGAATAGGGAAGGTGATCAACTAGTTCAAAGCCACAATCACGCACAACAGCCAATGAAACCAAGAACATTTGCGTTGAAGTATTGTCCTGATGAAACAAGCTCCCTTTCGCCAGGTTTCTTGGTCGTTTGCTCTTGATAGCCTTTCTCAAATACTTCAGCAATTTAGCATAGTAGTCTCCATTGACGGCGTACTTCTTTTCAAGATAATAAACACAATGCCTTTTGCATCCCCCATAACTGAGGCCATCAAATTCCCATTAGATGAAACGACCTTGGACTACTTTGGAGTAGGTGAGGAGGTGTGTGCATAGATTGCCTCTTTGACTCTGACTCATAGTGATGAACTCAACACTCATCTTGGTTTAGGAACCAATCAAGGAAATCACCTGGATCAACCTGAAACAATATCAGTTTTTGCTGTGATGTGGTCAGCAGAATGTCGTTTTGGTCAGTTATCAACAGAGCAGAAATCTTCATCATGCCAAGTTCATTGTGCAGGATATTCTCAACTCTCTCGCGGAATATAGCTATTTGATTTATAGTAAATAGTCTGTGTGTTTTCCTCGGTGGTAGTTGTTGCAGGACGTTCAGACCTTATATCATCTTCAAGATCCTCCCTTACCCTAAATTCCTTTTGCACTGTCGATAAAGCTGGAGTGTCATCCACTAATGTAGCAACCATATCAGCATGAATGTCCTTGAAGACTAAACGCTTTTTCAGCAGGTACTTGATAACATCACGATGCCAAATTTTGTCCACTTTGAAGAGAAATCGCTACTAGTTACTTTGAAATCTTTGAACAGTCAGATATCGGTTTACCTGGGAAGAAACAATGCAGTTGAGTTGAAATTAATTCATAAGATCATTTTTTTCAATGGTGTAAATTGTGGAAATATTATCATCTTTTCAGTTTCATATTTCACTTATTTATTCAGGCGAGATTTATGTTAAGAGCTCAATTTTATGGCAGGAGGAAGTATTTTACTTCGTTAAAACGAATCGTAACATTCTTACATCGTTAAAATATAAGGGTCGTAATCTTGAGTAATTCAAATAAAAACAGGCAGATTAATATAATTCAAATGAAAGAGGAATGTGTTTACAACAATATTTTTTCATACTTATTTAGAAAGATAGTCTATCAATGCATTTGTTGACAGAATCGATAACGAATTTGAAATTATGAATTTCAGTTACTAATAAAAGTTTTGGCTGGTATTATTTCATACCAACATAAAAAAAATCATTTTTATCAATAAATTTCTTATAATAAAATTTCTTATAATCTACTTAACCGGTTTACCGCCATATCACATTGAAACATTCAATTTTTTTTATTTTATCTTTAAGGACCTCTGGGGACTGTTAAATAAACACCAGTAATGATGGGTACATTTGTTACTTTCATTTTCTGAGAATAACCACATACCTATATATATATATATATATATATATATATATATATATATATATTTTGCTCTCAGCTTTACATTGGTATTCTGGAACAATAATAGCCACAGAAGTTCAATATTTCTCGTTATTCAAAATCACTAAAACTAGTTTCCTGACCTGGGAAGTAGTATCATTTACATGTTCCTCTGTTTCATTGGATAATCGCTGGCATATCAATTTGTCGTTACGAAAAATACATAAAATGCTTTATTGTTTATTTATTGTTATTGTTATATTGTTATTTTTTGGGCATTAAGATTCTAATACACTGATTAGAGATTCAGTTTCTATTTACAAATGCCCTCTGTGCAATCCTATCATGACTTTGCTATTACTATGCTTTGTCTTTTGAAATGTTTTCTCATATTCTTCATGTAATTTTTAGTTTTCTGATTCAAAATGTGTTGCCCTTTTGTCAGTTTTATTCTTAACTCTACCATGATTCTTCTATTTATCATCAACATTTTCTAGCAATACTAATGATATACAAATTCTTCTTAAGAATATATTTAATTTTTTAAGTAATAGTTTACAATTCATTTATTTTTATGTCTATACACAATTTATAGTTTGTATCATTTACTTATATTTTAACGTTATTCTTCTATTGTCCATGATGTATTTATTACATTTCACCGTAATCTCTTGTTACTATTAATAATGATAAAAAATATTAATGTATCATTTTAATCATGAAATTGAAGATATTGATGTTGCTATCGCAATAATTACCGGTTAGACAAGTACAAATATAGAAAACAATGATTTTTTAAAAATTAGTAAATCTTTTAATACGATTATATCTATTCTTTTAGCCTGTATAAAAATAATGAAGTTTTTAACGATTTTGAAAACTTAGTTCAATTTTTCTTTTTTCATTTTCTTTTGGAATCAATTTAAATCTACTTTCCTTTTTACTTTTTGCTGTTTTGTTAATTTTCAAATATTTCCTTTTCTTATTTACTTTACAATTATTATTCTCTGCATATTATGATCTTTTTATATTTTTCGATACAAGCAAAAATCTGAATCAATAATCTCTTAAGCTGCCCAAGTAGATAATATGAATTTTTATTGTTTAATCTTTTTCGCAAAGGATCGATGGAATCATGACCGTCTCTTTTACAGTTGATGAAAAATATTTTTCCGGTATAAATAAATAGCATATATACAGCTAAGTGTTTTCGCGGGATAATTAAACGGACATAGCAACGAAGGGCACGAATTAACCTAGTTTAATCTCTTATACATATATAGGGAGTTGGTTAGCCATAACTTAAACCTAATAATAAATTCTTTTTTTGTTCTTGTTCCGAAAACAGGAAAAACACGTGACACATTGGGGTAATTCTGCTGCTGAATAATATCGATTGGAATATTAATGCCCCCTTCGGTACTATAGAACAGTATCGAATTTTCAGAAAGTAACTACTTGCGATACATACAGGGTGGTCCGAAGGTCTTGTTACCACCTACCAAAAACTAGTGCAGTTTATTCATTTTCCTTGACGCAGTCTGTATGAACACAATCATTTTCGTGTCAGCCATCTGATATAGAAAATTATATTAGGTTGGTGCAAAAATAATAATATTATGATGACAGGACGTTCGGACAACCCTGTACATGTAATGAAAAGTATCCCCCGTTTGTCCTTTGAGTCGACCAAGACACCTCTTAATTTTTAAATACTGAAGGGCTGAACTCTGGTTGTATGTGACTCTTTTCTACTCTGGCTCTCTGACCTATTATTTTTATACTGAAATTAACCCAATGCGACGATCATGGGCCACCCATGGTAGAGGGTAACTGTTAAAATGGTAATGATGATGAATGAGGTGGTGTGATATGAATGAAAGAAGGTGTGGTAGGAAGTGAAGATTATGAAGATTAAGAGGATTAACCTTGAAGAGCTTAACATTGTAATGTTCAAGGAAACATCCACATGGGGGGAACATGTTCCACAAATTGGCAGTACTTGGAAAAAATTGTCTGAGTGGAATATTCTTTGTACATTTAGAAAGAAAGATGATTCGACTCCATTGCGTGTCATCACTGTAAATAACTTAAGTCTGAGAATTCAAGAATGGGGCTCATTTGTACATTCTCTAGGGAAATGCTTACTGCGTCGGATCTGTGTGAGCCTGCAGAGTGGAGAATTCTTCAGCAACAAGACCATGTAAACGATTTTGAACTCTACTCTTTTCACAGATGTAAATGAAGATTGCATAGTTCCAACCGATATACAACATCAATATTCCATTTTGTGTCTAACTCCGGTAAAGATAAACTGAGCTCGAGTGGGGTGGACAGCTGCTGTTTTAACGGAACCAAAGATCTATGAAGAGAATAGAGTTCAGCGCACCGTAGATGTTGACAAAGACGCAATTGCTGCACAGTGGATGACTCCACAATATTTTACTACTGTGATCGTTGTCAAAAACCATGCCGATCTTGCATTCGTTGCTTTAGCCATTAGCGTTGCCATGTTTTAAGATATATAAAAATAACTTATAGCAGGATTCTGGGACTCCCTGGAATGACAGAATGAGCCAATCATTTTCATTTTTCCAGCATTATACATACACACACACACACACACACACACACACATATATATATATATATATATATATATATATATATATATATGGAGACACGGCGGAGTAATTTCCAGTTGAGTTGATTACATTCACATGCTAATACCCTTGAGAAAGGTATGAATTCATGTCTTCTCCTCACCCCCGAGCTATGGGTAAATAGGACCGGGTCCTATTTACGAACGGTATAGAAGAAGGACAACTTTGAATTTAAAACCTACGGAGGGTCGTTACTATTCGACTTTTCCAAAAGTGTGGTTGTTTCTGCAAATCAAATGATATGAGCGGGTAGTCTGGCTGTTGGTTCTAAAAACTGAGCTGCTTGACCCTCATACTTCGAAAACGACGGGAGAGTCCAGTATATATATGTTCCGCTTATACACTTGAGGGTCTGAACTTGTGACTCAGTAGGCGTCTGTTAGGTTTAACTTCTTCAGGTCGAAATGAAAGACAAAACTTTGTGTAAGGAAAATGCATTGCAATTTTTGAGGATAATATATATATATATATATATATATATATATAGATAGATAGATAGATAGATAGATAGATAGATAGATAGATAGATAGATAGATAGATAGATATTAAGCCGTTGGTGTCGTTGATTTTGGTCTGCCAATTTCTTATACACAAAAGTTAAAAAACGCATTTTTCCTTAAAAAAAACAATCATGAATGAAACAATTATAACTTAAGAGCTCTCATCCTTCAATTTATATGGAAAACACACACACTTACGTCATAACACTGTTTGCCTACGTCACAGCATTCACTAGTCCTACACTAATGACTAAAGAAAATTGAAAGCTTGGGCCATATTCCATGTCCTTTTTTCTGAAATGAACCTCGGAAAATTTCTGACGGAATTTAGTCTGAGAAGGATTATTCGTCATTCGGAAATAGTCGATCGTTAAAATTAATTTCTTGGATAAAAATTCCAGTCTCCATGTGTTGTGGTTTTAAACGGTATATTCAATTTTTAATTTTTTCTGTCTCTTTTTTCAGTCTGCTTTTTACTCCGTTTTGTACACGTGAGTATTCATAAATTTAACGTTATTTTACACACGCACGATATATATATATTTAAGTAAATGATCTGTTTATAATAAACAGTATTAAATAACATTTACCGACCTGAATGTCCGAGAAATTTTCATAGAAAATATTCGTCCTTTGACAGGATTCGAACCTGCATCCTATACGGAACCGTCATTTAGCTTGACGTGTTAACCGCTCGGCCACAAAGGATCGTTCTGTTGGCAAGGTCGAATTTACTGTTTATAAACTTCGACCTTGCAAGTTACATCATTCTTTTCTCTTGTGTTGACAAATTGCTTTTTCCACTGAGCTTAAAACTATTGTATTCTTTGGCTCAGGGATTGAACTGACGATTTTTCTGTTTATGAGCTCGGTAAAGAAATCAAAAAGATGACAACTTACGACATCTTCTCTAAATCCGAATTATGCAAATTTATAAACTATATACACACTAATGATTCTATTTAACCTACAGTAAAAGTTAACGAGTTGAACATATCCCGACAGGCGAATACGAAGATGAAAATCCAGAAGTATCATTGTGTCATAATAGCATGATTTCTCTCAAAATTTCGAAAAGATTTTAACCTGTATTTTTCCGGATTACAACTATACATTATACGATAAATTTTATTAACAAAGGAATAAAAAGCGATTATATTTACTATGCTTTTACTCGATAAACATTAAGTTTCACCTGTCTTTTTACTTCAGAGAGCCAGTGTTGTGATTTTGGCTTCCACTAAACTTAGCATAATTTTACACATATTCAAAATAATAAACATTCAATGAGAATCTAAATCATTGGCGAATTAATTTTAGAAAAACAAACAGTCCCATAAAGGCTCTCTTTACCTATATGTTTGATTTATATAATAAATGTCAGTGTGTCACTGTGTCACACATTTTCAACTTTACTTCAAAAGGCTGTATCCTAATATATATTACCATATCTTGGCTTCTAGTGATAAAAACAATTAAAGGGACACAAATCTCTAACTTTCATTAAGCTATGTTCAAATGAAAAAATTACTGTTCTCAAATTACAGTGTTTCAAAACAAAATTGTCCTCGTATTCAACTTTACTCCTATAGGCCGTAGCCCAACATATCATACCATTTTGGAATGAGGCTGATTCCGTGAGAAAATTGAAAACATTCTGGGCCGGATCTGGACGAGTAATCCTGAAATTTGCATCCCCAAGTTTTCATTACCGCAGTTGTTTTCGGCTATTTTTTTACGCGATTTTTTGCAACAATTTTTTTGTACGATAACAATATTTATAACTGGGAAATAAATGTGGGAATTATCGAAATTAATTGCGAAATCCAGCGAAAGTCACCCATGAAATAAAAATAATTTTTGAATCGAAAGTAAGGACCTACGTACATCAAATTTTCTTTAAATTAAGTGGCGGCAGAAGAATTATCGTTGAACTTTTAAAAGAGTTTGCTTAAATATTAAGGCAATACTTAAATGCCACGATCAATTTTGAGTTCTTCTTTAGTTTATTGTTGCCTATCACATCTCCTCTTCACCTATTATGAAGAAGGTCTATTGAAGAGCCCTCTGCAGGAGTTATGGTAAATGCCGCCTGGTAAGGCGGCTTTTCAGCTAGTATTAAATATTTCTTGGTAGTATATAGAAAACAAGTACGGTTTATCCCAATCAGATTTGCTCAATTATTTTATATCTGTAAGATTTCAAATTATATATTTGTCTAATATAGATGTTTTAAATGCTTATCTTCATATAAAATCGATTGATATGCATTATGTGTGTGTGTGTTTGTTTATGTCTGCATGCGTTCATGAAAATCATTTCAGGTTGTTTTATAGTTCATACAGTGATATATGCCTGTAATGTATGTTTATATCAAATTCGCTTTGGTGAAAAGATTTTTGTTCTTGCTTGTATGTTAACAAGCGAGAAGATTAAATATTGTGAGTATGAGAAAGTATGTCGATTGTTCTGTGTCGATGTGAAGGTACTTTTATGCTCTATGATCTCTGATAAAAGTAACATGATTTTTTTTTGTTTCTTTTGATCTATCTGTTGGTAATATCGATCAAATTATCTCTTTGATCTTGTTGCAGAATTCTGAAGCGACGCGAAGAAAATCTGATGAAAAGTCCAATTATTGAAGGACCCAAGAGAGCACTTCCGGCTGAAAACGGAAATGAAATAATCAAGCTCGAATTCTGAAATAAGTTGCGAGGGTGGAAAGTAAATGGAGGCGAGATTAGTGCAGAGTTGAAAGCGATGGAAAAAAAAAGAGGAAGAAAACTCAAAATAGGGGAATAGGATAAGGATTGATTAACAAGAAAATTAGAGTCGAATGAGTGAAAGAAGAATATATGAATGGATTAAAAAGAGAGGAAGATTGGTAAAGGAATGTAATTAAATGACGATAAAGCATAGTCGAGATGGTGGCAGGGAGAACTGAATAAAATGAATGACAGACAACTAATAAATTGGTGTGAAAGGAGAAGCTAAAATAGAGGTAACAATTAAGACACAAATACACAAATTGCGTGCCGATGTTATACGGAACACAGAAAGCATTAAAGAGAAATATGATAAAACAGACTTTTGCAAGGGGAAACTGAAAACACATGCTATGCTCACCCCACACTCGTACAATCATAAAAAAACGACAAAAGCTGAATAACTGCACCCAAATGTATCTGCATGCTCATATATATATATATATATATATATATATATATATATATATATGTTACCTGACACGTAATTTTTAGCAGAATTTATATTGGAAATATTCAATATATAATTATTTAAGTGCTAAACTAAACGCATTGACAATAAAAAGGGTTATTTTGAAAAATAAAGATTTAATGTGCAAAATATTTTTTCATCATTGGCATTTTTTGATTTACCGCTTATGGGTACCTCGACGTAGTGTAATGGTTAGCAAGTTTGTCTTGCTAGAACAATTACGACTGAGTAATAAGTTCGGTCCTTACTGGCTACACCATACATTCGGCCTTGTGCCACATCAAAGCTACGCTTAGAAAATCACCATAATATTGTTTATATGAAGGTAAAGAAACGTGTACATTGTTTCCCATGATTATGACAATAGCTATACAAAAACAAATAAGAGGTGTGCCTAAGGAAAAGGGGTTTATCTTTTAAACTAATAATACTTTTTGCCGAACAACTGTGGCACTCTATATAAGATGTCCGTATAATGTATTGATTATCGTCGCTAAAAGCGATATTGGCTTATCGTGTTTATTCGCTTTCATGCAAATACTCTGAAAAAATTTTCAGCTAGGGATTAATAGCTTTGTTTGGCAACGATTCTAGAAGTTGAATTCTTAATCCCAAACCAGTTCTGTGCGGGGCTATCAGCCCCACCTTGTAACAAAACTTCTTGCTACGGTAAATACAACATGACGAGGCTATGGCTCTCTAATGCCCTAAAGATTGTTTTTTTAATCATTTCAAACCAAGCAAAGCGATAAAGCCATTAAGACGCAATCTTTTATTGAGGGTGACAGAAACTGAGAAAAAGATGCGGGGAGAGAGAGGACATTAAAATGACAGAATTCAAAGAGTTAGAATATAACGATTTATGTTGCATTTAATTTTTTAATGTCGTAGTTGACAGGAAAGCAAGAATTTTAAAGAGTTCACAAGCGAGTAGGTTGAGAGAAGAAAACCTTAGCATAGAACTTTCAGCAGTCAAAAAATGAGATCTCATTACCAATCTAGTATTGCGTAATACCTTGTGAAATCGAGGTACCAAAGAGGGAAGCTCATCAGAAGACACCGTGAAAATATTTATAGAAGAGGCAAAGGAAAATTACATTGCAGCGTCAGGGAAGTGACTGAAACCAAGATGTCAGGTCAGAACCGATGACATTGCAGATTCTTCTTTTGGATTCTGTCAAGAATCTCTAGATATATAGCGAAAGTACTAGGTTTGACAGCATTATTCGATGCATGAACAAATGGTAGACTTATTTATAAAGTGGCCAGATAGATCATGGCAAGAAAAGTTCCCTACTACGACATTTTTCGTAGCAGGGAAAAGACGTAGCAATTGATTCAATCAGTTAAATACATTATACCGAAAAGGCGCAAAGAGATGCTCTCCTGGAGATTACCATCAGCAATTCTGATGAAAAGAGTCAAGAATTCATACAAAATTTAAAATACACATGAAAGCTTTCGATTAAGGATGACTATTTCAAACATATTAACATATAGATTAAAGCAACATATTAGCATATAAGTTAAGGTAACTGTTACAGTGATAATTTACACTCAGTCGTGTATATACATCACAAAAAAAACATCCTTCAAAAGATATTTCGCAAATGAAAATGTATTTACATTATTTAGATTGATCGGACCGTTGTCTTCATCTTTGTTGCTATATTCACGACGTTTCGACCGTTTGTACGATACAATGGCCGAAACGTCGTGAATACGGCAATAAAGATGAGGACAACAGTCCGAACAATGGAAATAATGTAAATAATTACAATACCTCAGAAATATAGACAAAAATGAAAATATGTTGAAATTTTCCAGCATTTTTACAAATTGACATTTCAAGACCATAATGTTAAAAAGTACTGATCAGTTTTTATGGATGCAGTGTTTTCTCCCCATAATTCAAATGCATCCCGTAAAAAATTCATACAAACGCCAGCATAATCCCCTCTTGAAATCTTGATTTTAGAGGATTTTTAAATTTGCCATAAACAATCGATATATTTCCATAATAACTGCAATCGAGCATCAATTAACTGCTGTTTTTGATTTGTTATCTAAAGACATAGAATGTTTAAACTTCTTCAGATAATTTGTTATCTAAAGACATAGAATGTTTAAACTTCTTCAGATAATTTGTTATCTAAAGACATAGAATGTTTAAACTTCTTCAGATAATTTGTTATTCTTTTCTTGAGAACTAACAGAATTGTGAAAATAAAAAAAATAATTTGTAAAATACTCTGATAACATGGAAAATACATTCTTCTTCTTCTCTGTGCCGTGCCCTCCTTGCAGCGTTTGGCCTTTTGCCAGGGTCTCTTAATCTCTTTCACACAAGCTCATCAGTTTGCTGGCTCGCTGCATTTGCCTATTTCTCTTTCCCACGATGTTCCCTGCGACGGTTTGGTTCTCAACATTATCAGAAAATAAGAATGGCAATTATAGTAAATTTAAATCCAAAGTACGTAAAATTCATTAAAACATTAGATTACGGAGAATATTTTCCTAAATTTTGAAAATTACTGGGTAGTTAAAAAATTATATGACAAAGGCGCTTACGTTAGATTCCTCAAGTAAATTTGACACATATGTCTACCGTAGGAAAAAATTAGATAAACTTCCGTCTCTCAATCGAGCTGTCAGCACTTTAAATAAGCAGCTTAAAAATGTTAAAAATGTATTTATTTTAAAGTAATTATTATTTGTTTTAAATCAGATTAATTAAACTTTATATCAGCTAATATTTCTCAAAGTTTCAGAAAATTATATTTTATGTTTGAAAGATATTTTAATAAATAGAAGTACATTGTGAAAACAGATGACTTAAAATGTCGCTAAAATCAGCGATTTATTCATTTCAAAATGAAAACTTATTCGTCAATTTAAATTAGTTTTGAAATGTAGCAAAATATTTTACTTATTGGAAATATTATATTTAATCTGTTAGTTTGAACTTAAAACTAAAATAAAAGCTTCGAGAAAGATTTTCTGGGGAGGTAAGTCTTACGAACAAATGGAATTGGTAAGTAAATATCATCGTTATATATTTGCTATATGATAAGAATAAAAAATAAATTATTGTCAAAAATTATATTCGAAAATTATGATGCAACCGGATTAATAGTAATAATTTGAATTTTCAATAAAATACAATTACATAACCGACTTTTAGGTACAAACGGGCCCAAGATTCTGGTGGATTATCCGTTTTACTGGACAAACAGAAGTCACGAAATAATCTCATTTAATAATATACCTCTGACCCACCAATAATGCATAACTTGTTTGTCTACAGCCTCATCGAATGCTAGAAACTTCGATTAAACTATTAGTAAACAAGTGAGTGATCGCACATCACACATAACGTAACGCCATCTGTGGTCACTTGGTAAATTAAAAGCTGCCTTGTAATTTTGTCTGGATCAAAAGAGGTGCTGACCATTCTTCTAAATCCATGTATTGTGTCTCTTCAGCAGGCGGACGCTCATGGCACTCCGTAATCTCCTGTCCTTTGTAGCTTTTGGTAAAGTTTTAAAGTGTTTTTCTTTTGCTCTCTCTCTCTCTCTCTCTCTCATATATATATATATATATATATATATATATATATATATATATATATATATATATATATATATATCAATCCCTGTTCTGTCAACAATTTACATAAGCTTGTTAGGTTGTTTATGCGCTGTTTTTCTCTATCCCTCTTGCCTTCAATATATCCTGTGAGTGCCAAATTCTATGAGACCTCCTTCTATGTGTCCTAGAAATTCCAACTATCTTCTTCTGATGAAAAGTAAAAGAGTCCTCTTTGTTTCCATTTTCTCTGAAATTTCGTCGTTGCTCACATGTTCGGTCCACGGCATTCTCAGCATCAGTAGAACCAAATTTCTGTTACCTCAAGCTTACGGCCACATCACGTTGAAACACAGGTTTCCGTACGTTCACCAAAGTTAAGCAGCATCGAGTCTGGTCAGTACCTACATGGGTGTATGCGTCGTTGATATAATGGTCTGGAATTTTTAATCGAAGAACTGAGTTCCAATTCCTATTGCTTTCGTTATATTCACTTACGTGTGTGACGGAGAGAGAGTCTGAAAAACACACACACATATATATTTTATTTTTAGTGGAATTGGAGTGGATTTGAACGGCGAAAGTAAATCAGAGCAATGTCGTTTACTGATGGGAAATCTGATCTAGGGCACGAGCTGTACCCATTGGAACTGAGTCATTAGTAGACAATGGAAATGGTCGAAATAATTTTTATCGATTAAAAATTGAAATAGAACTGAGTAAGCAAGGAGGACATTTTGAATTCACATGATTTTGGTTGAAGCAGCCAAAATCCCTTGATAATCACGTGCGACCAAGGTTCAGTTGTAACCAGGCGGATTTTTCTATATAAACGCGTAGTTATGCTGAAAAAGACAGACGGGAGAAATTTCTTGAAGAGAGAAGAGTGAGAATTGGCCCGGGCGAGCGTAGAGACGGGCGAGCGTAGAGACGGGCGAGCGTAGAGACAGAAGAGAGTGACGGAAGAGGCAGACGCATGAGTTGGGCTAGAGACAGTGGAGAGTCGAGTTGGAGACTCACGAAGGAGAGAAAGTGACGTCAGAGATTGGAACGAAGCGTCCGCTAACATGTACTGTTGATGTAAGTACCGCTGCTCTGCTACCACGAATATTACTACTAGTGTTACTATTGCTAAGGAGGAACGCCACTATAAACTTTAAGTCACGCACAGAAATCTTATTTACTCATCGCAAGAGTTGTATATTGTTCTGAGGCGATTTAACATGTTAATCATAACACACACTCTCTCTCTCTCTCTCTCTCATTCTAAATTTCTTAGCGCAGACTCTCCAGCCATGTCTACATCTTCAGTCGGCCGTGAATGGATGAACATCACTTCTGCTTTCTGGGCCAAACCAAACACAACGTGGGCAGGATTAAACCAGTGGACCGGTCGAATAATCTACGGATGCTCAGGGGACCTACGGCCACTCCCTTAAGTTCGATTAGGACCGACTAGAAACCTCAGGTCAGAGAGTAAGACGTCGGAGTTTGAGGGGCTGGGGCGAAAGTGTTAGACGTGCAGACAGGAATCCACCTCTTCACTCCCAGATATGGATTAATTAGTAAGATTTCTATCACTAAACCATTGTTATTTCAACAGCAAAAAAATAAATCTTACAAATCTAAAAATTCATTCTGACTTTAAATAACCTACAAAAGGTTAATAAGCCGTAGAAAATGAATGAATCAATCATTAACTCAAGTATTTTCCTCATTTGTTCTGAGATTGTCCAGCATTCACTGCCATACTGGAGTATTGCAAAACAGTTCAGTTTTCTTTAACTTACCTGTTTCTAAATACTTTGCATTGTTTCTGGGGAGGGTGCATCTTTCGCTATCCTAACGCGCCTTCGGAATCGGTCTCACATTTTTCGTCCTCTGTTAAAACACTTCCCAGATATTTAAGTTTTTGTACTTGTTTGATTTTCGTATCTACGATTTGTAATTCAAATGCTTTATTTGCTGACGACCATACATTCTGGAATTGCCGGAAAATTGGCGATTCACCTGTATTTTTTAAATTGTGATTTGTCAACTTCAGTAGTGATACTTTGCTATTCATTGTCTTATTTCCTGTTAACAGTCCGGCTTTCAAAATCAAATAGATGCCACAGGCATACTATTTTGACAGCTAGAATCTGTTTTGAGTTAGATTTGTGGTGGATGCTATTATTAATAGCGTTCGAAAATTAACATGTCTTTTAAAGTAAATCTTATTTTCTAGAGAGATTGATAATATACAGAGAGTCAAGGCGCATCAACATTGTCTAAGAGGAAAGAAATAACGTTAATATTAAAAAGCATGCCTATATTCGGAAACACATTACGAAAACATTATCAACTTTGAGTTAGAAATAAAATTTTGAATCATATAAATAACAGGAAATTCACCGTTTTGATGCTATAAAAGAATGTTACCAAACTCCAGTACACATCAAGATATGAAAATGAAAATCGATATTTTTGCCATTTACCGATAGATCCATCGGGCACTGGCATTATTTTGGAGCGTATTACCCGCCGTCTAAAGAATGGCGTTTATCGCTTCAAAGAGATCAAACATTCACTATTGACACGAGTCTTCCCTTAGTATTGAAAGTTTATTCGTAGACACAGACATATACTCAGTTGATAAATTTTGAAATAAATGTGCAATACGAATTTGAAGAATCCATAAGTTACTTATGTTTCTAGTAAAATCAAATATCAATTCATTTTAAAATCAAGTGAAATTTTGAAGTAAATTTTAATATAAATTGAGTAGTAATATGAATATGAAAAAACATTCAAAGAGTTCTTATAATGATATAATTTTCAATATATGGACATTTATTTAAAAAAAAAACGGCTCCTCGTGAAAAAAAAGTGTCTCTTAATTTTAAGGAATTCTCTTTTGAGTTTATTTATTTGCAGAAACGGAAAAAATAAGTCGTCCTGTATATGACGATAAATTATATCTGGCAGCAAGGGAGGTTTTCAGGAACGTGGGACCACCTCTTAATCGCATTTGTTCTCCGGTACATCCTGACACGACATGGTAGCACCTCTTAGGGTCCTCATTGTGGGCAAATAATTAACCCTCCAAATGTGGTCAAACACTATGAAAGTATAAAAATACATTTTACAGTAAAAAATATCCGCTATATTTTCATAGTAAAAAAATATCAGCATTATGTTTTTGTAAAAAATAATCATCAACAATATATTTGTGAAATAAATTACTAATGTTGACATTAAATGCTTCATAAGGAGTTGATATGCCGCAAAATAAAGAAAAAAAAATGTAGCAAAAATAAAACGTAAAACTTGGTGTTAACAAAAATACTATTTGCCGAAATTGTGCGCAATTGGAAGAAAACTGGAGAATTTAAAAGGTGTACAGAAGCCACCATATTGGCAATGCAATGAATAACCATGCAAACTTGATCGTTAATTCTATTCGTTATATCAGGAAATGTTGAAGTAAAAAAATATATGTCGTAAATGTTTCGATTACAACAATCAAACGTCCCCTACGCAAGATAGACTTATATGGCCAACAACTGCAGAGGTAACTGCTATTAAATTCGCGACACAAACAGCCTCATTTTGAAATTTTCACAAGAGAACCTTATAGTATGAGAACCTAAAAGAGATGATTCACCGTCCGTCATATTCTGTGTGCGTGTGATATCGCGTGCGAGTATTTAATGCTATATCTGAGTTGTGCGTGAGAGACTTACATGATTGTGTCATTTAATGTGCGCATAAGCATACGCACACACACACATCAACACACTATTTGAATGAATTTAAAATATAATATTAATACATTCTCTTCCAACGGAATTTAATAATTCTTACACTGGGCTGAGTAATAAAATGTAAGTTGGAGAGCAGAAAGAAATAACTGTTAAATTTTAAACCCTAAAAATCAAACATTTTTAAACCTTACAAATAGGATTTTATTGAACTTTTCGGAAATTACTTGATAATATATAGAATTATTTTTAAAGGTTATATAAAATTTTGTAGAAACCTTTTAAGTACAACATTGAATTAAAATACACATGGGTACATGCAAACGTAAATACATAAACAATTTGAATAAAACTGAAATGGAAATTTGTGTTACGAGGACAAATTTCTCTTTTATATCTGACAACAACAACTGGGTAATAGGAAAAGAGTCTAATCTGAAAGGTGAGGGCCTTTGAAATCATTTCTATGACTCCTTCTGTATTTAAACGGAATACATTTAGTAATGTAGTATTTTAAAAGAACAAACAATTTAGATTTGGAATTTTATCATGCCGCCAGAAGCGAAAATTTTGGTGACAGCAAAAAGCAAAAGTCCTTCTAGGTGGTTCTGGTGACATCCAACAAGTTTGCGGTGTACAAGGGAAATTTTTTGGTCTCAACAGTTAAGCATGTTGGTGTAAACATCATAGCCTGAGTTTGTATTAGCTTAAATGTTACAAGTGGGATGTATTTACTTTACGGAATCATGAATGCAGGTGTAACAATATTGAAAGAAAGCGAGTAGCCTTCACATGGAAAGAAGAACCATGCTGTTGCATGATAATGACCCAAGAGATTTCGTTGCAAAAAGCACAAAATCTTTCTGAAAATTCAATTGATTTGTCTCTCATGACACTAGATTTAAATCTAGTTGAACACTTGAACGTAAAGCAGAAAAACGACGACCATCCAACAAGAAGGATTGAAAGATAGCATATTGTCAAATGGCAAAACATTTTAGGGACTGTGTCAATCTAGGGACTTCAATGTCATCAAGCAGCAGTGAAATAAATAAATAAATAAATAAAGTGACCACACCAAATCAGAAAACATGCCGAATGAAACGGTGATTACTGCTAGAAAGTGGAACGCGGGTTTGATCCCTGACGGAGAACACATTTTTTTTTATTAAGGTTACTCGAATGCGCAGGCCGGCAGACGTAACAGTCACTCTTTAAAATTAAAATAAAAAAATCGTCGTCTATTTTAGGTGTGAGTATTCACTAAATAATAAAATTTGAAATAATAAAAATTTCGGATAAAAAATAAATCCATTAATTATGTAGAAATATAGATATAATTAATGGAATTTATTTATAATCCGACATTATTTCTTATTACTTTAAACATTATGTTTAGCCGATAAACGTACTTGAGTAGACATTCTTGTTTTTTAAACTGCATAAATATTAGTAGTATAATAAAATATATAAGTATATAAAAATTAGCATATTAGTAGTTTCATAAAATATAAGTAGTATATAAAATATTAGTAGTAACGTTTTTGAAACAGTTTACTGGCCACTGTTTAAAAAAGGGATGTCTGCTGAAATATATGCACCCACTAACAATTATATATATATATATATATATATATATATATATATATATATATATATATATATATATAATTGAACTGCACAAAAATGGGTGACATTTAAGTAACAACGTTGGGATCACAATCAACCTTCTACACGGTTATCAAAAACAATTTTTATAAATGCTATTTTTAGCTACTAATTCGTTCCCAAAAATTTAACGACTGGAACATATTGATTATTAATGATCATACGTTTTAGAAATCGATTGACAGATACGATTTTAAGGTATGGAAAACTGCCAAGACGCTCGTTATTAGTTTCAGTATCGAAAGAAAATTATCGAATACTAAGCTAGTTCAGTGTTCGATGACCTACGTTTCCGCAGGTAAGTAGAGATATTTTCGGATTCCTACGATATACCAAATTTGAATTTATTGAAAGTATGTTTTCAGAAGAAAATATTAGTAACGTACAGTGACAAGATGTGACGATTCTAAAATTAAAAATATTCTGTCGTTGAGCTTAGATTTTATCAACTTATTTCATGGTGAAAACTCCAAGATAGTTGAATTTCATAGGTACCATGGCAAATATGACAAATAAACTCAGTATCCTTGTTATATATATATATATATATATATATATATATATATATATATATATATATATATATATATAAATACATATATATATATATATATATACACACACACACACACATATATATATATGATTATAATTATAATATATTCCACATATAGTGCTAGTGTTAATACAACAGTACTCGAATAATACAACAGCGCTTTTAAGTATATATTAATAAATATAAATATTATCACCAATAATACGACTGAGTTTCATGCACAACGTAATCTTTAGATGCTGGGTATAGATTGGCCGTCGCGTAATCTAATTTTTTTAAAATATATCTGGTCATCGCAATGTTGGCGTAGTGATATATTATACTGAGATTATAGTTTTTTAATATTAAATATTATATTTGGCATTTAAAATAAACGGAAATTTTATACATACGTAACATTTTTTTTTATTTTAGAGTTGTGAATATTTATTTTCTTATTATTAAAGGGAGATTACTTGTTCATTTCTTATATAAAAAATAAAACAAATCGTAATTTACCCTAAAAATAAACCGTAATGTTCATTAAAATGAATCTGGATCAACGTATTTAAACAGATACTTATTTTTACGTCAACATGCAATCATCAAACCATTTCTCTTGTTTATAAGGTAGGGTTATTTACGTGTTTTAAGATAACCAGTTTTTCAACAAGACATAAGTTACATCTATTCCCGTTCCCGTTATAATAGTTGGCTTTTGCTATAATATCTCAGTTGATGGAATTTAAATTGCCAACATTCTTTAATTGCCGGAAATATTTGGAGAGAGCAGTGCTGTGTTTGTATTTTATATTACGTAAAGTTATTCGATAATGGTAGAAACTTAAAGTTAAATTTCCAAGGAACCAAAATAAAATTTAATTTCGTTACCGGAATGTATGCTTGCTCGGTACACAATATTATCAAGCATACATTCACCGTTTAAGGGACAGACATATTTTTTCTGCAGTTGCATTTGTTTTTAGAAAAATTTAAGTTGTATTTGATGGAAATATCTTTGTTTAATATAATCTTGTCACATTGGGATATAGATTTTTAGTGCTGGTGAATGGATAAAATACTTATGGATTAAATTTAAGAAAATTCTTCCGATATTAATTTGAACATTACGATTAAATGGTGGATTAAACCATATGATTTTACGCTTACGGTATTTCTGTTTACTTTTGCCTTTTGTTTTTTTAAATACTCTAAATTTACTTTATCATTGCTTACTTCTAAAGCCTTTACATATTTAATTTTATTATTATCAAATATTTCCTTATTGCTGGATTTGGTAGATAATCTTACTTGGATTGATTTATGTAAATTATCTAGAATTTTGTGGTGGTGGTTTGATTCTTTACTGACCTACCTATATTTATATAGATCTTTAGTATATGGTTTGTAATCTCTATTATTCAAGTCTAAGGTCACATCAAGAAAAGTTGGTCACTTTAGCATTGGTGATTTTGGTAATATTTAATGTGTGAACTTGTCAGTTCCTTCTCAATCGGACTATATTTCGTGGGCTTGTTTTATGCAGGAGAATTACACCGTCATCTCTATAGAGTCCGATGGTTTAATGAATATTTACTCTGGTCTCCCCACTGAGACGAGATATGACACTCGGGACAAGGACAAAAATTCCCCGGGCCCCTGCTTCTGTTCCCTAGGGATGGGCACCTCACAGTGTGATTTTCCTCAGTTGCAACTCTGTCCTCTGACGGATCCGCAACTGAGTCACACTCTGCCTGAGGACAAGAGACGAAACTTAGAGATGATAAAACCAAGTCGAAAATAAATCTTAGTCGACACAATAATATCCCAATAAGTTTGCATGGCCTCGCTGAATCAAATGCTCCCATAGCAATATTAAATTCTCGGTTACTTCTTTTGTTCCACAGATAACCATTATGGAATTGTATAGGTTTTTGTGCCTGGTTTATGCTACTTATTTCGCGATCGCTAATAGGATAGCAATTTTTTGTCAGATTTACAGCAGCCACTAACAGATTCTTGGAGATGGACGAGTAAAAGTCACAAATATCGAATTGGATGAATGTTCATTCATTCTTCCTTTTTATATTAGTAAACAATTCTGTGGATTCTGCTGTTTTATACCATTGGTTAATTCCCAGAGCGTTTGTGTGTGTCTGTGTGTGTGCGTGTGTGTGTATTTGCATGCTATTTCGAGGGTGTTTTTGCTGATTTTACTGATATTATTGGGTTGAGCTATCGGTATTGAGGGTTTTTTAGGAAATTTGTCTAGTGGTCTTAGCTGCAATGAATGCTTGTTGTTTGCGGAATTTGTGGATCCTATCATTAATTTTTAGTTCAGTGGCTATTTTCTTGGCTTCACGATTGATGTTATTTCCCCAGTTGTTTGCTGACTTTTTTATAAAACTTATTAACTTCCCTCTTAATAGCTTTATGCATACCCGCATCGGTTTTTCTATTGGTTACCCGTCTTAGCTGCTTTGATAATAATTTTGTTTAATTTTTTCATCGGTGAAACGTCCTTTAGCATTTTTGCCATAGATCGCAGGTAGTTTTAGCGAATTTAATTTTCTCTGTTACCAAAAATAGATCTTTCACGAATAATAAGTCGTCGCACGGAGGTGTTTTTTTGGGGGACTTATATCAATAAAGCTTGACATCTTTTAAGTTGTGGTACTCATTCCTACCTCATTCTTTTTTAAATATCTTCCTAAATACGTTGATATATATGTTTATTAAATACATATATAGCTTAATTTTAGTTGTACAGATAATCTTGAAAAAATTATTAAAAAACACAAAAATAAAATTTTAAATCAACACTTAAGCCTAAGTAACAATCGTCATTCCAAATCAGCAAACAATAATGATACCAACTTGTGCAACTGTAGAAATCCTAAAGACTGTCCATTAAAAATAGGTGTCAAACTGATTCCTTTGTTTACCTAAGTACTAATCCAACAGTTAAAAAAAATTATATCGGCAGTAACAAAAATTCCTTTAAATCTAGGTGGTATCATACCATGTTATCTTTCAACAATAATGCGTACCTTATGCACCCCACTTTAACTTCGGAAAAGAGAATAACGATTTGTTTTTAAATTTCCCTAATAAATCATTTTTATCACAAGTTATCTACCATCGCCCGAGGAAGAACAATCATAGTATTGAAACATAAAAGCTTTTGTGTAGCGATGTAAAATGTTTTTATTATAATAAAAATATTTTAATAATATTTTGCGCTACTTTGTATTAAGCACTTTTAAAAAAATAAAAGTAAATGCTACGAACTGTGAATTTTTCTCCATCTGTTCTTTCACTTATTTGTATATATATATATATATATATATATATATATATATATATATATATATATATATATATATATTATGTATATATATAAAAGTGAATCACGTGGCCTGACGATTGCATATAGCATGAAACAGACTGTCGCCTCTAAGTGTTGACTTCTATGTTCACTTTTATATTTACACACGCTCTATATCTGATACTGAGCACTTTATTCCATAAATATAGCACACCTTAAGACTATATTTCTTCATATATATATATATATATATATATATATATATATATATATATATATATATATACATGCTTTATTTATGTTTGCCTTTATTCTTAACCAAGGACAACATCTTTTTCTCTAGAAAGTATTTAAATTTGCTAATCTATATTCTATATTGCAAAATGTATTATTTATTTGTTAATTTTTGCTCTGCTGCCAAAAGTAATTAGTGTATGAATGCAGGAAATGAATAATGCTAAGTGAGATAGTCATATCAAATGAGCAGACATAAATTCATCGAGACTTTGCCTAATGCTTTGTCCAGCTGCTGATGGGATTAAAATATAATAGTGTTTTCATGCTGCCATAATTTGCTGTGTTCCTGTATAAAAATAGTCATCAATAATAAAAATCTCCATTAATAAATCTTTCCCGTTATTTTAAGGGTTATCTAAATATATAGTTAGTATTTTGTAAAAGGCAAATGATCATCTTCAAAAAATGATCACCTTAATAAACTTCTCAATGAATTCTCCCCGTAAATTTTTATATTATTGTTTCATCTTATTCCATATCTCGATAAATGTAGACTTTTTATTCCTTCCTCTGAGTCTGAAATTTAATTATTTTTTCTCCTTAACTCACTGCCATTTTATATATTTTCCGGTTCTTTGACAGAGTCTGTCACCGTCAGTTTATATTCAGTCGTTGTTATGTCATCTATTTTCTCCTACAGTAGTTTAAATCTACAATACTTTTTACTCATTTGCTCTCTGTGTTGTATACCTCTCTCTGCCTTTTCTTTTTTTCTAAGGTGATAATTTGTAGAAAGTAGAAAGATTGCTAGCTCTTATGAAAGTAGCAACATTGCTGGCTCTTACGATGTTCTTTCAACAGGCTTGCTTCTTGTCAGATGGTGCCTTGCACTACGTTGTGATACGACGTACATAGGAGATGTAGGATTTAATTTCTAATGCGTTTTAATAGTCTACAACTACATTTAATATTGAATTTTTATTTTTATTTTATAATTAATATGAGTTTTACAGGGTTATGCTTGTAAAGTCTTCTAAGAATATGAATTTTTTTTTTTTTTCATACGGAAATAATTATCTGTTCATTTGGGGACTCCGTCATATTAGCATCATCCAAACAAAAGTATGTGGTTTTGAGTCTTTCTTAGAATGTTCGATCTTCTTCATGCGTAGATACGAGAGATTGTCCCGTCACCCTCTTAAGTCGAGTGTTGTTAAATTCCTATCATTCGGTTGTCCTGTGTGTATGTGTTATCTACGTTCAGCTGGGTCCACGTTCTCGTTTATATTGACGCACTCACCGACATCCACTGGGGACGGATTCTGCACTTAGCTTTGAGGTTACCATCTATGTCATCCTCTGAGGGACCTAAGAGTCTTTTGACGTTCTGAGGTGACACTAAATACAAAACCCAGTACATATTGGGTTCATTACAGATAAACTCTTCTTAGAACAAATGTTTCGGGGGGACATTAAATTTGATTTAGATATCTAGTATTTACTACCGTAAACTGCTTTTGCACATTGTTAGGAAATCCTTGGAGAATATTTGAACGTTACTCAGTTCTTTATTGCATTTGCCTGTATACTCTTCAGGAATTCTTTACGTGCATGTGGTAATCTTGGTTTATTCATTTAGTCCCAGAGAAAGGACAGTGGTTGGCAGAACATTAATAGCGGAAGTAGTAGGAGAAAGCATGCGCCAGGAATTATTTACGAAGTTGAGAGAGAGGTGGGGAGGAGAACTGTAGGAGATTTCAAAACTCGAGAACTTAAAGAAACTTTGATTGGCGATGTAAAATAAACAATGCATAAACATACCCAAATCTTTGCAAATACTTTTTATACCGCCATAATTTCCTGCCATAAATGTAATCGTCAGAGTGAAAAAAGTTTCCTTTAATAAATACTTGCTGTGATAAGGGTTATCTAAATATTTAGTATTTTATAATTAGGCTCGTTTAAATACAAATGAATTCACATGCACTTATACTGCAAATGCGACATAGCAAATGTTAATGAAATCGAGAGAGGATTTTTGTTTTACTCAGTTCCTGTATTAGGCAGAAATTTTATTATCAAAATATCACCGTTTTACAGCATGCAACATTTCTTCTCCGGACAGCATTTCTAACAAGTCCAAGATATCGAAAAATTCGTCAAAGAATTTATTAAACAATTACTAGTGTCTTTACATGTATTTTTTATAGCGGAATGCAAACCCTCACGTTGTCATTGTTGAAACTGGAATCGATGAACTTGGTTTGCATTCCCGCCACGTCTGTATTTCTTCGGTTCTCACTAACATATTTTGAGAAATGCGCTTTGTCTCATAAGATTGATTAACCAAAAGGTCTTGTTCCAAGCATAACACATTTTATAGATAGGCTAAGTGGTTTGTAAGTATTTGGATAAACCACGCTTCTCGAGCTAACCTGTCTGGATAATAACAACAGAAAAGCCTTAAAGTCAGAATTGTTGGGAATCAATCAGAAATTCTCTAGAAATCAGTATTCGAAAGTATTTAAGGGTAAATGTTTGCCAAGAATTAATTTCACTTCCATTTATAAAAGGCATGGCGTTATTTTTAAGCAGTTTTTATAATAAAGTACTTCAAATGCTGCAGGCTTTTTTACAAAATTAATTTTGAATTGAAAAATGTGGAGGAAATCCCACAGAATGATTAAATAAAGAATATATAGGAAAACGTTTACAAATTTAACAAGTTTCACTCTTATTTTAGATTTTTCGGATTTCCAAAATTTTCTTATTACGCTAAAATAAAGACGAAACAAGATTAATTTATATACGCTTTCCTATTTATTCCTTATTTAATAAATATTAGTTTTACTTAGATGAATATAAATAATCTGATCATTATAAGAAAGATTGGCTCTCGTGTGAACAGAAATGTCAAGAATATTATGGTTTGATTAATGCACGCACACACCCGCACACACCCGCACGCACACACACACACACACACACACATATATATATATATATATATATATATATTAAAAAGAGCACTATCTACCTGACTGTATGTGTAAAATATTGGGAAGAGGAAGCTGACATTTGATGCGTGCCAGGTGTCAATAGGTGAAAGGCCAGCACCGTGAGTCATGCTTGAGAACGGAAAAAGCTGATTCGATCTGAATTTGATTTAATGTGATCTAAGACATTCCATGAAAATAACCGTGAACGAAAAAGATGAGACAGACACATGCCGTAAACATGCATGCACTCATGCTTAAATTAATATACGTGTATCTGCGTTTTACATATATATTTGCGTGTGTGTGTGTTCATGAAATTTTCTGTCATAGTACAAACTGTAATACTTTTTAGACACGAATATATTATCTAGCTGAATTTCTAATTAAATAAATACGAGAATATTAAGTTTAGTTTACCTAAATTCAAGGAAGGTTCGGATTTATTTGAAATAGCTGAAGAGAAAATGGTAAGATACACAAAGAAATATGGTTTTCAACAAGTCAAACAAGGAATCTATTTTGGCTGACTATATATATATATATATATATATATATATATATATATATATATATATATATATTAATTTTAAATTTGCTAATTTTCCTCAAATAATGTTTCAGAAATATATTTTTTATTTTTGTAAGATTTTATAAACCGATAATTAACTTTTGTTTACAAATGTGTCAAAAATGGCTGTTTTCATCGATTTTACAAAATAAAATCGATTCCGATCCATATAATTTCTGCAGAGTATTTTGCTGGCTGGAAATAGTAAATTTTAAATCGTTTAGCTTTCAATTAAAGTAGGTGTTTCATTTTTAAAAATTCATCTAATTTAATGTATTTGATGCTTCTAAATCTTTTCGAATAAAGCAAGACTGAATTTTACATATAAACACTCGAATAAATCAAGTAAAGTAACTTTTTTCTTGTTTTTTATTACAACACTTAGATTGTTATTTCATAATCTGCTTAAAAATGGATATGAATAATGTAGGCAGATTCTAGTCTTGTCAGAATCTTACCCTTTAATTTCTGTCTAGGTTCTTAATTAACGATTGCGAAATGACAATATCAGAGTTACTATAAGAAGCAACATAAATAAAATGAAAAATACTTCTAAAAAGTTTAAAATAATTGACACTGCTTCATTGAAGAAATTCGAATATTACAAGTAATCGAAGTAATTTTGCTATAGTTCAATTCATCATGTGTGTAGAAAAAGATCTTTGCTTGTATAATCCTAGAATATGTAGGATTATAATGGAGTGGGTGTGCATTTCTTTAGATGCCACTGAAAAACCTCGAATGATTGAAGGAACCATGAATGAAGCAATTATATCGGAGGATCATTTATTATTTTCAACAGCTGAAGATGAACGATAGCTGGATTATTCAATGAGAAAATAACCTGAAGCATTAAGCAAAAGCAACTCAAAAGAAACACGGCTTGATGAACAATATAAAGGCGCTTCAATAGCCGAATCAATTTCACGATTTGAAAGCCATTAAAGCGTTTTGAGAAAAATTAAAAGCAGGATGCTTATCGCCAAGATAATAGAAATCTGGTTATTTTCAAAAGTTTTGAGATTAAGCATTTTCATTTAATTTTGTCCAGAGTTTCAACGTCGAATTTTGCTGTGGAAAAAGTAAAATCTCACAGGAAGGAAAGTCTAAACCGTAAATGGCGTTCACAAACCAGGATAATGTGATTTGGACTCCAAGTTCTCTTTCTATTCTTCAATTATTGATATAAACATATACATTGTGAAACAAATAGCTAAATACACAGCGCAAAGATCAATAAATTACCAAGTTTCATCTGTAAAACAAGAATATGGGTACATAGCGCACACACACATATATATATATATAGTCTGCCATAGACAGACTGCTTCTCTGTATCACAGCTCATCCGTTTGATCAGACACCCGGTAGCCTCTAGCTAGGATCAAAACCCGACTGAATTGGCGTTAGTCGGAAATTCTAACCCTGAGCCGTTGGCGCACGGCAAGGATGAAGGTGAATTTAAGCGTATCTATTTTTAGATAAACATACAGTGAATATATATCTTCTTGTTGTTGCTGAGCCTGTAGATTTCCCTGTGGAGTTTAGGGTCACAGCCTCAACGTGTTCAGTTTATATATATATATATATATATATATATATATATATATATATAGAGAGAGAGAGAGAGAGATAAAGAGGGAGAGAAACTGAGAGAGTTGCGTATGTATTTATCAGTGTATACATACACACGTACATATGGTGGGTACTTGAAAAGTTCTTAGGTCTACTTTACAAAATCTGGCAAATATTTTCAGTTGACTAAACATCAGATGTCTACGCGACGGGCTTTTTAGAAAAGTTGAGGACTTTTCACCGCTTCTAACGTAAATAGCTAAATTCCTTGTTAACCAGTGAAAAAATAATTTTTCCGTTTTATTACAGCTTTGAAACTTGTATATTTAACCCAGAAAATTTGAATCCTTTTCGTCACAATTGATTCTGTTAGACTGTCGCTGACAAGACAGATTCCTTCCTCTAGCAGGACGCCGAAATATTTAAATTTCAGTCTAAAATCAAAGGTTTATTTTATAAATAGTTAACGTTAACTATTTATTAGTAATAATAACAATAATAATAATAAAAATAATAATAATAATAATAATAATAATAATAATAAAACACGAAGAATTCTCTGTTCTAGGCTATCTTCTCTTTTACCGAAAAGATTCCAGCATTCACATGGATGGACTTGGTGTTTATATCCGGGATAATCTTCCGATGACAAAGAAATCTCTCAAGTCCCCTGACAATTCCTACATGTTCTTTCGCCTCTCGTTATTACACTCTGTCAACTATCTCCTTTCTCTTTATTGCTCCACTTCTTCTCAGCACTGCAGAATATTAGATGTAATCTCTGACAGTATAGAAACAGCACTCACACTCTATCAATCTGCGAACCTCTTTGTCTTCGGTGATTTTAATGCACACCACGACACGTACCTACTAAGGTTGCCGGTATTCAGACATTACATTTTTCCATTACTCAATCCCTTATACAAATCGTGGATTTACCAATTCATTTCTCTAGCATATCAGGGCAATAGACTTCTCTACTTGATTCATTCCTCATCTCATCATCTCGCTCTTTCCAAGATTCGCAACACTGTCCGTTTGGAAACTGGTACAACCCTATCTATCTACTGTATCTATTGATATTTCATTTAATCATCTATTAATCAGGAACTTCATATTCATAAGATCAGCATGCTGATTGGGACTCGCTCCGTGATTTTTTTGAGACGCTACCTCGACTGATATTTGTGACCTTCAAATCGAGAATTGTACGACTGAGGTTTCATCTTCGGTCAAAGCTAGTATGCTTTCATTCATACACCATGGCTGATGCTGACCTTCAGGAGAAAGCTAACATTCTCAACTTACAAGGAAGTAGAAAGATTATATTGAATCCATTAATACGTCAGCTGCCAGGAAGTTTGGTTCATTGTGTCGTGGTACACGATTTTTCTCTCCAAAGTTTATATTTTATATCTATATCTCTACCATTCGACCATACTTAGAATAGTACTGTCACATATGGTCCGAGGTTCCTGCTATTTATCTAGAGATCCTTGATAAAATCCAAAGAAGAATCAGCAATACTACTGGCCTTGATTTGGCGCATTGACTTCGGTCACTTTTCCACCGCCGTAAGGTTGTCCCTCTCTGTGTTTTCTATAAATAGTTTCATGGTAATTGTTTGGATGAGCTGTTCGCTATGGTACCTAGACTTTTTTAATTTAAGCGCAGTACTAGACTGATATCAAGATCTCATCAATTTACAGTTGGGCTGGCTTGATGTAATCGTAAATTATATGCTTACAGTTTATTTTCTCGCACTTCTCCCTTCCGGCTCCACGCTTTCCAGCCAAGTTTAATCTGCAAAAATTAAATGCAATGCCAATCGCGATCTAGCGTCCTCCTGATTACTCTTCCTCTGTTCTCGCTCCCTAGCAATTGTTGCGTTTCTTACACTTCCACACCCAGTAACTATTATGTCTCAGTGGTTTCACTTCCTTGCCTGAGGTGAACTCGATTTAAAAAAAAAAATCTTCATTATCCTACCTTGTTTTTTTTTTTTTAGCAGTTTGCAATAGATGGTAAAAGGAATTTAAATCTAGCAGAAGTTAAGTACGTGTTACAACAATTAAATTTCAGTTTTCTCGAAACTTTAGCATTTGACGTTTGTTTTTGTTAATCAATTATAAAATCCCAATAAAACCATTGATTTGTCGGTAAAAACGTAACTCAAAACTTGTGACAGAAGAGTCAATATACCTTGGAATATATTAGCGTTATGCACGTATGGGTTAGCGTTCCCAACATGAGGTCAGGATTCAAATAATCAACATGAGTTACTATGGTGGCGATTTCTTGATCGGTCTGAGAAAATGCCCGAAAACCATACAGGGGGGGTTAACCCAAAACTTTTGAGTGAAACTAAGTACACGAAACTGTTCGGAAACCGGCGATAGTAGCGTTAGAGTTCGAATGTTGCAGTGTGCACCAAAGGCTAACTCTGTGGATGTTGAATGCACAGAAATGTGCCTGAGCAGTCGTCTGCAACAGGGGATATCTAGTTATCATTTGGATGAAGATAACGTTAAAATGTATGATTTTAATAGTTTAGATAAGAGAAAAGTAGATGGAGCATAAATATATAGTTTGTTGAGGAGTTGATTTTAGCGTGCCTTTCAATCTTTTAGTGGGTAATCATGAACCTGTAAAATAGGCCTATTCTACGTTTCGATAGCGAAAAAGAAATAAAAATCTACTGACCTATTACCCCCAACGTTTGTAAGGCCTAAGAGCCAGTTGAGGCAGAGTTTTAGGGAGTAAGAGGCACGGTTTATGTGGATGTGTGAGGAAGATAACGATTAACCACAGACTTAAACCTGTTATGATTGTAGTGATCGGTGAAGGGAGTCGGTTCCACAAATCAGCGGGTTGTGGAAAGAAGCTGCTCGAGTGAAATTTACATCTAACCAATGGAATACGCAGAGAATGAGGGTGGTTCGCTACAATGTGCGTGATATGGCAGGTCGAGAATGTTAGAACAGGTAGAACTAAGGAATGTAGTTTATCTAAACACTTTCAATGGAATTAGCGATAGGACAACAGGGGGGCTTTCGATGTTTTGTCTGTAGGAAAGGGGTTGTAGAGTGGAAAATAATTAATCACCCAGAAGGACGCGGATACGTTTTGGGACTCTATCGAGACTGGAAAATGAAGACAGGGTCTGATCTGGTTCTTGAGTATAACAGGGAGTCAGGTACTTACCATAACGGTACAAAGAACCGACATTTTTTCAGCATCTTTAGCAAGGAATCGTAGGTACGAGTTCCACTTGAGGTCTGGGTTGAGTTTAAGTTCCAATAGGTGCTCAAAGTACGGATCTTCCCTGAGAGAACACCCGTACATCGGGATAAACGAAAATTCAATGTCCACTCGGAGATGACTGAAGGTCAATAGTATGCATTTCGAGACATTGAATGTGATCAGCCAATTTTTCCCCACTGAGAAAGCTTTAGTCATCTATAATTTTGGAGATGCATTCATATACCATTGTATCATAGCATAGATATTCACAAATGATCGATGTATACTCTTAGGCAGATCATTTATATAAAGTAGTAAGAGGGTTGGACGGAGAAGCGAGCCTTGGGGAACGCTTACCTTGATAGCTTGGGCTTCAGAGGATTTATCGTTAACCTTTATTGATCTAACCTTTAGGAAGGACCTGATAATTAAGAAAACTCTTCCAGTGATTCACTAGTTAATGATTTTGTGCAACAACTCCCTATGCCACACTTTGCCAAAGTTTTTGAAATATCTATATCGTCCTTCAGATGTATTTGCTGTCTTATGCCTATGCACAGATGCATTGATTTACATGCATATGCACAGATGTGTGTAGGCGTAATCGCAGAAATAATGATCAAGATCACTCTTATATAACGAAAGAGTCACTTAGTACACGAGGTAAATTCTACCCGCATCTTCGAACGAAAACACCTCATCACCGTTCCCCAAATCAATAACTGCACGGTCGAATTACATTAAAATCCATCATCTCCTGTAAAAAATATCAACGATTTAAATAGAATATCTTTTCTTGTACACACTACATCTCTAGTTGAGCGAATGTTAACTGATCCAATGAAGAGGCGACAATGAACAAAATGTCATAAGTTGCTAAATTGGCAAGGTGATAAGTTTTAGGTCTACCTGCACAATATGCCCTGATCTGTTGACTTCCCTGATAAAAATAAGATTTATGTTAATAATGCTACAACAATAATTAAATAAGTCAACTATAAAATATGAGAATTCATTAATAACGAGCAAAACATGGCTTCCCCGTCTTTTCTATAAATATTTTCATGGCAATTGTTCTGATGGACTGTTCCTAGTGTCTCGACTGCATGAATTTAAGCGTGCTACCAGATTAACAACTGGGTTCCACCCTTTTACTTTTGAACTAGCTAGATGCAGTTGTCAGTTCTATTCTAATAGTTTCTTTTCTCGCACTTCTAAGCTGTAGAACTCATTTCCGAATTCTTGCTATCCCGTAACCTACACTCTTCAAACATTTAAATGCAACGTCAATCTCCACCTTCTGTTTTTCTGAATTCTATTTCTTTATTGTCTTTTTTATCATTTTTTCTCACTTTTCTTTCATTCCCTGTAACCCATTGCGTCCTAGTGGCATTGTTGAGTGAAACGATTAAAAAAATACAGAAGAATTTCTGTAAGTAGAAATATTAATAGCACGCTATTATATATCAGCAAAAGTGTACACACACACGGGCGCGTACACGCACGCACGCGTGTAAATGTGTGCATGTTATGCGTATGAAATTATTTTGTCAATCTGATTTATTCTGTGTGATTTAACTTTTCATTGATTTGATGTTGAGGGCAGAGTACCTTTCTGCAAGAAGAATGGAAAAGATTATTTTCTAAATGTAAATATATTGTTTGTTGTTTTATGGTTCATAAGTTTTCACCTACGAAATCATTCTACCTGGTTAAGTTTAGTGATTTTATTTTCAGTGCATTTTTATAATTGCCTGTTACGCTTACCGAATTTCAGAAGCTGGTGTAACGTGGTGACTTTTTGTTTGAGTGTTCAAATCCCGTCAGAAGCTCACTAATTTTTTCAGCATTCACTATAAGATTTTAATAGTTTCCAAAATATTTGAATTCAATACATGCATAAACTTTATAAGTATTTATACACAGAAGAGAGGACGGAAAAAATATTTTGGTTCACCCGGAGACTAAAAAGGCAACCGGTAGGTGAACTACAGGGTATCTTGTCATTGTGTCATCCTGTGGATGAAGAGAGAAAAAAGTGTAAGAGGTTTGGGCTCCTTTCCTTTTATACTGTTTTATACAACGCTACTTAAAAAATGTAAATAGAAATCCCTGGCAGATAATATATATATATGTGTGTGTGTGTGTGTGTGTGTGCGCGCGCGCGTGTGTGCGTGTGTGCGTGTGTGTGGTTGGGTCTTAAATCATTTCCGTTTGTTTTATCAAGTTTAAAAATAAGATCCAAGTATTCAATTATAAATTCGCCATTGTTTTCAATGATTTATCAGGCAGCTCTTCGATATTTTTTGAATAAAAATCCGCAGATTTTGATGACAAAAGGATTTCGATAAACTCTGTTGCCTCAGAGAAAGTTTTTTTTTTCGGGCAAAACGTTTTGCAGCAATCGTAAAAGATGATAATCGGTTGGTCCAAGGTCAGATGAATGTGTCGGATTGCGTAGAACAGACCAAACAAATTCCACATTATTTACCACTTGCTCTATGAGTCGCCTTACGTTGTTAAGGAAGAGAAAACATTTTCCTACTGATGAGAGCAGGAGCTTCTCAATCAGACTTTTATAAACGTTGCAACTGCTAGACATATAAATATGTATTAGTGTATTACTGTGTTTTAAAAACTCTAAAACAGGAAAAATATTAACAAACCACAAGAACAAATTAAACCCACGTGCAACTGCAAAATAAAGAACGAATGTCCCTTAAATGGTAATTGTTTACAAAACAACATAATATACCAAGCCACGATAAAATCATCAGATAATGAAGAAAAAATATATATAGGAGTAACTGAAGGACCCCGGAAACAAAGAAATTATGCACACAAAACATCTTTCACAAATAGTAAATATGCGAACAGCACAATGCTTTCTAAGTATATCTGGGAAATTAAAAACAAACGAACATTCACACCAAAAATATCTTGGAAAATAAGGAAAACATCATCAGCCCATAACAACCAATCAAAAACTTGAAAACTTTGGAGGAAAAAATAACTATCATTACCTTCCCAAACCAAAATAAATTCTTAAATAAAAGATCCGAGCTCATCTCAAAATGCAGACATGAAAACTAATTTTTACCACGTTACTTAAAAATCGAAAACTGAATAAAATAAAATAAACAAAATGACAATAAAATAAGCAAAATAAATTAACCCAAACAAATTAAGATACCACACCTGTTAGAATAAACGAAATAAAATAAATAAATAAAAAGTAAAAAATAAAATCAATGAACCCAAATAAATAAAGTAAATAATAAACAAATTAACAAACCATTATGACCAAAATATTAGTTAGACTATAAAAATCAAACCAAAAATCGGACAATCTCATCTTGTTAGCCTATTATCTCGTAAGCCTATTAAGTAGACGTTTTGTAAAAACTTTATTCAATTCCTCAAGCAGGCTATTCCGCCCGATTGTCCTCGCACACCAATTTTGAACCTTTTCCTTTAAACAAGGAGATAATAATCGCATCAACCCAGTCCTGAGGTACAGGTGCCAAACATCTGAAATCCTGTGATGTATTTTTACAGCAGGCTTATTGCCCCCATGATCTAGAACTTCAACTGAAATGCCATCAAGACCTGGTACCTTCTCAGCATTAACTCCTTTCATTGCTTGCTAGATTTGTTTCGAAGTAGGATGATCCAATATCTCATCGATGATATCCAACTGAGGCAAGTTACTGAGGATATCTTCGTTAAATACTGTGTGAGTGTAGAAAAATTACGTAAAATATCAATTCCAGCATTTCATTATACCCTCCGTGTCCTTGATAAGAACAAGCTAGTCATTTGACCTAAGTGGTACCACAGAGGAGGCCTGCAGACCAAAAGTTTGCTTAATCGGGTGATATTCCAATTTGAAGTTATTTTTCGATCGTAATCACTATGGGCTTGCAAGGAAATATTTAACCACCACTGATTTGTCATCGGATGGATTTTGTGCTGCAGTTGATAATTACGCGTTTTTGGAGGATTTGAGCAAAGATGTTGGTCTGAAGCACTCAAAAGCTTTTGATGTGCAGCATTTTCTATCTTCAAAACATGATTTAGCTCAGTTCATCGTACCAATCCCAAAGTTTTGTCTTTCTGACACCAAGAACTTCAATACTAGTATTGTAGACCTTGGTCTTAAACTGATTCCAGGTACGTCGAATTCGTTACCCTCGAATACCATTTGGAGATACTTGCAAATATCGGGGGGTCCTTCAACCTCGAAATATGATCCGCGTTTAGTAATCCTTTCCCCATTTTATCTTATTTTACGTTTGACGCGGAGATTTATCTTGCCACCGTACCCAATCTATGGCTCGGTCCCACATTCAGAACAATGCATGACTCGGACAGTGGATACATCTTGAAAATCTCGTTTACGACAAATGAGGTAATCGAGAATGTGATCATGTTTTGATCTAGTATGAATCCAAGTAACCATATGGACAATTTTGGGTTGGGAAAAAAAAAAGAATTGCAAATGACTAGTTTGAATTCAGTGTAAAGCTGAAGAAGGTGAAATCCATTACTATTCATTTTTCCAAGACCGTATTTTTCCAATGTCTTTTAATGCTCATGACTCTTACACAACCTTGGCTAGCAGTGAAATTATCAAGGAGGAGAATTTTGTTTGCTTTTGGAACCATTGTGATGGCAGTTTTGAGATATTGGTAGAAAACAATAACAGGTTTCTCAGCAGTGGTGAGAGTTGGCGCATAAACCGAAAGACTATAGGGTCGCAAGATAGAAGTACTCTAATGGACATGATTTTATCACTAATACCTTGAGACTGTTCAAGATGCTTGGTTAATTCAATACGAATGACAAAGCCAGCACCCCGCTCATTTTTCTTCATCTGCTATTGTAAACAGCTGCCAGTCGCAGATTGCAGGTCAGCTTGATTGTTAAACAGGCTTTGTTTGGGTTACCTTTTCTAGAATCTTCTTATGCTGTATGGGTGAGGAGTGCATCCCTAAAGAGGGATACACAGTCACTCAAGACACTGCGGAAGCATGTTGCTGTTCGGTCAACTGTATAGTGACGTTAGGATAAGTCTCGAGCCGTCTACGTGTAGATTCGTGACTGCGTACTTCCAACTGGTTAGATCTGTCTTCATCGCTGAGAAGAGTTATGAATAGATTTCTGCAAATATACATAGCAGTGATACATACTTGTGCTACAAAACTATATGTCCAGTGACAAACAGAAGCTATATAATTAATAATCAAACAAATCATTTACCTTATAGAGCTTAGCCTCTATATGCCAGTGGATCAGAACCAATTACTGAGTGCACTACATCCTCATTGGACAAGAAATGTTAAAAACAATTCTAATTTACATTTTCATGTTAGTTATAGATTTTTATGCAAGCTAAACACAATGCAGGCTCCAGACGCAAGTTTTACAATAATTGCTTCTGATTGGCCAATATATAGAATCGTCAATGTTTGTCTACTCACCCCCGTTAAAAATAGACTCTTCTATAAGAATTAGCTTTGACCACTCAACACCACACATTGTGAAACCCGGCTTGTTATTGGTCGAGACGACCCTAGAATGTGTATCCATGGTCAAAAATCTGCTTTCCCGCCAGGCCGCTGGGAGCCTACTTTGATTTCCCAAATCAAATAAAAGGACGAATTCCAGTCCAATTCACCAGTCAGACCTCCACGCCTAGAGGGAAGCCCATCAACTCCACGCCAGTCAAAACTCTGACTTTGCCGCGCAAGAAAAATATTCTCTGACTCAACAATCCACAAACACGCTCTATCTCTCTCTAGAACATTTCTCAAACTTCACTTACTATACTTTCAAAGTGATATTTCTCGCTACATAACAAGTATCAGTAACTAAAGATCTATTTTTCATCAAGCAGATAAAGGTATGCAACTTTGAACAGCTTTAAATATTTGTATAAACACACTTACGTACATACACTAACGATTCAACCTCAACACCGAACATTTTTGTACGTGATCAAACAAACAGTTTAATTCTGTGAACAAACCTAATCAATACCTGCAAACGCACCCAAACATTCACAATAACACAATACACAATTAGATACATTAATCCTCATTTATCCATCAAATCTTAAAGCCACTGTATATTAAATTGTATATAAATTGATGTTATTGTTATGCATTCAACTTTTGTCCTGTTTTTTCAACTTTATTTGTTCCAAGTATTTGTTCAAAATAATTGTTGTGGACGAATGTTGTAGAACACGACCTTGAAATTCCTTCTGATCAATTTAAACACAATCACCAGTCTGCAACAAATATATCTCAAAGTAATAACAACGCCTACGCACACGTGTTTAAACACAAAATACCGCCAAAAATCTTGACATGTGTTCGCGAGCCACCCACGTGACCAGAAATGTAAATAAATACGATGCACGAACACAAGTTTACCAGTGAGCTTCGTGACAGATAACCAACTGCCAAACAACTTCACGTCACTCATACTTTTGAAGTTTCAAAGTTAAATTTATTTAACACGAAACAACTCTAATACACTCACTCACCAGCCTCTGAAATCACTCCTGAACTTTTATCAACTTTAGAACTCACAATTCCAAACTTTATTCTTCTGAATTACAAGTTCAATATTACAGTAAAAGGTAAATTACTTCTTAAGAACTTTCTGTTTAAAAGACACTTAATATTAACAACTTTAATATCAACATTAACGGACGATTACAAGAAAGACATTCTGAAACCTAAAACATCATACATATTTGCCAACATAACATATGCCAAATATTCTGCTTGTACATTGTTTTGAATGTTTTATTAGTTTCTAATTAAATATGTCTTGTTCGTAATATGAACTCTGGTACAAATATTTCCAAATCAAAGGGACACGACTCTGTCCTACCTTTTCTTTGCATGTTGTACACCAACCTAAATAAATCTAATTGTTACGTCTTAAAACAATTCAGTTGAATTTTGTATTTTATTTTGATGTTAGTGGAAATAGTTAATTGACATGCAACTTATTCTCAGCAAATATTACCACATAATTAACCCATCCACTAAACTAGTAAGACCAGCAATAGTAAATATCATTCTTTTTATGAGGTGCTCCAAAATGGTGGCCTTATATCAGGTAAAGCTGAAATTACCAGTGAGCTTCGTGACGGATAACCAATTGCTAAACTACTCCACGTCACTCATACTTTTGAAGTTGCAAAGGTAAATTTATTTAACACGAAACAACTCCAATACACTCGTTCACCAACCTCTGAAATCACTCCTGAACTTTTACCAATTTTAGAACTCACAATTCCAAACTTTATTCTTCTAAATTACAAGTTCAATATTACTTCTTCTTAATATGAACTCCGGTACAACTATTACCAAATCAAAGGGACACGACTCTGTCCTACCTTTTCAGTTCGCATCATTGTACATCAAACATTAATAAATCTAATTGTTATGTTTTGAAATCATTCCGTTGAGTTTTGTATCTTATTCTATGTATGAATATAGAGATTTTAATGTTATTGGAAATCGTTAATTTTCACGCAGCCTATTCTCAACAATTATTTACCCATTATAATTAACACATCCACTACAACCTCATATGGGGTAGAGGCTATTTTGGCAGGCGACGAAAGTAGTCGTCTGTCTTTTCAACCCCGTTGTGGAATGAAATGAATTTCATATCTGTGATTACAGGAAGGGTGATATAGCAGTTTACTGTGAGCAATTGAGATTGGATGTCAAGTTAATGAACTTAAACTAAGATATATTTAAACATATTTGATTTAATTATTTTTTCAAGCAAAAACTATGGCGAGCCTTACTTCTACAAAAAATAATTATGTTATTTATTTTGGAAGGAAATTTAGATTTTTTAAAGTAAATAAAGTTTTAGTTTTAAACATTAATTACTATTTTGAAAGAATTTAGTTTTGAAAATCACTTATATTTAAATTTAAAGTAATATTTTTATTTGAAAAGAAAAAACTATAGTTAAACAAAAATTAGCAGAGAGACGGTCGACATTAGTCGTGCTGAATAATTGTTTTACGAATTTAATTATATTTTATTTAAATTAATTTTCGAAAAAATAAGGCTCGCTATAGCTTTTTGCTTTAATAGTTAATTGAAAATTATTTACTTTTTATGTTACAAACCAAAAAACAGTTGTTTTTTTTAAGGATTGAATAAAAAATTATTTTTCCATAAGATGGCCGAAAAATATAGTAATAATAAGTCAATAAACACACTCACGCACACACACATAGCAACAACTGCCCTTTAGGATGATACTGACTGAGTCAGTATATTTATTTTGTAGCCGGAACACACAAACGCACAAACACACACACGCACAAATACACACAAACACGAATATTTGAATAAATAAATATTTAATTATTTGTCAAATTATAGTATTCTTCTTTTAAATTTACTTTGTTGTTTTAATATTCATATTTTTTAAGTTACGCTTTTGTTTTTACTATATAGTTGTGAAAGTAAATTAAAGTGAATAGAAATTTTAAAAATACATATTGCTTTTTATTCTGCTTCTTACACTTCGTTTTACATTTTTATTAAAAATGTAAAACGAAGTGTAATCATTAATCTGGAATAAGAATTCACCATTCTTTTTTACTTTTTAATTCTAAGGATTTCGAATGCGTTCTTTTTATGCATTTTAATTTTAAAATATCTTCGTAAATACAAATCATGCGATGATAATTAAAAAAAAAAAAACGGCTGGCTTGGGCGGTGATAATGCGTTTGTATACATATTTACTTTGTCATTGTAGTTTCTTTTTAGTTTTAGCCGGACATACACATATAGATAACTGCTCTTTATGTATGTATAGAGATGTAAGTGGATGAGAGAGGAGATTAATGATAAAATGTAAAGGTCGGTTATAATTATTCTCCGTGTGGAAAGGCAGAAGATGTGGAAACGCTAAATTAAAAAACAAAAAAAAACAAACTTAGTTTTATTTTTTGCGCTCATTTTGTCTGGACACACGGACTAGCTAATCTGATTTCGTTACCCTACAAACTTCTTTACAGCGATGCTCACCCTACAAGGTCCAAGATTCATTCGTGTTTATTTATCGTTGTTTTTAATTATCCCACATTGCCAAAATATATAACATTTGAAAATTGGTTAAATGCCATAGAAATTAAACAGGCACACCTTGTCAATTGAAATTAACATGTTTGAATAAATACTTGGTGCTTTATATACTTTCACACACACACGCACGGACGCACGCACGCGCGCACGCACACGCGCACGCGCGCACGCACACGCGCACGCGCGCACACACACACTCACGCTCATATTTGTCATGACACATGCTCTAATATCTGTATATATCTTATATATGTGTACATGTATGATTTCATAGATTTAGTAATATATCTTCAATAGTGCAAGTACACACTCATATATATATATATATATATATATATATATATATATATATATATATATATATAATCAAAAAGATAAGCTGATCTGATCTGATTTTGATTTGCCATCCCGTCTCCAAGACAGTGAATTTATCTTCTGGTTCAATATTCTCTGGAAGCATGTAACCTACTAAACTTGAGTGGTGCCATGAAGTCTTTGGAAAAAACAAGCCAATGTTTATTAGCGACAATAGATTAATAGACCAAGGGAACCAATCGCCTGTCGATCGATACGCATTGTAAGAAGTTCTGCGGATCTTCACTGATGGATTGGCGATGAAAGTTTAGTTTTGGTCGGCTAATTCATCTCAATGTAACATTTACGACTCGGTTATAAGAAAAATAATCCATCTGAGTTCCATACAACTCAAGTAAACCTATTCTTCTTCTTTAATGAATTATTTGATGTTATTCGATTCAGAAAGAAAATAAAATTTGTGCAATAATTTTATTGCAAAACTATCAATATTCTGTGATTGTATTGCGAATGTACAGAAGCAACAAGTAAAAAACACAGGAGATCAAGAAATGACATCATTGTCAAGGATTTTTAGAAAAAGTCAAACGAACTTATTGTTTCTATGATAAAAATTGCGTAACACTTTTGAAAATCGACACTGGTAATTTCGTGTTTTTGCTGTTCTTAAACAGGATCGATTCTAAAGGCAAAGGGATAACTATTGATGTCATCAAGCTGTAATAGATAGACAAATTCTAACCTCAGATCCTTCTAACTATCGGCCTACTATCTCTTTTGGCAATGTACAAGAGGCTCTAATCAACTCTGAACTGTTTAAGCATCTCAACTTGTTGGGTCTTCTTTCAGATAAGCAATATAGCTTTCGCTTTTCTAGGTCAACTGTTGATGTATTAACGATTATTGCTGAACGACTCTATGAAGCTTTAAATTAGAATGGTGAAACTAGGAATGTTGCTTTATTATAACACGAGGTTATTTGACAGAGTTTTGCATACAGGTCTTATTAACAAGTTGAAAGGGTATAACATTTCTGGATTAATTTTTGAACTGATTCACTCTTTCTTGTCAAATCGCGAAATGGTAGTTGTCTTCAACGGTCACTCTTCCAGATCTTTTTGCATTAATAGGCCAACGTTGTTCTTAGTTTTCATTAACGACCTTCCTGATGTAATTAGTTCTCAACTTGGTATCTAAGCTGATAACACAACTATTTACTTATGTCTTAATAGTATATCTGATTAGTTCGATAGGTCCAATTGGAAGAAGGAGTGCTGTCTATTAATCGGCTGAGAAAATCCTTTCTGCCTTCTTGCAGCATGACTGATGCTAACTTCCAAGAGACGAGTCTAATTGACATGAAGTGAAAAAATTATATTGAATCAATTGCTAAGTATGCTGCTAGGAAGATTGGTTCACTGTGTCGTGCAAGATAATTTTTCTCTCCAGAATCTATCTTACACGTTTATGAGTTTACCATTCGTCCATGCTTAGAATATTACTGACACATATGAACTGGGGCTCCTGCTATATATTTAGAAATCCTTGATAAAATCCAAGAAAGAATCTGCAAAGGCATTGATCCTGAGCTAGCATATCAGTTTCAGTCATTTTTCCACTGCCGTAAGGTAGCTTCTGTGTGCCTTTTCTATAAATACTTTCATGGTAATTGTTCTGATGAATTTTCCTCTTTAAATTAAAATGCAGTACCAGATGGACGGATGTGCGTTGTGGTGCAATGGATAACGGCTCGGAATGTGAAATCGAAGATCCGAGTTCGAACTCTAGTTGAGTTCATTGCATTCACTTATACGCAAATGCCATTCATCTCTTCTGCATCCAGCTTTGGGTTGAATAGCAGGACAGTCTGGGTTGTATAGCCTTGGTTTTCAACCAGTCTACTGCAGAAGAAAATCTGCTTAGTTGTGGATCGAAAGAGACATGGTCGCCTAAGCGTGCATCACGTATAACTCTTACCTGACTGATTAGATTGACGGCAAGATCTCATTATTGACTTAACCATCAATTCGATGCTAACAGTTTCTTTTCTCACGCTCCTCGGCTTCCAGAATTCATTTCCGGCTTCTTACTTTCCGGTTTTGATCTTCAAAAATCTAAATGTAATGTCAGTCATTATCTTCTGTCTTCTTAATTCCTGTTCTTTTATTGTTCTCTCTCCTTAATAATGTTATTTTTCTCATATTCATTCACACTCAATAACTCCCTACTTCTTAGTAGCTTCATTGCCTTGTTTGCGGTGAAATAATTAAAAAAGATAAAAAGACGGACAGACAGATAGATAGATAGATAGATAATTCTGAACTGACTATAATCTGTAGATATTTGAATGAGAGAGATATTTTACGATTTGATCACTATACTAACTGGTGGTAGAACTTGAAAACTGCAATAAATTTTGTCTGGGTTTATTTGACAAGAAAGTAAATTTTTGAAACTAAGTATTAGCTAACACTGAAGATCAACCTGGGAACACAATGTTCTTTGTAAAAATATCACATGTCATGCCTTTGAAAAGATACTTCAATGTCAATATTTTGAGGATGCCGACATGAAATTCGACAGTAGACACTTAATAATTACCCCACTATATAAACAATTGCTGTCGACAGAGACAAATACATCTACAAAGTTTCCTTGAAGACAAATAGCTATTTATGAAATTTTATCAAAATGGACAAAATTCTATAAGTCGATTATGCGTATGATTGCGTGTGAGTGAATATGCATGTTTATATTTAGGCATTTAGTGAATGTTCCTGTTTAAGTATGATAGAAGGAATATCTAGATTCAATGTCTAAATTTTTTGGAATGTAACATTATCGACCACAGTTCAAGACCAGGGAAAGAACTTGATAACCAATAAACAAATAAAACTAAAGAGCATTGAAAATAATAATATTGACAGTAAAGTAAATAGTTGGCTGCCTGTTGATGATTAAGCTCGTTCTTCAACACACACAAACCAAACCGGTGACTTATATTGCAACTATGCTAAGGAAACCTTAGTTACAGTTTACAAGAGTGAGCTCATAATCTGGTGTGATCAACAATTTTTTGAGCAAGCTTAGTAGGCTCAAACCTTCGGTCACGATGATTATGGCTTCGTGCTTTATATAATCAGCGATGGCTTTACTCACAAGGCATGGGTCAAACAGTGATAGGATTTTCGGTTACATCTCAACGTTGCCTCGCGCTTGGGATCATTTCCAATCAGGCCGATATTATCAGGAAGTCACATCCTTTTTGAGAAAACATTCGAACCCAAACCTGATGATCGGAACTTGGCTACACGTTCACTTACATTCACATTTATGCTAAGAAAAATTTAAAAAAATACAAAAAAATATTTTACTGCACTAGAATTAAAAATAAATTGAAATAGCCATCAAGAACATTAAACATATATTACTGCAGATGCGTACCCATTTCAAAATTTAAAAATAATTATTCTTATCATTTAGTCATAATTATTGCCTTCAAGAACGAGCATTGAATAAAATTAATATAATCCTCAAGTTTTTTTGCTCTTTGAATGTTTGTGACCCATGTGATTCATAAACTTCAAATTCTTATATTAAATAGAAAACTTCCAACTACCAAGAGTAGAACAGTAACTGTGAAATAACAGAAAGGGTTAAGATTAACGAGACACTTATTATAAAATCTTATTTAAATATATTTAACATTTATTTGTATATATTTAACAATGGTAGATACATTCAGTTTGTATGTGTGTTATACTATTAGAATGCACAAATGATTTTCAAAGATATTCAAAATTAAAACATATCTATATTTTTGTTTTTCTGATTTTGATAACGGCCAAAACTATTGTGGAAATCGCTAGACGCCAAACATTTGGACTGTACATGAATTCATAGAAGCCAGATATGCGCTCATTTGTTGGTAAAGAAAACTAAAAGAATAAAAACAATTTTTTATTTAATGTCTTTAATCGACAAAGTCTGCCTATTCAATTCTTTTTATCACATTTTTACAATTTTCGACTAGAATGGTGTCAATCAGAATCGAAATTGTAGATAAACTGGCCAAAGTTCATGTTTATCTTCATCTCCAATATAAAAAAAATTGGCCACACTATCTTATAGGTCGATTTGTATAGCTCATGAACATATAGATCACCACATCACAAACAAATGAAATACAATTATGAATATAGGACAAAAATTAATATTTACTACCAAATACCCTACAACACTCAACTCCAACGAAGGACACCAAATACACGAAGCTTTTATTATACAAAAAAAAAAAATAAATGAAATATATATTTACCACGGGAAATCAGATGTGTATAATATATTTTATATGCGTAAATAATAGTAACAGATCTTTGTCCTTAATCCCCCTTTCGCGTGAACTAAATAACTATAACAGTAAGCAAGAAACTATTTAATCACTTATTCTACATAGATGATATCGAACTCTTTGCCAGAGACGAAAATGAGTTCTCAATACTGTAAAATGTTTCAGTGATGATATCACTGTGGATTTCGGATTATTTAAATGTGCAAAAGTAACATTTAAGAAAGAGGGAATTACTGAAACACACTTAATATATCTAGATTTTGTCACAAAGATTAGGAAACTTGTAAAAGTGGCTTATAAATACCTAGGAGTCAACGAAGTAGATAGAATACAGCATACCCAAACGAAGAAGAAAGTAAGAAAAGAATACTAGAGACGTATGCGTCTGGTGTTAAATACCGAGTTGAATTCACAAAACTGAATATCAGCCATAAACACTTTGGCTATCCCTGTGGTGCAATACAGTTTCGACAGCCTTAATTTGACCATAAATGATATTAAGCGAATGGATGTCAAAAAGAGAAAGCTGCTCACTTGCCACAGCATTCATCATCCTAAGGCTGATGTTGATCATGTGTATTTGTCCAGATCCGAAGGAGGTAGAGGATTAGTTCAACTAGAACTGCCTTACAAAACCGCAACGATCGGTCTCCAAAGTTACTTTAAAACTACAAAAAAAATGGATGATTATCTGTGTCAAAGAAAATGAAAGAAATAAGAAACTTTATTAAGTAATAAAGGAAGCCAACAAATTCAAAAGGCAATTTCAAGTGGGTGAAGAAGGGCAAATCAAATATAATACACCAACTGAAGCGGCAAAGAACCTAAAAAGAAAGCAAAAGCAAACGCAATGTAACAGGTGCAGAAACGATGGCAAGATAAGCTTCTTCATCGTTAATATTCTGCCCGTATCAAACAAGATGATGTAGACAAACCCAGTACTCATCAATGGTAACGTAGTTCAGAGTTAAAAGCTGAAACCAAAGGTTTTATCCTTGCTGCACATGCCCAATGCTTGCTAACTAGAAATTACCAAGCACACATACTGAAAAATTGTGTTAACCTGAAATGCAGATTTTGTGATGAATATCCAGAAACTATTGACCATCTTGTATCAGGTTGCACGGTATTAGCATCCACTCAATATAAAACTCGACTTAATAGAGTGAGGTAATATATGCACTGGAAAATATGCAACTTTTACGGGAAGGAAACTGCAAGAAACTTGTATGAACATCACCGAGATCCGGTTACAGAGAGAGGACATGTAACAATTTTATGGGACAATGTAATCAAAAACCACAAAAACAGAATATCCTTTTTTATTGTCATGACAAAGCCTGCAGATTGTAATGTATTTTTGAAGATTTTCAAAGAACTTTCACAATACAAGAATAGTATGGAATCCAGTGAGTATCGTAATCGCCAACATTGATCCTCCAATATTAACTCGATGACTATGCTTGGGCGTGTGTAGGCATGCTTTTTTTTTAATTTTTCTTACTTCCGTTACATTTTCTTCTACTGGCATCTTGTTTGTATGTACACAAGTTCTAGTGTAAATATATATATATATATATATATATATATATATATATATATATATATATATATATATAAAGAAATATAGTCTTAAGGTGTGCTATATTTATGGAATAAAATGCTCAATATCAGAGATAGAGCGTGTGTAAATATAAAAGTGAACATAGAAGTCAACACTTAGAGGCGACAGTCTGTTTCATGCTATATGCAATCGTCGACGATTGCATATAGCATGAAACAGACTGTCGCCTCTAAGTGTTGACTTCTATGTTCACTTTTTATATATATATATATATATATATATATATATAACGTTATTTTATTTCGTCAATTTGTTTTATTATATATCTTTCAACTATTTTAAGTACAAAAATAGCAACAACAACAATAATAATAATAATGATAAAATATTCTGATATTTTTAATTATAATTTAATACTTTTTTGTTATTATTTTAAAACAATAGCAATGAATCTTGCACATTTGATAGACTGTTTACTCCGACATCCAATGTAAAATATATGTATGTTTTATGTTGGGGCAGTGAAGTAGATGTAGTACTTTTGTTTCTCGGCTGCTGCACCTTACTAAGGTGGACGGGCAACACTGGTCTTCACTCATCCCCTAAATATCCACATGCCACACCCTGTAAACTGCTTCAGAAGGCGGGTTAAATCACGTGAAATTACCATCGAAAGGCTCTGCACTCTTCTGTGCACTGGTAGTACTGAAGAGGTATAACTCCGTGATAATAAAACTTTAGGGGGTGTTGTTCGTTGTGTTCAACTCCTTGTTATCTGCATTTCCAATAAGTGTGGCTGGTTCTACACAAGCCTTCACCTCTCTAAACAAATTTTCTGTGTTGATAGTCTGCAGTTCAATCCTGCGTTCCTTCTTTGCTATTTCACCTGAGCAACAAGTGCACTGGAGAGAGAGAGAGAGAGAGAGAGAGAGAGAGAGAGAGAGAGAGAGAGAGAGAGAGTTAAGGCGACGGGGTAGGCACGTGATAGTTACTGGAAGTCTCTAGCTGGCGCTCCCACAGTGGCGACCATCAGATGATGGCCGTTCTTGCACAAAACCCTGAGCAATCGTGCTGTACGTGTCCTCTGATGGTGACAAAGGAGGTCTATTTAGACATAGAATTGCTTTCCCTAATGCAGGAGGGGACTAGAAAAGGTGCCCTAAGCATTGCTTGCTCTTAATCAACTTGGCATCCCGTTGTAGTTGTCTAGTTATCCAATAACGCAGTCGCAATAATCAATTTAGTAGAAATAAAACTCGTAAACGTGTTAATCTCGGCTCTTGAAATGTAAGAACCCTCCAAGACAACGATTCTTCTCCAGAGCGTAAAATAGTCCTCATCGCTGATGTATTAAGGAAGCACAATATTGACATTGCTGCTCTCAGTGAGACTCGTTTCGCAGTCACCTCTCAACTTGAGGAATTCAATGCAGGATATACCTTTTTCTGGATTGACAAAAGCGAAGATGATCGTCGTCTATCAGGTGTAGGCTTTGCCATAAAATCAGACATTGCTAAATCCCTGTCATCTCTTCCGAAATGAATCGCATTATGACTCTAGTCTTAGAACTCGACAACAATTCTTCTGCCACTCTTATGAACTGTTATGCCCCAACCATGAACACCCCTGCGTCGGAAATTGATGATTTTTATGATCAACTACGTTCAGTCATTTCCAATATTCCACATAGAGACAAACTTGTCATTATGAGAGACTTTAATGCACGGGTTGGTGCTGACCATCAGACATGGTGTCTGGTGTCCTTGCACTCACGGGGTTAATGGGTTACGACTTCTTTCTTTCTGCTAAGTATTCGATCTCGCAATCACCAGTATACGTTATCAGCCGTCCAATCATGACAAAACGACTTGGATGTACCCCAGATACAAAGATTGGCATATGATTGATTACATTATCACCAAGAAACGTGACGCGAAAGACTTCGATAACCTTTCCACAACACTTGCTATATTTCAGACCATGCTCTACGCAGCAAAGCATCCTTTCGATTCGTATGTAAGAAACCTTTCGTTAGCATTACGGTTCCTAAACGAATCAACATCTCACCCCTGAATTCTGATGTTAAGAAGAAAGAACTCTCTGACACTGGATTCGAGGTTTGATTCAGTTCTGATCTCAGAAGACATTGAATCCTCCTGGAAATCTCTCAGAGATGTCATTTTTTCCAGCACTCTTGAATTCAATTCAAGTGCCTCTTTGGATGATGAGATAATCGAATATCAAAGGCAACCAATGTTTTTGGGAAGCTTAAGCATCGCCTATGGAATATTCATGGGATTTCACTGAAAACAACAATCAGTGTCAATCGAGCAGTCATTCTCACCACACTTCTTTATTAGTCAGAATCGTGGACGCCATAAAGGACACACATCAATCGATGCTTTTCATAAACGCTGTCTTCGTTCAATATGCGGTTATGCGCGACAGGACAAAATCTCTAACCCTGATCATTTCATCAAATGCGGCGTCGGTGGTATCGAATCCTTTTTGATGCAATCACAGTTCAGAAGGTGTGGTTATGTCATCAAAATGAGTGATGATCGGATGCTAAAAATCCTCATATATAGCCAATTTTTTCATGGTAAGCGTAATGTAAGACATCCTTGCTTCAAGGACAAACAAATACAATTTAAATGCTGTAAACATTCCTATTGAGGAGTTCGAACTCGCTGTTGAAAACCGAGCAAACTGGAGAAACACCTACTACCGAGGTATAACTAATTTTTGAAAGAATCGTCTCAACCATCTGAGAGAATTAAGAATTAACACTAATACATCAGAAGGTCAACCGTTCAGCATGTCCCTCGGTTGGAATTGTTTGCAAACCCCGTGCAAAACTGAGCTGAAAAACACTCATACGTCGAAAATGACGGAAGAGACCATCATATATATATTTCGCTTGAAGATGGAACAGAGCCTACTTTAACTCAAGTTAATTCAAATATTATTTTGAAGTTTTCGGCTCTTGTTTTGAAACATGAGACCTCTTATGTAGCGTGTTGGAATCATATTTTTAAATAAATAATTATATTTATGCTCTACTTTCGTATCGAGCACTATTTTTTAAAAATAATTACAAAAATACTAAGGAACTTTGGATTATTTACCAAACCAGTTTCTTTCCTATTTTCTACAATATTTTCACACACACACACACACACACACACACACACACACACACACACACACACATATATATATATATATATATATATATATATATATATATATATATATATATATATATATATATATTTAAGTTATGAAAAACTTGGTAATCCGTATGGGTAATCGCAAGGAGGATGAAATCATAAGAGCCCAATGTAAATCCAGAGCTAATATTTTAAAGAAAAACAGACCACTTTAAGGTTCCATTATAATAATTTATTTCACCAGAGCTCTTTTAAAGGACGCCGGATCATCAGATAGCACTACCAAAAAATGGAAGTGCTATCTGATTAACCGGCGTCCTTTAAAAGAGCTCTGGTGAAATGAATTATTATAATGGAACCTTAAAGTGGTCTGTTTTTCTTTAATATATATATATATATACACGCACACACATATAAATATTTATATATATACATATATGTATGTGTGGGGGATACGTGCGTGTGTGTGTGCCTGTTAGTTAAAAATTAACTTTTATAGGGAAAGAGTGTTCACTATCGGAGCGTTTATAGATATAGACAGTGTGGACATAAGAACCAACACGTAGATGACACCTTCATACTCTGGCCACACCAGGAAGATGTTCAGATTCTACTGGACCATGTGAACTCAATAAGACTTTCGATACAGTTCACAATGGAGAAAGAGAGTAACAACACACTCCCATTCCTGGATGTTCTAATATCTCGAACAGAGCATGGGTTTAAGACATCCGTATACCGTAAACCGACATTCACCGGACAGTACCTCAATTTCAACTTCCACCATCCATACAGCGTAAAGAAAGGGATCATCCGTTGCTTACAACACCGAGCAAAAGCCATAAGTGGCGACCCAGAGACGTTAGATAAAGAATTGGTCAGTAAAAGTAGTACCCTACAACGTAACAACTACCCAGGGTACATGGCAGCAGCCCCCCAAAACTGGGATAGGCGGGTACAAGAGGAGGAGGAGAACAACACTCAGAAAACAGTCTGCCTGCCTTATGTGAAGGGGTTATCAGAGAAAATACAAAGGATCTGCGATCCATATAACATCAGGACAACCTTCAAAAGCTTGATGACACTTTGCAGATATCTCTCCCGAGTAAGACCCCCCATAGAGGAGAACATGACTAAAGACTGTGTGTACGCTATCGCGTGCAGCTGCGAAAAGGAATATAAAGGAGAGACAGGTCGCCCCCACAAGGTAAGGCTTCAAGAACACCAGAAAGCTGTAACACGAGGGGAAGTAGAAAAATCAGGCGTGGCTGACCACATATGGAGAGAGAAGGGAGATCACCGCTGTCTGTGGGATAATGTTGATATCATAGACAAGGAACACCATTGGAAAATTCGTAAACTTAAGGAATCGGCACATATGCTAGGCCACAAAAATCTCCTGAGCCGACCACGCATAGAAATAAATACAATATGGGAACCAGTAATAAGGAGTGCCAGAGAAAAGCAATGATAACAAAGTTGCAATATGAGCTCTGGTAAAAACCTGATGATAACAGCAAAATTGCAATATGAGCACTGGTAAAAATGTTTGCTGAGGACATTAGGTTTATAATACCCAGATGTCCTCAAGGACACATGGCACAGTGGATAAAGGCGTTGGTTAGATCCAGTGGCAGGAGTTCAATACCCGGTTAAGGCAGTGGAGAACTTTCAGAGGGAAATTAATAGGAGATAACTGATAACTGACATCCATCAAACATGGCACGTGGAACTAGAACAGTCTACCCCAGTGAGCGAAATAAAGGGTTCAGTTCGACATTCCAACCAACTGAAGAAGGCCGGAGCGTACAACGGCAGAAACGTTGTGATAAATATGGCGACAAAGATGAGGACAATAGTCCGAATAATGTACATAATACCTCATCTCAGAAATATATATATATATATATATATTGATAGGGTGCTGAAAGAATTCTTGGTCTGACCAAGATTGGATTCTCCGACAAAATCTTATATTTAGTTATCTGGTCATTTTTTGGCAACTGGCTCAAGTTTTCCGCACCTCTTCATACGCGTGTCTGTGTGCGTGATCTATCTCTACAACTACATGAAGGCAAGAGCCATTAACGGAAAATAAATATTTTTTAAAATTTAAAAAGATGAAGCATTTTTAGTTTTAGCGGAGTTTTATACTCTCCTTACTCATTTTCCATTTGTTCCTTGTGCTGTGTGTCATAGTTATTCATCTTGTTGGTTTTCATCAGAGTGAAGACAAGTAAAAGTCGATACGGCTCACACCTTGTTTCGTTTGATCTGATTTACGCGAAAGTATTAAACCTTTAAGGTAGAAGACATGCTTTTAAAACTCTGATCATTTTGCATTTATCTCCTTTATTCTCTCTCTCTCTCTCTCTCTCTCTCTCTCTCTCTCCATTCTCTTGTATGCCATCCAAAAGAGTTAGACGACATTTATTTCAGTTTTTATATCTTGCTTTATTGCGTGTTGAAATCTTTTAGCATTTCATTGTAAGCATTCAGAAAAATAATTATCTTATTCTGAAGATGTTTTCACAAACCAATATTTTTCATTAGTGCAAAAGTGCTAAACAACACTGACATTCTCTAGATTTCGGCATTTACAACAAATAAAAAAGACGAACATTATGTAGACAAATAAAATATTCCACAGGAAATATTATGCATGATTCCACCTTTTTTATATGCATTGCATGATCAATCGTTAAGTGTCCATCGCAATTGATGAAATGAAATGTCTGCATTTTTTAGTAACATATGAACTGATTCAACACATTCTAACATACACATGAAGAGGCAAAAAACATTTTTAAAATGATTGTCGATGAAGTGAAATTACGCATATTTACTAGATGCTGATATTCATAAAAAGTGAAGCATTTATAGTTGTTCACAACTGAAAGACGCAGACTTGGTGTAAAATATAGATGTGCAATAAAAATTAATATATGAGCACAAAATATGGCAAATGAAATGCAGTTATAAAAATAGGATGTTGGTGTTAAGATGGTACCCTAGGTACCTCCATAGACTTTCTGAAAAAGATTAAACACACTTTAAATAATTTAAATATTTTCTTTGATGTTAGTTGAATTGAAGTAAAATTTGGTTTTATTGATAAAATTACAGTATAAAGTTAAACCGTAAAAAATATTTTACGCTTTTAAATAAAGATTTTTATACATTCTCTAACTTACTTTTCTGTTTAATTAGTAAATTACAGAATTTGATGGATGTCGACAAAAGTGAAATTAAAACAGTTTAAAAATTTCTTAAAATTCAATGCCTCTAGCAGACATTTGTTTCGTAAAATGTTGTTTTTGTAAATTTGAGGATTACACAACGCCTACTTCAAAAGATTCCCGCCAAATGTCAAGTGATATATGGAAGACCACATTACCACAATCTAAGAACTTCCTTTTTGTGAAGAAGTAGAACAAATCATATGAATAGTTAAACATTTTTAATTTCTTACAATATGAAAAGGAGTAAAAAAAAAAAGTTGAAAAAAAAAAAAAAATTACAATTATGTTTTGACAATTTTATTAACTGTTGATTTCAAAATATTTAATTGTACCCAGCGAAGTTTTCTTGTTCATTTTCGCCTGTTTAAACACCACAAAATGATGGTAACTAAACTTCGGGGGAGAATTGCGTTTGTCAAAAAAGACAAGCTCATTCATTAATAAATAAACGCTGAAAATTTCAATGAAATCCGATAATTCTTTGATTTTTGGTATTTTTTTAACAGTATCGACTTTTTTCAGGTGTCAAAAGTGCGTATGATTTTCAAAGTACCTATGATGCATCAACGACTTAATCTAGGCCCGAAGAAGCATGAGGTGGAACATGTTGCCGTTTTGGCAGATGCGTATCTAAGCGTTGTCTCTGTCTCTGTCACGTATATTAAAGAATATTAAAAACAGTTGAAGATTGAAGGGCGGCCAGACACAGACTTGTAACTAGGAAAGGTTTAGAGAAGTTGTTGTCTCACTCGACTTGTCCAAGGTGCGCTTCGAGTTTGGAATTCAGTTAGGATAAAGAATATTAAAATGCTGAAATTCAAGGATTCGTTTTATGTATCGCGCACGCGCGGGAAGATACATAAACACTTAATTCAAACAGATCTGTCTAAATAATTCGGGATGTGTGTTCCTTATAGAAAGAATCTGTGTGTGTGGTATAGGGCGTTAAAATCTAGTTACCTGCCTCTGAACATTCAAATCGACGACCATCACATATATTTCAACATTACGATATTTCCTAATCTTTCTCTTCCGAACACCTTAAAAGGTGTGGTGAACCAATATATTAGATATTGATGTATCACATGGTGAAAGGCTTAGTCCTGGAAAAATATGCAAACTTGCTAACATGTAAATGACCTTATTCACATACACATGACTCAGTATAAAAACATACATACATACATATATATACATACATATATATCAATGTCGACTCCAGGGGTCGGTCTTGTCAGGCTAAACCAGAGTAATTCAACATTCAAAGCAACAAAAATCTTTCGTAGTCCGTCGTTTTCATTCTTGACTTCAGCTGGATACAAAATTGATTTTTTAGTGGAATGTATCTTTTGAGAAAGGGCAAATTAAATTTAGCCTATCTTAAATTCAGCAAAAATCAAAGAAAGTGAGAGTCTTAACTCATCAACTGGAGGGTTGGGACGAGGAGAGTGACTTAAGTAGTGTTGAGGAAATATGATATCAGTCAGCAATAAAATAAATTAAACTAAAAATTCACAGAGATATACATAAATACACTAACACATAGACACAAACACACACTCTACCATCAGTGACTTCATAACTAGGCTATAAAACAGTAAGAAAATGGAAAGTGGGGCAATAAACAAACATATCAAAGACTTTGTCCTCACTCTTTTTTCTTATATATCTGGAAAAAATTTTTAAATAAATGTTTATTTTTTATAGAATTATTACAGTTAATATTAAAGATCAAAATGTGTTTTTTTTAATTTCATGCACAGAGATGTTTAAAAATTATATATTTTAGTTAGAATAAAGCAACCATTTTAGCATCTAAGTTATACCAATAGTATATTATCATAAAGATTGCAATGAGCCCAACAATTACCACTGATATATAGAATATGCAAAGTTCATGATATGCTTCAAAGATCGAATTGAAGTGTTGTTATATTTCAATCCAAATAAGAATTGCCAGAGAGTATGTTTTCTTCATCAGGATTCTCAAAAGTACAGGCTGGTAGATGAATTCACACTGTTTTTTAAAAAAGGGTGTTAACTTAAATGTGTGTGTTGACTAAAATATAACGTTTAAGTAATAAGAAATAATGTTGAATTAAAAGTAAAAATTAAAAAATTTTTTACATCTAGGATATGAAAATAAGGTTTGTACATATGTACTTTGTGGTAAATATGGGCTTTTGAGAAAATCTGACTCGAAAGACATACATTTCTTATAAGAGTATTACTGGGCTATAAAGCTCTCTGTGGCCGAGCTGCTTAAAGCACAAAGGATCAGATGGTAGTTTCTCCTACAAAGGAGTACATTCTCTTTATTAAGATTAGCAAATTTACAAGTTGGTAGATGTAATTCACATTGTTTATTAAAAAACATGTGATACACACATTTATAATGTTTTAGTACTGAGAAATAAAGTTGAATTAAAAATCAAAATCCATTAATTCTTTATAAATATATATGTATAATTACATAAGGAACAAGTAGGAAAACCTTTATAAAAGATAAAATTAGCCTTAATATAAAGTCTACTTAAAAAGATAGAATTATTACAGTTAATTAACCTGCATCCAATTGGCCAAAAACATTCACATCCATTAAAACGTTTAGGGACACACTAATTCTTTTTATTCTTTTACCCTTTTTTCTACTTCATTACTGCCGTAGAATTTCATATTGAGATGCCTGCACAAGTATTAATGTAAATGCATAAATATATTGTATATTTGTGTAGCAATGCTTCTTTTATACATGTTTCATTGAATGTGACAGACAAGTAAAATTATGTAAGTTTTTCTTTCAATTTATCCTAATTACAGTTTTTTCTTTTATGAAGACTAAGCTTATAAACATTCTTAGTTCTCTTGGATGAAAAACTGAATAAAAAAATTCCCATTTTTCCTTGTCCATTACATTCAATGAAATATATATATATATATATATATATATTCAAAGTTGACAATATTCAAAGATCGAATCAGCATTTCGTGATATTTTAACCCAAGTAAGAATTGCGAGAGTGCACATTTTTTGCATTAAGATTCTGAAATGCACAGTTGGTGATATATATATATATATATATATATATATATATATGTGTGTGTGTGTGTGTGTGTGTAAGGTGATTTTGGATTTTGTATATTGCTCTGTAATAATAAATATATTGAGGACTTTTTTTGTATCAGTTTTCATATTTTATATTACTAGGATCCACTTGGATTATATACCAATGGATTTGTTACCTTTATATATATATATATATATATATATATATAATACACATATAAAGAATGGATTGCATCTATCTTGGTAACATAGTCAAATTTTCTGACACATGAATATGATTGCAAAAAAGCTTTTTAAAATGCAACTAAACATGTCATTTTCAAAATCAACACCAGTTTTACAAACCTATAAATAGCATACTATCATGAGTGTCAATGTAATTGGAGTCAGTATAAAAATCAGAGTGGATATCTTTTTCTTTTCTTTCATCATTTCCAGCCTCCAGCTAAATCTAATCTTGAAAATGCTTTGTTCTTTGATCTCAAATTGAGGATTGTGAACAATTTTTCCTCACCTTTTTCACTGAAGAGCAATATTTCTCTTCACTATATATTTTCTTTCTGTTTTGCAAATACAGGAAAATGACAATTTGAAGAGAATGTTATTAAGTTACAAATGAGACTTAATTTTGCACTTGGGAAATAACTGTCGCTATTTTACGGTGTAGTTTTACATTGTGTGCTGTTCTTTTGATACTTTAAGTTAGGTACTAGGATGGAAACTGATGTTTATGCCAAGTAGGTATCACAGATTTTACAAGTGAAATAATGTACTGAATGCTACACAGTAGAAAGCATCAATCATATACCTATACCTTTGTTTTATAATTTGATAAAATATGACACAAAATGCAACTCAAAATATTAGCAAAGTTTGATTTACATGTGAAAGATATTCCCTTTACTGGGAACAAAGAGCCTGCATGTAAATATTTTTGTGTATTCACTGAAATCTGAATGATTTCAGTGAATACACGAAAACAGAAAAAGAAATCAAACAGAATTGCATTTTCTCATTGGGTTAAATAAACCCAGTGAGAAAATGAGATGAGCTAAAGGGAAATAGAACTTCTACCAGGATTTATCATTGGCAGACATAATCTTAACAATATAAAATTCACTGATGGTGGTATTGATAGCAAACTCAGAAAGGAAACTGGAAGGCAATAAAGCAAAGCAAGAAAGGACTATTAACTGAAAGAAGACAGAACACATGTTTGTCCTCACAAGAGACAGCTTATGTTTTTGTTGTGTCGTGGCACAATAGTAAAAATAAGAAAATCAAGTCGAGGTTGGTTTAAGGAACAAGTGTATTTAACATCACAGATACAAAGGTAGGAAACGGGTACTACTCAGCTAGGCAGTTGTAGTACTGTTACTGCTTACACACCGGGTAGGTATTACTGGCACTATATATAGTGAGAACCGGTGTAATTCCCTTGTGTTAGAAGGCCGGTGTAACAGTTATTATGGCTAAGAAGTCAAAATCATACAGGTGCAGAAATGTAACTATTTGTAAAAGATGATGGAAAGTGTGACAGAAATCCAGAAGCACATAGGAATAGTGAAAGATATATTCCAGAAGTTAATAATTAACAGATGAGAAATTGTCACTAGAAATAAAAAAAGAGTACTGAATTGCTATCTCATGGCTAATATATGGCAGTAAATGCTAAACAATCTCCTCAGAGATGAAGAAATTTGAAGTGACAAAGATGTATTGTAGAAACAAGGAAACTTATATTTACAATTAGAAAAAGCAGACCATATAATGAGGAAAGAGGGACGAAAGAGGCAAGAAAAACAAAAGGAAACATTGAGTAACCTACCTGATGTGTTTGAGTGAATGGATAGCAGGAAAACAATAGAGAAATGGCGATGACTCAAAAGTTAATTAGAATCAAGAGAGCCACCATCCTCCATATTTTGAAATGACATGGTACATAAATGAAGATTGAACAGATTTCTCCCCTGTTTGTTAGTGTATTCACTCATCCTGGTGGCAGAGGTTAACTTCAATTCATACACTTACTTGAATAAAGTCTATTGTTAAATTTTAAAATCATATTTTCATCATTTTCTCCTTTGTTCTTGAAAATATTTTCATGACATATCAATAAAGAGCAACCTATGCATTATTGCACATTGAAACCATGCGATGAAAACATTCATGTTAAAAATGAAGACATATACACTACAGTTCAAAAGTTTGAGGCCATCTCTTGTAATTTTTTAAATTGGCCCCAAAAGTAGTTGTTTTGTACTTTAAATAAGAGAAAATTATTACATATGGTTAAAAAAGAGAGACATGATTTTTTTATGAGAAATTTTATGATGACAAAAAGAAAAAAAGGCTTTTTATAATTAAATTTTGCTCTCATCAAAATATCCTCCTTTAGCCTTCATTATTGCAGCACAAAGTTTTGGTGTTCATTGCAAAAGTTTCTCAAAGTATATGTTTTATAATTGATTCTATTCATTTTCAATGACTCTATGAGCTCTTTTTAATTTTTTTTCACTCTTCTGTCAAGTTCATGCCTATTCTAGAGGTGGCTTCAAACTTTTGAACTGTAGTATGTACATATATATATATATGTGTGTGTGTATCTGTATGTAATCAGATACAGACTAAGCTGTGTTTAGATTTTTGTATGCACAATATATTGTATATATTTCAACATAGATGAATTTCTATATAAATGTACATACATTATGTAAATATAAATGCACATTTTTTTAGATGTATATATGCATTGATATAAACATTTATATAGGGATACATGGGACAAATGATACATACATTTTTATGTACCAGAACAATGTTAAGAAAATTAATGACAAAGTGGAAACACTTTTTGATATCTAATGAAGTCTTAAAGGACAAAATTCATCACATGAAAAATATTTCCCATTTTTACCTAATATAGATACATCTATTTATTCATGTATAACTGCATATGCATATGATAATCTATTTCTCTACACATGCACACACACACACATATGTGTATATATGTTCAAAGATATATTGTTAAATATCACAGACAATGAAGGTCTATTATGTTTTATCATGAACCTTTCCAATGTCATATAATGGATGGAGTTTCAAGAGAAAATAAAGACAAAATCTGTACAATATTTGGATATTTTTTTATTGTATTGGTCATTGATCTAAGGTTTTGGCTCGCATGAGCCATCATCAATGTGGTTATATGGACATTACAACAGAGATGTTCACCATCAAAGATGATATCCTGTTTTGTTTACATACAGTGGGTTATGAAAGTTTTTAGCCACCCTTGATTACAGCAATTTTGGCTTGTGTAATAATGTCTCTTCTTTTTTTTCAGATAATACTGTGTTAGTATCAAGCTACTCTCATCTATGAATGATAGTTGAATTATATTTTGCAATGAAAGTTAGTAGAAGTAAGGAAATTAGTGAATTTCAATGAGGGCAAATAATAGGCTGGCATCAGTGTGGCAAGTCAAATAGAGAAATTGCTAGGTTTTTCCAGGTTAATTATCAAACGGTTAATAATATTGTCAAGAAATTTAATGAAGGAGGCCATAGTCATGTAGAACAATGTTCAGGAAGACCAAGCATTGTGTCTGAGTGAACGAAAATGGGGCTGAAGAGGAAAGTCATGGGAAACCGTCATCAGAGCATCAAAGATGTCACCAACAGCATGGAAATGTCACCATATGTGGTGAGAAAGACTCTGAAAGAGCAAGGCTATCAAAGAAGACTTGCAAGAAAGATGCCCTTGATTTCAGAGGTTAACAGGAACAGGCATATGGACTGAGCGAGAGAATTCAAGAGCAAACATTATGAATTTTGGCAATCTGTAATTTGATCAGAAGTAAGTAAATAACTGCCAATATTTAAATTTGAGACAGGTTTCTGTTTGGAGAAATCAGAATGAGACTTGGAACAGTGAATGTCTGAGCTGACCATGAAACATGGAGGGATTGGAGTAATGGAGTTGGGTGCTGTCTGGTTTAGAGGGAAATCTGATTCTTGTTGATGAGCGGTTGAATGATCCAAAATACTGTCAAATATTAGAGAAATGACTACTCTCACTATTTGAAACCAATCAGATTGACAAGAATATCTACCTTTATCAAGAAGATGGAGTGCCATGTCATACGAGCAAAGCAGCAAAGGCCTGGAATGAATCACAAGGAATCAAGTCACTGCCATGGGTCGCCCAAAGTCCTGACATGAATCCAACAGACCATGTTTGGGAGCACCTTGACCGAAAACTTCAAGAGTGTGCAACCAAAATCATGTCAGTGGCAAACCTTAAAGAAACATTGCTAAAGGAGTGGCAAAATATAGATCAGACATTTGTTGATCACTTGATCAAATCCATGAAAAATCAAATACAAGTACTGAAACTGACAAATGGAGGACCTACTCCATACTAGTTCCAAATACTGTTTATTTATGTTGAGATGGGATTACTTAATTAAATTTTGAAATTGGATGTAGTTTATTTCTTCTGGCTAAAAACTTTACTTAGGCCACTGTAGAAGTTTATTATGCAACAATAATGGTCGTGGAATAGCAGATGCAGATCATAAATTTGTAATGCAGTTTTATGATGTTGTACATTACCACATGAAAGAAAGAAATGTTATCATGAGAAAAGTTAAATGAGATGATATGTCAGATTTTTCATGTGGTCATACCATCTCATTTAACTTTTTACCCTGATGCCAGGTTTTCATACTGACCAATGATCTGATAGTTTTCATGACTTTATTGTTTGTTATTGTGTCAGGTCAAAGTCCAAGTGTTACTGGTACCATCTAACTTGATCCATAGTTGAGTCATCAAGTGGCTAAACCAAGCTTTCTTGTGAGGAGGGTAGTTTGACACACATTAGGATGAAAAACAAGACCTGTAAGAGGGCAGATGAACCTTCTTGTAGGGTCATCAGGGTCAGTCAGTCATCAAATTCAAGTCGATGTCGGACGACCGGCTGAACGGTTGAACTCTCTGCCTTCGGGCGGGGAGGAATCCAGACGAGGCTACGCCAAAGGGCAGAGTCTCCTTCGGGGAGGTAGACCGGCCCTGAACCCGTTTATACGGGTTCAATGGGCATATTTTTGGCCGAGCTCACGGGCTCGGAAAGCCCACGTTAAAAAGGCCTTGTGCCACATGACACCCTCGTGGGGGGGTGAATGAATATTGCAGGGTCAATGTCCATCTAGCACAATGGGGTAAAATGGATACCATAGCTATGCATACAGTTAATACAGTGATGACATGTAATTGCTTCCTAGACTAAAGTCAACAGCCAAGGAAGAGGATTCCTCTGATGGAATAAACTACCATGAGTTTCTGACCAAGTTGAGATTCAAGCTGAAGGACATTGACTTTGGTTTGACCTAGAGAGAGATGGGCTGTGACAGGTTGGTTTGCCAAGACATCTGCATGAAGGAATATTTCTCTGTCTTTCAACCCAGATATGTGTCAAGTGCTCATTTGTGCAGTGGCCCTATGCTCACACCCGGTCACAAAACTGGGTTGCAGTTTTGTCCAAAAAGTAAATTAATTCGATCACTTCTTCCTCATTGTCTGACAGCCCATCAATAACATCAACAAAAGGGAGATTGTACATCATCTGATGTTGATAGTACCAGAATATCCTTCCATAGCATCAATCATTATGTTTTCTAGGAAGTAACATTACAGACAAACAAACTAGAAAGAGAGACAACTAACAACAAGCAGTAACAGGTCACAACACTCAACTTAAACAAAATTCCTTTAAACACCTACCAGTCTTCCTCACCAATCTACAAGACACTTACTTGCACCCCGCTTTAAAATCCCACTAAACACACAACTTGACTTTCATGTTCAAACTGCCCTTGTTTGACAACAGGTTCTGATACCTAGACAGAATGAAGCCACTAATTTTTCTTATTACCATTATGAAAATAGATACATTTTTGCAGGGTCTCATGTTCCACAACAGAAGGTCGCCTTGGTCTATCCTCAATGCTGGTGTCACCTTCCTTGAAACATCTGGACCAGTTTTGTGCCATATGTTTGTTGACAGTTCCTGTGCATGCCACAACATGAATTTCTTTTGACGCTGCCCTTGCACACAGTCCTTTTTCCAACAGGTGGGTGTCAAATGGCTCTGATTGCAATTCTTTCACTATTCATTATCAGAACTGTAAAATAAAGAATAAACAATTAATATTTTATGTTATATATGAAAATAAAAAAATAAATAATTCAGCAACAATTGGACAAGTTAATGACATAAGATAGAGATTACAAGTTACCAAATATCAATGGGGAAAATCCGAAAACACTTTTGACGCAACCATATATATCAACAGCTGGGGGTTGGTTAAAGATAGATTGATGGATAAATTGTTTTTTATGTTGATGGTCAGAGTGAAAGCTTTTAATGCATGAGAGAGCTTGTTAATGATTCATTGAATATCTTCAAGGGTTTATCTCATTGTATATGTTGAGGAAAAAGTTTCCTTTTTCACCTATCTTGGCTTGATTGTATCCAACGATGCTAAAAGGGACAAAGAAATTGAGTGTAGAAATAGAAAGGTTAGTTTTTGCCTTTGGTAATCTTTATCACAGGCTCTGGAATACTTGTGATGTTTCATTAAAAGGTGAAAACTGAAATAGTAGTACTGACACGAGTCGGTCGTTTGCATCTCAACTGGCTGTTTGGTTGAACTCTCTGCCTTCGGATGGGGAAGAACCCGAACGAAGCTACGCCAAAGGGTGGAGTCTCTTTCGCAGAGGTAAACCGGCCTTGAACCCGTTTATACGGGTTCAATGGGCATATTTTGGGGCCGAGCCCACAGACTCGGAGATCCCACATTAAATAACCAGCCTTGTGCCACATGATGCCCCAGTGGGGTGGGGGTGACTGAATATCATCAGTAGTACGGACATCCCTACTTTATGGTACAGAATGTTGGACTCTCTACTGACAACACATCAATCAACTTGATACCTTCCACATACGCTGGCTACATATGATCTGCAACAGAAAACTATGATTAGAAATGACGAGGTGATCACTAAATGCAACATGACATGTATAGAAGCCATCCAAATGAAAATCTTACTGGGCAGGATAGCTTTCTCCTAACAAATTTCCTAAACAACTTTTTGGTCAGCTTCTAACAAGCAGATCAGTTGGAAGGGCACTCTTGCATTTCAAAGACAGACTCAAACACAATCTGAAGTGATGCAGCATCTCCTTTTCTTCTTGGAAAAACAAAGCATTAGAGGTAGCATCTGTCCTGCTTCTCATCTATACAAAGGCTTAAGCCAGGCCAAAGGATCAAATGTGTACAAATATTAAGGAAAGTTGGCAGCATGCTGCTCCTCTCAATGATAGCCTTACTTACCACTGTGGCTTTGTCACATGCAACAAAGCAGGCCTTACTCTCCACTTGCAGAAACATGTAACAATTAATCCTCAGCCACTCAAGCGAAATAGTTCAACCACATGTTCCATCTGTTTAAAAGTTTGCAAAATAGCTGCAAGCCTTGGGAGACACATGTGTGTCCATAGAAGTTGAGCATTTGTTGTCTGCAATGAAAGAGTTCACTATATATATTTATATATTATCTGAGGAGATCATGTGTTATTGATAGTATAAAAATAATCTGTGACTAAGTGCAGTAGAAATTCTTACATTTTAAAGGTTGACTAATAGACCAGGGAAACTGCTTTTAAAAAAATTATTTCACTGTTGTATAAAAAACGGGCTACAGTTTTTATTCATTTGAAATATGGCATCTCCCAACTGGTGACATTTATTTGCCATGCACTGCTGTAGATGATTTCTAAAGTTTTTTATCATCTGGAAGTTCTTCCAGGTGGCTTTCTTTAACTGATGAACATGTAAGCCTGAAATTTTCAATCTATATAGCAGTATTGATTTTCTATCCAGAACAGAATAATTCTAGTGTAATATGAAATGAACATGAAAAGCTCTGTGTTGCAATTACAGATTCACCAGTCTAAAAAACATTTCAACAGCAATTGCATGGTGTGCACCAGTTCAAGACAGTAACTGATTGTATCTGAAAAAATAAATGGTAAGACATTATCTAGATGAAGATGCCATTGCAACTTGTGCAAGTTCACTAGCACTACACAGGTTACAGTTTAAAATGCGGGAAGTATTTCTGTCACACACTGTAGAAGTAACTTGTAATTGTGTACATGTATTCACTTCTAGTACATAAGTAAAATTTTACCTTGATTGAAAGTTGAAGCAAAGACAGGAGAACTATAGGTTAGTCTAAACTGTTGCCTCCTATCCTAATGAGAACTTTATGACAATTTTTGAGGTAACAACAGACTTTGAATGGATTTAGTGTTTGCATGTTACTGACAGATCGTATCTTTAATACATTACTAAATTTTGATTCTTGTGAATTAATTTACTTTCAATTAGAAAACAAATTTAAAATTTCAATCACTATTCAATAAGAAACCTTATGGAAAGCTTTATTCCAATAACAATTGTAAAATGACTAAGTCGATTTATGTTTTTAAAAAATGGTTTCATATGAAAGTATGATATTGTTTTTGTCTGGATCAAGTTGGTCGTTTTTATCTGCCCAACTTCAACTGATATTTTCTTTTTTAAATACTCACTGGCATCACATTATGTTGCCAAGTAAAAGCACAACCAAAGAATATTTTATCATACACATGGTAGTGCTGCTGGCTTGCAGCACAGTGAATGTTTTATGAATATTCCTTATTTCTAACCCTCTTGCTGTCCTAAGAAATAATCAATAGTGAAAGCAGAAGTGATAGGAAGCATTCTTTATTTTCATTGAAAATGTCAACTCACTTTGGAGCAGAAGAAGCACATGGTAAAATGTTAACTTCACTGAGCAAGGATATTGTTTGGTAGAATTCAAAACAGCTGTTTCATATACAGATTTGGTATACTGACATGTCTACATAATTAGTCATGTGTCACATATGCATCCACATATACACTAGCAAGTGTATCAAAGTAAAACTTGAAAAATAAACATAATTGTAACTATAGATAATAACATCTATCCTTATGTATTTGTATATGCTTATAAATATCATTCTTAAGTTGTTCTGGGATGTACTGATAGCATATATAAATACATCCATGGATATACACACAAGATGATTTATGTATAAATATATAATGTAGATATGAGCAACACCACAATTTAAAAACAGGCATACATCTCTCTCATTATATTGAATCTTATATAAAATTCTTGGTGCTACCTATTTTGCCTTACATTAATATTACTTTGATTATTTGTGATGTGTTCATGTATATATGTCTGAATTGCATTAATTTTAGCATATAACAAGTCAATCTACGAGAGAGTGTGGTACATGTGTGGCCAATGTAAGAATTTAATGTTATTTAGTGACATTTAAACTCCTACATGTTTCATCTACTGATACTTATACTGATTTTTTTTATGAAACACCAGTTACAATTCTAGATTGAGAAAATGCTGAAGATATAACGATGCTTACAGAAATGTAATTTAAAGTTTATTCAATCTAGAAACTGCTATTAGTCTGAATTAGTCCTTTTGAGTGCTGAAATACATAATGTAGGAATTTGTTTGCATCTTATCACTTACCATGTGTATGTACATGTATAATGTTAGACGATTTGGTTTTGCCACTAGCACATTTCAGTTCATTTTTTTCTACAACCTTCCTCAGATGTATGTAATGAGGAAAGTAGAGGTTTCCCTTTTGTTTATCAGAAAGTTTCCACCAGAATTGTAGAAGAGAATAACATGAACTATAACAGTAACAAAAATGAGACCAAAACCTGAAGAACCTCTGAAATGAGTTCCTGTGAAATTACAGAAGGTATCTTTACGGTAAATTATCTTACACCATTCCTCTGTCTTAAGTCATGTAGATATTCATTTTTATCTATTTAAAACATAACATATTTTGCTTTAAAAGATTTACAGGGGTCAATTTAAATTTACAGAAAAAAATATTAGTTGTTATTTTCAACCCCTAGTTTTAGGAAATCAAATTATTTCAAAATAAAAATGAGAAATTAGTGCAGGTAATTTCTTTCGCTGGAATAAAGGAAATTATTAATTTAGGCAAGCCATTTTATGCTACTCATGAAGTGATTTGAACTTTCAGACACTATGATTACTAAACTAATATACTTCCCCTGATTTACATTGGGAATTCATTAATAAAAATTCATAGAGTTGAGGTCAGAATACAGGAGCTAGATAAAAATTACATTATTTAACATACTGTATGCTTTGAATTATTGCATTTTAAAAAATATATATTTGAAGTCCTGTTCAAATTAAAAGCCATAAGTTGAAAAAAAAAAAAAAATAAAAATAAATAAATAAAAACATTAAGTCACTGTGAAAGTAATACTTCCTATTATATTATAATATTAGAGACTGATGTAGGTGCTATGTCAGTAGAAGTTAAACCTTTCTATCAACAACACAAATTATTTTAGCCTTATCAGGGTGACAAAAAAAAAAGGCATTTGAAATAAAAGCACATGCAAAACAAAGGTCAATGAATTCTTCCATTTGGAAAAGAAAAAACAACTACATACATTGTTATTCATGTTTGTTGAATGCTTATGGTGACAATGGATGAAGCACAGACCCTGGATAATTTATTTCACTGGCAGTGACAATGATGTGTGCAACAAGCCACATTTATGAGTAAAGCATTTTTGCTGGCTGATAAAAATACATTGCCAATGGAAATAACTATGTGGAAAAATAGTGTTTCATAACTGAAACTTGCTCATTGTTGCCTGTATTTGTTGTAGTTTCCATGCAAAAAGAAAAAAATAAAGATAGTCATTACTTTCAGCGTGGTCCCTTGTAGTTCATAGGTATAAAGCATTCATATATTTTGTACAATCTTACATTTGTAATATTAACATATATACAGAGTCCACATTTTAAATCATGATGCTAATTTTCCATAAACACTTTGTCCTTTGCTCAAATCCTCTTATTTTTACAATTCTTTTAATGAAATTTTTCTGTTTGGCTTTTAAAAGTCAATGCTGATTTCATTAAAAAATAATATTTTTTAAGTATTACTTACAAGGACAAAAGAACAGGCAAGAAAGCAGATAATTAATCATTGATTTTTTTTAATACTTTCTGTTCATTTTCCTTACACTGAAAAATTTATACTCTTGGTATTTTATTAAAAGCTAACTGAAAAATCTTTAGAATTTCAATTCTTTTTAGGCAGATTTATTTTTAGTCTCATTTTATACAGACTTGTCTTACATTCATTTATCTCAGTTTTAAATTGAGAAATAAGTATGAAGCCCTTTAACCAAACAGCAAACACACTAGCATCTTTCTAATCCTTGTAGAATCTGCGCCAATCAGCAGTGTAAATATATTTTTCAGCTAAAATTAAGTTAAATATCTAAGGAGCAAAACTGAAAATTTTGTTCCAAGAATGATAGAAAGTCTCAAGAACTCAGTTACAAGAAACAAATGTCTCACAAGATTAAGTCATAATAAATAAATCCCATTCTGGAGGTCTAGGTAAGTTTTATAAAGAAAGTCTATGATATTCATAGTAAGAACATCAGTTAAAAAAGAGTGAATGTCAAGGACAAGCTTGACCATTCACATATGTGATCCAATTTCTTGTTTGTAACTGTAGTTCTTCAATGAGACACTGGGCTCTCAGATGAAAAAAAATTGGATCATGTAGGTGCAGCTGTAGGAATTTCAATTGAAGCTAAAGAAAATAGGATATATAAAAAGGTATATATATATATATATATATATATATATATATATATATAAGTTGATTAAAAAGCACAACCATGCACTCATATGCTTTGTATGCAGTAACATAAATGCTAAACTATTTTTTAATATACTTCTTTTCTATGCAGTGTCCCTTCAGGCTGTAGGCAATCATGGCTCTCCACATATTTCTGTCCCTTGTATCTACTAATAAGACTTGCCTTTTTGTTATTTCTTCTAAATTCTGTTCTAACATTTACTCAAGCTCATCATACATGTTACACGCTGATTTACTGTCCCACAATCTGTTCAGTGCATATCACATTTTACAAGTTTTCCTTTCTCATTATGTGCCCCAGAAATTTCAACTGCCTCTTCTTGATGTTAAGTATAAGTTTCCTTTTTGTTTCCATTTTCTCTAAAACCTTGTCATTGCTCACTTCAGTCCATGATATCCTCAGCATCCTTCTGTAGATAAACATTTCTGTTCAAGTCTCTCCTTCATTTTTCAGGAGCACTCACTGCCATACAGGTAGATGCGTATATCAAACTAAAACTTGAACTCAGGTTTGGTCCATGGTATATTCAGCATCTTTCTGTAGAACTACATTTCTGCTGCTTAAAGTCTCTTCTTCATTTTTGAGGAAATTGTCCAGCATTCATGCCATATAGGATGACATATATCACAAAACAGTCCAATACTCTATTACAATTAAGAGATTACAAGAGTTGTTCACCATGGGTTTTAGAAATGTTGATTCCATGAACTGCCATTGACACCAAATGGTAAAATTCTATCAAATTTATATATTCCTTAGTTAGCAGTTGCAAATGAATTACAAGTTGTATTATTTTAAAGCAATTTTTAATAATTTACAAAATTTTCATTATAGACCAATGCAAATTAAACCAACAACATGGATCACAATTTATATACACATTATTTATAATACACAAAATAAATTCCTATTGATAACCTTTAAATGTTGAATTTATGTAATATGGTGGTGATATATTTGTTTTTTATTTTTTTTTGTTTTGAATAAAAGATTCATTTTTTTTTTCAAGTAATGAAGATATAATAAATATATATTCACAAGCTGTCAATACTTTAATATGTTCATGTTCCTCTTAATGTTACAATGTTTTTCTCTGAACCGGAATTCAGGATATTGTTTTTAGGCTTGATAAACTACAGCTCATTGTGAAAATCAATGCAAAAAGCACATAAATACTAGAAAAAAAAAATTTTCATTTTTTTTTTTTTTTTTTTCAAATGAAAGAACATCAAGAAAATCAAAAAAAAAAAAAAAAAAGTATTAAGTGTAGTCTAAGTTTCGAAGTGACTAAAATTAAATAAATTCTTTTTTTTTAATATTCACTGAATGCAAGGAACTAATGTTTACATGGTGTTGCATGAGCGTAAGAAAAGGTTTACCGATATATTTTTCTTTGAATTTTGCTTCATCTCTGGAACTAAATGATTCATTGTGAGGATATGACATTACCATTGATGGAGGATATGACATTACCATTGATGAAGACTATGAAAACGAGTAATTTGACAACAGGTAAATACCCAGCATAAAAATTACAAATCGAATAAAAAATAAAAAATAAAAAAATAAAAATTCAAGGGAAGCAACTTATTTCTCAGAAGTTATCTCCCTTGAGCTCCTAACTTCTTTTGAATATTTAAACTTATTCCACAGAAAAAAAAAAAAAAATCAGTAAGTAATTGTCTTTAACTAGAAAGTATAGTTTAGGGCAGTGATTGAAATCAAATATTTTAGAAAGTAATTTACTTTTCATTCATACTTTTTTAGGTTTCAAATCAATCAGGAAAATATGTATTACCCGTTTCATTATAGGTGTTACATTTAATGTTGCAATTTTTTACAAATCTAAATAAAGTTCTAAAAGAATTAAAAATATTTGGCATTTTTATAATTCAGTTAGTTCATATTTTACAATTGCCACTTGTAATGACAATTAGCTTTCATTTATGAAAAATACATAAGTTATCCTGTAATCGAAGTATATGAAGAAAATAGATATTCTCAAACCAGCTTACTGCCAACAGTAAACATAATGACTAATTCTGTGCAACAGTATTGTAAGCTTTCAAAACAAGCAAAGTTTTGAAAAAATGACATTTAAAAAAGACTTGTTTAATTTAAAACCAGACTTTCATATAAGAACGAGATTTTTTAATTCAAAATTGATAGGAAACTAAATTTGCCCTCACTGGGATGAGCTAGTAAGTCAAGACAAATTGTTGATGAAGCAGTCCTATTGTGAAACTTATTTGTTAGATCAGAGAAAAATTTTAATTTTACATGCAATCTAAGAACTGGTTAGTAGTAACCTGTTCTTGCAACCTGATACTAACAATTTCACTTAGTTTAGGAATCTTATTCAACTGCTTTAGAAATATTTTGGCATTTTCAAATAGACAAGGATTTAGTAAATGTAATTTTAAAGTGGTTGTTAAACTTCAAGTTTAGTTATGTTGTTCAAATATCAGAATTATGAATATAAAGCTGACTCAAATAATTCAAATAAAAATACATTTGGACACCACCAAAAATAATCTGATCAGAACATGTTATAAAACAACAAAGATTTAATTGACATGAAAATTTTCTTCCTTGTAATATTATCTAGGTTTTAGAACATGGCAGTTGTTTCCTGAATGTTGATGGGAAATTATCATGGTATATTTGATGTTTTTTTTTTATTATTAATACTCATTATTGAATTAGTCTCTTGTTATTTAGGCATTAAAAGAATATTATCATTGAAAATATATACCTATGTAATAGCACTTGAAAAATAACACAAAGATATAAATGAATTAACTTAATGCAATACAGAACATCTAAATATTTTAGATTTTTTTCTTGCGTGATGTTACTTTTAATACTCTAAATTTTTACTATTTGGTCTTGTATATAAAATGCTATACAATCTTTAACAGATTTTTCAAGTGAATATATTAATATTGATTGTCATCTTACTATAAAATTAGCTGGGTCAAAGAAGTAGACAGTGCAGGATGGAAGGTTACCTTAGAAGTAAATTTTATACACTCAAAACAGAAAAAGAAAAAAAAAAAAGAAAAAAAAAAAAGAGTCAGAAACTGAATCATTACCAACAATTTTATTCAATTACATTTCCTTAATAAAAATAACACATCAGAAAAAATAGAATTAGCCTCAAATCATTGAGTTGCTGTTCAGATATAGCCCAATCCATAATTTACAACAGAACTGTGTAGAACATGAGTGAAGAGGTAGTGATTAGCATAAGGTGTGTTTAAATGTAGCTAAGACAGAGAGGTTGGTGAAGAGACAATATAGACATACAAAGAACTAACAGAGAAAAATGAGTGCTTTTCACAGTTTATACTGAAACAATATTGTGTGTTTTGCAAGTTCATAAAATGCTGCAGAAAGTATGAAAGAAGAAAGGAAGAAAAAGAGTAGAAAGTTTGGATATTTACTTCCCAATTGCATGATATAAAAGCAAGGTTGAGATTTTGTAAGTAAACTCCTGATCTTAAATCCAGGAAAAAAGATGCAGATAGTTTAAGGCAGTAAAATATTTGCTTAAAGTTAGAATGTATGTACTTCAGATAAAAGCAGATATGGTTAATGATCAATCAATATGAATAGCAAAAAAAAAGCAGCACCAATCTTTTAAAGAATTAATTGACCAACCAAAATTTTGTATACATGCAACAGAAACAACTTTCTTTCATTTTGGCAGGGGGTAAGCTTTGTCATAAAAAAAAAAAGAACTATAGTTATAGAGATGTTATGGTTTAAACAACTTGCTTATGGTTTAAAACAACTTCTCTACAATGACAATATAAAGATTTTTAAATAATTTTTTTGCTTTATCTCAAAATGACTATTACTAGATTTGAGAAGCAACCAATTATATCCATGCTTTCAAAACAAGGCCCTTATCAATCAAGCTATAGTTTTTTGTAACTTCTTAACTGAGTATATTTACTAAATGTTCAAAAAACATTTTATATACACAAAAATGAAAAGATCAGTAAAAATTTGCCTCCTCCATCCTTTAAGGAGTTACTGTACATTACAAATGAAAGGCCTTTATAAAATATATTGTACAATTTTAATTTTTTCTTCTTTATTAACTGCATCATGGAGGTATGTAGAAATTGTAGTTTCAATCAGTCTGGAATAATTGTCACAATATACTAAGGAAGTTGCAGTCTATAATCTGGAGGTTTACTGTTTAGTGAAAAAAGCTGTATAAAACATTAGACAAATTTAAAAAATAAATGCAAGTGTGAAAGTTTATTTCTGAGAAAACATTCAATGAGAAAAAAAGAATAGAAAAGTGTGAATTCAAAAGCTGCAAAGGCATTAGAGACAGACAAACAGGTTTTCTTACATTTCACAAATGAAAAGTTATTTTTATCAAATTTTAAGAACAAGTAATATTGATAAAATAAGCTTCTGAATTTTAAGAAAAATGTAATAAATCTATAGTGAATGAAACAATTATTTTTCTTCAAATGATTTTTGCTTAAAATATAATTTTATAGAGGAAATTTGAAAAGTAAAAATCTGGACTTTCCATACCTTTGCCAACAAATACAATTATAATTAAAACAACAATGTACAAAAGAATGAAAGAATGATTTACAACATAAATTCTCTTAAAGAGATCTTCAATGATAACTTGTAATAATTTGAAGAGAATAACATGAAATTAACTTTTTGAATTTCCATACTTTAAAAGTAAACTGATTTGCTGCAAAGATCAGTCATTTAGCAGGATTTGTTTTTTTTTCTTAAGATATTAAAAAAAAAATATTTTCAGATTATTTTGATCTTAAAGGAACATTTTAGATGTTCACAAACCAGAGTATGATTTCATGCTTTATGACTTTTTACTTTTATCATATGAAAATCAGATGCAAACACAAGAACATCAAAGATTGTAAATCATAGTTTTTTTTGCTCAAATCATGATTTGACTATATGCACAAAGCTTTTCACAAAAAATTATTAAATATTAAGGTATAGATTAATATGATCTACTGCCTTAAATTAATCAATGTTTATTTTACTTTTAAACCTTTTTTCACTTATAAATTTAAAGGGTTACAGCAATTCCTTTTATAAACAAAAAATAAAATTTGACATAATATTCATAACAAAATTGAAAACCTTTAACTAGAAACATATACTCAAATGGCTCTAACATTGTAAAATTTTACAAAACTCTTATATTCCATTAACCAAAGTACTACAATTCAAAACTGCACCAAGAAGCACCTTATAACTAACTGCCAACAGTTGGGGCTTTACAGAGCAGTTGATAGTTGCACAGACATATGTTAATTGTGACTTAATAGGCAAGCAGCATTTGATTTACTCTGGATAGGCCATGTGATACAAGGTATGAAGATGCTAAAACAAACTATTTATATACTAAAGATTCTTTTTATAGATTGTTTGCTCTAAAATTCACAAGAATACAAATTCAGAATAATTATTAACCACTTGTAACTGGCGGACATAATATTAATTAAACACTAGGAACTTGGTGATATGCAAAAAGAATGAACAAATACCTTGGTTACATTTATTATTTTCTAAATTCTAAATCACCAAGTCAAAAGGCAAATTTTAGAGAAAGAATGTGTTGAATTCTTTCCTGTTTGAAGAATAGTAATATTATCATGCTGCCAAATTCAATGATCTATATGTTTAAACCCTTTCAGCTGTAGCATGTATAGTTACAATTCAGTGAAAATATGCTTTTAAAAAGCAACTTTTTTAAACTATTGTATGAAAATATTGGAATAAGTTTCTACTATATAGTGATATTTCTAGTTGAATGAAATATAAAGAGAACATATCACAACAAAGGATTTAATCCAGCTAATTTCTAGAATTTTTTTTTATTTTTATTTTAGCAATATTTATACAATTAAAAGTATCCTTAAGCATTTTATGTAACAGAAAATAATGTTCAAATGGACTTGTATATGAAAATAATAAAATCATAAGTATGAACAATAACACATTTAAAGACTATTAAAAAAATTAGAAAGTACTTTGTTCAACATCATCTTAAGAACTATTACTGGATGTGGAGTTCATCTGAGTGAGCTAGCAATTTATATATCTCCTCCATTATTTATAATTGTGTTTTTCAATATTTGTAGAAAAACATTAGTGATAAAATACATTTCTTTTCAAAATGTAGCAGTAGAATATTAAGTTATTTTTAATGCTCTTTTTTGTAAACATTTATAAAAACAACAAAAGAAGAGACTGCTTTAATGCATGAATATTAAATTAATAGTCACAGCTTTATCTATGTCACAAGAAAACCTAAGACAATAATGATGACACCATCAAATTGTACTGGATTTGTATCATTTCAACCATAATTTCTTTCATAAAAATTGTAATATTAAGAGAGTATGCACATATACTAAACACTCATCTAAGAAAAGTCTGAAAATAGTTACAATTATTATTTATGAAATGTGAAATTAAATTTTACTGGCAATGAACATGTTTTTGTTGCAACTAATATTTACATTTAAGGTTACCTGAAGTTAATTGTATATACAGCTTTTAAGAAATTCTATTTAAAAAAATAAACAAGCAGGTAGTAATCGAATTTTGTAGAAAAGAATTGAATACTGGATACAATTTATACAGAAATATTGGCAGAAATCAAGTGCCTTGACAAATCATTCAAGAACAGATTCAGTATAATAGAATCAAAAAATAGATTGGGATACAAAGCAAGCAAAGAAAACAGAACAGATTATTGGTAAGATAGTGTTAGACAGAGAAATGATCTCCCTGAAAATTGCCTTGGTATGCTTAGAGTTTGAGCAACTGTTCATGAATACTTACATTTTTGGATTTTCAAAACTTTTCAAATGATCTTTTCAAGATATAAATCTTCAGAAGATTCACTCCCCAACCCCATCAAGCTATTTTTCAGATGTAAGAATAAGCTTTGTTGAATTGTTGTGGCTTGATAGCTGTAATATATATATATACATTTAACTGGAGTATCAAGGTTGGTTGTAAAGGTTTAGCTTTAGTGGCTGGTTAGATAAGATAGTCAAAAGGATGGTATGTTTCTTAAGTTCCCTGTCACACACACACTCTGTTAAAAATATATCACTGCATACTTGTGATAAGACATTTTGCTGTCAAGATTCTACAGAGCACAGGGAGAAATGAAGCCATGAGTTTACAAATGTCATAAGCAGTTTCAGCTAGCATTTGAACTTGCTTCATTCATTCTGTATATGATTACATTATCCAAATCTTCTGCATATATATCAACATTTATGTTAGGACAATAATGTTGTCACAAAGTAACTGTATATTATGATGTTGAAAACTCACAATGAGAATTGTTTCCAAGATGTTGCTTTTCTTCTGTATATTTGTTTTGAAAAATTCAAATATTCCAGTATCCTGAATTTTTAAAGTACTCTCATAAAACATGGAATTTAAAAATCAACAAGCAAATTAGAACTTACTAATTATTTTCTGATTAATAAAACTACTCAGATAAATTAGTCAGAGTTATCTTATTAATATCCACTTTGTTTACTTTTCTTTTCTACAGGTTAGGAAGTAAGGAATTAATATCTGCAAATTTTTCACGGAACTAGAAAATGATACTAAAGAAACTTTTACAAAACAGTATAACACTATGAAGTCATTGTTATGAATTTTATTTCATTAACAAATATTTTTCTTAATAACTAGCAACACTTATTAGATTAAGGTTGCACTAATCTGATGATATTTATAAAATAAAAAAATAAATCCTGTTTTTGTGACAACTTTTGACAAAATTTCCCAAATATACTTCATGAAGGCAGGAGGTAATGCATTTTATATTGACAAAAAGTGTAGATAAGAAAACTACAAATCAAACTGAATAATGATTGTGAAAGACATGATTTTAAATCATCAAACAAATCTGAGTTGCCTCATCAATATCAAGTGTATATATAACACAAAATCTGACAATAGAAGCAGGTGGAAGGTCACCAGAGATAGAATTAATACCAAATGTAGTCAAGACTAAGCTTAGTAATCAAACGGTAATTCAGTCACAGATGAAGCAACAAAAAGGACCTTGTGCACAATATATCACATTTATATAGTTTTATTTAAGTTCATTAACAAGTTTTGTAACAAGTAAAATATGATACAAGTTAGTTTTTAAATTATGCTGTATTATGAGGTAAGCAAAATGTCATTAGTATGTAATTTACAAGAGCCTTTATAATGTAACACATTAGATTTACAGAACTGGAATTCACATTAGTACACACACACACACAAAACATTTAAAATAAAAACAAGTTTCCTCTGATCAATGTGTAATCTGTGTTATGCCCTTTTTTTCTCTTTTAAATAAAACTTTCAGTTAATAAAGCTTAGTTGCACACAGAATATGAGCAAAAACAAGAATAACAAAGATTATTTTAATAGTATAAATAAGACATTTATAGGTAAACTGTACTCTAAACAACCACATAAACATAAAATACTTTCACACATTAAACTTGGTTTATAATGAAGTATATTTTGAAAATCTAAGAAATTCAAAGTATTATAAAAACCTAATAGCTGGAATGGCTACAACTGTATGTGTTCCCTAGATCCAATATTCAGTTATGATAGCAGTAGTCATCAGTTCACTAACAAATCAAATGCATGTTCTAAGAAAACAAAAAAAGGCATTGGTTATAGGTAAACCATATTCTTCTGATGTTAGCAGTTCTTCTTACCACAAAACTGACTTAAATTTAGCAACTCAATGACCCTCACATCCTTTGTAATAATGAATTACACATCTTTGCTTTCATATCATTAGAAATTATATGAAAGTGAAGATTTTCTTTTTTTTATAATATTCATCAGCTATTATTCAAACATTCACGGATCCTTCCACAAGTTTTACTATCTGGTGATTGATAAGTAGAGAATAGAGCTGTCAAAAGATTAACTTAAATGTTATGATTATCACAAAAAGGTTTTTTCCACTTGACAACCACAACTTAAATTAATGTCACTGACATCTCTGCAACCTATTTCAACCTGATACATAAACCGAATGTATGTTATAATAACTAGAATGTTGAGAAACAGGATAAACCAACACAGAATTTATAATTATAGTTATTAAAGAAAAGCAATGATGTTCATTGATAAACAAAGTTAACAATATGTAGTCATATAATACTTTCTTTAAAACTGAAACCTAATCCTGAAAAGTCCCCAGAAATATTTCAAACTAATTTATTAATATCAATAATGGAAAAGGTTTATATTAACATACATTTGTTTTCAAATACAAACAATAATAAAATTTAAAAGCTTATCAAAGTTAAAATAGAAATTCCATTGATGCTGGAATTTTTGAACACAAATCTATAGGAACATATTTTTGGAATGTTTTATGAAGGTGATTATTAGTGTAAAATGATTTAGATATTTGGAATGACTATTAAAATCAAGTTGGGATACAGAAAATGTTTTCATCTTCAGGAAAGAGGATCAAAAGTACAATGTCCTCAATTAAAGATTTGATTAAAAATCTTTGCAAGCACTGTGTGATTCTTAAGCAGTTAGTGTAGAACTTCAAAAAGAATAAATAGATGCAAATGTTTAAAATTCTTCTGACAAGAAGTTGAGAATTCAGTTTTATAATTAAAATGAATCTTTTACAACAAAGATAATTTATATTGCTTTTGTTTGTCTTGTTATATTGACTGTTTGCTGTCTGAGAGTCATTTAACTTGATTGAAATTGAATAAATGATCTTGTCAGCATATAGACAGATTGTACAATAGATCTGTTTAATGCCAAATACATATTCCCACTATCTAGTATAAGTTTTTAAAACAAATTATAAACAGAAAGAATGTAATGTATTGAAAATAAAGTAGAAATAACAAGAGATGCAATATAAATAAAAATTATAGGGTATTTGAAGCTATTCTAATTTGCAAAGTATACTTTAACTTTTCATATATTCATGCAAAAAAAAAAAAAAAAAAAAAAAAAAAAAAAAAGAGAAAACATAAGGCACCACATAAATCTGAAATAAAATAAAAACTAATATAAAAGAATGTAAGAAATAATTCTTTAAAAAAAATTATAGAAACAAGATAATTGTGTAATTAATAGAAAAGAATACAAAAACTTTTGGTGAAATTGATCAAAAAATATATTTTATAAATATTTAAACATAAAAAGAATGAGATGAAAATATTTTAACATAAAATGTTCATTTACATTTTGACTTTTCAAACATTTTTATGTGAGACAATGGAGAAGAGTGTTGTACACAAATATTTAATTGAAAGAGAAATATATCTTCCATTAAATTTCATTTTGCTTTTTACAAGAAAAGATTATCAGTTAACTGAAAAGTTCATGAAAAAGTAGAAAAATAAAATAGCAATATTCTGCAATTTCTGTTAATATAAATTTTAGAATGACAGATGGCCATTTGTAAGTACGAAAGCATTATTCTTTTTGTGAGAATATAGCAACTGTCTGGTCATTATTGCTCACATTAAATGACATGAAACAGTATAGATATGGGAGATACTCCAAAAGTATAATTTGCTGAACAGCAAAATGATAGTTAAATAACCAAAACAACAATTCTAATTTTACAACTTAAAAAGAAATATCTAATACTAAAAATAGTATCTTTAATGCATTTACAAGAGGTAAGGCTAAAATTAAAAAAAAAAAATATCCTCATTTTTGCTAAAACTTAATCAAGCCTATTGAAATTATATGGTATGGAAATTTTCAGACATACGTTATGCAAAACTTCTAAAGTCAAAAAGAAACAATTGGCATTAACAAAGAAACAATGATGAATGCAAGTGAAATAAATTTAGTACTTATTGTCACTTATTGCCAGTACATTGTTTTAATAAGAAGGAAAGTCAAGACATTACTAACACTGGGAACTACAGAGAGAAAAAAATAAAAATAAACAGATTAAAACATAAAATAGAAAACTATTTAGCAGTGTGAACAAGTTTGCTCAATATGAGTGGTTAGAGAATATTATTTGTGATGTTTAGATCATAAGAATTGGTCATTTCCTGTTTTTCTTTGTTGCAACAAGATTTTTATATACAATCTTTATATCAATTAAATAACAAGAATTTATGGCATAAAATACTGAATTTTATAGATTTTCTAAACAATACTATGTCATAGCATGATTATGAGAGCTATTTGAAAATTGAATTTATAACTTTTTATAGCACAAGCCTTGCTTTCATAATGATGACTTAATGACAAGTTAAAGTTTATTTCAGTTATCAATATCTGTAGAGTTTACCCAATGTAAATATTGCAGATTACAAAAAGACACAAATATGTTGTTAGGTTTTCAAAAATACTCATCCCAAGGAACAAATATGCAGGTTAATGTGTGCAATAAAAAATATTAAGAGAGGATTAGGGACCAGTTTATAAAGTATTTTTGTAGATGAAGGTGAAATATGTTGATATGGAAGGAAGAACTCAGCCCAAGGTTTATTAAGCTTCTTATAAAGTGTTTAAGATAATCCAAATGGAAAGAAGTAAGCAGAATGCTTTGATTTTTGTTTGTTGCTAGTGACATACAAAACATGATTTCATTATTTTGATAAAGTTATAATAAACAAATCTATTTCATGAAAGTTATTTTGGTCAGCAATTTGTTTCAACTGCTTTTTCTTTGGTACAAGATAGTCAGCATAGCAGATTATGTACTAAAAGTGAAATAGATAAAAAGACTTGCAATTTTGAAATAATCATTGACACATCTTTGCAAAAATTGATATGATAAAAAAATTGTAATAAAAAGAAAAAGCAAATAAAAATGTTACTTAAATAAGAAAGAATGACTTTACATTTTCTAAAATACAAGATGAAATAAGCAATATTTACATTCTGAAAAATCATGAAAACAGTAACCAAACTTTATATTACAAAAGGTTGAAAAATAGAAATGTTAAGAATAATAAAAGGATGTCTGCTGTGGTTTGGGAAAGGAAATAAAATACATTTCTTGCTATTAAATAAAAATCACTGAAAAGGAATGATAATACAAGGAACGCCATTTTGAGTGCACATTGAAAATGACAAAACTAAACATTTTGATAGAAATATCCGATTTGAAATATAGCTGGTAACAAAATACATAAACTTTTTAACCTGTTAAGATATATTAGAGATATATAAATAAGATAAGATATAATTTGGCTTTTTGCAGAAACAACATAGGGAACATAACTCATGATCACAGCATGAAAACAGTTCTAAATAAATAGCCTGTAAATTATCTTTAAGCATATAATTATTTTTAAATATCTCTTGAAATGTTTGCATATTAAATGTTTATCTACTTGTGAAGATTTGTCTTCTTAGGTTAGGGGAAAAAAGCAGCAGAAATAGATTGAATCTAATGAGAACATTTTGATCAAAACACAAAATTCTAGCCAAACAAAAAGTTTTGAAGGATAAAAATGATGCTTTTCCCCACCTTAGGTTAGATAAAGGCATCACTAGTGTCAGATCAATAAAGCAATTTTGTAATAATATTTCTAAGAAAAACAAACATAACAAGTCATAATCATTTTATAGTCAATATTTACAGAATACAAATTTCCTTTTTATAATAACAATAGCAAAAAAGAGACAGCAGTGACTAAATATACACTAGTCCTTTTTTGTTATCAATTTGAACAAATAACAATATCATTATGCAAAACAAAGATTTAAAGGACTTGATAAATCGTCTGTTATAAGATTTGAGTCCAATCATAATGCTGCCAACTACTACAACAAATAGACAATACCTATGCACTCACATTTTTCTTTTTCCATTTTTTGAGTTGGATATAGCAGTATTGAAAATGTCAGAAATTAGCCAGACATTTTACAAACTTAACAAATATATTAAGCATTCAAGAGCTATTTGCAATCTTTTAATTTAACAAACATATATATAAATCACATGGCTGTTGAAACAAGTTAAAAATGGGTGATAATGGGCCAGATTCAGAAGGATAATGGAATATGAAACTCAACTTAAAAGTCATCTGTAATTCCCAATGAACAATATGTAATTATTAGGGCTTAGTACAATAAGATATATCTAAAAAAAAACAAAACAAAAATAAAAACAAGATACAGGCTAAAATAGATATTACCCATTAAGCAATTCCCAATTCTTTAGGGATATGCTATTAAACATTACCATACAATAAAATTGATAAAGAGCTATAACAATAGATGGAACAAATCAATTTAAAAAAATGATAATTGAAAACTGTTGCAATAATCATTACAAGCAAAATAACGCAGATATTTCTTTTACTAATTAGCAATATTACTTTTTTAATATATAATAGTATATGATAATGTATGTATTCAATGAAGCAAAAAAAATGAAAGCCTTTCAATTGAAACAAAGAGCAAAATTTTGACAATGTACAAATTAAGAAAAGTAGCTGAAAAAGGTTGAACTTGAAATTTTCAAAACAGGAAGTCAATAATCATGCCTTGATAGAAAATCCTAGTAAATAATTAGCATAAATAAACAAATTAAATTTGGAGATTTACTACATGGAAAAATTTAGTCATTCCCCAAAGATTATGAAAATTTTAAAGTAGAAAGAAAATGGACAAAGGCAATATATTTTTAAATTTATATTGATATTTTCCATTTGCATAATTTCAAGAATAAAGCTGTCAAGAAAAAAAGTGCATACTTAATTGATAAACTGACTTTCAAAAATATTTCAATATCATGGCAAAACATGCACACAAATGCCAAATAACTTTTATAATGAAACACCATTTTGCTAGTAACAAATTTATTTGGCATTTACATGCATATTTGGCAGTTTCTTTCATTCAGTTTTGACAAATGCAACTAAAATTTTAATGTGAAATTCAATTAGCACTGATCTAATGTTTTTGCAATGCACTGAGTGTGTGTGTGTGTGTGTGTGTGTGTGTGTATATATATATATATATATATATAAAATTAAATAATTATCGGGTAAGTGAATCCTCTTACATTGGACTCAAATTCATAATCAACCCCTGCTAGTTCACCCTGTGTAGCAGTTGTGTTTGGGGAAAAAATAAAAGGAAAAAGAAAGCCATTGTAAAATAATTACATTCCTGCATTTGATATTTTAACATAAAAAAATAATTTGTTTACTGTAAAATAATATATGGCTTAATTTTGGCTAACTAATAGAAAAAAAAAACCTCTTACATTACATGTTTCATCATTCAATCTGAAGAATTCTTTTCAAAGGATAAATCCTCTAATGTAAGATATTTTTCCATTTATTCATTCAGTTACTTACATATGATATACAACTATGTATGAGACTATCTTCCAAGATGAATCTTGCATTAAAAATAACAAAAAAAAATTTAAAAAGAAAGCAAAAAATATCTACTAGCTATTCAAAGTTTGCTTATTTGGTTTGTATACACAAAACAGCAACTGCAAACAAATTGAATAGAAGGTATATTTTGACTTTATCGAAAATGCATAAAACACAATTAAAATTTCTATTAGAAATGTAATGGTTGACATGTTCACCTGAGAAGATAATAAACATGGACTGCTACACACTGATACAATTTACTGGATTTAGAAGTAGAATATGAGTCACTTTTGGAAAAAAAAAAAAAAAAAAAAAATTATAATTTTCTCAATTTAAGCAAAATTCTTATCCAATGCATGATATAAAGATAAGGAAACAATTCTCTTCCTGAACTAAATAATATTGTAATTCTATCATCAATATAAATAAAGAGAAATCATGAGGTGGCAAGATTTAAATCAATAAACAGACAATAACATGATATAGTTATCATCAAATTGTGTTAAACAAGAAAATTACTTGTCCACAGAAAATCAAATCATGAAATGTAAGTTATTATGAATATGAGTTATTGTAGTCATAGGTTTAAATCTCACTAATAGTTCATTTAAAAATATTTACTTAAAAAATAATAATTCAAGTCAAAGAATAGTTTCCTTTCTTAGAAACATTGGCAGATAATTTCCTACTACTTTTCTTGTAATGTCATATACATATTTTATATGTGCATATTTGTATATTTATCATATTGAAATGATTGATGCATCAAGAATTTGTGAACATTGAAGATGAAGCACTATTGATGCCAGCTGACTGGTTATTATTGCTAGCATTTTGGTTGTTATTGCTGCCTCTTTGAAGGATAACCACAGGAGACATTCCATGTCGAGGAGACAATCCCCCAGGGTTGGACATGTGAGGAGATTGATTGGCCATCATTGGGGTTATGTACATGGGGTTCATGCCAGTAGCTCCAATCATGTTGGGAGCAGTTGGGTAAATATTATGGGCTCCAAGAAAGTGTCCTGCATTGCTAGGAGGTGGTGCAGACATACCTCCTTGATAGGGAAACTGGTTGTTCTGACGATAGTGGAAATGAGCACTTTTGCCTGCCTGCTTTGAGGATGAGTTCATGCTGGAATTGTGTCCAACTGGAGATTGCTGTTTGGCACCGGGACCCCCTTTAGCTGTGACAACATGGCTGTTTGCAAGCGCATTTGCAAAGATATCAGCTTGAATCCTGTTATAAGCTGCAGGGTTGCGAGTACCATTTAGTCCACCTGCAAGGCTTACAGAAGAATTACTGGCCTGAGTGTATAGAGCTTTGTTGATAACATTGCTACAATCCAGGGTCCCTCTTGTTATGGGACGTTTTTGATTTGCACCGGGTTTGTCCCACAGTTTTAATAAGCATTCTCCAACAAATGGCTCAATTTCCTACAATGATAGTGAAAAAGCAGGAAACATTATCACAGTAAAAATTAGAAACACACGTTAAAATGATGAATTAAAAAAAATGTTATTCTGAAATAAATATAATTACATAAAAAATAAATAATTTTTATGACAGCAACATGGAATATATTAGAGTATTGGATGTGGGTGATGACATACTTAATACAGGATTATGGCTATTAATAGAAAATGTTACTTGTATGAAAGTTATTTTAGTTTTATTATTGAAGTAATGACAGAATGAGAAAACATAAATAACTATATTAGTATACTTTTCAACTATGAGAATGATCTTATATATATATGTGTGTGTGTGTGTTGAATCAATTTCAATTATTTGAGGATAATCAGTAAATCAAGATTTAACAATATAGGACCATTTTCCTAATTTGGAATTATATCAATGTGTATAGCTTGGTAATATCACAAAATTTTATTTTAAAATTCTAACTTGTATACTTTTGTGATGTTAGATGTTCTAACTTTCATTAGGTCAATGAATGCTCCTTATCACTTCTGAAACCATGGCTTATCAGTTGTCAGCTAGGCGGTAACTTTGCTGCCAGAGCACAACCTCTGCATAATTTTACCAAATTTTCTATATCTTTATCCATGTTTGGCCAGTAGGTATAACAGCTCATTAAGGATTTCATCCTAGAAACCCTTGGATGTCTTCTATGAAATTCTTTCAACATACATCTTTGTAACAATGCTGGTATAATCACTCTTTCAGCATACATCAGTACACCATTGCATAACGAAAATGCACTATTTTCCATAGTATTTTTCTCTTTTAGATCTTAATTTTTCCTTCATTTTCATTATGATGTGGTCTTTTTCTGCCTTAATTTTATATTTCCTCTAATGTAATGGAAAGCTCCCATATGATATTATATAATACATTGTTCATTTCATTTTCAGCTTTTATTGCCACAATTATTGTGTCTTCAAGTGGTTCACAGAATCTCGGTATTAGTCGAGACAATCCGTCAGCATGACTTCATTTCTTAGATGGTAGAAATTCCATTTTATAATTGTAATTTAATAGGATAGTTCCCCAACATCGTATTCTATTTGGTGTATGTGTTGGAACACCCTTTTTAAATCCATATATGGATAACAATGGACGATGGTCTGTTTGTATTAGGTTGGTGCAAAAATAATGACGTAATAATGTCGTTTTTTGACGTATTTTTTAGCGTCAAAAAACGGCATTATTACGTCATTACTTTCGCACCAACCTAATAGAATAAATTCTCTACCATGTAAAAATTTATGGAACATTTTCATGGCAAATATAATAGCCAGTGTTTCCTTCTCTATTTGGCTGTAGCTTCTTTCAGCTGCAATTAACGATCTTGAAGCATGTGCTATTGGCTTCTTTGTTCCATCATCACATTTGTGCAATATCACTGCTCCAATATCCAAATCACTTAGATTTGATGCAACCACAATCTTTAGTTTAGGGTCAAAATGAGCCAGTGACAAATCTGATGTTAATACTTTCTTAATTTCTTTGAACGCACTTTGACATTTTTCTTTTCAATTCCACTTGACATCTTCCTTCAGTAGGTTATGCAATGGTAACTCTCAGTTAATGCATATTAGGTTATATATGTATGATAATAGTTTGCAAACCCTAAGAATGTTTTAATTTTGTCCTATTAGCTAGAGCAGGCATCTTTTATTGCGTTTGCCCTTGAAGAATCTGGTTGTTTACCATTCTCATCAATAATCTGCCCTAGATATTTGAGTCGGGACATAAATAACTCACATTTTTCTTCACTTATTTTAAAACCATATTCTTTGATTCTCTCAGAGACTTTCTTTAGATCTTCAGCATGTTGTTTTTGGGTCTTGCTTTTAATAAGTACAACATCCAAATGTGCTTGAGCATAATCCAACCTGGCAAGCATGGTATCCATTATCTGTTGGAATATGTTTAGTGCTACCTTTATACCGAAAAGAAGACAGATGAATCTACATAACTCTCTATGGGTGTTAATAGTTCAACTGAAACTTAGCTTTTGCTTTTGTGCATGTCCCTAGACCTTCAGAGAAAACTTCTGAAAAACTCTTTTTCAGTTCACTTTCCAATTTTTCAGTGGCTGTATTAGTACTAGCAACAATATTATCTTATTGCAAAAAGAGTTAATTGGGAGGTCCCACAAATCAAACAATGCAATTAAGTCTGTACAAATTAGCAGTATTTTCTAACACAAATATTACCACTCTTCTGGTCTTTCTGACAAAAAAAAATGTTACAGGTGAATTTACCCAAAAGGTTTTTTCTTTCTGAGACTCCATAAGCAACTTTATCAGAAATTAATAAACTGAGTTTACCCACCATTTTCCTCCAAGTCTCCAATCTATAATAGTGATACCCAGTCCAATGTTTAATCGCAATTTTATCTTCACCTCATTAATTTGCACAAAAACAAATTTCCTCTTTTGCGAAGTGTTATTAATTTCCTTTTTAGGTTTCTTATCGTTACTGCATGTATTTATTTTATTCACAAACATACTTTTTCTTCATTTTTTTTAGATCTGAAGCATGCACTTTTGTGTTCTAGTTTCCACATTCATAGCATTTCATGTTTTTGAAGAAACAATCACTCTTAAAATGGCAAGTATTAGGTATTACAGAGAGTTTGTAGTCTTTCCTTATAGTTCTTTAGGAGTTAAAAAAACGTTTGTAGTTTTTCCTCTTAGTTGGTTGGACACACTGTACCTGTGAATTATCTTTTTTCACAATCCTTGCAGTATTGAGTTTCAAATTCACAATATGCAGACACTATTCCGCCATTCATTGGAGAGTTAATTTTGGATCCATTTCTAATTTAGAAAGTATCTTGGATCTTATCCCTGCATCCTTATTAGATATTAAACCCTGAACAAATATCAGGCATTTAAACAAATCAGGAGTTCATTTAATTCAAACTTTTTGCCTTCTCAATTCACGATTCCTGTGTATGTGACAAAATCTTTGTTGGAATTTACTAAATAAAGACATTACTAACATGTATTAAACAAGGAACTCCTATCACCAAAGATTTTCAATATTGTTAGGACAGTCTCATCAAAGTTATTTCTCCTGGCTTCTTCAGCTAAATATACTTTACATATTTATCATGTTCAGCAACTCAAAAAACTTTTGTTGCTGTAATTGTAATTGCAACAAATCCTCATCGCCACTCCTGTGATGTTAGATGCTAACTCATTCTAATTTCCGTTGGGTCAACAAATGCTTTCTTATCATTTCTGAAATGCTCGTTGTAGATGAGACTTTGTAAATGCACATACTGGTAGTAGTAATGCTTTCAAATAATACTCACACTAATGTACAAATAGTAATCGCCAAATAGCAATTCATATAATGACCAGTATAGAGAAATAGTATAGTGGATAATATAGAGAATAGCAATCACTTAGATGTCACACTAATTCCCATTTATATGTTTCCTTTACAATCGTGTGATCTACTTATTTAATAATGGAATTGTCCACGTTTGCTCACTGGTGATCTGTGTTCAAACTACAATGTCAACAACACTTTATTCCTATATAACATATACCAGACACGTTTTTAAATTATAATATTTGAAGAAAGATGAAATACAATATAGTCCATCCAGTATCCATATTTTGCAAATTTCAACATTAAAATTATTGAAAATCATTTATATCAGTAGCATGACACTTACATTGTTGTTTATTATTTTTGACAAATTTGTTTTAAATATTAAGAATTGAGCAAGCCAAGAGGGAATAAAATGATTTAAAGAACTAAACTGAAAGTTTTCATTAATGCAAAAAAAAAAAAAAAAAAAAAAAAAAAACTCACAAAAGGTGTGCATAGTAGAATTAGTGACATAGTAACTTGGTTATTAATAGAAATGATCAAAATTCTAATTTATTTAATTTCTATTAAAATTAAATCTTACTATACCTGACAATCACGACTGACATGTATCTTCTTATTGTCATTCCATGGATTGGACAGATGTTGAGTATTTTGGAATGGAATATTAGCCCTAAACAAAATAAATGATAACTCAATCAGATGAATATACAAAATAGAATGAATGAATGAATAAATATAGTAAAATAATGAAACAGGAATCATACTGAAAATAAAATTTAAGTTAAATGGAACAAATGCCCCTGGAATTCACATGTATTTTAGATGACTACATTTTAATTAAGGAAATAGAATATGTAGCAAAGAAGAACTAAGTTGCAGAAAGATATCACATAGATTTGTTGGTTACTAAGTTAGAAAAGAGAAGGAGCAAGAGATTGTAACTGAAACCAATTCTTATTGCATCCTATTAATAAAACAGTCTCAGATATAAAAGGGAAATGTATTTATGACCAAACTCCACCATAATTCAATTTACAAGCAGCCAAATACAAAATGGACAGGTTTTCACTTTCTGGCTAAAACTAAAAAGATATGCTAACTAGTCATTATTCTATAAGTTATGTTACAGAATTGCTAAAAAATTGTGGAAAAATAGTTTAGATTTCAAATAAAATATGCAAGAAGACACGTATATTTATTGTGTATTTAAGCAACAATCCTTTTTCCATGCAAGTTTCATTAAATGACAGACAAGGTGCTTTGATTAAGTTTTTCTCATATAATTTCTCATATGATTTTCTTAGATTCTTAGATTCAGTAGATAAATTATACAAAAACTGTCCAAATGTATAATTTGTATTTTTTAATAATATGTAATTATATTTTTTTTATTTTTTGTATAATTTATCTACTGAAAAGAAAAAACAATTATAAGATCATATGAGAAATTATTAAAAAAAACAAAAAACAAAATAATAAAAACAAACTTAAAGTACTTTGTCTGTCATATTTAATGAAACTTGTAAATATTATATATCATAGTAATACCTATACTCTGACACTGTGGAAAAAAAACAAAAAAAAAAAACACATAATACAATTTGTAAATAAAAATATATTTGAACAAATCGATATCAGGGGAAAAGAAAATTCAGTAAAAAAAGAAAAGACTAAAGACATCCATGTTGAATGAAAATAATCGATCAGCACCACAATGCCTAGTCAAAAGAAAAATTACTAACAGAGTAAATAAAATAAAAATGTAAAAGTGCTCAACACACTAAGTAGAGCAAATCTAAAAAAAAATAAATAATGCCATAAATATCAGGCAACTGATAGGTACTGCCTCATGCATAGAGATAAAATTGGCCATGGCCATTTATAATAACGCCAACATGTTACTTAAAATGAGATAAATTCTCAATAGGTGTAAACATAAAAAATCCTGGTTACTGGAATAAAAGTTTTGTGAGTTGGTTTGAATTTTTGAATATTTTTTTTTTGCTTCGGGTGTTCATCTTTTCAATAAAGTAACCTTTGCCTACCCCTTTTTTTTTTGGGTCTTGTTCAGGGTTGTTTTTATGCTAATTTTATTATTTTATGGTGGCTGTTTTTACCAGTAAAATGTCACTTGTATCCACCTTTTTAGCCAGTTTTACCCTGAAGATCCGTTTAGGTGAAACCTCGGTAGGTAGGTCCTGGCTCACTAGTTTTTATATATTTTAATATATTTTCTATTAGGTTGGTGCAAAAATAATGTCGTTTTCTCACATAGTAACATATGTGAGAAAACAACATTATTTTTGCAGCAACCTAATATTTATACATTATTTTTATAGACACAAATATTTAAGTAAATGCATTGTTTATAATAAACAATATTAACATTTACCAGCCTGAATGTTTGGAAAATCTCATAGAAAATATGTACCATCCTACATGGAATCGTCATATGGCCTGATGTGCTATACCATTTAGCTACAGAGGAAGTGTCTAGTTAGTAAGATTAAATTACTATTTTTAATCTATGTTTATGTTAAGATACTTAAATATGTGTATCTATAAAAATAACATATAAACAGAAAACATATTAAAATAATTGTCAGACTTAGTCCATTTCATAATATATGACGTCATCAGTTTACATTAAGATATGCTTAGCGCAGATATGAGCATTCAAGAGAAATCATGGGAAATTTGTAGTCTAAAGGCTCTCAGGGATTTTTGCACCTGTAATGATTGTATCAGCCTTTTGTTTGGCTTTATTCTCATTCAGAGTAGAAGGCTTACTACTGTAAGGCCGTCAATTATGTTCAGTTTTTCCTTTGTCATTAGGATTAGCATTAATTCTACTGATCATTCATTAACCTTCTGTGAAGGTTTGCAGAAAAGTTCTCCTTCCAAAAACAGAAATTTTCTGAGAGCTCTTTGCTTTCTAGAGGTGTCTAGGAAGGCAACCATTATGAAACAGGCTTATTAGTAAGGAAAAAGTAATGCTACAATTTTTTTTTTACATTGGAAAATGTTTATAGCTAAAAACCATCAAGGAATTCTGATTAACACTTTTAAAATTTAATTAGAACATGCATTACTTTTTGATTGTCCCTTATATTTCCAAGTTTTGGAATAGATTAAAATAAAAAAAATACTCTTCATTTACTTGTCTAGATAGGGTCTTAAAATGCAATCAATAGCAAACTTATGCTTTACAACTCAACTCAAATATAACAGGATAGTATAAGAGAGAATTAAAAAAAATAATGATTTGGTTTAAGATCTGAATAACAAGAGTGTAAATACAAGTATGTTTGTTTTAAACTCAGTTAACCAAGTTAGATGAGCCAGTTTATAAAACATTACATTTACAAGATTTTTTTTTCTTTCATTTTGTTATTAAAAAAAATAATAAATATGGGCATAATAGAAAGTGTTAACTTTTAGTGAAATATCCAAAAATGGGAATAATTCAAGAAATTGCTGATAAAATAAATAGTAAACAGGAATGAAAACTAACCTTTTCAGCCACTCAATGCTGCAAGCTCCACAGATACCAGATGAAGGAAATTCATGCCCTTTGTCTTTACCTATGACAGATGACATTTTAGCATAGCCCTGAAAACACCCACTGCCCTGTACAGAGAATATCATATAGACTGTCTTTCCATCCTGTTAGAGATAGAAATGATGCTATGAAAATATATTGGAATTAAAGACCGTTTAACAGGATAATAAAAGTTTTGATTTGGTATTTATAACTGATTTGTTAATCTTTTTATAGAAGCTGAGCACCTATACTATATATAAAAATGTATATCAATATAAAAATGATAGGTTTATGTCTATCATTTTTTTATATTGACATACATTTAAAAAAAAAAAAACATCAGCATTATGTAAAGAGTGATATGAAATAAATGAGAAACTTCAAAATTTTTAGTTTCGAGGTAACATCAACAAGCACCACTACCAGTGGATATTTATTGAAGTTATTTTTAACTTTATATATTTTAACTTATAAACAAATTTTTCAAAATATAAGATTAAAAATATTTTAAAATATTGAAAAATAGACAATAAAAATAACTTATAGGTTAAGTACTGCATATACTCATGTATAAGCTGACTTCATGTATAGTGCAATCTCAGAATTTTTTTGCATAAAAAATTTACCAATACAACCAGTGGTCACCAAAAATGCATGATTATTAACCTCTTCAAAACAATTACCTGTGTATAGTGCAATCCCCTATTTTTTATGTAAAACAACTGACAATAAAAACTTGCACTATACATGTATATACAGTACTCAACATAAGAGTTATAATGAAGATTCTAAAATAAAATATCAAATATTTTTCATTTATAATACACCAGAGAAAAAACAGCAGCTGTAAAATTCAATAATTCATTTTAATGAAAGGTAATTACAATCTGAGAATGAGATGATTTTAACTTACCAAAAAAGCCTTGTTGAGTTTTTTCTCATTATTTGCTGTTGTTGCCCAGAGGGACTTGTTGAGAGAAATGTCCAATGTCTTCTGGCTATTGCATTTCATAATAAACATTCGACAAGGATGTGAAGAGGTAGCTCCTGGGTCTTTTTCTGCCATTTTGGAAGGAGAAGATGGTTGAGGACTGTCACATGGAGTACTCGAATGACTGTTTCCACTCATGTGGTGATTACTATTGTTACCATTGCTGCCACTAGGATACAAAGCATTATCAGATCGAAATTCTGAAAAATCAATAATTTTCATACTAGGTAAAAATAAGGACTAGATATTTATTAGGTACATAATCATATAAAACAATATATCACAAAGTCTTTTGCAATGAATATAAAAAGAATTTTAATGATGCAAATAAATTAAATTTCAGTTGGTAATTAGATCGTATGTAAATGATAAATTAATTAAGAACAAACATCTAAGTTTATTCTAATAATGTGTAAAATTGGAATTATTTTTATTTAATCTTGAAAAGACATAAAACAAATATTTCAAACTTATATTGATAACTAAAAGAAATGAATTTAAAATATAATCAAAACTACACCTTAGATTATAAGTGTTGATAAGTAATAAATGAAATCAGAAAATAGGAAATGCAATGTAGATAATATTAGCAAAATGAATAAGTATCTTGAAATCATAAGATTTGCCATGTTATTTTAGTGTATACACATGCTTGAGTAGACACCATGAATCATTTTTTTTTTTTAAGACAGTCTGAATTATGTCTGCTGGCTTTCACATTGAGAGAATTGTTTAACATAAAAAAAAAAAAAACAAATAAAAAACAAAAAAAAAACAAATAAAAAACAAAAAAAAAACAAAGATGGTGTCAACTCAAACCCAAACATATATAGCCATTAAAATAATGTTTAGAGTTAGAAGAAATAATGTTGGATTAAAAATAAAATCCATTAATTCTTTAAAAATTATTTGCCACAGAGAAATAATGAAAAAAAAAGAAAAAAAAAAGAAAAAAAAAAAGAAATAATATGGAAATTGAAAAGAAAACATACTTCCTGAATCTTTTTTCTTTGGAGGTGTAGAAGGAACTGAGCGCTTTGTCATTTTTGGTTTCTCTTCAGGCTGATCCTCCAGTTCATGGTAGTTGCGGCCTCCACTACAGGACATGATAGACTCTATGGCTACAGTTTAATATAAAGTAAACAAAATAAAAATCAAAAGACTGATTAGAATCAATAAATGATATGCCAAAAAGAATGAAAATATATTTTCCATACAAGATAAAAGTTTCCTAACAGAAAATATTTCAAGTGTTCACAATTACCAGTTTAAAAAAATTACTGAAGTAAATTCAAAGCCATAAAAGAAATTAAACTTAAAAAATCAAAAATACTTACACATAGGTCTTGGCCTCTGTCCAATACCTGTGGGCTGTTGTAAACCAAGCTCTCTCTCTTCTGTCATCAGAACTTCAACAACAGTTCGGACAATGGCCTAATAAAACAACCAGTTATAAAAAATACTTATAGCAACTGAAGAATTATTTACGAAAAGTCCTCATTACCATTTAAAAAAAAAAAAAAAAAAAAAAAAAAGAAGAGGCAATTTTGCTAAACTGCAAAAGCATTTCAATTCAAATTCTATAAGCACAGATTGCATGCATACCACCAAATGAAAGAAAGCATAATCTATAAAAAGAAGAGTTGATTTTCTGTTTGTCACATACTCTCTGTATGTGAATTTATATGCATGTATGCAATGTCTATGCCTATGTGAGTTGTGCAGGAGTCATTTACATGTACTTGTGCTATTTAATGTAGACACTAGCACACATACACCCACAATTTGATTGAATTTGAAATATGAGGTGGTATCAGAACGTTCCCAGACTAGTTATGTTTAAAAAAAAAAAAAACTAATATATTTACCTAAGTTTTAACATCATCTCCTTCAAAATAGTCACTTATGCGGCAATACACTAGTCCCAGCATTCCTGCCACATTTGAAATCTGGCCTGGAAGTTGTTTTCTGTAAGTGAGTCTTCTGCAATTTGCATTGGATCTTGACAATGGTGTTAAAAGAATGACATTTGAGCTGCATTTCCAGATTGGAGAAAAAACAGAAGTCTGCAGGTAGTAAATGTGGCAAATAGCGTGGGTGCAGAAACAATACAATATTTTTTTGGCTAGAAACTCATGAGTGAGAAAGTTCAGTGACAGAGTGCATTGTCATTGTGAAAAATACAATAATTTCTGCTTCACAGATCTGGTTTCTTTCACCAAATGTCCTCCATCAAACACCTGAAAACATTGCAGTAGAACTATCAATTGATGGTCTGGTCCAGGGAGACAAATTCTCAATGCACAATACCACATAAAAAAACAAAAAAAAAAAACAAAAAAAAACAACACTGAGCAAGTTCTTGATTGAGCTGCAGCTCTGTTGTGCCTTCTGCAGTCATGGAGATGAAGGGCTCTTCCACTGTGTCAACTGTGGCTTCAACTCAGGGTCATACCAATAAACCTAACTTCTGTCACCGGAGATGATCCTTGACATGTAGGATGGATCAACAGCGGCACACTGACTAAGATCTTGACAGACTCTAACATGATGTTCTTTCTGCAGTGCTCAGGAAGTGGAGGACAAACTTGACATCAGCATGCCACATGTTCAATTCAGATGTCAGGGGTGCCTGTATGGACCCATATGACAAACCAACAACATCAGCAATATAATTGATTGTCCTCAGGCGAACATCATGCATAAGCTGATTAATTTTCTATATATTTTAGGAGGTGACAGTCATGCCAAGTCTTCCAGATCACTTGTCATCTTCCAGGGATTTTCTTCCACTTTTGAAGCACCCACATCAGTCAAAACATTGCCTATAATCCATTGCCTCATTGTCATAGGCTTGCTGAAGCATACTCAATGTCTCTGGAGCAAACTTTTCAAGTTGAATGCAAAATTCCACATTAGCTCTTTGTTCCAATTCCGGTTAATGACAAAATTGTAGGCTATATAGCCTAAACATGATCCCAAAAACACAAATGTCACAAAAAATCATCAAACTTTTCTCTTTGCTTACATGTGTGTGTGTGTATGTATATATGGCTGTGAAATAAAATAAAAAATAGATAATTAGCTTTTCTTTCTGGTTTATTTTTTTATGTTGATAATAAATATTAAAAAATTGATTGATATAAATAAATTTTGAAAGTTAAAATACTCAAAATGCTCCTAATTTAAACTAAATATGAGGTTTTCAGGTTCACATTTTTTTAAATTAAATCATTGTTTTTGGTGTAAGAAAAAAAATTGCCATGCCTTGTAATTTCATACTGATTCATAGGTTTTAGTGTTAAAAATTTACCCAACCATGGGAAAATTTTTTTAAGATTAAAACTAATAATTTAGTATAAAATTGTGATATAGGATAAGTTTTACACCAAAATTCTGGATTTAGTTAAAAAATACAAGGTAGGGTAAAGTTTTTAATACAAAGATAATTAATTTAGTTGAAAATAGCATCAGTTACAGTATTTCAACCATCAGATATCATTTAGAATTATCAATTTTTAATATATAACCTTTTTTTTATTTTTTTAATCATTTCCACCCCAAAACAATGAAGCCACTAAATCACAAGAGGTTACGTAGTGTGAAAGATAAGAAATAGAAGACATTTATTAAGGAGAGAGAACAAAAGAACAGGAATTAAGACAGAAGATAGTGTACTGATGTCCAACAAGAAGGCATGAATGATCAAATTTATTTTCCTGTGGTGGATTCATCAGTGCTTTGTGTCTGAGGTATGTAAGTATCTCACAAAAGAGGGCCTTCTCTTCAAACATGTAGAATCTAGGGGTTAGCTAAACAAATTGTAACTGTATTTTAGTTTTTGAATGTTTTATTTCATTTTAAATAAGAATTTACTGAGGTATTTTCAGTAATAATCATTAAAACAAGGGACACTCATTGATTTCAATTTCTACATTTGTTCTAAAATTCATTCATATAAGAATTAAAACGCAAGACTTCATTTCCACAGAATAATCATATAGACTGAATTTTACATAACTTTTAATATAAGTATTTTTATCAAAATAATTTCAAAAATGAGAAAATGTTAAATCATTTGGGACAATAAAATAAGAGTTGGTTAATTAGTAATCTACATTCTAGATGTCAATTACCTAATATTAAATGTATTGATTTTCAAAACCGTGTTTAAAATTTTTAAATATTTCTTTCTTTTCATGAATCAACATGCCAACAAAATCATCTGAGAAACTTACTTAAAGGGGGCTGTAATTTTTTGTGCTTAAAATGTTGTTATATTTCTTTATTCTTGCTTTCCAAATAAATAAATCATACATTGGGGAGATTGATCTACTGATTGCTTCTGTTTTGGGGAAATTTTAAATGCTAGCAAGGTTTGGATAGGTTAAAAAGTTATTTGCAGAGGTTACCCAGAGGTTGTTAAAAGATAGAAAAGGAAACAAGATCTATCAGCACATGTCCATTTTAATTTTGAAGTGTTTTTTGTGTGTACATGTATACTTTAATTCAATGACAGACCTAAAATAGTCTTTTAGCATTAAAAAAAAATAATTAATCTTATTTATTAACAAATAATTTTTAAAAGTGAAATAAAATGACTAGACTGAAATAAAGATAAATGAATCAATAGATAGACATGAATTGACTGATATCATATTGGATAGAAACAGTGGAATACAGTTCTCCCTGGTTGTTCACAGGTAATTTGTGCATAAAATGATTGCACAATTGGAATCTGTAAATAACTTTTTAACCTATCCAAATCTCATTAGCAATTCCTTTATTTTTTTACAAAATAAAATGCATCATATTAACCTATTGGAAAAGCTGTATCATTATAATTATTATTTCTATTTCCTTTTAGTTGTCAAGTAATTTTAGAGATTATCATTTATTTAAAAATAAAGGAATTGCTAATGTATTACTCATAACATTTTTATAACAATATATAAAAATATATTACCTCATCAACCTGTGTCCATGGCTTGGATGGAGCTCTCATTCTGCGGATGAACAAGCTGTGCCATTTTTGACGTAACTGAAGTGCTAAAGTTGCACACTGATAAAAAAATAAAAGGAATACATTGTTGTTATGCTCATTAAATAAAAATCCTGAAAAAAATAATGGTTGAAGTATAATTAAAGTAATGAGTAAATTAGATAAAATAAAATATCAATAAAAAGATTAATGAAAAATGCAACTTGGACAAGTCTGAATTATAACCTTTTGAATAATTTAAAAGAAATACTAGCAATATATATTTATTAGCCAAATTACCTGCTTTTAAGAAAATTTCTGTGTATACCAATTTCAAAATTTTCTTGTGAAACCTCACAGATGTAAAAAAGCAAAAGAGGAAATATTCAAAGAATATTACAGTGTCTACATAAATCAAATTTCTAGATGGTTAGATAAAAAAATGGTAAAAGGTTTGTTCAGTAAAAGAGGGTTACATGTAGATAATTTTATATGTAATATCAAATATACAAATGTAAAGAAATACTTATAAGCAATTTCACAAATCATCACAAGAATTAACATTCTATATTCAAATGAAATAAACAATTAGCAGATATAACATAATTAAATACAAACATACAGAAAAAAAAACCCAAAGAAATCTAAATCTACTAAATATGGAAAAGCAACAAATTAAAAGAATTTGGGACAATGTTATTTTTAAAACAAAATACAGGGTGCAATGGGTAAATGGTCACCATTTTATATTTTTAATTTTGTGCATTGTTTGTTTTTTTATTTTGTTGACTGCACAGTATGGTAGGGTCAATTGGGCACCATCTGTGAGAAAAAGAGCACAATGACAATTCACTCTGTTTGGAAACAGCATGCTGTACTGCTTGGCATTCACTCCAATATGAACATGTCAGTGTTTGGGTGTCAATCTGAGGACAGTGCAGAAAATACAGAAAAACTTGGATGATTCTAATGGTGATTATGAAGGTATGGCAGCTCGGAAAAACTCTGATTGTTCTGATAAGAAAAGAACTCCTGAATTTGTTGGTGAGGGCCTCAGACTCAACATGTAGACCAACATCAAGTACCTTGAGGAGGTAGTGCTGCTCTGGGTCAAGAGTGTGGCTGCTGAAAGACCCTATGTCTGACAACAGGACTCTGCACCATGCTACACAGGCAGGGGAACCTAGTCATGGCTGTCAGACAATTTCTACAACTACATCACGCCTTACATCTGGCCACCTAACTCCCCATATTGCAACCCCCTTGATTACTATGTGTGGGGCGCAGTTGTGACAACAAAGATGAATTGAAAGCAAGGATTATGGCAGCATTCACTAACTTAAACAAGGAGACTGTCCAGATGAGTTGCATGAGATTCCAATGTCATCTGGAAGCCATGGTTGAAGATGGAGATTTTAATGAATAAATTTACTCTTTAGTATTTCAAGATATTTTTGAGTAATTTTGGTAAATATATCTGTTAAAATAAGATGCCACTGTTATTTTCATTTTTGTGTAATTTCCACAGCAATTTATCCATCACACCCTGTATATAAAATTCCATAAAACCTTATTTACAAGATGTAAATTTAATAAATGTTGGGCAATATTGACAAAAGAAAATCTACTAGATTATTTTATAATCAAACTTAAGAACTAACTGATTTTTAAGAACTTTAATTGTATATATAGTAAGTAAAATGAGGAATCAACTCAAATCTTTGATTTAACAATAAACTTTTGTAAAAACTTACTTCTGGTTCAATATGAAAAGTTAACCATTCATCCAACTGAAGGCAAGCCTTTTTGTTGTCTTCACTGTCTTCACCACCACTGTCACTATTATTGTCAGAAACATTAATACCAACAAAATCTTGAACTTTTCTTTCATCTACAGATAGAAAACAATTCATGATCTAATTGATAATTAAAGATGAAATAAACAAAACAAAATCTCACATTTTTCTAGTTCTGATATAAATTATAAAAGTGGGCAACAAAGATTTTACTAACAGGGCAAATTAATCAAATAGGCCAATTTCAAAACCATTTTATTTGTGGGCTGGGGGGGGTGTCTGCTACCAATAAAAACAATGCTCTAAATCAAAATATACCAAATCTGTACTCTGAATCAAGTTTTTTGTGAAATGTATTTAGCATATTTATGCTCAGGGTAAGTATCATATTAATAGTACATTCATGTCCACTTGAATTGTTGGTATGGGATTCAATCTTATTTGTTGTACAGAACTTTCTTGGGTCTCATTTACCTATAAATTATGCTGATTTAACAAAAAGCTAAAAATATTAAATGACTGTAATGCTAGTTATCTTTTAAAATACACTTCTTGCTTTCTCATTTATTTTTCCACTGGATCTGGATGCTGTAAGCAATGAGCATAGTGAGTAGTTCCATTTGGATATATCAAAAATACAAAAGAAGTAACCAATTGGTTCAGCTCAAACACAAGTTAATACTAAACTACTGATAACTCCTATAACAGGATAAATTAAATATTTATGAAGATATCAGAAATAAAGTAATTTATATTTATTTGGTCAATTTTCAATATCATCTAAATATTCCTTGTGCATAAATGTTCTGTTTACTAATATACTATTTGCCGTCAACATGAATGCACTATATACATCATTAATATACTATTAATAGATTTACCTTTAACATCAATATACTATATGCCTATCACAAGCATTTGTGTTGCCTAGTAAAATCAAACTATCAGAATAAAAGCTCTAGTTTAGATAAGTTATTGACAAGCTTTACACATGCATGACAGTGACTTAATTGTATGGATTTCCACCAACTAGTCAAGTAACTTCAACAGATGTAACTACTTATTCCTATTATCTTGTTTATCATTTTGTAGCAAAAAAGAAATGAGATTACCTGCAGTGATATTACCCTCAGCTTCTTTGATGATCTCAGGAGATAATTTGGCAGGTCCAGTAAATAAGGCGACAGTGATTGGTGATATCATTGTGCAGCATCGTACAGATGCCAATCTATTATTTCTACTCATCTCTTCATAGACAATCCATTCAGATGGGAAGTAACTGATATTTTTATTTCGAGAACCTACTGAGGGATTGGGACTTAGCACAGACAGATTGTGAATGCGAACTTTAGTCTCTTTGCTGAAATACAAATATAAAACCATGGCTGACATAAAACAGTGAAAGAAACAAACAAAAAGCATAAGAAAAAACATGATTGAATCCATGTCTATTTGAAAATTTTAATATACAATTTTCTATTCAAATAGAAAAAAAATGTAGAGAAACAATATCATCACAACATGTCTTTATGTAAACTCAAAACTATTTATATATGTTGTGGAGTTATTTCGCAGTGGAGGCTTGTATTTGTACTAAATCGGTCCTAAAATAGGTTTGATGTACAAAATGTTAGGAACTTGATATAATAGGTATTACGCAGAGTAATCTTGTTGTGGTCGCTGACTACTTTCGTATTCGACTGTCGACAGACCCTCGTTTCTCTTACTACTCCTACTTATATTAGGTGGGAGAGTCTTAACTATAGAATAGGTGTGTTTCACCATAACAACCCCCCTTCTAAAACTTTACTCCATAAGAGTAAAACAGTTTTCTTTATTTTTTACAGGAAATATGAAGAAAAAAAGAAAAAAAAAAACTTCATTTTTTTTAGCAACATCGTAGCGTATCTCCTACGTTTTGGATCCACTTTTAAATGATCAGTTGCCTTTCTTTTTCTCCTGGATCAGCGTACCTCAGGTAAAATCGTTGCAGGTGTTGTTAGATCAAACGTATTGAAAATCACCTCCATCGGCGTTTCTTCCACAGGACCGCTGTCAACCACGTCTGAAGAGCGTCATCTGATCTGGTTAATGTGCCGTCTGCATGTGAATTTTTTGCCTTTCACCCAGTACATCATAATCTGCCAATCTGCTTTTCTATTTTTTGGTACCTCCATAGTGTGACCAGAAACAACCTTCTGTTTTGAGCTGCTTAAGGATGGGGTCACAGTTTCTATAGATTCTTCTTGTGGCTCTATTTGTTCAGCCTCTAGCTTCCCTTTTGTTGATCTTGTGCTTCTTAACGTTTTCTGTGGTGACTTCAGTTGACTTAAATCATTTAATAATACTGCATGTCCTTGGCTGCGGGTAACTTGCTCCTCAGTTTTTCTCGGTGTCGGCTTCATCTTTACTTTCTGGGGCTTTTTTTTTTTTTTCACGTATACCGTCGGTGTTGCCCATTCACTATACTCAACTTTTTTAAGTACACCGGTTTTCTCTAATCTGTCCAATTCTTTATCTATCTGTTCAATTGAGGCAAACAGCACATTCCTTTTCTTATTGAATACCGCCTGAGCATTTTCTTTTAGCTGGAATTTTGCCTCCATCTTGTTACACGTTCCCAATACTGGAGAAAAAACAGTAGGAAATGTTTCCTTAAGTTTCTTTACTAATTTTTGGCTCGTTGTTTAAACTTTCTACTTTATAACAGAAGGAATTTATCAGTAGATACCATAATTGGAATTCTGTTATCCAGTTCGTACCACGTAAGTTCGTAGTATTTTCTATGACAAATAGTTTAGCTTTTCGCGTTTTTTTATTTAACGTGACATTTGTAACAAATTTCCCAATAAATTGTATTTTTCTCCCATCACTGACCTCATGATTTTCTTTGTCTTCATTAAAGTTGGTTTCCCCAACTTCTTCCATGTATGCAAATAGATCTGAGCCAGTGTCAAGTTGCATTTTTATATTTTTATTACTTAAAATAAGTAATAAATTTTCTGGTTATTCCATCTTTTACCTCGTTGGACTTTAATTTTCATATTTTATTGTTTTTATTTTTTGACCTGCAATGCGTGCTTTTATGACTCACTCTTTTACAGTTGAAACATTTTTTATTCCTAAAATCGCAATATCTGTACCAGTGTAGTTCACCGCAAGCAAAACATGGCTTCGGAAGTTTTTGTTTATTTTTCTCTGGTATTTCACTTTTTGCTTGATAATTCTCAATTTTAGAATTCTTTTTGGTAGACTGACTTTCTTCTTTGTAGCATATTTTCCTTACATGCGAAACGCCAGACTGTTCTATCTTTTTTGCATCTTTCTTTACGCTAACATATCTTGTGCAGTCTTCTGCCAATTTCTGTACTGTAATACTTGGATCGCTTTCCTATTTTGCTCAACTCTGCATCTCTTTCCGATACCAGCCTCTGAACAAACACCAAGCACTTAAAATTGTCTGCGCTTAACTCTGCCAGCTTGAATTCTTCACAATGCTTATTCACATTGGCTGCGTATGTTATATAGTCTTGTTCGTCATCTTTCATCAGATTCAAACATTTCCACCTCTTGTGAAACAGAGATGTCTTTTTACTAAATAATTCACTTAATATATTTACTGCCTCAGAACTTAAAGAATTCCCAGAATATATTTTTGCATCTCCATCCTCCATCTTCGCAAAAAGTTTACACAATGCCTAAATACTGTAGGTGGGGGGGGGGGAGTCCTACGAATTTGCAATTCGTGACCTATTTGAGCAAACTGTATTAGCGGGAAAAAGAAAAAAAAATTCTTTTCTCAGTTGAGAATACAACAGATTTTTTTGTCACTAAGTTGACGCCTTGGTTTGTGAAAAACTTTGCCAAGTATTTTTTTGGGGGGGGAAGTGTGAATCCGAGACTTTGTTGCGGAAGTTAATGTGGCGAGCAAATTTTTTCTTCCGCCGAATGAGTGCGAATCCTTGTCGCCAAAGTTCTTGTGGAGTTATTTTGCAGTGGAGACTTGTATTTGTACTAAATCGGTCCTAAAATATGTTCGACATACAAAATGTTAGGAACTTGATATATTAGGTTGGTGCAAAATTAATTTCGTTTTCTAACATATGTTACTATGTGAGAAAACGAAATTATTTTTGCACCAACCTAATAATAGGTATTATGCAGAGTAATCTTGTTGTGGTCACTGACTACTTTCGTATTCGACTACTGTCGTCCAACATCGACTGACCCTCGTTTCTCTTACTACTCCTACTTATATTAGGTGGGAGAGTCTATTAACTATAGAATAGGTGTGTTTCACCGTAGCAATATATTATTTTAGTCTCTTTATTATGATTACCATTGGAATTGCTTTACTGTGTATTAATAATCATAAAATAAACATGAAGCTAAAGTTGGTTCATTAGATTCTGGGTCCATCAGAAGGTTGGTCATTACAGTATATAATTTATACAGTAACTTCTAATCATATTTAAGATATGTTGACTAAATAAGAAAAAAATGCATACAATTACTTTATAGACAATATTTTAAATCAATGAGAGAAAACAGACAATTTTCTGTAGAAAAACTAATAAAATTTTCAACATTCAAGGATGTATTTCAATAAAATAATAGAGCAATCAAAAATTCACTTTGGCAAAAAATTCCATCTAAAGAAAAATTCTCTTTATACCAATGTCAGATTGAAAATTTTTGAAAATTATAAATCAATTTTATGACAGATGACAATTAAAATATTTAACCATAAACCAGGTTATTTTCTATTTTAATTCTTTTGTAAAATATATAATTTTTGAAATGATATACTATACTGGATTAAAAAAAGATGAAGAGGAAAAATTTCTACTTACGCAGCAGATAATTGGCCAACAGCTCGGTCAACACGGATAATATTTGGGTACAAACCAGCACATAATGCAGCTTTTACAACACACCACTTTTCAGAATTAACATTCAAGTCACGGATATCGCCTCCACCTCGAGCTCTCACAAAACCAGAAGCACGAAGTTGACCAAGCAATTGTGCTCTGATTAATAAACAGAGAAAAAGGAAATAAAAATAAGTACATATAGAATCTAGGAAGGAGTGTTTAACAAAATAATTTTAGTATAATTATTGACATTTATTTGATTCATATATTATAATTTAAAAATAATATAAACAAACAAATTTATATCAAATCCAGTTTGTAAGATAAATCAATAAAATAAAAAAATAAAAATTTAATGGTGAACCAACCTCATTCCAACAATCATTTCCATAGATGCAGAAGACAAGAAATTTTTCTCACAAAATGCTTTCTCCCAACCCTCAGTCCTGGCTTTCTGCCATGCCTAAAATATAAATTTAAAACTTATTTAAAAAAAAAATCAAAAAAATCTTTTGTATTTCAGAGCAGTAGATATGTATATTGGAAATTAGTTATTATGGTTTAATTCTACTTCAAAGCAAAACAAAGTTTCTGACTTTAATCAAAAATTTGACTAAAAACTATTTTTCATTTTAAAAACAATAAAGATCTTTAAAAGTTACAGTTATTTCATCTTTTTCAATGGTCACTATCCTGATACCAGAAACTCAGAGAAATTACTGATCTCAAGAAAAATATTTTATTAAAATAGTTTAACCCAGCAAAACAACCTTTTCTTCAAAAATTCAAACCAACCTGAAATGCTCGAAGCAAAGCCATATGATCACTAAATGTGTTGGCAGCAAAGTTTTTTCGTGATAAAGAAGCAGCTCTCTTCTGACAAGGCTGAGCTGGGAGCATAACTATAAATATTAAGAAAGTAAAATCCTTTTAAATACAGCTGATAATAATTAAAGCATTGAATAAATGTGAACTGAATAAGGAAAATAAGTGCAGTTAGAAAGAAAATATCAATATTTACATGGATCTTTGTTGGCCAGGGAGCATACTATAGTGAGGACAGGGTCTAAACATTTTAGCACCACAGCATATAGCACCATTTTACCATAGGACGGAGCAACAGGTAGATCTGCTAGATGATGACCCATTTCAGTCAAATCTTCCCATGGGTCCAAGGCATCAATTTGCTATTAACAAAAAAAATAAAAAGCTAACCAACGGATTTCATACTCAAGTGTATTTTTTTAATGGACTATATTCAAAATTGTAAAAGTACTTAAGATAATTTTAATATCAGACACAGTCGTTAGATTTTGGATGCTGATCTGTTCTGCTACAACTATTTAGAACAAATGTTGGTAAAAATTCCAATCATATAGTTATTTCAATGCATCAAGATTATTAACATTGAATATGAATGTCTGAGAAAAATTAAAAAAAAAAGAAAAAAGGAGAGACATAATACCTTCAGTAGTTGGACTGCATTTCTGATAATTAGAAAAGCTGGTGTTTGTGGTGCTTTAGAAAGGAAGTCCGTAATAGATACTTGTGCAGGTGCTAACAACTTCGTTTGCAGACACAGTTCCTATATTAAGAAAGAAGATTTAAAAAAAAAAAAAAAAAAGTGATAAAGCTAAACAATAAAAAATAGTAAGAAAAATAATTCAGTTTTGCTTTGTATTCTGTGATTGAATAAACATATTTAAAAAAATTAAGCATCTAAATATTTATAGGTGAAATCAGAACCAAAATATTTTCACTAAAGTGACAAGAATTTAAATTAGATTTAAGATGAACCTTGAAATGAAACAAAAATTAATTTATAGGAATATCATGGAAATTCTATTTCATTTATATTATTTTTAAGTAAAATGATATGGAATAACAGGCTTTTTCAAGATATTGCTAACCTGGAACAATTTATGACTAAAAAATTTTCAAAGAAAACAGATTTAACAGAGCAGCAAATCATAACTTAAAAATAAAGTCAGCCCTCAATGCAATAATTAGAAACCAATGGGGGGGAGGGTGTGTGTGTGTGTGTGTGTGTATATATATATATTTTCAATCACTTGGACTATTCAAGAACCATCAGTTTTAATCTGTGACCTCCTACAGCATTGACTGCAGCATCTCTCGAGGAAGCACAGTTTCTTGCTAATCACTTTTCTGCAGCCTGCAAGGCTTTTGGCCCAACTATAAGGAAGTGATTCACCAGCCTTGTCCTACACCAAAATTAATCCAGGGTGTCAAGCAGAATGTATCAGTTCCCCACTTTCCAGAAACTCTTGTTCAGGTTGAGGGTTAAAATCTCAAATAGGGAAGTAAAGTCAATTCTAGTGGCATCCTTGATGATGAGATTGCCAACTGAATTGCTAAAGACAGCACTGCATTCATCGTCACCTTTGGAATGAACATGGCATCAGGCTTGACACTAAAGTTCAGGTTTACAAGGCTGCTACCCTTACTATCTTGCTGTATAATTCTAAATCATGGAGACTGTATTGCTTTCTTATAAATCAACTTGACATTTTCCACAAAGGGTGCAATCTGTGGGATATCTCTCTTCAAGAAAGTGTCAAATTTGAACTGGTTTACCACGTATAGCATTGGTGGTATAGAGAGCTTTCTTAAGACATTGCAATTCCATTCGGTTGGTCATATGGTCAGCTTAACATTAGGAGGCCTTGGTTAAGGTACAAGTACAAATTTAAAAACAACTTTACGGCCATCAAAATTCCACACAGATCATTTGAGGCAAGAGCCAATGAGAAAGCTGAATATCGAACAAGTTGTTGCACTGGAATTGAACAGCAAAGAGCTACTTCTATCAACCATTTCCATGAGATATAAGCAAGAAGAAAAGCAGCAGCAAACATACTTGCCATTCGGGATTCTAATCCTTGTATACGTGTGCTCTGTGGTCTTCACTGTAAGTCACTCATGGGACTAAAATGTCATAAAAGGCATAAGCACTAACCAACTGCATGAGTAACATCAAAGCTAAGGACTCAATTGTCAAAAACTCACACACTGAAATCGATGGAAGAGTCCATCATATATTTTGCTTTAACAAATCTATCACAGATTCATGAGCAATGAGCACAAAATCATTTAAATAAATTAAAATTATTACTGGTAATAAAAAATATTTGAGTGAAGAACAAAACAAAAACAAAGAAACAAAACAAAAAAAAACAATGATAGATTACTGTATCAATGAACAAAATAAATATACATAAAATTAAATCATGCACAATATGTTGGAGATTATAGATAGTTAAAATAAATTCTGTTAAAATAAACTTATGACTAAAGTTGCAAAGCGAATTTTAAATTAAGCTATAACAAACAATTCTTACTTATGTTTAAGCTTATTAAATCTATTTACTAACAGAAAAAGTACAAATTATTTTCTAAGTTTTACTTACATGGAGGGGTAAACGAAGCATTTCTGGTACTTGATACAGTTGCAAATTATCGTAACGTATCCTACTGAAGAGATGATAACAAATTCCTGGTTGGACTCGCCCAGCTCTACAAAATTAGAAAAATATTGAATAAAATAATTCCAGTTATGATTCAAAGATCTAATGTTAAAAAGGAATTGGTGCATTAATGCACGTTTAATTCACTACTTTTTATAAATATTTCAAATAAAAAATAAATTTTTTCAATGAGAAACAAAATATGCCAACGAGACTTTTTTCTTTTTTAAATAATATATATATTCAAGTAGCAAAAAAAAAAAAAAAAAAAAAAAAAAAAAATTTTTAAATTGTTGTTTAATTAATGATTGGAATAAAAATCAAATAGTTTATAAAGAGCTCACTTACAAACATAAAAACATTATGCTACATGTAAATGGAGTTTCAAATTTACATGGACAAAATTATTGCGAGAAGATTAAACAGAAATAATATTCAAACTAACAGTTAATAACCATTTAAAAAAAGAAAACTCATTGACAATTAGAGCAAACATTAATATTTTTAAACGAAATATAATGAACATATTTTTTTTTCATTTTAAGGATTTATTATAAACGATATTCAATCATGCAGCAGATTATAATAAAAAACAAACCTAAAAGGCACATATAGGCAGATATATATCTTTCTTTTTCTAAAAATCAGAAATTTTACTGCATATACATTAGTGTAAACTATATTAATGAAGAAACAGTCAAAATACAGTTTTTAACTTAATGTATTGCCTCTTAAACTAAATTTGATGTCAAAAACAATGATAAAAGTTGGGGTTTTCCAGAATTTAAATCACATTTGAAAATTGTCAACAAAACAACAAATCATTGAATATGCACGTCTCATCAATTTACTGTTGAGTTGGCTAGATGTAAATGTAAGTTCTAGGCTAACAGTTTCTTTTCTTGCACTTCTTATTCATAGAACTCTTTTAGCTCCATGTTTTTACAATCAACTTTAATCTTAAAAAATTTAAATGTCAATCGCTATCTACCGTCTTCCCGATTACTCTTCTTTCGTTCTCACTCCTTAGTAATGTTCTGTTTTCTAATACTTCTACACACAGTAACTCCTTGTGTCTTAGTGGCTTTACTACCTGTATTTGGGGTGAACATAAAAGAAAGTGTCTATACATTTTATTGAAATAAATATGAGCCTTCCAGTTCCAAATCTAATCAATTTCATATGAGACAATGTGCAATTTAAAGGAGTTTCAATATTTTATGGAGCCAGTGACTCAATTGAAAGAATAATGAGAGAGTTTAGCATTCTTTTCCTTTGCTTCTCAAGGAATGGAATATTTATATATTCTGCTTAGGTCATATAAATTTAGTCAAACTTAATTTAATATAAAATCTATTTTCTTCAAATCAAGAAAAAAATGGATAAAGTAAACTTCATGTAAATTGCAAATCTAAAATTAAACTGAAAATTCAAAAATCTGTTTTTGGTTAAGGGACTTTACTTACCTGCCTTTTCTTTGTATGGAATTAGCTTTAGAGATCCAGTTTGTCTTTAACATAGTTACTGAACTCAGTGCATCAAAGGTTTTCTAGAATGGAATAAATTGTTTTTGTAAACCACTCAAGTAAAATATATTAATAGGTTAAAACAAAATAACTCCACACTCTTTAAGCAAATATTATTCATATTTTATTCTTAATTATTTCTCTTGCTTTTTATCACAACTCTCAGTTTATTCTATGATTAGTAAGTCAGCAGTATAAACTGGAAATGAAGAAATTTCCAGTAAGATTTGAACTCATCTCTTTTTTTGTTTTTAATAATCATTTTCACCCTGTACAAAGTCCAAAAGACATTCAAAGTAGAAGGGTACACCATAATAGGCACAGCTTATTGGGATATATGGGCAAGTTGACAGTTAACCTTAGATTCGAACAGGTTAAGACGGTAGTTATTGGTGAAGCATCCTCTTGGAGCAGCAGTTCATGGTAAGAAACTGCTTGTGTGGAATATACATCTCACCAATAAAATATCGAAGGAATAATAGTGGTCCGCTATAATGGGTGTGGCATGGCAAGTCTTAGTCATGAAGGTTAAAACTGATAGAACTAAAAAATGTATTCGTCTGAACACTTTCCTTGGCAATAGCGATAGAACAGCAAGATGTTTGCTATGTTTTGTCTGTGGGAAAGGGGCTGCAGGATGGAAAATAATCACTCTTCTGTAGGAGTTCTTGTAGTTTCCTTTCTGTGTCTGTTATCAACACTGGCTAACAATAATGAATCCTGGTAGGCTTATTCTCTCAGAATTGCCTCAATGTATAAGTTGAAGACACATCCTTATATTACACCCCATATTAAGTGTAAGCTAATAGATTTATATCTTTTTAAGTAATAAAATAATTGTTATATATCAAAAATGTATATAATTTCTAGCTACCCACAAAAGAGTATATTTTTGATAGAATACTGTAATTTATGTCAACTTGCTTGCTAAATAAATTCCAAACATTTCTACTATATGCACAGTGAATCTACAAAAATAAGACAAAATAGAATGTCACAAAAATTAGTGTCAATATGTTAATTCTTCAGTACTTCTTAATGAATTAAAGATTTCATTTAACAAAACACAATCAGTAAGTAGCCATATGTGTGTATGTACACATAAACAGAAGGTGTAATTTCTCAAGTAATTAAATGAACTCAATTAGAATTAACTTTCATAAACAATAAACAAATCAGAAGTGGTTTTTGTATTTACCTCCTTCACTTTCCCAGAATCAATTACATACACCACATCATTGACAGTTACACTGGTTTCAGCTATATTTGTGGACAGGATCTAAAATAAATAATTTCTCCCTTTAACATACTAAAAAAAAAATTCCATCTCATGAATATTTATGAAATAAAAACAAAAAAAAACTTTTAAGGGAGAGTTGCATATTTTCAAATTTTAGGACCTTCCAAGTTTTCTTCAATAATTATTGAAGATTTTTAAAACAGCAAATAGCTAGTGATATTGGTTTCAATTTAAGTGTTAAAGAATTTATTGTATGCATTATCTTATGACATATCAAAGAAGATTACTTAGAGAACTGGTACATAAAAAGCCTACAATAAAATGATATACAAAATACTTACAATTTTTCTGATACCAGCTGGTGGTATCTTGAAAACTTTTCTTTGATCTGTAGACTGCATACAAGAATGCAAAGTAAACAAAACATACCTAATGTGAAAAAGAAAACAGATTGAATGCTACATTTTTTCTTTATCAAATATAAAACATTTTGTTACAAGAAATATAAACATTCAATAACAAGTTCAATCTAGTAAGAAATGACACTTCATTGAACTTCAATATGAACAATTCTCTAAGATGAAGATAGAGTGAGGCTGTTTAATATACAGCATAAAAAGGTTAGTAATTAAAAATTTTGTGATCAATATTTAAATCAATAGGAATTAGGGGAAAAAAAAGAAATAGTTTTGATAGGTACCAACAGTTACTTAGTTTATAAATTGAGAAATAAAATTGAACAATGGATTTTCTAATTAAGACTTGAGTGAAAGAAAAGAGATGTCGAAAACTGACATGATCCCATTGCTGTTGTATATCTTAAGGTGAGATTCATTGGTCCATCCTCTTTGGAAACATAGCTGTCAAAGGCTGATTACTAGATATATTAAGAAAACCTCTATATAAATGACAGATGAATTTTTTCTTTTAATGATTTTACCCCATACAAGGCAAGTGTGAGAGAATATAAGAAGAAAAATATTAAGGTGAGAGAACAATAAAAACAGGAATTAAGAAAACAGAAGATAATGGTGGACAATGCATTTAAAGTTTTGAAGATCAAAGTTGACTGTAAAGCAAGAAATCTGAAGAGTGTTCCACAATTGTGAAGCGTGATAGAAGAAACTGTTAGCATAGAATTCACGGTTACATCAAACCATTTCAATGGTAAAATGATGAAACTTTACTGTCAATCTAATATTGCACTTAAATTGATAAAGTCAAGATACCAAAGGGGAAAGTTCATCAGAACAATTACCATGAAAACATTCATGGAAAAGGTACCGGGAAGCTACATTATGGTGCTAGGAAAGTGACTGACAGAAAGATGCCAGGGTAGGACCAATAACATTGCAGATTCTTCTTTGGATTTTATCAAGAATTTTTAAATATATTCATAACAGCACCAAACCAGATGTGGCACCAATATTCAAAGCTTGAATGAATAGTAGACCTATAAATATGAAAGATAGATTCTAGCAAGAAAAATTGTCTAGCATGACATAGTGAATCAACTTTCCTAACAGCAAACCTAGTAATTGATTCAATATAATCTTTCCATTTTATGTCAGCAGAAAACACTAAGCCTGAGAAGGTGCAATGAGTGACTCTCCTGAAGGTTAGTATCAGCTATGCTGATGGAAGACAAAAAAAGGCTCTCTCAGATAATTAAAAGAGAGCAGTTCCATTTTGGGAGGCATTAAAATTAACAATCTATTGTGTGCCCCAGTTAACAACAGACTGTAGGTCATTTTTTTTTTTAGGTCAACTGCTAATTTAACCCTATCAAAATGATCATGCTTAATATTAAGACAGGAGTAAATAGTTGTGTTATCAGCATAGATACCAAGGTGAGAACTGATGACATCAGGAAGGTTGTTGATGAAAATTAAGAACAATGTAGGTCCAAGGATAGGGCCTTGGGGGACACCTGCATTAATGCAAAAAGATCTAAAAGTGTGGCCATTCAAGATAACTTTCATTTTGCAATTTGATAAGAAAGCGTGAATCAATTTAAAAATTAGTCCAGAAATACCATACCCTTTCAATTTGTGAAGATGACCAGCATGCCTGTTAAAATGCCTTTGAGATATTTAAAGCAATTCTTCAGCAGTCATCAGATTAATAGACTCTTACAGCAATAATCATTAATACATCAGCAGTTAAACTGGACTGATTGATTCATTGATTGGTTATTTTACTGACATATCAACCACTATGAGTCATTAATGCCAAAATGGACAGTTGGTTGATTTTGTATGCAACTTTATGGCTCCAACTACAGATGTTTTGCATGCAATTTTATACTTTCAGTGTAAACTTATGTTTTTTTAGATATATAGTTAATAGATAAAATGTATTGAGCTTTCTTCTATAACTGCTAGAAGCAGCCTACTTCTTTCAAGCAGCCCATTATTTGAGATACAGATAGGTTTTTGAAAAAAAGCATAGTAAAATTTTGTACATCATAGTATTTACTGCATGGTTTCTTGTATTATTTGCAGTCTATTAGGATGTGTTAACAATGAGCAATTGATCACAAGAAATGAACACAGTGCAGTTTCTGCTTTGAGTCATTATGTGCGTATAAGATGTGTATGTCCATTTTGGACTCTGCTTAGTACTATGTCCTGTCTTTGATTTGGTAATGATTCTCTATTTTCCAGTCTGACTGTCAATTGATGTTCATACAGTTTGCTGTTTGGAAACATATCCCCAAAATTGTTTGCCATTTTCTTTTAATGTATTGTGTGATCTTATTTTTGTAATCTGTATATGGGAGTCTAATGTTGGTTATTATCATTTTGGTTGCCTCCCTTGCCAGTGTATCAGCTTTTAATTTCCCTTAATGCCTACAAAGCCAAGCCAAGATTATTATTTTGTGGGTTTTTATGAAATAGTAATATGTTTCTAATATTTCATGTATGTAAAAGTGGTTTGGATTTTTTTCTTAATTGCTGTTAGGTTGGATAGAGAGCCTGAGAATATTATGAATTTGCTGTCTTCTGGGTTTTTGATCATTTCATTTTTATGGATTTTAGCTCAGCTGTATAAATGAATATCTAATTGGCAGTCTAATTTGTTTGTGGACTTGTCTGTTAGTGATTGCAGCATATGTTCTGTCCAGGATTTTCAATCCATCTCTATAGACTGCTTTGTAGACAGTATATTTATCTCCGAGTCCATATTTTTTTGACTCTTAGTTGCTGGTTGTGTTTTTTGTTGTATCAGTGTTAGGTCTATGTAAAGTTCAGAGATTACACATGGAACTATTTTATTTATAGTAAATGGTGTTATATTATCAGGGCTTTTGTTTTTGTTTTTCTTTCATTCAAAGTCTACATGAGGGAATAGCTGTTGGTCTATTATTGTAGAATTGAATATATTGAGGATTATATGTTTTTTGGTATGTTAGGGTGGATTGTAGTTTTAGCATGTACTGGAGGGATAATTTTTCCCATCTAAGGCACAAAGGTAGATTGTTGGTTTCTATATACAGACTTTGTATAGGTGAAGTGTGAAAGGTACCTTAATTTAGTCTCAGAACTTGATTTTGTATGGTCTGTAGTCTTTTTACAGGGGATTTTCTAATTTTGATTACTTTTGGGTTCACACCTCAGTCCATTTCTTGACATTACTTTTAAAAGTTTCAAAGATCTTTAACATTTTTGCTTTAGGTGACTGCAGAGATGCAGTTGGTGTATTCTGAAGCCCCAGCTGACAGGGCAGAATTGAATTAGAGAAGCAAAAGCCATATTGCTTATTTAAAAGAAGACTCTGCAAGGTGAGATGCTTAACCAACTCAGAGTTGATTAGATTGTCTAGTACTTTGCCAAAAAGAGGTAGAAGGCTAAGACACTTTGTTTGAGTTCTTAAAAACTGGAACTACAGAAGAGGATTTCCAACAAGCAGGGAGCCAAGAAGCAGCAAGGCATTTATTGTAGAGTTTACAGAGAACAGGAGCTAGTTCAGGAGCACATTTTTAAGGACTATAGTAGGAATACCATCAAGTCCATGTGCTTTGTAGAGATCAGGTTTAGAGATGATAGCAGAAACCATGTACAGAGTTAAATGCAAATCACTCAATAGAGACTCAGTTTTAAGTGGAAAGTCAGGCAAAGATACGCCAAATAAGTCAAGAGTCGAATTTGAAGAGAATTTATAAGTAAAGCATTCTGCTTTATTAGCAGAAAACTGTTAGCATTTCAAATTGTGGGAAGAGAGGAGGGATAGAAGACTTACTTTTATTTAATACACCTTACAGATCCACCAGTAAGCACGAGAACCAAAACTTGTTAGAGGCTATGCAGTTTACATTTATTATGAGAAGACACAAAGAGGTGTCTGCTGTGATCAGAACTATTACATTGGTACAGCCAGAAAAAGTGAATCCTGTGGATATATCAACTGAAAAGGAAGGTGTTAACCAAAAAGATTGTGGTTTCACCTGATATTCTCAAGAAGCATTGATACCAGCTTTAAAGAAGAAACCTCTGTGGCACAATTCTCAATGGGAAAGTTAAGGATATTAATGCAAGGGACATCTCGAAGAAAGTCAAGAAATGAATCTCAATTATTAAGGAAATGAGTAAGGAAATCCACTGAGTAACAGAAAAATTGAAAGTCTGAATACCAGTAACATTAGAATTATTATAGCACCAGATGAGAATTAAAATCACCAAATACAAGTCTTTGCAGATGAATGTAGAGAGATATTTGAATTGTTGGAGAGATCTCAGCAACATGAGAATTAAGTTCCAATCAAAGTATTTTTTTTTCTCTCATGTGGGTTTGATATTTTGCCCACACTGAAAGGTCAAAGGTATATTCTTCCTCCTGTTATCTCAAAAGTCAAAAAAGAAACCTACCACCAAATTAAAACTATATTCAAAACTTTGTTCTTTATTTCTCACATATTATGTCAAACAATACTTGACCTGGTAATGAAAAGAAGGTGAAAGTAAGCCATTAACATGTGTTATATCCTTACACAGCCAAAACCCCAAACCCCACATATATTTTACACATAGTGAATCATCTCTCTATCCCCCTCTCTATAATATAGTACATTCACTTCTCCCTCTTTCAATCTGTCATAGTAGTCACTGACTACAGCACAATTGGGTCAGACAGCCTGATGACCTTAGAAACAGATTTGGGTGAGAGCTAAAAATAGGTTCTCACACATGCAGAATCATGCGATCAAGTACACAAAGTTGAGCGGGAAAAATATTGAAAGGAATCAGTTGGACCACAGATCTTAAGCAAGTAACACTTCTTTTCACTTGTTACTATCAAGCAAAAGAAATCACATGAGTCCAGATCCAAATCACCAACTCACTATGCCACATATCAAATCCACAAGTGAATTACAAAGCATAATAATCATCTGAGACCGGTATGTGTAACCTGACCCATTATTCAATTGGAGGAAAGTTATGACTGATACAGTGCCAAATCTCCCTAACCAAATCATGAATTCTACATTGCTGAATATGTGAAGAAAAGAGTAAATGACTGTATCTTGGGGTCATAACTAATAACAGTAGAGAAAGAATAACAGATCAAAGATACTGCTGCACAAGAGAAAAGAATTGAACTGATAGCAAAGAGAACAAAAGAGAAATATAAAAGGAAAAAAAGAGAAAACCTTATTTTATTTCAGGCAAGAGAGAGTCATTGCTTTGACTTTTCATATCAGATATATAACACATACATCTTTTCACACAGAAATGTATAGCATCTTCCTACGCACTTATGTTTTCGTGTGTTGTCTTGCTATAATTAAATCTTAAATTATTAAATTATATTCCAGTTTGGTATTCATTACTGTTGATGGTTTCTCCTCATCTGTGTATTTGAACCTGTAAGAAGAGAACCCATCCACTGTGGAGCAGAAAACCTTTAAAATCTTTGACAACAAGTTGTTCTTTTTTTAACCTTTTCCTTTTTAAATTTGGTTGTGGCAAACAGTTCATAAGACGTAACATGAGATCAACTATTAGCAAGAGAAAAGGACAAATTCAATGGCTGTAATAGAAAAATAAGCCATCAATTAGGCATGGGGCACTGAAGGTAGAGAGAAATAGTAAGACTACAATATGGCTGGTAAGTGAGCTGCTGGAATGATGGAACATGAGAGTGATTACTGCTAATAATCAGCTGATTACCTCTAATAATCCAGAAGATTGTGTTCATTAAACATAAACCCTTGTGTGTGCTGTATAATAATAGTGACATTTTGACTGATACAAGATGGCAGACAAGATGTGTCACAATGGTCTATAAGCAGTGGGACTACCATAATTGATTATGATACAAATGAACAGTCAGAGAATAACTTACCTTGCATTTTCAAATCGTTTATCCTCTGCAATTCTATCTCTAACTGCCACAATATCATCATACCCAGGTAAGAATATAAGAATAGCACCTGGTAAAAACAAATCATTGGTTTAAAAAAATAAATAAAATGACACATGTCAACTGGAAAAAAGAATATAATATAAAATATATGAATATTAAATCTATTGTGCACAACATTATGATTTATTGCACAAAAAGTCTAGTTGTGCATGTAGAAGTATAAGTGGGCCTCCTCTAGTTTTGGGTAGAAGAAATGTTTTCATCTAAAGAGAGTAAATTTGTTAATTTTACTCTGTATTTTCTAATTATTAATTATGCACATATAAAAAGTTATTCTCCATTAATGTATTCACAGGAAATCTTACAAAAGTTAAAAGAGTGAATATAATATGCAAGAAATTAAACTCCTTCACCTTGACCATCACCCAACTCAAGGGAGTTAAAAATGATAAGATTTATAACAGATCAAAAATGCACAAAGATGGGAATGTTGATGTGTCCATAAGTTCAGATAAAAAAAGTTGTCACAAAAAAACAAAAACAACTGATAATTAGGAATTTAATTCTAACTATTGATGCATTAATGTTTGTATTTTCCAGAAAACTTAAAAATTGCTTCATTTTGTGACATTAAGTGAAACTAACAAGGTTATGTTCATGTAGAATTACTTGGCAAGCTGTACTTTTTGAGTGCTTTTTTATCAAGACAGCATGTAGAATAGAAGTGTCTGAAAATAAGGAGATTTAAATCTTTATTATATACATTGAATTTTAGGGTTTGTCTTAGTAGCTTGTGAGTGTAGTGATGATTTTATAGATGCTTATTATACAGAAAGAACAATGATCAATGCTATATTTAGATAGCAGGCATTCATCAGACAAAAGTAGCTAGATATCTTGTTTTCTGATGAAGGCTGTCATCTGGTAGGTGGGATAGCCAAAAAGAAAATCACTATTAAAAACTTATTAAATTTATTATTTTGCAAATATTTTATTGTTACTGTTTTAAAGTAGAAAATAACAAAGAAAAATTACATGTGAACAGAATCAATATGTAAAAATAAGAATATTTTAATAAGAGGAGATAGAAACATGTAATGGAATATCTAAGGAACATTTACAAGATGAGAAAGGCATGTAGCAAATATATGAATGGAAATTCAAAAATTAAAACCACATCAATAGGAATATCACTTTGAAGTAAATACAGTCACTAGAAATGTACATAGTGCTTACCTTCAGTTGTTGTAGTGAATATTTTGTGCACTAGACAAACAATGAGATCTCTATCAATTTTGTCATCATCAAAGCAATGGTGGTAGATATTTAGCAACTCACGATCTTGTGGTGACATATTTTCAGATGTTTTTACCAAGATACTCTCAGAAGTAAAGTTCTCTTCAACAGAATTCCTGGAGGAAAACAAAAGTAACATACTTAAATGAAAATATGCTAAATTACTAATTAAATTTAATTCAATTAAATCTTATTTCTTCTATATAATCAGCAAGTGCTTGAGAAATTAAAGGTTTCAACTCTACTGAACATCGCCCATAATCAACCAATATCGATGCACCTAGTGATAATTCCGTTCTTCATTAGGAAGATGGCTTTAAAATCATTGGAATAAAATAAGCTTAGGTGACAAAAAAGAATATTCTGAATTAATAATCAACGTATTATCAATTGAGATTCTTAAAAATCTCAACCAGAGAAAATATAAAATCACCTCCAGTAGAACAGCAAAAAGCCAAGTATGAAATTTGTATTCTTAGTAAATACTGTAGCCTATGTTAAAAGATATTGCTTTTTAATGAAAAAATACAACAGTTAATAAACCATATTTAACAAGTGGCTGAACAACTAAACAATATTTTAAAATATTTCTAATAATTTTGTAACAAAAAGATAAAAATAAAACTTACTGACTTAATATTTATTTAGGAAAATCACTTAAAATGTATATTTATTTTTTTATTTGATGTGCTTGCAGTTATCAGCTTTAGGTAAATCATACATTCTGATCTTTTTCCTTTTTTGTATTTTTTCATGGAAAAAAAAAACAAAAAAAACACAAAACTTTATACAAAAGTAGGATGAAAGAGACTGCTGTGGCAGGTCACGAAATCTCTTTGGTGTATTCACTTATTCAAGCAGCCTTCACTGATCTAGTGTTCGGATAAAAAATAACCTTTCATAACAGCACTAAATTATTTCCTATTATGAAGTAATCAGTTCAGTCAAATTATGAAGGCATCAAAGTGGATTATTCTAAATTAAGAAGAGTACAAATATTGCCTACCTACAACTTTCTAACAATTCCAAAATTTCTGCTCTTTCAAACTTCTTAGCCCAATCAATAACTGTCCAATCATTTGAAGCTCGAATGTTGATATTGGCTCCTAGATTAAGGAGTCGTTCTACAATTTCAAGATAACCACGTCCAGTTGCAATCATCAGAGCAGTGGCACTTGTCTCTGAATGCATGTAGTCCACTAAAAGAGAACAAAAATTAAGCTTTAACATCTAAATAGTCAAATAAATAAATGGAATAATCTTGAGAAATGTAATAATTAGGCACTAAATCTTAAAAAACACTTAAATGTTTCTGATTATTCTTAATAAAAGGAGCAAAATTGGTCAAGAACACATTCCTTAAAATGATTTAACAACTTTAAGATAGAAAAAAAGATGTCTTTTAAAATGTTATTTGCATGACATTATATTTTTAAAAATCTAAGCAAGTTACTGTATATAGATTAAGAAAAAGTAATTTGTTAAAATACTTATAAAAGTTATATTCTAATTAATACACAAAAACAATCTTATAGCAAAAGATAAACTAATATCCAAACTACTGAATTGAAAATTGCATGCAAATATTTTTATAGGAATCTGATCATTTGTTTTATCAGATAGTATTTTGTGCATATTAAAATTCTATTTTTGCTTCTACTCATATATTTCTAAATTTATCCATTTATTATCATATTTTATTGCTCAAATTAGAGGTTCCCCTGTAAGCAAGTTGTCTGTTTGGTTATTGCTTAGATTTTAATTGGAAAATTTACTTCCTGGTTTGGGCAAATTTCCTAGGTTTCTTTCTCATGCAGGGAAAAAAAAAAAAAAAAAAAAAAAATCCTCTCAGCCTTGCACGCATTACATATTGAAGGCTGAACTTGAACTAAATTCAAATTTATAATTGTCTTTTTACATGTTCAGATTAACATCCCAGAGCAGTTAAATCAAGGATGTAAGATGAAATAATCTCAAAATGTCTAATGTAAACAGTCTCTATTTTTCTTCTTTTTTGAACTATATAAATTGTTTACTTTCAATGCATTTCAAACAACTTTTTTTCTTCTCATTTTTAGCAAAATATTTGCCACACCTTCCTCAACCCTATCGTCAACATTGGCTCAGTCCTGCTTAATTTTAGCATTTTTATTATATATATCTCTATGCTAATTATTCCTATGAACAATGTACATCAGGAATAACATCTAGTCTTTTCCTGCAGATTATACATTCCTATAACACTGTGATACAATGTGACACCAACAAACGGAAAGAAAGGGTTAAAAAACTAAAATATAGTTTGGAACAAGATGAGAAGGGTCAAATAGAGTAACGGACAGACTGAGAAAAAAAAAGGGAGAATTATTTATTTTTTTTTTTTTTCAAGATTCTAGTTTTATTAAACAACCCACAAAAGAATAAGTCTGTTACAAGATGCTATCACGAAAAGCCATATGGCTGATTGGCTGACAGCTGGTTGATGAGACAGCCCTAAAACTACTAGTTATGAAAATACAAATTGAAAGATAAAAACTAGTGATCTCAGGTGACCAAATCAAAGAAACAAAGTTTCCTTTGTGTACTTGGAGTACAATGTCCCTGGTGGGATTGGGGAGAAAGATGGACAGAAGAAGCTGCAGCTGATTTTATAAGCAAGATCAGGCTGAGAAATTTTGCTGACGAGAAATTAAAATGGTAATTTTAATTAATGACCAAAAATTAAACCACACTGTGCAGCTTGGTTAAAGGACAACCAAGGTAACAGGTGCAGGTGAAATACCAACAAAGTCAGGAATTGCCTACACCCATTGTGAAGTATCAGTGTGAAGCATATTCATATCAACCCCTATGCTAGTTTCAGATGGAAGTCAATATAAGAATACTGAGATGACTAAGACACAGAGGTTCCAGTAGTTCCAGACAATAGATGAGAGACAACCACTCTGCTGAATCCCATGTGACTTGCTGCCAGAGAGAACCTCCAACTTGAGCCATGTTCTAGACTTAGCCAAGTTAAGCAAAGTGTCCTGATAGATTTCAAAGTGGGAAGGGTTAATATTTCTGTACCAAGAGCTTAGATTACTGTACAAAGAATTGATATAAAATTATATAGAAACAGACCTTGAAGAAATTTTTGTCTTTTCTTTACTCATCTTTGAGAACATTTTATTTAATTTCCTTTGTGATACAGCTTTGTCGTGATCAAACCAACACTGCAATTGATGATGAAAATCTGATTTTTGTCAGCTCTGTGATCAATAAACACAGCATGGGCAGAGTGACCAACCTACTGGCCAACCTACCGGCCAGTGGCAGCATTTGATCAAACACCGACAGTCAGAAAAGAGTTATAACACCATCTACTGGTTGAACCCTCTAAATTTAATGTTAAGAGACAATAGTTCTCCAAGGTGACCCAGACTGAGATCAGTGGTAACCAACTCATCAAGCTAATCAGAAATTAGCAGCAACGAGTGAACAAAATTATACACTAAGTTCCTAAAACTCAAAATAACAACAAAACTATATTCTGATATTCTTCATTGGATAATCCCCTAACAAAAGTTTAAACTTTTTTAATTTTTGGTGTCAAATGTATCTAGATGCACAATTCATCCTTCCACTGCCCTTGTTTTTTTGTTTTTTTTTATTATTTCCAAAGTTCCACATTGCAATAGCAGTTTTGTTAGGAAAGGAGATATGCTGTATCATCGGCAATGTAAATTTACAATAGAAGACACAGAAATTGGTACATTTTCTATACATTTTTGCTTTAATAAATTATTTTCTCTTTTAATTAAAACTGCATTAAATTGAAATTATAGATTTATTACTATGAATAACTAATGCATTGAGTGTATTGTTTTGTACCTTTTTCATATTCAAATATTCTTTTATTTAAATTCCTAGATGTTTCACCTATGGATTTCTTATAACATTTTGAAAAAAAAAAAAAAATTATTTCAACTTCTCACTAGTTGCCTTGATAAATACTGGTTATCAGTCAAGCAGTGGCGTAGCTAAGGAGTGGGGGACATACCGCGCCGGGTGCCAGCACAGGAGGGGTGACACAATGTCACCCCCAACAAAATTTTTCAACCAGGCTAAGGTGCCAAAAATAGTCTGAAAACAGTGGTGGAGACACAGGGTGGGCATATGACCCCCCAGTCAGAAATTTTCTAATAAATTGTCGGGAAATTTGTGAGTAGAAAAAATAGCTTTCATGTGTTTCAGTTGCTACAATCTTGGTTACTAACAAGAGACATTGTTGTAACATTTTATTGGATGATATGGTGTTTTAACTCTGCATCATTAATAACAATAATGCGAAATACGAAGCCAAAAGTGCAACAATTTCAGTCTTGCCTGTCTATCAATTCGCTGAGATACAATTTTCCATTGAGTCAGTGATATACTTTTGAATATATCTACTAGTGTTGGGACGATTAATCGGAATCAAGAATCGGAAAAATTTGTGCCTATTTTCCAATTCCAAAAACGATTCTTTTAAATTTTTAACTTAATTTTCCATTATGGGTAGTAATGATAAATATTTATTGTTTTTAAATTATCACTAAAACTAAAATCATAATAACATCAAAATACGATGTAAATTTATTTTACTTGTATAAAGAAAAACAAAAAATAAACTTTGCATAAATTCTCTAGGTAACCTTTAAAAGAATGCAGTTGATTTACAATATTCCAAAAAATGCTTAAAAATTAAATAGAACATTTTTGTCAAGAAAAATACTTACAAACATCATTGATAATTAAATGGTACCCAGAAAATGATACACCGGAAAATTATGTCAACCACGAGCTAGTTGAGACTGTCGGATCTGGCTGTGCTGTCCATTGAAAACAAGCTTACAAGACAAACAGATTTTGGCGATGTCATTGACCAGTTTGCCACAATGAAAACAAGAAAACATTCATTCTAAGACCATAGTATTGAATGTCATTCTTTTGTGTATTGCCGTGTTTTGCATTTAGTTGTTCTGAAAGTGAACAGTTGCATTTTAAAAATCTTTTGATTTGAACTGATTATTTTGTGGTATTGGATTTTGTCTTGGATCATACATGTAAACAGTAACATACCAGTCAATAGAGTAAAGTAGAGGAAGACCATGCATGAAAGTTTAGCTACAGCTAACCATTCATCATAGGGTGAATCGGGTTCATTGGGGTGACATTTGAGCGGACCGCCCCGGGTGACGTTTACTTTAGCTACGCCACTGCAGTCAAGCAAACTCCATTTGTTATCACTTTTTTTTTTATTTCTTTTTTCCTACGAGTCCTCCATTTTTGTCATTTCATCATTTCTATGATATTACCAATCTAGGTCTGTTTGCTGATCCCTGTTGACCTTTTTCCATCTCCAAGTTATCTCAAGCATTGCTCTTTCCATTGATCTTTGTGTATCTTAGAGTTTGTTTTCTTTAAGAGATTTTATTAATTTCCATGTTTTATACTCATACATCATCATTGGCATTATATATTCATTATACACTTTACATTTTATATATCTGAATTACAAAGAATTGCAAAACGAGGCATTGTACCAAGACACTTTCACATTTTGACAATTTTCTTGAATATTTCCTGTTTATGCAATTAACCAACAAATATAAATTAATATATGACTAAAATTTATACATCTATTAAATAAAAAAATATTATTTTACATTACATTTGAATGATGATTTCAAAACAAATAGTATTAGTACTTCAAATTAAAATGAATATTATACTTACCACTAACATTTTCATTGATAATGAGATGGAAGATATGTTCAAAAGCATCTTCACTGCCAGTTAGCCAAGCTTCACTTAGTAACCGATCCGTCTCTTTTGCTAACCAAGGTTCCAATTCTTCTTTCTCCTCACCAGGCTAAATAACAAAAACAAAAAAATTAAATGAAATAAAACAAAACCTAAAGAAAGTTAAACATTCGAGTTTTTTAATTATTCATCCCAAGCAAGACGAAAAAGCTATTAAGAACCAGTAGAGAGTGAAGGAGAGTCAGAAGATTTTAAAAGGAACCAGAAACCCAATCTTAAACAGGAAACGAGATAAACCTCTACTCCTGTTCAATAGATTGGGGAAGAGTGTGAACTAGATGATGGGCAGACAAACCTATCTATCTTATTAAACAGAGATATAAAGTAATTTCTGAAAGACAAGTACTACTTTAAAATATGTTTCGCAAGGTAATATTATAAATAATATTATAACTCAAAAATAATTTTATTTCCAGAAACATGATGCATTGTAATTATTTTGCAAATAATTTCTAAATAATTTTCAAGGTCTCAATAATCAAATGTACTTTACAATTTAGAACAGTCAACACAGCCATGAAAGCAGTTAAGAACTGTATCTCATCCAGTAATAATGACTAAAAAATGATTCCACATTACTGATGCTTGCATCAAAACTGCTAGAATAGAATTCATATGAAAAATCATTGCTTGTAGACAAACAACCAATTTTCATGAATTTTCATACCTTTCTGCTAATTTAAAGAGAAAGCCATAGTAGACTGCTTATTGTTCCAACATTACCAAGCAAGCACTGTACAAGCAAGTATACCAGAATACAACAGCTGGCTAACTACCTGTTGTATTCTGGTACACTTGCATGTCTTTTAGTTTACCAACTATATGTTTACTCATACTTATATCTTAGTCAGCCTATGAACTTTCCAGCTGATCTTCATAGAAATATTTATTTTACAATGTTTCTTTACAATTCTTTTTTTTTTTTTGTTATTGACATTGTTGTATAGTAACATCAATTAGTATTGTAAAGTTAAAACAATATAGACTTCATTTGTTCCTGGTAACATTAAAAAGAAGAAATATGAAAATTAGAAAATAAGTTTTGGGGGAAAACTAGTGAAATTACAAATATTTTACTTGACTGGACATTAGTATCAAGAGAAGTCTTACACTGAACATTTAAGAATGATAATTAATACAGTTAAAAGATAAATTCATAAAAGTAGACTACCTACTGACCTATTCTCACAATGTCAAACAAAAAGTCTCTCCTGGATCCAATAAGTACATATACCAAATTTGTGAGCTATATATGAAATAGGTTGGCTGTGAAATATACAAATTTCAATTTAAACACAAACCTCAAATTCTTCTAAATGTTTATCTCTATCTGGTTTCTTTGCCCATTTTCCTAAATCAGTGGCACCATCTGTCAATATAAGTTTTTGATTGCACCAGTTGCTCAACTGCAGCTGCTGTTTTTCCACTGCAGAAAATGAGTAAGAAATTCACTCACAATAAAAATATATTTAACATATTTAAAAAAAGATTTTAACAAAATTTTCAATAAACATGAACTCAACTAAAATATTACATTATATTTTGCTAATATGATACTTTTTTCTAATTTAAGGCAATGCTGTACACACATAAGATTGCTATATAGTCAGACATTCAGGAAAACATCCACTATAAAATAACACATTAATCACAATTAACATCATAGAGTAAGATTTATTTACATCATTTTCTTCATTTCACTTATAGCTTTTATACAGAATCAATGAAAGTTTCGAAAAGTATCCAAAAAATAGCTGACTTTAAGAAACTGATAATTTAAAGCATTGTCTGTAACACTATGATCTAATATCAGCCAAAAAATGGATACAAATTTGAAATATTATCAGAACAAAATAACTGTTGGATAATTATGTTATTTTTAAAACAGTTCATAACTTACATTTTACAAGTTCTCTTTTATATTTATCCATGGTTTTAGTAGAAAAGTTGGTCCTGAAAAAATAAAATAAGCGATTTAATTTTAATAAATTTTGTACAGTTATTGAAATGCAAGTAGTCTGATTCAAAATTAGTAAAAGCAAAAAATATTTCCTAATCTATACTCCCATGAAAATCTGATGTTATTACTATTATTAGGTATGCCAAACTGGCTAGTTTAAGGTGCAAAAATGGGACAAAATAGAGAAATTTCCTTCAAGATCAACTGGCAATATCTCAAGTCTCAAATAATGTCGGTTTTGACGTATTTTTTAACGTCAAAAACCGACATTATTTTTGCACCAACCTAATAGTATGTAAAGAACATTTGATGTTTTCTCATTATAAAGATATAATTCTTTCTGTTGTGTGATAATTAGTTTTTATTTCAGGTCTCTTTAAATGAGGTCACATTTCAGTGACGGCTGCTTCTTTTTGCACATTTTAAAAATCAGAGAATATTATGTTTATGTTTTGAAATTTGTTGCACTGCATGTTGTGTATTCTTATGCATATCAATAGTCCCATCTTAAATAAAAGAGGACGCTCACTAATTTGGTGGGCTCAAAATAAAATTTGAGGTTATTTTTCGCAAAAAATTTCTAACTTGAAAACTTCAGTGGATGAAATAACAGAAAATCACTTCTTCAAAAAACAAAAATTACACCTTATAGAGCAAGTTTTCCTCATTAATAATCAGTTGGTTTCATATCACTACGTCCAACCAACTCAAAACATGAGCAAATATGTTTCATCGATGAACATTTCAGTTTCTAGGCGAGTTTTAAATCTTTTTCTTATATTTCTGATGTTTATTCTAAAGTTGTATAAAGTAAATTACTTATTGTGTAAGTAAATAGGCATTAAAAAATAAACTAGAAATACATATTTTGCATATTGTTCATAGTGTTGTCAATAATGTAATTTTTATAAATCTCATATTTTTCAATGGAAAATGAGGGAAAATTTATGTCCGCAAAAATTGAAATAAAGCATTGTCATTTTAAAATGTGTGTATGTATATATTCATTATTTATTTTTATAAATCTCGCATTTGTGTACGTACAATATTGTAATTTTGTTGTTTCGTTTTTTCTGATATCACAGGTCTGTTTTGTTTTTTTTTGTTCTTTTTAATGTTTTCCATGCCTGGAGATTACTTTAGGTTTTTAAATTTACATATGAATATTTAAAAATTTTCCTGTTCAGTAGATGATCAACTATATGTCCTGAGAGATTGTTTTCTTGTAAGTGAAATAGAGGCAGGCTAAAGACAACCCCCAAAGTTCTTGCAAAAATGTTGCTGATGAAAAGAAAGTCAAAATGAGTGATGGGTAGTGGGTGAGGGGCTTAATGGTATGGCAGTAACACCCAAGTGCAGTTCTGATGATGTCTCATCTATTTTATAGCCCAACTTCTGTAACTTTTATGATTTTAAAGACTATGAGGGGAGCATTTAAATAGGCAAAGACGTAACAGGTGTAGAGGGAAATTTAACAAAAAAATTCACAAATCTTTAAGGAACACTCTTCTTTTTTTTCCCCTATTTCTTTTGTGATACAGGAATTGCATGTTTTTACTTGTAAGTTTTTGCAGGGTTCTGCAAACTATTCTAATACAAGGATGGAACAATCAAGTTCGCTGAAGCAAGTTCAGCAAACATTTAACACAGCCAAGAAAATTTTAGCCACTAAAGGAAAAGATGCCTTGTAAGCCTTTTTAGATTCTTCCCATGATGATTTTTTTGTAGCTGATGAACTCACTGCCATTGAAATTACATCACAGGAACTTGATTGAGTAATTCTGGTAGCTGTGATGTAGAAGAACCATATCAAGCGATCTTCAGATCTAAGAGACAAAGCCAATGGGTTGCCATATATTATGATTCCAGTTTCTATATTGGCCCAGTCACTGACATTACATTTCCAACCGGTGCAATAATAAAGTTTCTAACTCCAATTAAAAGTAGAAATGATTATCTCCGATGGCATTTGGTGGGTGACATTGCACAGGTTGAGTCAACTTTTGTCTTAAGATGGGACTTAGGTGTAACGCCAGTTTCAAGTAATGATAGACTGTTCCAGAAATATTGATTATAGAAGCCTATAAAGAAATTCAGACTGTCACCATTAGGAGAGGAAGTGCAGTAGAGCTGTTCAATTCTGTCCAGAAAGTCTTTTTCATCAATTCCAATAAATGTAGTTTTACTCATTTCAATATTGTTATTTTTATTTTTTAATTTAAAAATTGAGTTTTAAGGTTTTACAATAGGCATTTGTTTGAAAAATTGAACACTGATTCCGTTTGTATAACAAGTTTCAAAGTTTTGATGTCAGTCCTTTTTGGAAAAGTCAATATTTGTATAAATTTACAAAAATCAAATATATTTAGGAGAAAAAAGTTAATATTATGAACAAAATAACTGTTTTGCTGAATTCCTTATCCCAAGATGAGTAAAGTTTCAGGCTTGTACCTCTACCAGATACTTTTTTACTGCAAGTTCAAGAAGTTATATATTTTGCGTTACTATCAAATTTTGCTTCCGCCTGTAATTACACGGTGAAATAAAAGTTGTTTTACTGATGTACTCCTGTGAAAAAGATTTAACTTAATCTCTAACATACTATGAAACATATTACGAATATTCAATAACTGCAGAATTGAAATTTATATGAATGGTCAAATTTGCCTTCCTGCATTATTTTTGCACTGTTTTTAGGATGGAATGTGATGTTCCCCACCATTTAGGCTGGTCTTATCTAATAATCATTAATTCCATTAGTATTATCTTTCTTTTATGACTTAATAACTACATTTATAATGATTTTCACATGTTGAAGCCTGCATCTTCGCATATACACTGTTAAAATGGGCTTCTGGTCCAATTGCACTCAAGATGGAAAATCTGACAAAATTTGAATGGTCATAACTCAAATGCTAATTGAGCTAGCAAGATAAATTTGGTACTATTTTTTGTTTTGTCAGAAAAGCTTTTAGATATATTGAAGAAAAACTAGTTTGGGATACAGAAGGTATCCCAAACTAGTTACAAAATAAGACAAAGAAATAGAAAAAGGAAAAAATTAAAAATACATTTGAAATATTTTAGGAAGATTATAATTACACCTGAAACAATGTATTAAACAAGAGCCTATTTCATCATTAAAGTAAATAGTCAATACTTAAAATAAAAATGTATTGTATATCATATAATGAACAAAAAAGAAAAGTGCCTTTTAATCAGAACATAAATAACTTCAGTAAAAACTGATATATGCTTATACTAGAATATAATATGAAATGTAGTGTGATAAGATAATCAGAAATATTGAAAGTATTCTTTAAGAACAAAATGATCATCACATACCATTTTAATATATCTTCCAAGAAGTACTCCTGAACCTCAAACAATTTGCCAGGAACTTAAGAAATAAAAGTATTTTTTAAGTCATAATTTTATTTAAAATTGAAATAAAAACAATGTATATCAAAACAATGTCATATCAAAACAATGTCAAATAAAAACATAACTGAATTTAATTTTAATATTCATATTTTGCATAAGACAATTCTTATTAATGCTTTTTTTTTGTGGATGAATGTAAGCCAAAAATGGAGACTCCACAGAAATTAAAGAATATTACTGTAAAGAAGATATTAGTCACAGCAGAGTACTGATAACAAAATGAAGGCAAATCATATAGTTAAAAAAACAGAGGATGTTAATATTGATTAGCATTAATTCAGAAAAATAAAAATACCTTTTTTCTTTTAATGATCTATGTTCAGAAGAATGTACAATATTTCATAACAGGAAAATTAAAATGCCTATTTCAAAATGTTCATCTGTATGTATTACAAAAAAATATGAATGGAAGGATGTAAAAAAGAGTAAAAGATAATTTTACATATTCATTTTTACTAACATTTTTCATAATTTTCCTTTCTGTAAATAAATACTCTGTGATACTTATTTGGTATATGCTAAAACATTTATTTCATCACCTATCATCAGAAAATACATTTTTCAGCACCAAGAGAAATACATTTCAGTAATGAAGGATTTAAAAAGGAAAAACAAAGTCCTTTGTAAATACAAAGCAATAGTATTTTTTTCATGTTTTCCTTCAGAAGTAATTCAGAAATTATAAAATTTAGTAATCATTGTTCAAAGGAAAGTGAAAAATCAACAGCATTTTTTTAAGGTAATATGCACTGTTATGAAGAAATAATTTAAATAAATCAACTACAAACAAGAGATAGATAAAACAGAAATAACTTTTACAGTACTTACTATGTACCACAGGGCATTTTTTGAAATATTCAGTAAAAATTTCTGTATTAAGAGTAGCACTCATCAAAACCAGCTTGATATTTTTGAATCTGGGAAGGATATCTCTTAATGACATCAACAAAAAGTCAGTGAATCTGTCCCTTTCATGAATTTCATCCTATAAAGTAAATACAAAAATATTTAATAAACAGATATTTTCCACAAAATAAAAAGGCTGACAGAAAAAAAATTCATAGAATGTTAAAGAAATAGTTTATACCAGATGTGTGCAATGTAGTTACAATAAAAATGAAGTGGAAATTAAATACATCTTTCATTTTCCAAAGTATCAAATAAAAAGTAGGATATATCCAAATTGAAAAAAGTTTTTAATTAGGATTATGATTTTATCATCATTTGATATACTTACCACAATGATGTGAGTGACAGTATTTAAGGCTGATTCCCCACCCATCAGCGTTCGTAGTAAAACTCCAGTTGTACAGAAAATCAACAATGTTCGTGGTGAGACTCTGAAATAATTTATAAAACTTTGAAAACATAAGAATTTAAAAAAAAAAAAAAAAAAAAAAAAAAAAAAAAATTTAACTGTAAATATTAAAAAAAAATAAAAATATTAACATGAATTTACATTATTTTTCAAAAATGTTAATTTGCATTATTGCCTTACTTTTAAAACTCAAGCAGAGGAAAAAAAAAACAAAAAAAAACAAAAAAAAAACAAAAACAAGTTAAGGTCACTGATTATCCCAAATTGCAAAAGCACTACACACACACACACACACACACACACAATAAATAAATAAATAAATAAAAAAAGGAGTCGGTTTGGTAATTTGTTTTGGTATCAGTTTCCACTTTTTTTCCTTGACACTGGTTTTCAATTTTTTTTTTTGTTTTTTAATTTAGTATTTTTGCTTTTTAAGGAAACCATTCATTTTCTTGTGTAATGATAGCATTTCCATTCAATATCTGATTTCGCTTGAGATTGATAAATTTGCAACTCAGTCTGTTCAACTCACAATTTATTGTGTATTTCTGGTCCAATCTTAAAAAATATTTATATAGCTAGAAAGAAAATAAAATAATCTTTCTAAATATGTAATTTGTATGTGCTTTTATTCATTGAATTATTTTTTTTTTTTTTTTACAGCGACTTAAAATGGTATTTAAATAAATTTTAAACTTTGATTTGTAAAATCAAAGTGACCAACCTTTATCAATATTCTTGAAATTGTACACTCAATAGACTATAACCACAAAGATGTTCATTTCTTCTCTGACCCATGTAAGCAAATTCCTTCAAAAATTATAAAGTAAGCAACAACAAAAAAAAAAAAAAGAAAAAAAAATGAGCAACTGATAGTAATGATTTAATATGTGGTAAAAGAACTTTCAAATTATTGAAACTACTGTCTGACACTGATAGTCACTTTTTTTTTTTCGATTAAAGTTTCGAATAAATTGTCAACTATAAATATAGGTAACTCCACAAAATCGCTAAAAAATAGCATAGCATGATGAAAAAGACGCCAAACTTGACGAAAACAAAATTTTGTTGTTTGTTCATGTTATTAAGAGGAAAGACCAAAGTTTTTTTTAATTATTTTTCAAAATTTTTCTTTGTTTTTAGAACATTCTAAATTTTGATTAAAAAAAAAAAAAAAAAAAAAAAAAAAAACCTTGTTTCTCTTTGTATCACCGGAACTAGTAAAATAACAATTTTTAGCACATTATTTTTGTATGACATACATTAATTTGGAAAATCTTGCAAAAATAAAAATAATTGTCAAATGTTGATGAAACTTTCAGAAACTATTCACGGATGATCAAAATTATTATAGATAAGTTTGTTTTTTTATTAAAGTCATGGCAGAAATATTTTTATTTTTATATTAATTACCCCACCCTAACTAATTTTATGAAAATGCTAGAAATTCGATCGCATCAGAAATGCAAATCATGTTCTTTTTTTTTTTTTAATTGGATCTGCACTAACTGAAAATTAGCTATGAATTGTAACATACAAAACTCAATAAAACAAATATATTAATTAATTTCAAATGCTTTTATTTGTTTTTAGTTGTTTTTATGAATATGGACAATATTTTCTGAAAACAAAAAATTTTTTCGATGAAAAATGAATTTTTAATACAATTATTTGTTATTTCTTTAATTATAATAGATTTTTACAGTTAAGTTGTTAAAATATTATAAAATTAATTAAAAGCTGCATCGGGTTTCCTAAGTCTCCTTATATGATCTTTTTTTAGTGCGTTGTAAATTGTATCATTTTGACTGATCAGAAGATCCACAGTAAATAAGAAATGTAATTTTGTGTTTATAATCAGGCTGTAATTATAAAGTACAGAAGACCAATCAGAATACAATTAAGTTGCGTTATTTGAGTTAAGTATTGTTCTCCGCTGTTAAGGCCTTTACTTATGCAAAACACATGTGGAGAAGTTAATTTGGTTTTTCAATTTCAACTGAGAAAGGTGCCTACAAGTTATGAAATTTATATGATCTTATTTTTATATTCATCTCAGTAATGACATTTTTTCCATAAATGAAATATCAAAATTAATAATAAAATGAATGGAAATACAAATAACACAGTAAAATGTAATAAATGTACATAAAATTATAGTATTTTATGTACAGTTCTGATAAAATTTCATAAGAAAGGTACCTATAAATTAATTAGATACCTTTCTTATGAAATATGAAATTTAATCTCACTCTTAACAGTCTTATTTTAATTTCTTTATAATATATTTTCCATAAAGCATCATAAACATAAAGGTGAAAGCTAAATACAAAAAAAAAAAAAAAAAAAAAAAAAATTAGTGCGCTGAAAGTTTTCCTTAAAAATAACGAGGTAAATAAAATGTTCACTTAAATCTAAATAACTTCACTTTTTGGCTTCCGTAGAACAAATTATAATCACGTAAATCTGTCAATACATCATTCATCCCCTGTCAAGTGACGTGAAAGGTTATGACCTGCTTTGTTTTATTTTCAAATTACATCTTTTTGGCGCAGAAGCAAAGTCAACCTTGGTTCAAAATATTTTAAATAATTATAATTTCCCATTTTCTTAAAATAAGTTTTGAAAAAATGATAATTCATTTTTAAAAGAATTTCAAAGTGAGATTGTCATCTTTTTTATAAAATGGAAAAAAATGGATACCATAATCGATTATCTGTCAATTTTGCTGACTCAAAAAAAAAAAAAAGAAGATTTTTAACGAAAATTTCGGACATGCTTGGAACGACTAAAAAATGTAAAGAAATACTCCAAAAATACTTTGATCTTTCCTCTTAATAATAACATGAACATTTAGATGATAAAATTTTGTTTTTGTCAAGTTTGGCGTCTTTTTCAACATGCTATGCTCTTTTTTAGTGATCTCGTGGAGGTACCTATATAAATAACTACTATATTTATTTATTAGCAAAAATCATTGCATAAACTATCTCTATTTGTGTCTTTGGACAACACATTTGAAAGAGAAAATGGTATAGCTATCCAGAAATTAGTTTATGACGTGGCTTTTAAAAAACTGTTGTAATAATGAAACGAAAAAGAAGGAAAAAAAAAAACTTATAGTAGCAACAAACGTCTGCAATAGATTTCTTCTCTCTCTCAACCACAACACTTGTAGCCAAATCACAGTTCAAACGGTAGTCCGTCGTAACGGGCAACGTAGAAACAACAAAATGGGGTCACACATCCAACCTTCACTTCTCACCAGCAAAAATGTGTGTTCGTCCACCAAGCTCAGAAAAATCTGATCCGCATAAGCGAAAAACAACGGCTTTTGTTCACCAAGAGATCTTTCTGATTGGTCACGTCATTCAGAGGAGGGAAGAACATTAGCATAGATTCTGGTCCTTAAAGTAGATTTTTGCTAATTACTTTTTGGTAATTTTTCTTTGGCAGATCACACACAAAACACGGACTCTTTTTCGAGGTAGCTGATTATCTTTTTCACTACAACCACCCCCCCCCCCAAAAAAAAATTAAACCCCTCCTCACATTTTAAAAAAAATATGGCAATTCTCTTCTGGTATGCCAGTCAACTGTTGTTGGGGTTTTGCAAAATAAATTTCTTCTAAACAAGGAAAATTAATGAGTCATTTTTTCCCTAAATAAATTTATGCTTATCTAGCGAATACACCTAAAATTAAATATTAAAAATAATTAAAAGCATTAGGTTGCCATTTCTTTTTGCAGTAGATCAATTGCCATCAAAGGCTATAGAACCTAGTCTGTCCTGCTATTTACCCATAGCTGTAGGGAAAAGAAGAGGATTCATACCTTTCCCAAGGGTATTAGCATGTAAGTGAATGTAATGGATTCAACTGGAATTTGAACTCACCTACCTGATTCCTCAATTTTTGTTTAATCTTTTTCTCTTACAATGGTACAAATGATGATAAAATTTGATTTTATGAACATCTGAAAGTCTTTTTCAAAAGTGTTTCTTTGGATATGGTTGCTCACTAGTGATATCACTTAAAGAAAAAAAAAAGAAAAAAAAACAATTTTGGTTTTGTAAAAACTTTTGATGCAGTTTCACAGTATGAAGATGAAATGAAAAAAGCTGGTTTTTCAGTTAAACCACCCATCTCTAATATAATATATATATATATATATATATATATATATATATATATATATGATTAATGCGAGTAAAAGTTTGTCAGATAGCTTCAGCATTCCAAATCCAGATTTTCATAGGTGGACCTGTGTCCACTTTTCAGAGAGTATCAGCAATTTACTGCTTATATTTTTTTCTTTTATACACATTTAACATTGGTGCAAGTTTTTCTGTATTTTTTCTGCATTCATCCAGGTGCCCATCTGCGTAGATGTGTGTATGTGTAGAGGGTCATGATCATTTGTACATTTTGTTTTCTTTTTTTCACTTTACACTCGCTCTTTAGCTTTTGTTTTATTTTTTTCCTTTTTCTTTTCTTTTGACAGCGTTTTTTTTTGTGGCAAGTTGGAACTGTAGACATGCCAACAATTTTAATTTTAGGGTGTTCTATTTTTTTTTTCTTGCTAGGGAAGTTGTATTTCAGTTTTTAATTAAATAATTGATATTAACGCTTAAATGATAAATATTATATATATATATAAGAAATATAGTATTAAGATGTGCTATATTTATGGGATAAAGTGCTCAAATTCAGAGATAGAGCATGTGAAATATAAAAGTGAACATAGAAGTCAACACTTAGCGGCGACAGTCTGTTTCATGCTAAATGCAATTGTCAGGCCACCTGACGATTACATCTCACATGAAACAGACTGTCGCCGCTAAGTGTTGACTTCTATGTTCACTCATATATATATATATATATATATATATATATATATATATATGTATATTTCATCTCATCAGTTTGTCTGATGATTGCAAAATAGTGAAATCCAGGGTTACAAACTTATATCCATACAATTGAATATCTTAGCTCTTGCAGATACTGAGCACTTTCTGCTAAGTACCACCTATATAAAAATGTGAAAATTTCTCAGAGTTAACCTGTAGAAAAGACAATATTTATAAATATAAATGACAATAGGAAAACTATAGTTATTGCTGACGTATTTCATCGAATGTGGACTTTCTCAAAGCAAAATACAAAATGAATTTAATTAAAGAAAGTAACTAATAACAAAAAAACAGAATGTTCTTAGCAACTGGAGGAATGTATTTTCAGTTAACAATATGAAAATAGTGTTCTCTACATTCCTCCACTTGCTAAGAACATTCTGTTTTTTGTTATTACTAGTTACTTTCTTTAATTCATTTCGTTTTTTGCTATGAGAAAGTCCACATTGGATGAAACGCGTCAGCAATAACTACAGTTTTCCTATTGTCATGTATATTTATAAATAAAAATAATATATATATATATATATATATATATATATATATATATATATATATATATATATATACATACATACATTTATTTATTTATCTTCACTAGGCTATTATTTCTTTTCTTTTATTTGGTTTGGTGGTATCATAAGTATTAATTGTAGGAAGATTTATAATTAAATTTATTTATTATGGTTTGAATTTATGTACATATCTGCATTTATATGTTTATGCATACATATACATGCTCATCTATGCACGCATGTATATATGTATATATACACAGGTACATGATACTTATGTCTGTGTTTTGTTATTAATAAACTAATGCTTAAATGTTGTAGCTATTTTTTCTATTTTGGAGGTATTAATTATGGTTGGTTGTATGGGTTAATCGAATTTGTTCTTTGGAGATTATATATATATATATATATATAAAATCCTGTGCACACCTATATATGTAATTGTTAGAAAGTGTATATGTATTAAATCAAGTGTATGTTATTGATTATTTAATGTTTAATTTTTATTTATTTTATGCTAGTTTATTTGTTTTTGCCTTGGTGTTTTATACAGGTATTAATTATGGGTGTTATGTTCATTCATTTTTTTGGTTTTTGTTTTTGTGTGTATAAATTTATATGTACACGTGTATAAGTGTATATATTTAATATTTGTTTATTAATAAATTAAGTTTATATTATATTTGTTCCATTTATTTAAAGTTTATATTATATTTATTTGGTTATTTTTAATTAGTGCTTAGATAGCAAAGTAAGTATTTATTTATATGCCTACAGTTACTCATTATTTCAGTTTTCTTGTTTATGAGATAGTTTTTAAAACTAATTATTGCTAATTTTTCCTCAACTATAATTTATAATTTTTACTGTTAATTTACAGTTTTTTATAATTTACAATTTGATTTTGGTGGGGGATATTGTTTTCCTTTTGGCTGCATATGTATTTTGTTAGGGTTGTGCAATTTTTCTTTCAAATGACATTTTATGGTTACATCTTTCTTTAAAAGTATTCTGTGGTGGCTATGTTAATTTTTTCATCAGTGTTAATGCTTTAGTAACTATAGCTTTGACAAATTGGGAAGTCATACATCTTTTCTTTCAAAACTATTCTTGATATATAAAATTTATATATTGTTATCTCTCTCTCTGTGTGTATATATATATATATATATATATATATATATATATATATATATATAGAGAGAGAGAGAGAGAGAGAGAGAGATATGGGCAGTTTAACAGAAAAACTTACTTTTTTCGGTTTCATCTTCAAACCGTGAAACGGTATCGAAATTTTTTACAAAACTGAAATCATTCAGTTTAGTGCTATCACTACTGAATAATCATATCCAAAGAAACACTATTGAAAAAGACTTTCAGATGTTAATAAAAATTAATTTTATCAACATTTATACCATTGTAAGAGAAAAAGACTGAACAAAAATGTTAAAAACATTTAATTGACTAGTTTTAGGAAAGAAATTTGAAATCTATTTGTTTACAAAAGAAATGAAGTAAAAGGAAATATGACAACAACAGATATGACACTTGGAAATCATAATCTTTTCAAACAGAAAAAAATGGAAAATATGACATAATGTCTGAAATCTATTTGTTTCAGTTTAAAAAAAAAAAAAAAACCCCAAAAACTCCAACTTTTTGTAGTAAAATTAAGTTAACAACAACATAGCGAGTAAAAATAAAATAAGAAATAGTTGCCAGTTTCGTCTTAATGTTAAATTTTATGAGGTCAGATTTTTTGTGACGTAATACGTAATTGTTTTCTAGTAAGCCAGTATGCCATACATGAAATAAAGTTGTTGTAAACAAGAAAAATGAATGAAGATTTTGTTTTTTTATAAATAAATTTGTTTTGTTTTTTTTATGTAGGGAATACACTTAAATTAGATATTAAGAATAATTAAAATAGTTCTTAATTTCACTTTTAAAATATGTATATAGTGTAAAAAATTGTGTTTTCTACAAATATTAGGTTGGTGCAAAAATAATTTCGTTTTCTCACATAGTAACATATGTTAGAAAACGAAATTATTTTTGCACCAACCTAATTATCTAGTGAATACACCTAAAATTAGACATTAAAAAAATAAAGTAAGTTTTAATAATCTCAGTTTTAAAATGTGTATATTTCCAAAACTCCAAGTCATTTTTTAAAACCCAAAGTAAAAATTATTTTTTTTTTTTTTTACCCACTAGTGTTTCGCGGGATTTGTACCTATAAAATTCTTCTAAACAAGCAAATTAATTCATTATATTTTTACAAATATCTTTATGGTTTTATCTAGCAAATTCATTTAAGATTATATATTAAAATGATTAAAATAGTTTTTAATTTTGGTTTTAAAATGTGTATCAAAAAAGAACAGGCAATACTCTCAGATTTGGAAATATACAAATTCTATAAATGAATTTTAATTATTTTTAATATTTAATTTTAGGTGTAGTATTCACTAAATAGAAACAAAAATTTATTTGGGGGAAAAAATAACTCATTGACTTTCCTTGTTCAGAAGAAATTTATTTGCAAAACCTCAATAACAATTGACTAGCATACCAGAAAAGAAGTGCAATATTTTTAATTATTTTAAATATGAGTGGTTTCATTTTTTGGCTTTTTAAAAGCCACATCATAAACTAATTTCTGGAGAGCTATACCATTTTCTCTCTCAAATGTGTTGTCCAAAGACACAAATAGAGATAGTTTATGCAATTACTTTTGTATTTTACCAATTTGCTAATAAATATAGTAGTTATTTATACTTGACAATTTATTTGAAAGTTTAATAAATAAACTTTAATCGAAAAAACAAAAAGTGACTGTCAGTGTCAGACAGTAGTTTCAATAATTTGAAAGTTCTTTTACCACATATTAAATCATTACTATCAGTTGCTCTTTTTTGTTGCTTACTTTATAATTTTTGAAGGAATTTGCTTCCACAGGTCAGAGAAAAAACGAACATCTTCCTGGTTGTAGTTTAAAGTGTGTTCTAATTAAGTGTACAATTTCAAGAATATTGATACAGATTGGTCACTTTGATCTTGCGGAACAAAGTAACAGGTAAAATTTAGTCTCGAAAAAAAAAAAAAAAAAAAAAAAAAAAATCATATTTCACATTTTTGGTTGTTCAAAGCAAAATACCATTTTAACACACTGTAAAAAAAAAAAAAAAAAAAAAATCAATGAATAAAAGCACATACAAATTACATATTTAAAAATATTATTTTATTTTCTTTCCAGCCATATGCATATTTTTTTTAAGATTGGACCAGAAATACACAAGAAATTGTGAGTTGAACAGACTAAGTTGCAAATTTATCAATCTCAAATGAGACTGTAAATGCAAGCATGACAATACTTTAACTTCTTTGAAACAAATACTGTTTTTTAAACATATTCAGCTTTTAATATGCAAAAAAAAGGAAGAGTCTATGAATGAAAAGAATCTGAATTTTGTCCAAATGAAAACAGTAACAAGCTAAAACTAATTTTAACAATTTACTTACTTGCTTTCCAGTCTAATTTGATAACCAACTGTCTGTCCAACTTTCTCTCCACGTTCAGCTGCCACTCTGTCAGCTATGGAGAGAGCAGCTATTCTTCTTGGTTGTGTACAAAATATACGACATGGTTTATTCTGATGATGACAGTCATCTAGGATAATTTGAGGTACCTTAATATAGTTAAAAGGAGAAATGCAAATGATAAAATACTTTGTGATTATATGGTATTACTGAAGTATCACAAAGAAATTATGAATTTATTTACAATTAGTTCTTGAAATGTGAGGTTTCTTACAAAGTGAAAGTAATAATGTTCTTATAATTGGTCATTATATTATTATGATCAATTTAGATACAGCACACAACAGTCCTACCAAAGGAAAGGTAAGTGGTATAAGGAATATTTGAAGAAATAGAAATATTTCTTTTAAAAAAGAATTGAAAAAACATTATAAGTTCAAGTGTTCAATTTTTTCAAAGAAAAGTTTTCAATCCAGTTAGTAAACAAGCCATGCAAATTGTATTGTATGTAACATCAGTGTAATCAGAATATTGTTTCAGGTCTTTATCTAGATGAGATGATTATGGAAAAAAAATTCCAAGTTTAGATGTATTTATACAGAGTTAATTAGAAAAAATCTTACCCCTAACATTTGAAATAATAAATAAAGGCAAAATGTACAACAGAATATATCTCACCTGTGTCGTCTTCCCTGAACCAGTTTCCCCAGTAATTAGCACAACTTGGTTTTTTTCTATTGACTGTGAGATATCAGCTGTATGTCTGTAAATGGGTAATGTTTCTTGAAATGATGTCAAAAGTGAATCACCTCGTTTAGGTGGTATCTGGGGCACACCTGTGTTTAATCGGCCAACTGCAGTTTTCATCATCTCCTTGCCTTTAAGCAAAATAGAAATTCAAAATATTATATCACTTGAACTGATTATTTAGCATACACATGGAACAAAATATGGACAATTAGAATTTAATGATAATGAACTGAAACCAAAAAGTAAAACTTATTGTTTACCAACACTCAATGTTGCACACACAGAGACTGATGAAACCATTAAAATATTCATTATATATACAATTTTATTTCAAATTTTGGTGCTGAATATTTTTTATTCTTATTTCATATAATGGTTCAACAATTTATCTTATCATAAGATTTATTATTTTTACAGTAAAAATTACACTATTCAGAAAATTCTCATCATTTGAAATGTTACAAAAATCAAAATAACTATGATAATTTTGAAAAAAAAATAAAGAAATAATACCAAACTATGGTCAGTATTATTCCAAGATTTTATCAACTAGAAGGAAAATAGAAGCACCTATCAACTAATACAATATTAAATTAATCTTGGGTATTGTAGAACAAATTCTAGTTTATATATTAAATCTGTTGTAACCGGGAAGTAAGAAAACAGAAACACTGTTTCAGCTATTGTTCAAATATGGAAGTGCTGTGTCAGCCATATTGTTTATGTGTGAATAAAAGAGCTGGAGTATCACTTAGAGAGACAAAAGACACCAAGCATTGTCGGTGTTACTACAGACTCCCTTATCAAGTTATGACATTTTTGGCAATGAGGAAAGGTTTATTTTCACGTAAATATATCAACACTCAAACATTTAGAAGAATTCTGCATTGAATCAGGAAATATTTTTTTTGTATCAGGACTGTTTGGAACAGTTTTTCATAGCAAACAACATTGTTTGCTGGCTGCAAGCTGAGATAAAATGTAGAGCTATCTTACTCAGCACCATAGGTGAAAAGATGTACAAAGTCTTGAAAGAGTTATGTGCACCACAGAAGCTGAGTGATAGAACTTTTGAAGAAATTAAGCATTTGATGCTCAAATATTTCAAGCCCAAACACCTTGTCATTGTAGAAAGTCACAGGTATTTCAAATTTCTGTTTGGCTTAATTGTTTATTGTTGACATATGAATTTGGAGTATTTTTACAATGAGTATTATGAGACAAATTTGTGTGTGAATGAAAGCATTAAAAAAAGACTTATCCGAGGATATGTCACTTAGAAAATGCTTTTAAAGTGGCTCAGACCATGGAATTGCCAGCTACTGACATGGCAGACATTAATGCTAGAAGTATGAATAACACACACAAAAAGTCTATAGTGCATCAGTTTTACAGAATTTTAAAAGAGGGAAAAAGTTTGTCTTGGATGCAGGGGGGAATGGCATGAAAAGCATATAGAATCCAGTAAGGAGCAAAATTTGTTTTAAATGTTGAAACAAGCATCATTTTTGAAGACAGTGCAAAGAGAAACAACAGGCAAAGCAGTCTTACCTTACTACATGCAAGAACAAAACACACCAGATATATCATTATATAGCATTAATTTAGATGCACCTGAACCTTATACATGTAAATTTTAGTTAAATGGGATCAGTTGTGAAATGGAAATCGACATGGCGTGTTCATCTTCTCTGTTAAATGAGGAGATATTCACAAAACTACCTGATGTAGTGTTTTCTAAAAATGGTTTAATAAAAAAAATTGCATATGTCTTCCAGCCTAGGGCAGTTGCCAACATGACTGAAACATCAGCTGAGAACCTATAATTTAAGAGTGCTGGTTGTACCTGGATTGTAACTCAATCTTGGATGGGATTGATTGGAAAGATTACTAATTAATCTACTGGCTACCTGTTACCAAATTTTGTGGATAGACTTTGAGCAAGAATTTTCTGAGCTTTTTAAATCAGGCTTGGGTGCTTTGAAAGATGCAACAGCGAAGCTGCATGTCAAGCCCCTGATTTCATGAAAGCTTGACCAGTACTGAGAAAAGGTTGAGGCCACACTGAATGGTTACTACTTCTGTTATCGAACCAGTTACTTTTTTCTGAATGGGACTCCTCCATCATTCCAGTTTTAAAGAAAAATTGTCAAGTTAGGATTTGTGGTGATTTTAAACAAACAGTAAACTCTGCTTTACAGGTAGACAAGTATTCTATTCCAAATATAGACAACTTGTATTCCAAAGTCTCAGGTGGACAATGTTTCATGAGAGTGGATTTGACTGACACATAATTACAGAGTCCTTTGGAGGAAGAGTCACAAGAATTAACTACTATAAATACACATAAAGGTCTTTTCATCTACAGCAGATTTCAAAGCACTATAGACTAGTTAATTCAAGGTATACCAATGACTGCTGCTTATAACGACAATATTTTAATGTTGGACAAAAAATATGAAGAACATAACCAAATTCTGCATGTAACATTTAAAAGACTACAAGATGTGGGCCTCCACCTTAGAAGTGAGAAATGTGAGTTCAGGATGTCATAAATAGTTTACCTGAGTTACATGATTGATTCCAAAAGAATTCACCAAACACAGGATAAGGTTAATGCTATCCAAAGAGCACTGACACCAAAAAATACATCAGAACAGCACAGTTTTCATTACTGGAACCGGTATTTAAATAACATCAGCACTGTTCTAGCTCCACTGTATGCATTATTACAAAAAGGAAATGGGGAATAGACAAAAAATCTGCATTTGAACAACTGAAAAGATTATTAATGCCAACTGATGTTTTAACTCATACATTCAGGGACCCCATGTTATCTCAAGTGTGTAAGTGGATCATAGAGAGATGGCCATACAATGGAATCTTGGGATTTTCGACTGTACACAAACAGGAAAGAGGAGTTATCAGTACAATTGGGTTGTGTTTTGTGGGGATCATGAGTGGTTATCCCTGCAAAGTGTCAAGATACCTTGCTTAGCAAATTACATGAATGTCACCCACAGATGAAGTCCCTTGCTCATTGTTATATCTGGTGACCTAATTTGGATTCAGACATTGAACTGTGTATAAAAAGTTGTGCTATATGCCAGGATAAGGCAGATATGCCCCAGATAAGCACATTACACCCATGAGAATGGCCAGGAAGGGCATGATTTTGAGTGCATATAGAGCCAAGTGTATCCTTGTGATAGTGGATGCTCATAATAAATATATAGATGCACGTCATTTCATCACCATCATCAGCAGTAACAAAATGGATGTTGCAATACACATCTGCCACACATGGGAGACCTCATGTGAAGGTGTTGGACAATGCCTGCAGTTTCACTAATGAAGAATTTTCCAAATTCTGCACCTTGAATGACATTAAGCATGATCGATGTTCAACATATCACCCGTCATCAAATGGAGTAGTTGAACATGCTGTACAAACCATCAAGAGTTGAGGTAAAAAAAGGTTTCTGGTGATCTTGAAACTCAACTACTACGTGCCTTGGCTAGCTACTGTCTTTTTTCACAAATAACAACTGGTCACTCATCAGCCCATATCTTGGCTTGACCTGGTGTAAAACACACCAGTAAAATGGACAACACTAAGATATTGATGGATAGGAAGCAGCAAGAAAACGGATTCTATTTGGGAGATGCTGTTAACGTTATGAATTTTCAAGATAAACCAAAATGGATGTCTGGATTTCTAGAGGAGCAACTTGGTCCACTGACTTTTCTAGTATGGCCAGAGGATGGGTGTGTATGGAAAAGACATGTGAATCATATTCGTGTAAATATTTCAAATAAACTGGATACATGCTCCAAAAGAGCTAACCAACCAAAGAGAATTCAGACATGTACTTTGAAGAGACACTCAACATTGACCACAGTGTTGTGTACCCAAAAGTAATTGACCGAGGGAGGAAAATTAACAACTGAGAACACTCGTCAGTACATATTTTCAGAAATGCAAGGAAGCAGAAAGATGTAAGACTGAAAGTGAGTCCAAGAAATCACACAGGCATAAAACTAGAAACTACAGGAAAGTGATGCAGTGCCCTACTCTTAACAAGGGAACTTGCTGCAAAAGAATCGCCAGATGAAAGAATTATAGAGGACTCAGATATGAAGATAATGATGTAACTATGACAGGAAGTGAAATAATTTTTGCCCCTGATAACTTGTCTCCTCAGAGTTCTTTTGAAATGCTCATGGACAATACCATGTATATATAAAAAAAAAAAAAAAAAAAAAAAAAATGCACTAACAGAGGAACAATTCTAGAAAGAATTTAGTGTGTAAAAGATTAATTAAATTTTAACTATTGGGGAGGGATGTTGTAACCAGGAACTAAGGAAATGGAAGCACCATTTCAGCTATTATTCCGACACGGAAGTACCGTGTCAGCCATATTGTTTATTTGTGAATAAAAAAACTGGAGTATCGCTTCAGTGGACAGAAGACGTCAAGCTGAAACTATGTTGTCGTCATTACTACAGAAGCCATAACCAAGTTGTGACAAAATCAAAAGATGGTAAAACAGTAAGAATAGAGTTTAAATTTATACTTTATACAGAAAAATGTTGTTTTGTTACCATATGACAAATTATGTGAGAAATGTAAGACTTGTCCTAATTATTTATCCTTTGGCTCATTCCAACAGTGGTGTGAGAAGCAATTAGAAATATCTGATAAAAGTCAGCAACAGATAGCATGAAACATATAAAAGGCATATTAATTTAACAGCAAAAAATATTTTGAAATACTGTTCTTGGAATTAAGGAATCCAGGAAGTAGAGTCTAGCACTGAAATATGTAATGGATTCTCAAACTTCCAGCTCAAAAATATATATTAATATATGTACAAGTTGTGCCAAGCTCACATATTCAACTTAGAAAAACAGAAAGATTTTATTCAATAAAACTGTTAAAAGTTTTATTCAATAAAGACAGCTTTGATTCAGCTGCAGAAGCACTGAGCAGAAACTGTGTGCATAGTGGTAATTCACATCATAGAGTGGGCTTCTCACAGCAAACCTGTCCAGAATAAATATTCACTCAGTAGTCTCAATCAATAATGCTATAGAAAACATCACATATGAGAACATTGTGCATATCAGTGTGGGTACTTGCATGGGGTCTGTACAGAATTCTGGAGCAGAACCAGAGCATGCTAAGCACACTGGGGTGTTTGAGCCTCTTCACTAAGTGCTTCAGTTGTATCACAGGGCTTTATGATCTACCCTTGCCTTCTCATATAAGGCTTGTACATGACGTCTTTGTGCATATACACATCTGATAGTGAACTTTGTCACCTTGAGCTGCTCAGTATTAGCCCACATCAATTTACTAGAGTTGTGATTGATATCCTGAACCTAGCTGTCCTTATAATGTCTGACAACTTTAAATGATTTTTTTTTCTCTTGGTCATGGATGGCATGTTTCCACTAGAGGCCTCCAACTAATACATGACCTTGAACATTAAGGAACAAGCCATTTTCAAGTAGTTGTTGTGGTTGGCAGCTTTTCATTCCCTGCGTCAGAATGGAAGTTGCTATGTTAATGTTCTTGATACAACAAAAAGAAAAATGAGAATGTTAAAATTTGGTAGAATGTATAATATTAAGTTATGTTGTCTTCTATAAGTATATATATTTTCAAATATTCCCCGACTCTCTAATACATACATACAGTCAATAAGATGCGATTGAATGAAGATATGCTCTCTCTCTCTCTCTCTCTATATATATATATATATATATATATATATATATATATATAGATGAGAGAGAGGCAACATATCTTCATTCAAACAGGTTTCATTAATATAGGCATATTATGTCTATTTATTCTTATAAGATAATCCTTTCTAGCTCTCGAATCAGTTTTTAAATTCATCAAGCACAGCGCTGTACTTTTTTCTTACCCAAGTATTTTTGATCTCCTCCAAGATCATCTTCAGGGGTGAATTACAAAGACAATTTATTGTAACAGTGATGAAATATGCATTTTGTTGCGATAGTGATTTATAAAAAAAATATTCATGAATGCGCTCGGTTATAATTATTTTAAGATTTTTAATTTATCTGTTGTAGCAAAACAAGCATCCCAATATAAATAAGCTAACTGGAAATTGGTAGAATTGCAAAATGGCATTAAATGTTTGTTTTATGCACCCATTGCTGTAACACTCATAATAAATTTTGTTGAGTGTTGCTTGGTTGCTTTTGATATAGAGGGCCTTGAGAATTTGAAGTTATTGTTTATTATTTTCATGGTCTAGTATACTGGTGTTGTCAACAAGTATTTTCCTGTATTGTGAAGGTGGACAGAAATGTGTTTTTAGAAGTTGTGCAATAGAACTTTTATCTGAAAATGAAGTTTAAGATGCCTTAATAATGTTGTGGCCGTCAAACCAACATATGTACTTACTTTTTTGTCAGAGATATAATCTCCCAGAAGATTTATGCTGGTTGGTCTTTTCCAAAACACTAGTTGACAGAGAAAAGTTATTGTGGATGATTAAGTTGGTTGTATTAAATTTAGTATAGTATATAATTAGTTATATTTTTTTTTACTGGAATCAGTGGGGGATATATGAGGTATTTTAGGATTTTTTTCATCTTGTTTGTAGTGTATTTGATTGCAGGTTATGTTTAGGGTTATTTGAGGAAGTATCATGTTCTTGATTTATGTTAAATATTTCTAATATTTTGTCTAATTTGTTCATCAATAATGTAATTAGGAAGGTCATTATTAACGAAAGTTTGTTTAATGTTTTCTAGTTGAGTGTAGAAAATGTTTTTCATGTAACAGTTAACTTTTGCATGGTTCATTTAATTTTGTATAATAGCTATTTTGTAATAGGGCATTCACTTTTATAGTTTAAAGTGTATGTGATTATGCTAGTTGGTTTTTGTATGGGGTGTTAATAAATCTATTATTAGTGTCTATCAATACATGAAGAAAAAAGATTTTATTATTAAGTTAAGTTCATATGGGAAGTTAAGAACGTAGTTTTTTTTTTTTTACTTTAAACTTTCAAAAATAAATTTGTTCTTAACTTCACATATGTGAAATATTTGTTTGAAAGTACTTGTTACTTTAAATAAATGCTTATTATTATCACTTGTATTTCAGTCTGTTTTAAGACAGGAAATATATAAATACACATTGATAATTATCATATGATTTGATAACACAGAAACTTGTATATACAAATATATAGTAAGTTTGTACTAACTGAAGTAAATTTTATAATATTCAGTAGCCAACAATGTAGTCATTATTGGCTACTGAATATTAAAAAAAAAACAAAAATATTTTTTTTCATTCAAAACATTTAAATTGTAAATTATACAAATCACCATTAGCAATTAAGAGGATTTAAGTGAATTAAAGAAAATAAATACAATACAAAAACTGACCATCCCCCAGAGATTTCTCAGGCTTAGGAAACAAATCCTGTCGTTGTTTGTTGGTAAGGGGATATCTTTGGATTAGACTGCGAATGTGCTGCCGTGTATTTTTTTCCAAGTTAAAGGATGCTGCCCGTCGTTGAACAAGATTGTTGTTCTTTTTGGTGACAGTTAAGAATCTGTTACTGTTTTTACTGAAAAGCAAAAACATTCAAAATATATAACACTTGAAATAAATAAAACAGTATTTTATTTGGAAAATTTAAAGCTAAATGAACATAACTAGAAATTATTTTTACAAAACAGCCAATTTATGAATTTTTTTTAATACTGATGGCAGTAAGCTTTCAATTCATAGGAAACAAAGTAAATGGTTAAAATTCTATCTTTTACAAGCTCTCAAGATTAGTGCACATGAACTTTGCAGAAAGAGATATTTATATTTATACCAGGCTATTTCAATAAATGTTTTAATTCATCTGATTTTGCATTATAATAAAAATTACAAAATATTTCTGTAAGAAATATTTTCTGAACAAGAGAAAATGCCATTCAGAAATCAATGAAGTAAGTTCAACAGTGAAAATCTTTACTTTTAATATGCAGAGATTTATCTCAAGTAAACATTGTCTACAAACTATTCACTGTTCAGGTTTCTAGAGTCAGAAGATATTTGTAAAAGTGGAAATTTAAGAGATTTTACCTAGGTTGAATTTTGTGATATTGATATATAGATCCAATTCACATCATTAAAAACTATAATTCTTAAGATTAATGTACTGGGATATGATCAGTTTTGTTGGCTGCTTAACTTCAAAACATTCACTTTTTCAATGGTGAATGATAATTCAAACTTTGGTTGTTACAAAGTTAAAGTTTCTTCAAACTGTAATTTGTTAATGCATTATAATCTTGTAAATATAAAATTATCATTGTAAATGAAAAATTTAATAGTGTTTGATATTTTTGTTGTCAATTCTTGAGAAAAAAGTGAATGTACAAATGTTAAATATTTTGTATATTCAGGTTTTATTAAAATATCTAAAAATAATTTTTTTTAACTGTCTTTCTGATGATTTTTTTTTTTTTTGCAGGTATATTTGTTAAACTTTGCCAAAAATTTTATAGTATCTACATATGGAGTTATAAGTTCAATGAAAAAGTAAATATCATAGAAGTCTGAGGCAACCAATATTGTACAAGTCATATGAATATGGTTTTGTTCTGGATTATGGGAGAGAAGAGTACAATTTTCTTGACAGGGATTGTGTTTATTACAAGTCTCACTATGATATACAACAACAGTGTTTATTCAGAAAATGATGACATGAGTACAGGTAGGAAAGTTCCAAAGCCAAACTGATGTGAACTAAGTTTTTATGCCTGAACACATGTTTTTATAGATAAGTTTGGTTCATTATATTCAGTGAAAGAGTCAATAGTTATTGAACACATTGCAAAATACACAAAGGTTTTACATCATTTTCTCCTGACCATGTATGATTATCACATTCGTAGATTTTTATATTTCCTGGATGATAAACTGTACTCCAATTATAAAGAGGTTAAAATATGAGATGATTCCTGCTTCAAAACTGAAAGAAATTCAGTAATTAATTAATTACTCATTTATTACTTGGTTTAAGATTATGTCAATGAAAATGAGGGAAACTATTACCATGATTAAATTCATAATTGATAATTAAGTCATTATTGTTGATGGGCTTTTCAAAATCAACCGGATGGGTTCTCATGTATCTGATTAGACAAACTTTTCTGCAAGTAGTGCATCTGAAGAAACCTTGGATGAGAAAAGAGGCAAGATTCTGTGTGATGTCTTTGAAGGTGTACCATTGCCTACTGGATCATCTTTTCTTCTGTGAGGTGAACAGTGTCTATGCAGGCACATAGCCAACTGAACAGATCACCTGCCTACTTTTCCAATTGCTTAGAGAAGATATTACAGGTATTTAAGATGGCCCTGTATTAATAATAAGTGTTTTCACCTAACTCCAATTCACTAAAGAAAGTACATCATGCGAATCAGTTCCCAGTATGTGGATGACATAGCCAACCTAACATAGCTGTCAATTGACAAGCATGGCTGTGATGGTTGTTGAATGTGAATGGTTGTGAATTTCGACACATAGTACCTTATCCCACTAATGTAACCTATTGTAGGCATGACACACAGAATTGCTCAAGAGTTTACAAGCAGTGACTGAATTTGATTCAAGAATAAACAGCCATATAACAGTGTTGAAACAAATACTGCCTTGGTATCTTTGGTTTTACTAGTTTAGCTTCCCATTCAGTGAGATATGTTGGGAGAGTTGTCTAAATGTTGCAGAGGCAAGCTGAAAACAATGCTGAATTTCCTGTCAGATCATGACTGCAGGTAAGCATAGAACCAAGATATGTCAACATATTCACATTCCTAAAATCTGCATTTTCTCATGTGATCATACAAGAACAAGGTTGTAGTTTGCTGTAATCTTGTTTTCTTTGTATTCATCTTGAGACAACTGCAAGCAACACTTATGGCATCCAGCTATTAATGGAGGCCAGGAGTGACATGGCTTATGAGAGCAATATCATTAGTATCATGAAGCTAACATGTTCACTGTGGGTCTTAGACAATGCCCACAGATGGTGGAGGTTGAACAGATTACTATTGTTGTGTCTTCCAGGCAAATCAAGCATCTTGAGTAGTGTTACAGATGCCATGAAAATGATGAAAAAAACAGAGCCTGTACACAACCCTGCCTAATTCCAACCATCATCGTGAAGAATTTTGACTGAAGTACAGCACACAATCCAACAGGTCCTTGTGAAAGTCTTTAACAATACACAGAAAAGTTGGTTGGTTGGGTTTTATGGCATATCAACAACTGTAGGTCATTTAATGCCAAAGTTAGATATATATATATATATATATATATATATATATATATATATATATTAAATATATAGTACTATTAAACGTATAGCTGGCAACATTATTTTTTCCAGAAACGTATAGCTGGCAACATTATTTTTCCAAAAACATTATCAGAGGCCTTGCTGTTGGACGTAGTTTATCGCTATACCCAGGACGCGGATGTAGTTTATCACCATACCCAGGACAACAGAAAAGTTGGCAGTCATCTAAATTTCTATAGAATCTCCCATAGGATCTTTCAGTTGAGGGTTTCAAATGCTTTGGTGATAGCAATGAAGGTGATGTAACAATTACAGTGCTGTTTTTCCTGAAGGAGACTAGACTAGCAGCAGATATCATGTCAAGTGTGCTATACCAAGGATGAAATCTAACAATTTCTAACAATATGGCAGTAACAATCGAAGAGTTAGGCAAGTTGCTTGATCATTAGATGTAAGTTAATTACATGTCTCTATGAAAGAGCTAAAGAACATTTTCCAACCTAATATATCAATACAAGTAAAGAGGTCAACTTTACTTACCCACGACTTTTGGATTTCAAGCCATAAGTCTCAGCCAGTCTGTGAATATATGCTCTTTCTGTAGCATTAAGAGAAGAAGGGAATTCTAACTCTGCAAGAGAAAAATATCTAAATATGATTCATGAAAAAGAAATGATAAAAAACTCTTTATTTTGTGAAAGTATTGAAACAATGAATAACAGATCTATAAACCTAAACAAAAAAAGATACAATAGAAAAAAAAACATATGAATCATTATTTGTAAATCAGTTGAGAGACATTATTACAATTAAATTCATAAATACAAATTTCAATAATTTCAAAAGGGAAAAATTTACTTGGACAAAGAAAATATTTGTAATATTCATCAATTCATAGTGTTATGAAATTTTAAAGACAGCAAACATAAAAGTCAATAATAATAGCATAATAATTAGCAACTGAATAAAAATCACAGTAAAAGAATGGAAAATTTGTCATGAATATAACCTAAACATAAAAGAGAAATCTCAACATCATTCTATCATCACATTCAAAGGACTGACTTCTAAAAAGAGAAGTATACAAAAGTATCTGTTATCACAAACAAGCAGATAAACTATTTCAACACTGAAAATAGGGTATATACCAACATTTAGGGCATAGCAGGAAATTCTACCAGTTTCAGTATACTCAGCACATAAAAGGATGATATTTTTTTTATTTAAACTGTATTTTTGATCCTCATAATCCTTTGTCTCATATCCATAATTACATTTAGGACCTATTACCTAGCTGGTGTTTATTATTCACATGAAAATTCAGAATATATATGTTCTAAAATTCATAAAATAAAATACATAGATTAAGGTATTAAAAAAAAAAAAATAACTACATGTATAAACTGTCTCAAAATACCAGGACAAAGTGATAATTAAAATTATTGTTTCATGAAAACCAGTAATATTACAAAATGCAGATGAAAAATTGATAGTTAAAAATTTTGTTTCTATTTTCAATAAAATTTTTGAAAAAAATCACTTCAAGCAGAGATTTTAAATGTAAATCCAGTTAGTATGCTTAAATAAAAAAAAAAAAAATGGTGACATTATAATTAAAAGCATTTGAGATCTTTGCCAATTTATGTGCATGAGCAATGATCTTCTGAGATAGAAGCATAAATGTTACAGAAAAAAAGTTTGGAACTGGAGGATAAATATTCTCAGAAAATAAAATTGGGGACATTGTAAGTAAAATGCAGTATAAAGAGGCATTTTTAAAATTTTTAACACTGAATTTAAAAAAGTAAAAATTAATTAGTAATAAAAGTGATACAGCCGTTTTATTTTTAATTCAATGAGTGCTTGCACTAATGTAATAAACAATCTCTATCTCACCTTTTTGTCCTTCAGAGCTACAGAAGTTATCAAGAGCCATATGAATAGCAATCCTGACCTCCTCTCCAATACAGATAGACTGACCAGGTCTTGGTCCATGGTTACTGCCAGGCATGTTCATATGTGTGCTTTTGGGACCAAGAAAGGCAGCATTAGGTGGTGTGTTATTCCTAGGTAATCCATTTCTGCAACAGAAGAAAAAAAAAAAAAAAAAAACATTATCAAAAAATGTTTTCATCAATGAGCATTCATCTTTAGCTAATTTGAATACTTTTAAAAGTGTTTATAAAAAAAAAAAAAAAAAAAAAAAAATTGTGTCTTTGCATATAATAATGAATAGGAAAATTGTAAACTTTAACAAAACCACATTTCAACCAGCATGCACAGGATTACAAAAGACATAAGTAAAGAAAATAAGGTTTTAATTTAAAAATAGTTTTCAGTTGTTAAATTAAACATTTCAAAATATGACAAACTTCAAAGTTTATGAATCAAAAATCTTATAATCAGATTGATAATTAAAAGGTTATGATTTTTAGTACATGTAATAAAGATAAGATAAAATATAAATAAAAATTTAATCAATATCAGAGCAAAAAATCAATACCATTTTAACAACAAAAAACTAATACTATCAGTTTATAAATCAATGATTAAGAATTGCAATTATGTGATGTATAACAATTAAAAAATAAATCTACTTTTTAAAGAGTTATAAAAGTAGATAATATTTAAGAAAGACATTAAAATTTCAAATGAAATAGCTGCTTCCTTAAGTCAATATCAAAACAAAAAGTTCCCTTAAATGTAGATATATTAAAAAGTGAAAAAAAAAAAAAAAAAGCTCACTTAAGCTTTATTTTTTATAATTAGAACTTAGTGCTCAAAGGTTTTCATTTACAAACTAAGCATTATGAACAAGTGATGAAAAGTTCATGGTCCAACTAAGGAGGGATTCTAAAAGAAATTAGATTTTGGAAGTGGGTGTGGACAATAATTTTTAAGCACCTCCCCTCTTAGAAATTACTAAATAACATTAAAATTTATTTGGAAAAAAATTCCTCACTCTTCAGTATCTTTGAAAAAATTTAAAATAATAAATTTCCATCCTGTACAATTCAACATTGTGTGTACATTAGTTAAAAAAAAAAAAAAAATGCATATAAGGGGATGCTCAAAAATTCTCAGTCTTATCTAGTTTACAAAAGTGAATGAAGCATCAGAATTATTCATAAGGACTTCTTGGTTAGGCTGAGAATTATTTACTAGCTTATTTTATAGGTTATAACTATAAATGTAAATATGAATTGAGAAAAAAAAAAAAAAAAGATTGTGATTTAAAGCAGACTTAAGCCAAAAATATATTGTGAATTCTAGAAAATTAGAATTGTTTTTAAAACCAAAATTTTGTTCATAAAATCATTTCAATAAATCCCAGTAATTGAGGTGTCATCTCCTTTAGTTTATGAAGACACAGAACGAGAAAAATAGAGCTCCTTAAAAAGGGCTTGGAGGGAATTTTTGAACATTGAATAGTTACTTTAAGAATTGATTTTTTCTTATTTTATTCAATAAAGTAAATATTAACTCATAATTTAATATTCAAGTGTGTTTTCATGGTGCTTATCAATTGTAGAGAGATTTATTTTATAACTGAGAGTAAGTAGTTTTGGGTGGCCAAATGTTAGTCCAAATATTAGGTTGGTGCAAAAATAATGACGTAATAATGTTATTTTTTGACGTATTTTTAACGTCAAAAAACAACATTATTACGTCATTATTTTTGCACCAACCAAAGACTTTTTATTTTCAACATCAACTTCAATGAATAACATTTACATTCATATATCTTCTGCTATCTTTCAGTCAACTTTATAATTCCTTCCAGGACTTTTTGGCTTCTTGAATAAAGAACTACTTTAGATGTCTTTTGCTGTCATCCAAGGAAATTAATTTTCTTTTCATTAAAAGAATTCTGGAAACACCAGAATAAATGATTATCAAAAGGTGCCAGGTTTGATGAAGACAGCAGGAGTGAAAATTTCACAGACAAGCTGTAACATTTTTTATTTTTTGACCAAAGAAAAATAGCAGTTTAACATTATTCTAATGGAATATTATACATTGTCAACTAACTGAACACATGTTTCATGTATTGCTGCTACTAATTTGTCTAGTTGGGAACTTATTGGAATTATTTGGTTCTCAGACTTGTGATGAAGCATCCAATTTTCATTGACCATCATATGTTTTCAAAATAAGAACAAAAGCTAGTGCAAATGATTTTCAGTGCTTCATGTGATATTTTATGGCTACTGGCTATTCTCTCCTGCAGCAGATAGTCTATCTAGAGAATGTTTACTTATAAATCTCCAGCATGAAATTTTAAAAATTATTTCTGACACATTTAATCATTCCCAGTACTTTCTCCAAAAGTTCCAAAAGTCTCTTGTTTGACTTACATTTTTACCTTAAAATAAAAATATATGTAAACAATATTGTTTTCTTTTATCTTCGGTGTGTGACTTAGTGAACAAAAACAATGATTTTGCCAATTATTTTTTTTAATGACAACTATCACAATACAATTAATTTCTTTAAGATGGCTCTCATAATAAAATTACATGAAATCTTTTTAAATAAACTTAGGGCAAATGATCCTTATGTTAACAAATCGCAACAGCTATTAGGGAGATGTGATTAAATATAATGTTTAAAAAAAAAAATTAAGTATTATTATTGTTTAGGTGTTAAAATTTTGGAATAATTCAGTAATTTAAATTTAATCTCTCTGATAGATGATGCGTTCTGTAAGAACAAACATTTTGACCAACCTAATATTTGATAATAGAAAAGAGAGAAGATGAACTCATCAAATTGCAGAGATCATAAAATTTGGTTGTCATATATAATTGGTTATAAATCAACAATATTCATTTGTTATAAAGAATTTATACAATAGAGATCTTTGGATAGAACTTTGAATAAAATTTTAAACTTTTTATAAATGCATACAGATCATTTTCATGTTATTTTTAAGTTAATACATGCATAAGTATATTACACGAGTTCAATTCTACATGTCAGTTGAAAAAGAAAATGAAACTAATTGATTAATAAAGATCATAAAAACTTTATGTAAAAAAAGGACATAGTCATGTATATGTTGTCACTTGGTCTTTTGAATTTATTAAATCTTAAATTATTCATAAATAACTCAGAACCCTTTGTAGATAGAGACTAAGGATACTATTGCATTTGAAGTAAAGAATACTAATGTACATGAAATGCAAATATTGCTTTTATTTGCCTTTTTATTTTTTATCTATTCTATTACTAACAATTACTAACAATTTCACATTTTAAGCATTCAGTCAAATTTAAACTGTGGTGACATTTGCCATAATGATATGAAAATAATTAATCTTATTCTAATGTTAAAATGTGTCCCTATTATTTAACAAGGTCAGATCGTAAGCAGATGATCAGCACTGAAATTTCTTTTAGTTAAAATATGTCAGTTTGTTAGATTTTCAATGAGCTTCTTATAAAGAAATAAATTTAAATAACTTCCAAGCCATTTGTATGAAATCATTAAAGAAAAACAACTGTAATGATTATGTCTTGGTTCCCAATAATGTTTCATATCATTTGGAAAGAAAAATAAAGATTTTTTTTTTTAGAGGATAAATAAGTCAGGTGGGTTTATTTTTAAGTTAATACAATGTTTCTGTGAATGAGAGTTACGAGCTCTGTTATGATTGAGTTAGAGAATGACAAATTCTGATAGCCCAACCTTGATGATTTTTTGATGAAATAAAATCAAAATAAAGTACCCCTACTACAAGTACATACATTTCAACAGATAATATTGTCAGGTTGACCGAAGTTTCCATATCAAGAGTCAGAGGTCAAATGACCAAAATTAATTATTTACGTATAGTCTCCGAGTGACACTTCCAGTAGCGTTGAAAATATTAAAAACTATTAATTGACCACTGACAGCATTTCTCTTGCATTTTCAAGAGACTTTTTTTTTGTGAGCCAGAGGTGAGAGTTCAAATGGATATTTATAGTAGCAGACGTTAAAATACCAATTATTGGTGCAGACTTTCTCACTCACTACAAGTTATCCGTGAATTTGGCAAAAAGGACCTTATCAGATAATACGACAAAGTTAAAAGTTTCTGGCATTTGCACTGAAAACCTTGCCGGAACCAAATACAAATTTGCCAAATGAGAATTTCAGAATCTAAAAGCTGCTGCAATTTCCTCAGAAGTCGAATTCACTGACATTCTTTACCAATACCTGGTGACAATCCATCCTTTATTACAACCTACATTTGTCAAGCATATGACTACTCACCACATCTAGATAACAGGACAACTTACTCACATGGCATCATGTAGACTGTGACCGACTGCCAAATGAGAATTTCAGAATCTAAAAGCTTTTGGGCATCTCCAATTTGAACTGAACAATTATGTGGTGATTTCAGACAGCTTAATTCTGTGACAACTTCTGATTGCTATCTTTTACCATTCATTAACGATTTCACTGTTACTGCATGGAGTAACAATTTTTTTCAAAATAATTTGGTTAAGGCTTACTATAAGATTCCAGTTGCTTAAGATGATATATGCAAGATGGCGATCACTACACCATTCAACCTTTTCCAATACACCAAAATGCCTTTCATACTTCGAAAATATGGTGCAAACATTTCAGCAATTTATTGACAAAGTTGTCAGAAGACTACCTTTTGTTTTTGCATATGTGGATGATTTACTAATAGCCAGTAAAGACAAATTGGAACATTCTTCACATTTGCAATAAGTTTTCAAAAGACTTATAAAATATGGATTAAGAATCAGTCCAGAGAAATGCCTGAATGGAGTTTGACATTTGGACGTTTTAGAGCATAATATCTCTTAGGAAGGAATTATACCTGTTCAAGAAAAAGTTAATGCTATTTCTGATTTATCAACGCCAACATCAGCATAACAGCTCAGGTGTTTCGTCAGACTTTTTTGCAGGAATCATATTCCTAATTGTTAGGACATTTTATTAATGCTCACCTCCTTATTAAAAGGAAAGAATAAAAACATTGAATTGAACAACGAACAAACTCAGGCAGTGGAACAGGCAAAAAAGGCTTTATTAAATTATGCCAAACTTAGTTATTTGCATAATGAGAACAACATCAAATTAACATTAACTACTGATGCTAGTACAATAGTGGTTGGAGATGTTTAACATCAAGTAAGTGATGATATCTCTCAGCTGATCACATTTTTTTTCTACTGAAATGACTCATACCCAAAAGGATTATAGCACTTTCTCCAGAGAACATTTAGCCATATTTTTAGCTGTGAGAAAGTATCAGTATATATTAGAAGGAAGACATTTTGTGATTTACACTGATCACAAGCCTTAAGTTCTACTTTGAGCAAATAGTCACCAAGGAAATTGTGTCAACTTAATTTCATTTCACAATTCACCTCAGGAATTGAACATATTCAAGGACAGGATAACACTGTTGCAGACTTTTTGTCTTGAAAATCACTTCATTATTTAGACAAAGCTGTTTTCAATTTTGAGACAATTGCTAAGGAACAAAAAAATAGACAAAACAATAGAGTTAGCAATGCAAGGGACATTACTCCAGTTGACTTAGTTACTATCACCTTTTAGTGACAAAATGATTTTGTGTGACACTAGTCTTAAAAAGACGCAAGACCTTATATTACTCCAACATTACACAAAGCTATTTTTCAGTACTTTCATGGCACGTCACATGGTACTGGGCTAAAAGTTGTTTATCCTGCCAGCGTCATAAAATTGGTAGACACACTAAGTCTATCAGAGTTTTTAGTGTAGTTGATGTACACTTTAACATTCAAGTCAACTTGGCTGGACCTATTTTGTAATCAAGAAGTTATCAAATATATCCTCACTGTTATCGATCGCTATACATATTAACCAGCAGCATATCTGATTGAAGATACCAGTACAGAAATGGTTGTTACCACATTCCTCAACAGATGGATTTCACAATTTGATGTGCCAACCACGATCATAGCAGATCATGGCCCTCAGTTTCAGTCTAATTTATTTAAGGACTTCACAAGAGTTCAAGGCATACACCATATCAAAACAACTGCATAAGATCCATTAGCAAATGGTATGGTAGAAAGATTACATTATCAGTTAAAAAACTGCATTAGCAGCTAGGGATAACCCAAATGATCGGGCAAAAAAACTTGCCACTGATTTTATTATGAATAAAACAAAATTTGCAGTGTACTATGGCAGAAAAGGTTTTTGTTACTACCATGGCCTTACCGGGCCAATTTTTTGAAAACAACAATAACTTACAACCATCTATATTTGTTCAATAATTAAATTCAAAAATGTCAATATTGAATTTTCACCAACCAGATAAGTGGCTACACAAATTTATATCCCAAAAGACTTCACAATTGCAAAAAAGATTTTGTACGCAATGATTTTATCAAGAAACCATTACAGCCATGTTATAATGCTCACTACATCGTTTGTGATAGGGCTGACAAATATTTTACAATTTTGCACAAAGATAAGAGAGAAACTGTATCTACTAACAGAATTAAACCTACTTACATTGACACAAAAGATATAACAATTTCACCAACCTCTTCAGGTGACGTTTCATCACATACATCACAAACAAAACAAGCAGAAGTGCAAATCACTCCACAAAACACAGCACAACATTTCATGAAGTCTGGAAGAAGAGTTTTGTGGCCAAAACATGTCTAAAACTATGTTCCTCTCAAATAATAACCGTGAGTAGGTATTGTCAGGTCAATCGGAAGTTTCTATCTTAAGAGTCAGGAGTCAAATGAGTGGCATTTCTGGTAGCGTTCATTCAAAATTACTAATCAACCATTAAGAGCATTTCCCTCACATTTTCAAGGGACATTTTGTGAGCCAGCACCTGCTTAAGGGTAACTATAAATACAGACCATAGAGCAAACAAGGGCAGTTGGCAAAAGGATTATGCATTGTCAACTCAACCAATTTACTAATCCACTAAAACATTTCACACTTCTCTGATGTAGATTCAACAATGAATCCAAGGTATGAACTTTTGTTTTGTTATGTCTATGAAATTTCCCCCTTTCCAGGGGTTTTATTAAACACACCTAACCATTTTCAAAAGGGTTTTTATTAAACACATCTAAATGTGTGTATGTAATCTTTTCCCTTTTAAATGTGTATAAGTGAACTTACCCTTCTTTTCAACTGTTTTATTATATTCACCACACGATGTATAAAATACCCAAATAAATTATTTGTTGCTGAACAAATCCTTATCTTCTTGTTCATTTTAAATTAACTTGTTTAAATGCCTTGCTTAATTATTGTGTTGTATGTTGGGACAGCACATGGAATAATTAATAATCACTGCCACTATCTTATACAAGTTAACCACAAGAACTAAATGCTTTCTGTGCGCCATAAGTCAATTAGTTCCATAATCTTCTCATGAGAAAGTCCATTATCTCCAACAATATCAAGAAAAATTGTTGGATAAAACATTAACAAATGTTACTGGAACTACACCCATGTTTGGTCTTGTTCTTTCCTACCTTTATTATAAATTTATGAAATGTTAATATTTAGAAAAAATGTGGATTTTATGCTGTTAGATATGATAGTTGACTTTTTACAAATAGTCCAAATTGCAAGATACTGATGATTTAATGATTACTTTATCGCCAAAATTAATTTTAAAATGGGTATAACTTTCAATTTCATTCCATTAAACTTGCAGAGTATTTTTCCCCAACAGCATTAATAACCTTCCATTTTTCTTTCTTTCTTTCTTAAATAAGAATAAAAATGAATAGTTGAATAAATTTTAATCTCACTTCTTATTCACTAAAGTAACTTTTCTTTAGATACCTCCATGAGATTGCTAAAAAATCAGCATACAGTAATGAAAACACAATTTTGTTGCCAAAATCATTATGTTATTTTTGAGAGGAAAGATCAAAGTATTTTTTGAATATTCAATTTTTTTTATTCCTTTTAAGAACATTCAAAATTTTGATTAAAAAACTTGTTTTTCTTGCATCAGTGGTTGTGATAACATCTAGCATAGCAAATTTTTCGCATCTTTTTTTTGTGGTGACAGAAACATTAATTTGGAAATTCTTGTAAAAATCAAATAATTGTCAGATTTTAATGAAATTTTCATGACTCATTCACAAACAAATGAAATTATTTTTGAAATTTTTTTTATTAGAAAATTTTTTATTTTACATGTATTTTCACCCCCTTAATTTTATGAAAGCTTGAGAAATTCATTAAGATAATTTTTAGTGACTATATTAGTTAAAAGCAGAATTTTTGAAGAATTTAAATCACCAGTTTTTCTTATCAAAAATCTGTTCTGAATTGAAAAACAAAAAAATTAAATAAAACCAAGACATCATTTAATTAGAGAAGCTTTTAATTGCTTTTATGAATAATATATATTAAAGGCAATATTGTCTGAAGACAAAAAAAAATTTCAATGAATAATTTATAAAGATTTTGAATCTTTTAAAGTTCATTTTCAATGAGATAGTTCTTAGCGAATACTGTTATGAAGTAAAATTATATTTGCTAATCATATTTTAAAGCTTATTACAATCTGAGGACCCTGACTATTTTTAAAAGAATTTCAATTTGTTTTTATATATGGGAGTTTCAATACTTTGCTAAAAGAGAGCATACCTTGATGAAAAAAATCCCCCAAACTTGATAAACAATTCTTTTATTGTCTAAATGTTTATGTTATTACTAAGAAAGACCAAAGTATTTTGATTATTTTTTACATTTTTAATCCTTCCTAGCTTGTCTGAAGTTTTAGTTAAAAATCTTGATTTTTTTTGAGTCAGCAAAAGTGCCATAAAATCAATCATGTCAGCTATTTTTGACAATTTTGACAACTTTGGAAACAAAAGTGAAATTCTCTGTTTAAAAATTTTTGCAAAATTCAATTATGCTTTTTTGAAAAGTTATTTTAAGAAAATTAGAAAATTTAAAGTTTACTTAATGTAATTGAAAACAAACATTTAATTTTTTAGCAAAAAAAATTTAGTTAAAAATAAGAGAAGCATGTCTAACCATGGTAATTGGTTTTGGAGGTGTGAAGCGACATTTATGTCAATGTATTGACAACTAATGTCGGGGCAATTTATCAGACATAAGGACAAAAGTAACAGTATTTTCAAATTTTAAGTGAACTAGCTTATTTAACTATAGAGTAATTTTTAAGAATTAAATACTTTCAAAAGTCTAATATTTTATTGATATTTTTAGATACTTTTTTTGTACTTCTCAAACAGTAGACATCACAAAATCTTTTTTTGACAAAACAAAAATGCAACTCCATTTCAACTTTAATCAACACTGTTTCTTCTCAGCTTGTGAGATAAAGTGTAACATACCTCAAAAGATGACTCACTGTCCTTTTTTCCCCCCCACTCTTTGATGATTCCACACGAACAGCACTAAAAACTTGCAAATACGATATGCAAACGGAAATAATAGCAAATTTTCTGAAAATTCTCAAACATGCATTCGACTCTCAGTAGAAACTCTACATCAGCACAACTTTGCCACAACACTATTAAACAGAAACAACTACACAAACTTTACATACAGACAGAAAAAAACTATCCATCTGGAGGGGAGTATTGTTGAATTACCTCCTCCTAATTTTCAAAACTGCTCCTAGGAGATACTCTCAAGATTATACATAGGCAATGACATTCTCTGTCATCCTCATTTTCCTTTTTCACTCAGGGATGGCAAGATGTAGGTTAAACGATGAAAACGCTTTTACTACTGGGGCATGTGCATGTATGTACGCACCTTTCACTTCAATTTCTCTAGGACTTTTACACCAAACTACACACACACACACACACGCAAACAATTCATTAGTTAAAATGTTTTCTTCACTCATGTTCATTGTTCAGTAACACACAACAATAATTATATTGTTTATATATACCCTTGTTTTGTTAATATATACATTGTGACACTATTTGGCTTGCTAAAAAAGAAAGAAGAAAAAAAAGGTGAGAATTAAATTTAGGTGATAAGAAGCCATCACAAAAAGGACACTAAATGGTGTTATTTTTCTGACAAGGAAAAGTGGTAAAACTTTTTATTCCCATTGTCGAGAAGGTAAAAAGGAAGATACTGGAATTAATCTGATTTAGGTTACGGGGCGGGTGGAAATTCCAGGTTGGCCAAATAACCTCAATGACAGAATTCTAAATAGATAAAAATTAACTGTGTCGCAGAATTACAAAAACAAAAGTGTCCGCTGACCACCATGAAGGAAACATTAAGCCTTTGTCTATAGGTAGAAATCATTGAGAGGAGCATCTGTTTATCGTCAGGCTGGCTATGATAGCAAAATTATTTTATCGGGACAAAAAATTGGCTGTGTTTCGCCAGATGGCCACCCACTTGATAATTGGCAAAAATCTCGTTGACGAATTCCATATGAAATCCGGCTATAATAGCGAAACTGTTTTATCGGATCAGTGGTTGGCGCCAGGAGTGCAGGTACGTCTGGGTGGCCACCCGCTTGGTGATGGTGAAAAGCTAATTGACGAATTCCAGGTAATTCGGTGAAAAGATAAAAGAATCTAGGGTGTGAGGTCTCCTCGAAGAGAAGAAGGAAAAGGAAAAGTGAAAAAAAAAAAAAAAAAAAAAAAAGGATAAAATTTTTTTTTTTTTTTGAGCAAGATTTTTTAAACCGAGGCTAGTCTGGACACACCCACACCGCTGAGCGCCCATTGGCTGAATGATAGCAGGAGTATTGGGCGGAGGTAATCATGTGAAGAAGGAGGGGAGACATGTTGCCCCCCCCCCTTGAAGGGATAGGTGTGAGATGCCACTGTGAGAGAGAGGGGAAACCCGTTGACACCCTCTGAGGGCATGGTGAGATACCAATATGAGAACAGAAGGAGGTGGGAAGACGAAAGACTTCCAAAAATGGAAAATAATAAAATTTTCCTGACCGAAACCAAATAAGTGGATTGCGGGTTGAGAATTATCAAGGAACCTCAAACCCTGACAAGCCCACCCCGGTTTTGGTCGGCTTCCATATAAGCAAAGTCACAGCGAGCGAAAATCAGTTGGAGTTAAGTTGCCAGTTGGTGTTGGAGACAGAGAGGCAAGCAGTTGCAGTGAGCTGAGAGCTCTGAAGACCCGCCTCAAAGAAGCTGACTAAGATTCGTGCAAATTCCGAACTCAACTTCTAGCCAAGAACAATTTATTTTTGAAGAATGACTTAGACTCACACCACTGAAACAAGTTTCACGAATATCACCTGAAGATACACCAAGAACCAGTTTCTTAAAGAACAAACAACTTAAGATGTTAAGTCTCGCCTAACAAACACAAAGTGTCACGAATCCATATAGCGGGTTAGGAAGAAGACGCAGTCCTGTATTCAGCAACCATATATAAAATATTATCCTTTTTTTAACACATTTGAACTTTTCAAGTTATTATTTTATTTTCTTTTACATATACTTGTGTGATATCGCCCTTATTCGAACTCGACTTGCATTATGGCCTGGCGACTGATTGATTTTGTCTGCCTAAGATAAATTCACAAGGTGGGTAGGTTAGACTGGAAATCAAAGCAGTTACTTCGGTAACCAGACGTTGGAAGCGAGCTGGGAACGACAAGGCTGATACCGAATCTAACCAGATTCCCATTCGAATCACCAAAAGGTTAGAACGTCACATTTGGTGCTGCGACCAATACCAAGCCAGTTGGTCGTCACAGGACAGGATAGCATGACGGCCGTGGCTAGGCAGACGTCACATATTATCATTTGTTTATATATATATATATATATATATATATATATATATATATATATATATATATATGTTTTTGTTGTTTCTTTTCATTTCTTTTTGTGGACTTAAATGCCAAGTCTGCCATGTTTGTTGTGGGTATTTCAGGAGTCGCATGTTTATCTCTCAATGCATACACCAGCCTGCAACACATGGTAGTCAGAAGAAAACAAAAGCAATTTCTTAAGGCCTTTGTCTTAAAACATGTGACTTATTTCTGAACTGTTCATCCATAGTTTTGGAGAAAACGTTCTTAATATATATTAAAAAATATTTTAAAAATACTATCATGTCTCTGATTGTAATAAGCTTTCAAATTTATGATCTGTAAAAATAGATATTTTAATAACAGAATTTCCAAAAATACACAGATTGAAACTTAATTTTAAAATATTTAACAAATTTATTATATTTTGTACTTAAAATTGGAAAAAAAGAAAATTCTTGTAAAAATTCATTTTTCATTGAAAAAGTATTTTGGCTTCAGACAAGTGTGCTTAATATATATTATTCATAAAAGCTATTAAAAGCTTTTGTAATTAAACAATTTCTTAGTTTTATTAGGTTTTGTATTTTACAACCCAGAGCTGAATTTTGGGTAATATTGAGTTGAAATTTACTAAATCATATTTTCAAGTTTAAAAGATGTACAAAAAAAAAAAAAAAAAAAAAAAAAAAAAAAAAATATATATTTTTACCATGAATTTCTAGAAAAACAAATTTCTAAAGTAATTTCATTCATTTGTGAATAAGTTCTGAACGTTTCACTAAAATCTGACAATTATTTGATCTTTGCAAAAATTTCCAAATTGATGTGTTTCTCAACGAAAAAGGCACTAAAAAAAACTAATGATAAATATTACATTACTGCCGATGTAAAAAAAAAAAAAAAAAAAAAATTCAAACAAAATTTTGAACATGCTAAAAAAAGGATTAAGAAAATTTCAAAAAAAACTACTGTGGTCTTTCCTCTTAATAACAAATATTTTGATGGTATAACTTTGTTTTTATTATGTTTGGTACCTCTTCCATCACACTATGGCATAGTGCATTTTCTCGGCAAATTATTGAAGACATAAATGCAGAATTTCTGAAGTATGAATGAACAAACCAATAAATAAATCTATTCTTAAAAAAAGTCATGCGTTTTAAAGGGTGTACCCCCACTTACGAGAAAAAAAAAAAAAAAAAAAAAAAAATCCTAATGAAAATTTTGTATGCTACACCATACTTAACTACAAACACGCCTGAAAAACAAAACCCCGTGGTTAGGAAATGCTTGTACAACATTTTATAAGCAATATTTGTTTCAAATCGGTAAATTAACTTTCAATTTGCTAATTTTTCTCAAATAACGTTTCAGATTTTATTTATGCAAGATTTTTAAAACGGAAAATTAAGTTTTGTTTACAAATGTCTGAAAAAAAAAAAAAAAATGTTGACGTTATCGATATTGAAAAAAAAAATTCAAGTCTATTCCAAACATTAATTTCTGTCTGAAATACAAAGTATTCTGCTTACCGGGTATAGTAAATTTAATAAAGCTAAATTAAAAAGCTTCAGGAAAACTTTTTTCATTTTTAAAAATTCATTTTAAAAATCTTACGTTTAAATTCGTGGAGGTACCTAGTTGTTTGACTAAGGCCACCAGAACCAAACGCAATAGTAAAAATGTTAGATAAAGAAACGGGGATTTTCTGAATTGTAATAAAATATAAATATCTGAAAGCATTTTTTTTCTCTGAATTTTTACAACTTTCTACTTTCAGTTTGTTTGTCGTAATAATGTTACGTCCATATTTTAAATAAAATGAGTTATTCTTTTGAAGTCGGATTTGGGGAAAAAAATCCAAAATTTTACTTTTAGTTTTACTTTTTTTATGGAATTATTTTCTTTTAACAGTGAAGGTTGTGTAATGAAGTATATGATTTCTGTGAATTGCCGCTATTTTTCCAATAATTTTCTTTACATTTTTATTCATAATGTGAAGTTGTGATGTCTCCTGATAGTAAATTTCGTTTGTAATGTAAAATAAAATTTTATCAGTTGATATTTCCTATCAAGTGTAAAGTCAAACTTGAGAAAGGAAACTTTTTAAAATAACCTCATCATTTAGAAAAAAAGGGTTTTCGATAAAGAATTTTCATAAATGCCTTGAGTTGAGATCAATTACCAGAAAAATGGAATGAGAACTAAAAAAAAGTTGTGTACACGAAGCAAACAGCTCGTTAATTTTAATTAGTGATTTTCTAAAAATTATTGATAAAAGAGAAACAGGTTGAGTACTAAAAAGTTAATTGCAAACAAAGAAAAATTGTTAAAAAATGTTTCGTTTACGAGTGAGAAAAAACAACTGTAATTTAATTAAAAATTTAAATAAAAAAAAGAAACGACAATATCATTTAAAAAAAGCCCCGCACAGATGAGTTATTTTTACAAAGAATTCCAATGCTTTTTGAAATAACTTGATTGAAAACATACATATAAGAAAAACAAAAAAAATATTTATTTTTATTTTTATTATTAGAAATATTATCACGGAAGTATAAAACGTAAAAGGGTGAACTATCAAATATTAAAAAGAAAAGGAATTAATTACAGTGAAATGAACACGGTTCTACAGAACAATTCTTTAAACTAAAAAGATAACTTTAAGGATAAAATCAAAACTAAAATTAAAATAGATGCAACAAAAGCCTGGTTCAATTTTTCAGTGAATTTTGTCTTCCTATTACGAGAACAAGTTAAAAGCTGAACTTTTTTGTGTTTTGCGGTTTCAATTTACACAAACAGAAGACATGTTGTTGTTGTTGTTATTATTATTGGACAACAGCAGACGAGAATCATTACAAACAGATTTTATTATCAACAGAATATACCGAGAAAGAAACTATCTGTTAAATGACGGAATTAAAAACTATATTGAACAGAAAATAAAATACTGTTTATTATTTACCTAAAACCTGCAGCACTAGGCGGCCGAGTGACATCATAGACTGGAGTCGACGTTCGCGAACGACTCTGGTAACCGCGCGACGCCATTTTTTCAGGTTTCGTCAAACCGTTATTCCACTAAATTCATAATAACTTTTACGTATTTAGAAAATAAAAAAATTAAATATTTTTTTAGCTATAACAACTCATAAAGTATTCTAAAAACTTTTAAATTGTGAAAAATACAATTTAAATCGATAAAATCAATTCATTCATGTTTGTTTTTATTTTGTTTTACGTATCTATGTAAGATATGATTAGGAATGAATGCAAGGGAATTAATTCAGGATTTTGCCATTCAGTAATTGCTTCCCATTAAAATAAACTTAAATATTATTAACTTGCAGATAATCAATATTTGATTAACAATCAAGAATCGTACTTTTTTTCTTAATGTTTCGATGTTTATTCACACATTTCTATAAATAATGAGTAGAACTTTTTTAGAAAATTTCTACATGTACATATCTTGTACTAAATTGGTGATTTTGCTGAAACTGTTTAATTTCTTCATAAAGAAATATAAAATATGATATATGAATACCATTTAATTTACTAAAGTGATCTAAATTTAATTTACTATTGTATAGTGAAAACTAAAGTTGATGGTCACTTCTTTAACTTTTGGTGGATAAAATAACACTTTTATCCATACATTTGTCGGATTATCCACATTATCTACCGGGGGACTTCTTCCAATGCCAGCTAAGTGGTAGTGTATAAAACAGTGTAAAAGATAAAAGCACAAACCTTCTCTGTCTTCTTCTGCTCTTCAGTTATAAGATCCTATACAGTTAAGATATATTTTCTTTACAGGAACTTCTTAATCCCCAGTGAACCATGTGTGGCATGCCATACAGTACTATCATTACACCGTCTCATGTTCAAAAAAGCCTTACAATAATATCTTCACCGCAGTCTTTCGAATACATATATATCTCCATCCAACATAAGAAAATATCCCTCTTCAGCAAACTGTTCAACACTGCTACAAAATGCAAGCATAATGTTATTAAACATTTTAACATTGAGTTTTAATGCTTTAATTTATGTCTTATCATTAATATTTTTTTACTTGCATTTAGTTTTATTTTTGTCAAAAAATCAAATGATAATGGTTAACAATACCACATCTAATGAAAATAAAATAAGATTTATACTCCTGTGGGAAGTTCAGTAGCTTCATAGAGAGAAAATCATGTACCTTCATATTGGTAATTTGTAATTATGTATGTTAGAAGGTAATATACTTATATGTATATGCAAGTTTATAGTGTCTAAAGTGAAAACTATCACTTAAAAAAAATGACCAATCAGCATAAACCAAGAAAAAATTCTGAAAATAATCATTTTTGTAGTCTCACAAATGTTATAAATAATAAGTGAAATTAATTATGTTGACATATATGAATATGACATTGTGCTACTTACTGCAATAGCTCTTTTCTCATATATAGACTCAGTAGAACATTTTATGCTTTAACATTTGATGAACTCTAAAAGGTACATCCATTAAGTTTATAAGCAATAATATCTTTTCTGTACTCCAACATCAGAAGATGCTACAAAAACAAAATATTAGCTTAAAAACTAGAGCGATGTTCTTAATTAATCATGTCAGATTTAGATTTTGATACAGATATCAGGCATGACATCTAACTCATACAGAAATGTTTAAATTATCATCTATATAGCTTTTTTAATCCTTTCACTCCAAACAAGGCAATAAAGCCACTAAGATCTGAAAGAATATGAGAAAAAATAAGCATTACAAAGGTGGGAGAACAATATATGAACAGGAATTAAGAATACAGAAGATAATTAGTGACACTGCTTTTACATTTGTAAAGATCAAAATTGACTGGAAAACAAGAAGCAAGAAGACAGTTCTAAAAGTGAGAATTGCAAGAAAAGAAAATGTTAGCATAGAACTTATGGTTACATCTAGCAATTTCAACTGTAAAATGATGAGACTATGCTACGATTCTAGTACTGCACTTAACTCCATAAAGCCTAAGTACCATAAAGTAAAGTTCATCATTGCAGTTCAATAAAGAATTCGATTGGGGTGGGCTGCTTTTAAGGACAAGAAGCTTGCTTTAACATCAGAATGTGATTTAGTTAAAAAAATATGAAGTGATCATTGATTTAGTTGAAAACAGAATCATTTATAGTATTTTAACTTTTAGAATCTATTTAGATCTGTTAATTTTTAATATTTATTTAGCCTTTTTTTAATCATTTCACCCCAAGGTAAGAAATAAAGCCACTAAGATGCAAGGGGTTACTGAGTGTGACAGAATATGAGAAAAAGAAAACATTTATTAAGGAGAGGGAACAATAAAAGAACAGGTATTAAGAAGACAGAAGATAATAATTGACATTGCATTTAAATTTCTGAAGATCAAAGTTGGCTGGAAAGCAAGGACCCAGAACAGATTTGCACAAGCAAAAAGCACAAGCAAAAAGCACAAGAGAAGAAACTGTCAGCATATAATTTACAGTTACATGTAGCCATTACAACTGTAAAATGATGAAACCTTGCTGCTAATCTAGTAATGCATTTGAATTTATAAAGTCTAGGTACCACAGAGGAAAGTTAATCACAAAAATTATCATGGAAATATTTATAGAAAAGTCACAGGGAAGCTATGTTACTGTGGTGGGAAAGTAACTGAAGCCAAGATGCCAGGTCAGGACCAATAACATTCTTCTCTGGATTTTATCATAAATCTCTAAATTCATAGCAGAAGCACCAGTCCAAATGTGACAAAAATATTAAATGCATGGATGAATTGTGGACTTATAAATATCTAAGACAGATTCTAATAAGACAAAATTGTCTACTACAACACAGTGAGCCAATTTTTTTAGCAGCATAATATAATCTTTCCATTTCATGTCAGTGGAAAACATTAGCTTGAGAAGGTGCAAAGAACCACTCTCCTGAAGGATAGCATCAACCATTCTGATGGAAGGCAAAAAGGGTTCTGTTAGACAATTAAAAAAAAGAGTAGTTTAATTTTTGAAGCATTTAAAACTAACAAACCATTCCTTTCTCCAGTTAACAGATTGTAGGTCATTTTTGAGATCAACTACCAATTTGACCTTTTTGAACTAATCAAACTTACTATTAAGACAGGAGTAAATAGTTGTGTCATCAGCATAGATACCAAGTTGAGAACTGATGACATCAGAAAGGTCGTTGATGAAAATTAAGAACAATGTAGGTCCAAGGATAGAGCCCTGGGGGACACCTGCATTAATGCAAAAAGATCTAGAAGAGTGGCCATTCAAGACAACTTTAATTTTGAAATTTGATAAGAAAGATTGGTTCAGTTCAAAAATTCATCCAAGAATAACATAACCTTTCAATATGTGAAGAAGTCTAGCATGCCAAAACTTTCAAATGTGTTTGAGATATCTAAAGTGACAGCTTGAGCTTCACTATCCTTATCTAAATCTTGATAGATTCTTTCAGTAATAATCATTAATACATTAACTGTTGACCTAGAGAAGTGAAAGCCATATTGCTTATCTGAAAGAAGACCCTGCAAGGTGAGATGCTTAACCAATTCCAAGTTGATTAGAGCCTCTACTATTTTGCCAAAAAGAGGTAGAAGAGTCTGATGGTTTGCATGAATTCTTAAAGACAGGAACTACAGAAGAGAATTTCCAACAAGCAGCAAGAAGCAGCAAGGCATTTATTGTAGAGATTAGAGAGAACAGGTACCATTTCTGGAGCATATTCCTGAAGGACTATTGCAGGGATACGATCAAGTTCACATGCTTTGTGGAAATCCATGGATAGAGTTATATGCATATCCCTTAGTTGAGACTCTGTTCCAGGTGGAAAGTCAGGTAAAGACACTCCATTTGAGTCAAGAGTAGAATCTAAGGAAAATTTCTGAGCAAAACATTCTGCTTTATCAGCAGATAATGCTATCAACTCAAATTGTGAAATATACAACTGTTTTCTCAGATCATTGATTAAAAATGTTTTTATGTGAATGAATCCTCCAGGTCTTAAAGAGACTGGTGCTACAAAATCAAAAACAAAGATCTATAGCAAATAACAAAAAAGAAACATATTACCTTAACACTTACATGTTTGGACAGGACTTTTTATTATAAACCATGTTTCTGAATATGATTATGTATTTGGCTAAGGATAATAAAAAAAAATATTATGACAAAAATAAGTATTGAGAAGAGAGCTCCATCTATGGATTATTTTCAAAAAATTGGAGGAATGGAATTTGAAATTTGATAGTGTTTTGATATGTAAATTAGGTACTGTATAAAAGGCAGTATCACGATACCTATGGGAGAGTTACCTTCTCTTGACAAGACTGCATCTGTCAGAGAGAATACCTTTCATAACAATATGGTGTCACAAATCAGTTACTTAACCATGATAGAGGATCCTGAATATGTGAAAACCTGGCTTAGGTGTTTTGCAGTGTTGGTGTGAGTAAAATAGTTAAAAGTTATAGGTTTGTTTTTGGCTTCAGCTAGGTACAAAGCCATAAAATATCTCCTTCATGGTCTGTCCCAAAGTGTTGGATGATTTAGCATATGAAGAAATTGCTGCCATCATAAAAGCAAATGTACGGCCAAGAAAAGATATAAGGTCGTAGCAGAAAGAACTAAATTTCTCAAAAGTAAACAGCGACTGAATAAGGCTATTATGCAATATGTACAGTGACTGAAAGAAGTGTCGATATATTGTGAATTTGAAAGAATGGGTTTGGAACAAATGTCTATCAAAGACTAGCTAATTGTGCTAATACTGCTTGAAGGAATGTTTGACATCTTGTACAAGCATAAAATTTTAGAGGGGCTTCAAGCTCACAATATTAATTTGGAAGCATGTATGGAGTTCTTGCAAAAATTGGAATTGATTCAAAACTTTTATGCCTCTGAAGGCAGCATGGAGACTTACAGTGTTACTAAAAGCTTAATTGTATGCAGATATTGCAATAAGGAATGTAAAAGCTGCAAAAATAAGAGTCCGGCATTTGGGAAATGGTGTTTTAAGTGTAAAAAGCGGAATCATTTCTAGACACTATGCATATATGAAAATCTAGTGGAAAAAGTGGAAAATATAGATCCTCTGATTGAAAGTATAGAAGTATTTGAGATAAAAGTAGGGAAATGGTGATGTTGAACAGAGTAACTTTACTCATGCAGGTGGATACTATAAGTGATGTTACATTGATTTTGAGGAATTTTAGGGAAAGAATGGGTAGACCAAAGATTGTACTTGAACATAAGATATCTGTTGACACAACTAATGATCTTGGATGGCTGTGTTCTATGACTTTAAATCAAGGTTTGTCTATTCATGCACATTATCACATCATAATTTAGGTTGGTGGTTTCTAATCCGTCTTCTGCATACCATCTCTTTGAGATAATTTTTTTTCTCAGGTTACATTTTGTTCATTTGGTATCATCATAAAGTTTCAGAACCATGCTTTTGATGATAGATATGTTTGCCCCATGCTTTGAAGAAGTTCTTTGATTTTCAATAATTTATAGTTTGTTATAAACCTCATCATATGGTTTTGCAATGCTTTAATTTTCTTTAATAATGTAGAGATTCAGTTGACATTTGCTAAACCATGGAGTACCACAGAAAATACTTATGTCTTATAGATCTTAGACTTGATATGATATGGAATAAATTTTGATGTTAAAGGAAGCTTGTTCTTGTTAAAAGTAGCCGACCCCAATCCAATTTTATATTGAACCGCAATGATGAACTTTCATTTATGGTACCTAGGCTTTATCGATTTAAGTGCAGTACTAGATTAGCAGCAAAGTTTCATCATTTTACAGTTAAAATGACTTATAGAATATAAACCATAAGTTCTATGTTAACAGTTTCTTTTCTTACTCTTCTCATTTGTGGAATTTTCTTCTGGCTTCTTGTTTTCCAGTAAATTTTTATCTTTAAAAATTTAAATGCAATATTAATCATTACCCTCTGTTTTTTTTAAAATTCCTGTTCTTTTATTATTCCCTCTCCTTAATAATGTTCTTTTTTAACTATTCTCTCACAATTGATAACCTCTTACATCATTCCAGCATTGAACCATAATTATTTCATCATTTTTGCATGACAATTTGTTTACTCGATATATAAGTCCAGATACTTGTTTAATTAGTTTGCTATAGATTGTGAGTTGAAGGTTCAGGTTGGTTTTATTGGTATTCATGCATTCTGTTTTAGATATGTTTATAAAAAGTCCAACTTCAGCTGCATGTCTGGCTATAATGTCAAGAAATGATTTTCAAGAAGTCATAGTGTGAATTGCTTAGAGCAGCAATATCTGCATAACTTAAAATTTGAAAGGTGGTAGCCACCAATAGAAAAGCTAGATTGACATACATTTTCACTTTGGGAAAGTCTCACTAGAGTGATAACAATACAGAATAACTTAGCTGAGAGGATATCTTCTTGCTTTACATGTTTTAATATGTCAAATGATCTTGAAATACCTATGTCTGTTTTTATGTAAGCTTTTGAGTTATTATATGTAAGTTTCAACAGGAGTTGATGTACTTTTTTATTAATACAGGTTCTTTCAATGAGTTTCCACACACAGGGAAGCTTTATACGATCAAAAGCTTTGGTGAAATCTATAAAGGCAATGCATACAGTATTATTAAATTCAATAAGTTTTTCAATTATTTGTTCCAAAGTGATGATTTGTTCAATAGTTTCTCTACTTGGTTGGTATACAGCTTGTGATTTAGGAAATGATATATATAGATTGGTTTCAACATGCATGGCAATAATACTCACAAATATTTTAAGACATGATAGTTACCACATTCAAGTTGGTTCTTCCTTTAATAAAGGACACCAATGAGAGATTCCTTAAATTCTTGAGGCACCTTGCCAGTAGCTAATATGCGGTTTAATAGATTCAACAAAGCATTTAACAATGGCTCTCCTCTGGCCTTTATGAACTCAGAATAAATGTTATCTAGGCTATGACTCATGACATCTTTCAGAATTTTATAGAAAATTTGATTTCACTCCCTAACATCAGTTGAATTTCATCCCAGTGTTCAAATATATCAGCTTTACTAGTTACGACATGACCATCTTTGTCTTTGATTCCTCAGCTTATATTGTTGGATTTTAATTTAAGTCTATTTAATACAGCATGTTATTGCTCATGTGGTGGGAGGTGACTCAGCTTCTTGACTCAGTTTCCCATAATTTGTCCTTTTTTACCTGTTTTCATTTTTTAAATTCTGCTTTGGTTTATTTATATTGTATTGACGAGGGTCAAGTTTCTTTTTTAATTTTATGTTTGTTAGATATAGCCTGTTGTAATATAGCAACAACTCTAAGTAGAAGCTTACAAAATTTTATTTGACTAATTCAGCTTTAGCGCTGAATATATTTATTTTATTATAGATAATATAAAGGGGATAGGATGTGCTTATTTAATTACCACCCCTGTTTTTGTTTGATTTGGCATCCAATGAGGAAGATTTTTCTTGGCAGTTTCACCAATTCACTAGATCACTTGAGTTAGTTACATTGTCAAGATCTGTGAAATGTTTTTTTTAATTCTATTTGAAATTAAATTGATCATAAAGTCTTAGGATCTTTTTTTCTCAAGATCATTCTTGTCATACATATTTCCCAACTGGAAATGGCTCTATAGGCTTGTGAGCTTCCCCTGATTTAACTGGGCAGGTGGGGGTGGAGGGTTACAGATCTATTGTGGCCTATCTTATCTCTAGGCAGCTAACTAAATGACTGACCACTTTCATCAGTCCTTTAACTGACGTCACTAAGCGGCTGTCACGTAACCTACATGACTTCATCTCAACCAAAGGATACTTGAAATTTTAATGAATAAAATTGTATGTATCTATATAGCTGAAAAATTACCCCCTTGTTAGAAATTATGATTTATAGGAGATCACTCCTCCTAAAGATTCTAAAGTTGTCTACCCTGAAATTAAGGGAGATAACTCATTGTTTATTTAGTTACTAAATTAAAAGAAAGAGCAAAGCTATGTTTGTAGCAGTTGAAAATTGCTGCTTGACTGATAAAATTAGTTTAATACAATTTTTTTGTTTAGTTGAAAGGAAAATATCAATTTTGAATTTTGTTTTACATGTTGATAAAATAAAATCCGTCAATTTGTGCGTATAAAAATCGCCTTCGTTGGATTTGGGGGTACTGGCTTTTTAAATTAATCCTGGAAAATTTTGATCGCGCACTTTCCAAATGATTACTTCAGTTTTATTTCGAATTATTGAAAATTGCTGATGTATTTCATTCTGTTTAATGTCACTCAATATAACTTTTAGCCAGCAGAAATTAACATTTTATCTGAAATTTTAATTTTTGTGCTCAAATCACAGCTTTGAATTTAATAATTGCGATTAAAAAGGATATATGAAAAAAGTTTACTTTACCGTAAAGTGGTAATATAAAAAACAAATAAATTAACAAAAAGAAAAAATGTAGTTTAACAAGTTCGTTGTTTCTCCCTTGGTAAAGTTAACAAACAACAGAATGCATTTCTGTTTGAACGTCCATTTTCGTAATAAGCTTCGATAACTTTAACACATTGTTTGATTGTTAATCTTTCCATGGTTGAAGTTGCCAAAGACTTAAGTTGTTAAATCTGAAAGAAAAAGAAAAAAATCATTAGACGCTTAAACTTAATTCATATTTAAAGTCGGTCCAAGTTATTGGAACATCCTATATTTTAAGTTTAGTAACTTTTTTTTAAATACCTACCAAACTCCATCAGCAACTATATGTACAAAATATAGCCTTATCTATATGTAAAAAATGACTAAAATAATGGAAGCATTAATAATAAAAAAGAAAAAGCCAACAATCAGCATCAACTAAGAACACGGCCACAATGTACTTACCATGTTTGGAAAATAATAGAATATTTCCATCACTCTAGAAACATATAAAATAATCTACACATTCTGTTAAAAATTAAAAAAAAAAATCCTAGATAATGGATAATAGAATAACCGAAACCGCTCGGATGTACAAAATATTTAGGCAATTTAAACACACTTTATGTCTAGAAAAGAAAACACTTATACGAACACAAGAAAAATTAAATAAAAACCTTAATTACAGAAACCTTGTCAGTTGTCTTTAATGAAACATGTATAAAAGAAGGATTGCTGCCCAAATACACAATTTTATACATACATACATATATATGTGTGTGTGTTCTGGATTCTCCTGTTGTTTATCGACGTATGAGGGTCAAGCAACTCAATTCCTAGCAACCGACAGCTAGACACCTGCACATATGATTTGATTATGGTGGTGAAGGCTTTGTGCAGAACCAACCACATTTTTTGAAGAGCTGAATCCAGAGACTACGTGCCACAAGGTCTCCAAACGACCCCCAGCAGGTTTTGAATTCAGAGTTGTCATTCTCCTAGACCAGTTGCCATCCAAGGCTATAGAACCAAGGCTATTAGGACGTAAATGAATGTAATGGATTCGACTGGAATTCGAACTCCGCTATCCATTATTCCACCGTGCCCGTGCTTCCAATATATATATATATATATATATATATATATATATATAATATAATATATATATAATAATATAATATAATATATATATAATAATAATATAATATAATATATATAATATAATATATATATAATATAATATATATAATATAATATATATAATATAATATATATATATATATATATATATATATATATATATATATATATATATATATATATATATATATATATATATATATATATATATCATTGTCCAGTATTCACTGGCTTACATAGAAAAGATATGACAGAAGTTATGCACGTGTTGATTCGTGAGAAATTTTATTATATCTTAATTCTTTACTCACTTTCGGGAAATTCTCTTTTGTTATTCCGATGCGCATTCCGATTTCTGTGTTCACTTTCAGTTGTCTGCTATTACACTAACCAGATAGTTAAATTTCTGTACTTGCTTGTTTCTGAAGTCTTCAGTTCGAATATGGCACTTTTGCTTATCTTTCTTGTTGTTATTAAGGTTAAGTCCTTACTCCTGACTTTCCTTTGCTACCTAGTCTACGAGTTGTATAGTTTTCTTTCTGAGCTTGCCATAAGCAGTGTCATCCATGTTTGCTGTTTAAATTATGGCCGCTGATAGGATCTTCTCTCTGTGAATGTTAAATAGTTCAACTAGAAAATCATCATTATGCTTCATTCTACTTTTGTGTACTTGTTCAACTTGTTTATTTTTTCGCAAGTAGGCGGTTTCTTCCCTGTAAATGTGAATTATTCTAATATATTTCCCATATAAGTCGAGCTTACGTAGCAGTTCAAATAGGTTTTGTATCGTATCATATCAAATGTTTATGGGTAATCTATAATCCTATGAAACATAGCATTTGTATTGTTCGTTCTGATAGTATTCTAATCACGAATACTATATTATTTCTTGTTTTGAACAAACCGCATTGTCCTTATACAATTTCTGTCCTAATTCTTCTACGAGATCTATTCATTAGATTTCTAATTACAAGCTTAATTATGCGGCTCATGAAGTCCGCTAGAGAGTACATTTGTTTACACCGAGCTTCTTTGGCATCTTTATAAAAATAGCATTTGAGGTTTTCAGGTATGTCGTTGCTGTCATTTATTATAAACGAAATAAATTTCAGGAAATTTGTCCATCCCGAAATTGGCCACAAGCGTCTTAGGTGTTCTTGAAACCAAAATTTAGTTTTTAATTGGTCGTTAGCTATGTATCAATGGACCTATTTCCTTCTTACTCATTGCGTGATGCAAATATTTCCCTACTATTTTACTGCCTATGATTACATGTTTCTTTTCCTATTTCGCATTTAGGTTTCAAATGACTAAAGATTTCTTGTGATTTGCACTGACTGTGTTATCTAGAACTCTGTAAAACTTATATAATTGTTCTTTCGTGTTTTCTGACATTGGCGCGTATGCTTTATTGACACGCATTCCTTTCACTTACATAAAAAGAACTATGTCTAACAGTTGCAAGTATATGAAAACACATTTCCCATGTCTGTACGATATAATATCTACACTTCTTTCCTTTCCCTCAAATATCTACATATATTATCCTGTATCTGTCGCTTTGTGAAACCCCATTACCTATTCATTTACTTTCGCAAAGCCCCCAGAATATCGATGTATATCATTTCAATTTCTAGTTTGAAATTTTCCAACTTCCGGCTTGATAATATCCGAACATTCCATATTCTAATCACTATTTAGTTTTTGTTACAAAAAGTCGCTCATGACAGTCACGTGACATATTTCACATATCTCTCTCAACTTACCAAGCGAAAAATCAGTTAAAAAAGGAGCCGACCTCCTTCATATTGTTTTCCTTTATATTTGTATTGTTTGCAGTTATGACTTTTCTTGGGAACACTAGTAAGAGTGCTTTCCCGTTAACTTCTCTACGATGATTTTATTGAGACACCGTTCCCAGTTAACTGGCCGTTGACCCATTTGATTTCGTCCGCCCTTTCATAAGTCTTATTTTCTATCCTATCGGTTTGCTAAACACCATTTTCACACTCTTTTGAAAAGGAGTGGAGGATTCAGTATAGTCGACGATCACCCGAAAAAAAAAAAAAAAACAAACAAAAAAAAAATAAATAGTAAAAAATAAAGAAACAAAAAATTTATTTTTTTTAAACTTAAGCTCTTCGTTCTTCGACAGTCGATTATCTGACTTGAGCGAAAGGAGTAAAAAATAACAATAGAAATAAATATTTCAATACTGTTCACTTTATGCCGAAAATTAATGCCTACCAAAATTGGTAGACTACTACGGCTAAATTTAATTAAATTTAGTATGTTTTTAGGTTGTGTTCTAAAATATTTACAGAAGTATTACAGGTTACATATTTTGGCCATTCAATAGAAAATGGAAAAAGTTTTTAAAAGTTGAAATTAACTGTCAAGCTTTCTTTCTCTTCATCCCCCCCTGTCAGAGAATCCCTATGACAACATATTTTTGGTAGGGGTGTCTTTCTGGTTTTAAAGGTGTTTTTTTTTTGTTTTTTTTTCCACATTAGTAGTATACTATGGAGATCTTTAGTAAACCCTGCAAGTTGCGTTTATCAAGCTCATGATCCTGGATATATTGACACGAATGGCAATTAATCCACAGTGAACAGCTGATTATTCTACACTTTTAGAAAAAAAAATAGCCTTAGATAACAATTTAAAGAATCTGTCCTTTCTTTTCTAATCATTTGGTCTTTGTTAGCATTCGCCCAAATTAATTCCCTTTTTCTGTCTTGCACCAAGTGGTAGCATCTTACCGCTTCGCGCGAACGGATTCTTAAAATTACAAAAGCTTAGCAGACCGGTTATTGGATTATCCAAAAATAATTTTATATATTAATAGCCGATGATCTAGATAAAATGTTAATTACGCTACGCTCATGTGCGCGCCTAGTGAAACTCTAGACATACGCTCCGTACAGTTTTGAAGTTAAAAATTTGGCAAATCTTCTAGTCATAAATTTGATAGATCTTCCATTGGATCTTTGTGATTGCAGTGATTCAGTTCGAATGTAGCCGAGAAACCATAACGCAACTGATGACACTCGAGTAAAAAGACATCATCCTTCTGAACAGTAATATGGTATGAACAGAATTTCTATCTGGAAATATTTTAATAAATAAATGTTTTCTATTAAAATAATCAAAATGGTTTAATTCTTTTTGATACTATAAAATCATTTCTTTCCATTCTCAGATTAAAAAGAAAATACGCAGAATATATTTCGAAAGATTACCTTACTCTATAGAACCGGTTCCTGGAAATATAGAATGCCACTACTGCTTGCTCCTACCCGGGGAAAAACACTTAACTCAAATAGCAACTGGGATTTGTAGCCAGTATTTGCAATGATGGTCTTTACCGACAGTTTAGTATCGATAATGAAAGAGAGCTCGTGATTTAAGTGGCCATCCATTCGTAAACATGACCATACTCCTGAAGAACAGAAACAAGAAATAAGTGGTGTTTTAGATTTTAGATTATACTGGTAAACCATGGCTTAATTACAGTTTCAAATTTCCAGATTTCTCCGTTATGAATATTTTATTTCTTAATATTCAGCTTTTAGCTTGCTTCATTATTTCTTATTGTCTTATAAATAGTTAATATTTCACATAAGTTATTTGTTTTATCATTTTTATTTTAACTCTGTTTTTTTTTTTATGCTGATGACATTTTTAAGTCTGCCGATCAGCTGAAATGTAAAATATAATTTCGATAGAGTATGTGCTAAATTAATGTTATGCATGGCCAAGTAGATATACACAATTTAATCGCAACTGTAGAAGACGCAACATTTTTTTATGTGCCGCGTCCCTTCAGGACATAGGCAATAATAGCTCTCCACAGCTTCCTATCTCGTGTCGCTCTTAGAAGTTTTTCTCTCTTTTTCTCACTATATATATATATATATATATATATATATATATATATATATATATATATATATATATATATATATGTATATATATATATATATATATATGCTTAAAAGCTGCCCTATCAGGCAGCATTTAAATTAGCTTCTGCAGAGGATTTTTGGGTTGGGCAATAGGTAAGGAGGAGTAGATGGGAAGGCAACAATAAACTAAAGAACTCAAAATTGATCACTGCATTTAAATATTGCATTCCATATTTAAGCAAACCCTTTTAAAAGTTCAACGATAATTCTTCTGCCGCCACTTGATTTAAAGAGAATTTCGTATACGTCGGTCCTTACTTTCCGCACATAAAATTATTTTTATTTCATGGGTGGCTTTCGCTGGATTTCGCAATTAATTTTGATTATTCTGAAATTTATTCTCAGGTTATAAAAATAATTATCGTATAAAAAAATCGCCGCAAAAAATCACGTAAAAAAATTGTTGAAACAATCGCAATAATGAAAATTTGGGAATCCAAAATTTCAGGATTGTGGGTCCGGATCCAGCCCGGAATGAATTAATTTGCTAACAGAGTCGACCTGATTTCACAATGATATGATTATGTTGGGCTACAGCCTTTAGGAGAAAAGTTGGAAAAAATGTAACACGCGCGCTCACACACACACACACACACACACACACATATATATATGATACAAATATAGTTTTAAAATATACTATATTTATGGGACTAAATGCTCAATATCAAGGATAGAGCGTATGTAAATATAAAAGTGGACATTGAGGTCAGAATATTAGTTTCTAAGGATACGGAGAAATTCGATCACTTTCACAAGTGGTGGTAGGGTATTCATTTTCACTGACAACTATATATATATATATATATATATATATATATATATATATATATATATATATATAATAAAATAAAGAATAAAAAGTAAATTTTCTTGTCTTTTATTAGTTTCATCAAATTTAGTAAAAGTGAAATATGATAGATTGATAAACGTCTCCTATTTGTTTCATCATTCTGTCGGATTCCAATCCATATTTGATCCCCAACTCATCACACACACACACACACACATATATACATACACACACACACACACACACACACACACACATATATATATATATATATATATATATATATATATATATATATAAAACTCTATCGACACCATTTCTTAACCTTATTTCGTATGTATGACTGTAAGTAGATATTAAAGAGGATATTAAGAAGGAAGGTCACATCTAGGAAAGACTGACACTAGATTAAAATAATTAAAACGTTTTTTATTGTCTCGGGATAATACTATCCTAGCACATGACACCAAATTCCGTCATTCACAAAACCATTTAATTGTTATTTTTACTTGTCACGCTATCATAATAAAAACTATTTTTATATTATGAAAGGCTTCCTTCCATTTACAGTAATTGTTTTTGACATACATTATACTTTTAATTACTCTGGAGAATTTAAAGACATTAATAATCAGCAAAAACAACCTTATTAGCATCATTATTACCGGAATGTTAACTCAAAAGCTATTATTGTTATTGGATCCAGTTCCTTGCATGTATCTACCCTGCTATATGGCTGTGAATACTGGACAATCTCTTCACAGACGAAAAAGAAGTCACTTGAAGTGACAGAAATGCGGTTCTATGGAAAGATGCTGAGGATACCATGAACCGAACATATGGACAGCGACGAAGTTCGAGAGAAAACTGAAACAAAATGAACACTTATACTTAAAATCAGAAATTTTGAGTTGAAATTTCTGGGACATATAATGAGGAAAGAGGACTTAGAGAATTTGACATACACAGGGCATATAGAAGCACGAGGGGCAGAGGGAAACAGTAAGTAACATGGATAGCGGAACAAGGACAGGGGGGAATAATAAAGGGAAAAGGAAAATTGTGATACAAAGAATAAGAAGTTGTGGAGAGCCATGATCGCCCACGTCCTGAAGGCGCACGGTAAATAAAGAAGATTTGTGAAAGAACGTAAACATAATACTGTGATTCATCATCCCTTCTCAATTCGCACGCATACATGCATGCATATATCATAATACATATTGACGTAAAAAATGAATAAATATCTTTCTGTTTAACATGTTTAAATAAGGTTCTGATTGTACAACGAAGAACATTTATACAAACACGAGTTAGGTATTAAGAGAAACAGATAAATCATTTGTAAATGTACTGCTGTGAGTTTTGAGGGTTTCAGGAAGATTTACAAACGTCACCGAACTAACGGTATGATCGTCAGATTTATTAAACTATGGCTTTTCACACTGCATTATAATTTCCTGTTGATTGTGGTTCAATTATTTAAGGGTATTTGTTTTTATTAATTTCCCTTAAATATTTTACTTACTAAACTTACCATCACACTTTTCTTAATCTTTCTTTTTCACTCTTCATTCTTTCTCTTTTACTTGCCTTTTTCTTAAATATCAATTATTTAATTTCAAGTGTCCGTCCGTCCTTCCTTCCTTCCTTCCTTCCTCGTCATTTGTCTAAATATTCACTTTAGCTATTGTATTCCGTACCGGCTTTTCAGCTTTTACTTATTTATCTATGTTATGGCATCAAATGTTTTCTTTTCAGAGAAAGAAAACAAACTATTGCTGCGGATTGTGGCAATATATGAACTTATATAACATTACATCCGTAGAGATACTGAAAACTTATCGGCTGGACCCGCTTCCTAAAATGTGACCAAACATCAGAATTTAAAAAAAAAAAATTCTTCTTGGTCAGACTGAAAACCCTTGAGGGCTCATCGTACAGCCACATGCGTAGTCTTAAACACATAAAATAACTTTAATGGTACGTTCCTTTATGGTAAAAACAGCGAAATGTAAATGAAAACCAAGTTTCTATATAATATTGAAGAATAAATCATGAAAACTTGATTATCATAAATTTCACGAAAATAAACGTAATAAATACTGAAAACTGAAGGCGTAGATTTCCTACTACCAACCTGTTAATGAGAACTGAATAAAACAAACTCTAGAATTATTAAATAAAGAAAGTTTAACATAACTAAATAACGATATGACTTTATTATATACCTTATTAAAAATTTAGACATAAATTATCAAATCGATGAATCTTTTCCAGTAAAATTGGTATTTGCCAACCGATGTTAGTAAAATTTTCAGAATATACTTAAATTTTTATGAAAAATATATAATGTGAGATTCAGCTTATAATTTCTGTCCTTTATAAAAAAATATTGATAATAACTTGCTTTAACCGTGTCAGCGTTTATTATTCTAAGTCCAATATAAATTTGTATTCATAAAAAGATATACCTAAAATATATAAGTTACATAAACATATAATCTATTCAGGTAATATTTCATATAATTATATAATTGGATAAATTATTGTTTTCTTTCTTAATGTTAATATGGGCTGTTTGACATATAAAATTCACCAATCATTCATTCATTGATTTTGTTAACTTTTCTGTTTCGAATTTAACATTAATTGCAGAAGATTGTTATTGTCCCTCCACAAGGTTTTCTATTTTTGGAAAGTTGGGGATCGCATTAATTTGATAGACAATCGACAACTTTGCAGAATATGCAGCAGGATTGTCTCTACTCTTTAGCATAAGGTTTTTGGTTGTGACATGGACCCATTAAAAATGTCTTGTCTAAGAACATGTATTAATTTTCCTTATTTATCTCGACACTTTTATCATCAATTTTGAATAGTACTACAATTTTACTACCTACTATACGAGTCCAGAATATTACTCTACCTCCCACTTTTTGTCTTCTAAGACGAGTTGGTGGTTATTTCTTTGAAGGACCAAACCTCTACCCAGATCTCATGTCCATCCAATGTACCACTACATTCATGGCTAAAACTTTTGAGAAATAAGTTTTCACGTAATTCTTCACACAAATTATTTAGGTGCCTCTACATAGCGTAATGAAAAAGGTCACAGACTTAATAAAAATAAAGTATTATCGTCTAAATGTTTATTTTATTATTAAGATGAAATACCAAAGTATTTTTTAAATTATTTTTTGAAATTTTTTAATTCTTTCTAAAACGTTCGAAATTTTAGTTAAAAATCTTGTTTTGTTTACGTCATCACGGTGGCATAATAATACCATTGACTTTTTTGCTTTTTTTCCGTCGAAAACATATTGAATTGGGAATTCTTGTAAAAATTAAAATAATTGTTCGATTTTAACGAAATTTTCAGGACTTATTCACTAATGAATGAAATTATTTTTGAATTTTTTTTACATATATTACCCACCTTCACTTACTTAATTTCATAAAATTTCTCCCAAAAAAAACCCCAAAAAACCCCAAAAAACATCTATTTGCTGATTTTTTTTATTCGTTAAAAGTAAGACTCCTTGGAGAATCTAAATCACCTAATCTTTTTGTAAAACTTGCAGTATTCTAACTGAAAATCTGCTCTGAATTGAAAATTATGGATGAAATAAAACTATGACATTTTTTAATTAGAAAAGCTCTTAATTGCTTTTGTAAATAAGTTATTGTCTGAAGAAATAAAATTTTTCTGATGGATAATGAATTTTTGCAAGAAGTTTTTCATTTTTTTTAAAATTTTAATTATAATAGTTTATAATAGTTTAAAATCGTGTAAAATTCTGTATTGGACTATTTCCTGGATTTGATATAGTAATTAAGTGGAAACGAAATTTATGAATCCAAAATTTGAAATGATTAATAAACGTAGTTACGCTATTCTATTTTTAAAATAATATTTTATTTCTTATTTCTTTTACTTAATTTGTTCCCTATTTTCATCTATGAAAGTCTAAAAGTGACATTATTACGAAACGGTCACGTGATCTAAGAGTTTCATCTCTTTACAAAGAAATTAATTTAACAAAATTTTATAGTATTTTAATTTTTTTTATTTTTGCATAAAGCATCTTCGAAAGGTAAATAAAACTGAATAAATTATTAGATAATTGCGGAAAATATATTCATTTGTAAAAATTACTAGGTAGTTAAAACCAAAAAAAAAAAAAATGAAAAATGAAAAATGCGTTCATTTAGATTTCTTAAATTTTGTATCAATTTTAGCCAGTCATATTAGTTGTCATCGCTTCCTCACTCATTGGTCATCCATTACCGCCTCAGATAAGCTATGATAATCAGGACCAATCATTAAATAAATGGTTGTATATTACTTTTTTCTGCTATAAGTAATATTTATTTTAAATCAGATTAATTTAACTTTAAAATTTCTAATTTTACTCAAATAACGTATCAGAAATATATATTTTTTTGAAAAAAATTTAAAATCGATAATTTTTTGGTTTACAAATTTCTTAAAATTAAGAAAATGGCCGCTTTTAAGAATATTTTAAGAAATCGAAATTAAATTTGACATTCCAATCTATCTGAAATACACCAGAATATTTTACTTACTGGAAATAATAAATTTATTCATTTAGCTTTCAATTAAAGCTAAAACGAAATCTTCAAGAATGTTTTTATCATTTTTAAAAAATTCATTTTAAACTTTAGGTATCGAAAATTTATGCCAAAATAGTGGAGGTACCTACACAAAATACACACTCTTTCTTGTGTTTATTTAAATCAAGTACTTTGGTTGCATTCATTCTCCCTTGTGCTTAATATTTTCATTCGAAACATCAGTTTCTTTAAGCATTTTCTTGCTGGCAAATCCATTTTATTTTGCTTTTTACCCTTTTAATATTGCTGAAATTTCGTTTTATGACTTTCTTGAAGTCAGGTTTTTCTTGTTTTTAACTTGTTTTCAATTTCTCTTTGATTATTATGTGGCCTCTGCAACGTTTTCGCAGTTTCCATGTTGTTTCAATCACGCTATTATTTAATACTATATTCTTTCTGTTTTGAGATGATACCTTTGTTATGATCCATAGTTAGATTTACATATATGAAATTAATAAATACATATCAATAATTATACAATAAATATTTATTTACAATATGAAAAGCAACGTTCATGTTGCATAATAAAATATCATACCAGCAAATAAGTTATTGCAAGTATTTATAATAAATCAGATATTAGATGCTTAAATTCAAACGGTATATTTATCATATTTATAGGATAGTATATTTATCATATTTAGAGGAGAGAGGGTGGAGTAATGGATAGCGGATTGAGGAATCGGAGAGCCGAGTTCGAATTCCAGTCGAATCCATTAAATTCACATACGGGAAAAGTATGAATCCTCTTCTTCTCCTCGTCAGTCATGTATCGAAAGATACATGGTCACCTAAGCGTGTATCCCGCATGGCATATAATTGACTGATATTTATCATATAAATATATCCTGATTTATGCCAAAACCAGTTGGTTAATACCAGTTATTGAGAAAACATTGACTTGCATAATAGAATCTGAAATCTTATAGCTTTGGATATACAAACAAACTTATGACTGTTCATAACACGCTTCAAGTGAAATTTGTTCTTTATTAAACGCAAGGATTATGTTGTATATCGTGTTCATATGGAGAAGAAATATATGTTTATATGATCATAGAAGAAAATTACTCTTTTTTACTAATTTGCGTCTCTTATTATAATTATTCTTTTACACGACATAATTGATGGTTATCAAGTGACAGCAAATGTTGTTCTCATATCTTCAGCATTTTTTCAGTTTTCTGTAGTCTGAATAGTCTCAATTTTTCCCCTGAGTTCTAAGTGATAGGTTCGCCTATCGCCCAGTTCATACTACTTCCCATCCCAGTCTTTTGAGCAAGAGTAAAGGTTTATCCATTGTTCTTTGTTTAGTATTCAGTTTCCGGTTCCTTCTAAAGTATACTTCAACTCTATACTTCTAACGTCTCCGCCGAAACTCTCAAATTTCATTTACTAATTGTTTACTTAGGTTTTCTCCCCAATAGGAGTAGATAGGTTCGCCTATCGTCCAATTCACACTCTACCTCAGTCTATGGAACGGGAGTAGAGGTTTATACCCTGTTCCCTGTTTAGGATTTGGTTTCCGGTTCATTCTAAAATATTTTTATTCTATTTCACTCCTAGTAGTACCTTGCATCATGTTTGGGGTGAACTGATTAAAAAAGAAAATCCTTTCAAAACTCTTTGGAATTGCTCTCAGACAACTATGAACACGACACTTAACTTCATGTAGGACACGTTTTCAATTATCGAGTAAGGAATTGACATTATGCAGTCTTTAATTACATTTCAGTTTCATTCTGTGGTCTGTCTTAACAGCTACATTCACTATTTTGACAGACATTCTTCATCTGATACAACCAGGTTTAATAATTTGGGTGGTCTATTTGAATTTCAAAGTTCTAAAATACTTGACTTAGCTACAATTCTGTGTTCCTTTTGATTATGTGATTGAACTTAGGTCATCCTAGCGAATCAGTTTCCTACTCTTCTACGGGTGTGCATGTTTTATATCTATTCGAACTGAGTCAGTTTCCTGCATTCACTCATAGTATCATTTACAGTTTCCTTACTTCTCATGCACAACATCTCCGATTTTACTGGATTTTATTCTTCATCTTGACGGAAATGATTCTGATACACTTGCTCTGGGTTAGTAATTCTGTTTCTGTTTTATGATATTTGTTGGCATGTCACGTCGACGTCATTCCTTTCGTATATATTCTTTATATGATTCTTATAATCATTGTGAAGTTAAGTGGCAACAAATTGTTTAACTGCTACTGTTTTCACCCCGATTTTTTAGCTGATTTTAGCAATGCTGTAGCCTGGATGGCATCGATACTTGCTCAGATTTACAATTCTTTCTAAACCTTGAAAATTTATATATTTTTCTTCCCAAGTACTTTCAGATGATACTCCATTCGTTTTCAAGGATTATATATATATGTATATATATATATATATATATATATGTATATATATATATATATATATATATATATATATATATATATATATATATATATATATATATATATACACGCACATCTGTTTTCTTGGTCTTATCTCTTAATTGTCAGCTCAAAGGTTTTTCGGTAAAAGGTATACACACACACACGCACACACACACACACACACACACACATATATATATATATATATATATATATATATTACCGAAAAACCTTGGAATTTAATCTTTTTTATTTTTATCACATTTTAGCTTTGAACTGACACTTAAATTAAGAGATAAGAGACCAAGAGAACAAATGATTAATTCTCATTCATTCATGTAATCCACATCACAAATGTAACTGTGGTCAGAAATTTCCTTCAATTCAAACCGGACTACAGATTGTTGCACATCGACGGATTTGATTTGATCGTGTTCTTATCAGGCTGTCATCATGCCAACAGAGCCAATGAACCTCGTTATACTGAAAAGGCGTGCTCCATCGTTTCTTCAAAGTCATTATCTTAGTGGGTGACAATCACGCATATCCGCATTGAAATCTACACTGCTGACTGTTGAGAAGCAGCAGGTTTCATACTAGTCGGTTGTAGAAACTGATGCCCCAAACTGCATCGAGTAGATCTTATCTACCGCCATGTAAAACCTCTTACCGAACGAATCCGGAGTAAACCTCTCCACTATATCCGAATATTCTGTCTTTCTAGTCTGTCAATGGATTAGAGAATCTTTAATATGTTCCTTGGTATCAAAGGCACCAAATTCACACTAATGATGCATTCTTTTTTGTTTCCTTTTTACATACAATCTATCAACGTTATTGTTTGGATGAATGTTTTCAATAATCATCATCATCATCATGCATTTGCATATCCAGACCAAATATCTTAGGTCAGGTCAGGGAATACTCTTTGCTGCTGTTACTATATAATCCTGTATAATCTGTCGCATATTACTTGAAGAGGAGATGGGTACTACTGTGTAATTCCCATTTCCCTGAGAACTGTCATGAAAAGCAATTTCTCAGCATGACACGCCAACAATCGCATGGGTCATCTGTTGGACTGGAACTGGAACGAGATGTTTGGCTTATATTATAGCGGAGCATTTACTATTTCTATGTAATCATTTTCTTTGTGAATAAAATTATAGAAACGTTTTTAATTTAATTCGATGATGTTGCCCAATTTAAAAAAAAAAACAATGATTAAACGCCGGGAACACAAATTAAAAATGACTACACGAATTAGGATATTAATAAAATATTATCGGTAGAAAAACAATCGACCTCATCAATTGATGATTATGTTTTCTTGTAACTGATATCATGATAAATTATATTTTACGGCATTCATACCACCTTTTCTTGAACTCATTTCTTCTTTGTCATTAATTATTGAACGATGAGTAATAAACCTAATGTGTTCCTTATATCACTGGCAATCATAAGTGCACAAGAGCATTCATAGTGATATCATTATTGACTGATTCCTGAAAATGGGGTGGCAGATGTCTGGTATTACTGCTTTGCCAATAATCAAAAATACTCCCGTCCTTCTTTATTAACCATTATAATATACCAGCGACAAGATATTCTGTCAAGCTAACTGATGATATTCAGGGAGATGAGAGTTCATGCCTTCGGGGCGACTTTAATGTAAAAGTGGATATAAAAAGCCCTAGCCAGAATTCTATGGCATATTCGCACCGCCAGATTATATTGCTTGACATACATTTAAACAAATATACAAGCATATAACATTTCTACTACACCCATTCACAGATTATTGTTCCGTCTTTCTGAATTCAATCCAACAAACAGACGTAGAATATAGTGAATATTATATATCCCTTTTAATAAACGCAGACGTATACAACATTATTAAACCACTCAGAGTACACAGAGAGGAATAGAGTTTCGTGTTGAAATACAGAAAGAAGGAAAAGAAAATGTCTATTTTGTGTATCAGTTTCTTAATATGACTATAACAATCACAATCCCTACTTTCTCCGCCATTCTCGTCCTCCATCTTTCCTCACTTAAGTACACAACAATGACCACGAGACAAGCATGTTTTACGAGCTGCCCGTATATATGGCAGACGTCATCGTTCCCTGCCTTCATAAGGAAGACTCCCCGGGACGTAGTTCACATGATGCTGCCCTTCAGTGGGTAACACTACTGGGTAAAGTCACTTGCATGCCGTCTTTGCTGTCGCCTCGTCCGAATCGACGCAGGGAGGCCAGTTTCATAAATTCCCACAGAAGGTGTAATTACTACACCACCTGCGTGGCTCATCCATCATAGCCATGTGGAGATTTCTGTGGTAGCGTGGCCAACCCCGATGGCAAGTAAGGCAAGGCAATGACAGAAAGCGGCTGAACGGTTGTTAGCCCAGTCGGTCGTCAACAGCGTGTTGGTGTCCGAATATAATGGTGTTAGGGGTTACCTCAATGGCTTGAGTTGCAGCTGAACCAGAGAACTCTGCCAGTAGCACATTGACAAATCTTTAACGCACGCACGCACGCGGGCGCGCACACACACACACGTGTAATCAGATGCATTTAAAGATTTGCACGTATATGTCTAGTGAAAAAATATTGAACATACACGTAGAAAGACAAAAATATATATTGCAGATTTAGTAGTTGCGGTTGTTTAGGGAAATTTCTCAGTAAGGGCTTACAAATTTATGTGTCTGTGTGTGTATATATATATATATATATATATATATATATATATATATATATATATATATATATATATATTGATTCTTTTGAGTGCAAAGTGGAAAATTTACCTGGTATCTTCTAGTCTAACTTGATAGGATAAATACCTAGCACAAAAGGTAAACTCAATGAACAGGGAGGAAAATGCGATATGCGAAATGTTAATCACAGAATCGCTGGCAATAAACACATAGATAGAAAGATACTGTTCACCAGAAATTCTTGTTGATGCTTTTCCTTCAAATACAGAGATATATACCACACACACACACACACACGCACACGCACACACACACGTACACACACACGCGCGCACACACACACACACACACATACAGATTTGAAGATTTTCGACTTTCTGTTAATAACGAACCGGAAAAGATAATAATTATCCGATGACTGATATGAAATAGACCAAAAAGATTTAATCCAATCTGAAAATGATCATAGAAGTAGAAAAAATAGGACTTATCAAGACGTTCTAGAAATATATAAAAACATGTTCACATCAGAACTTATATATATATATATATATATATATATATATATATATATATATATAGTAAGGTCTTATAGCATAGCATCTATTTTACAAAAAATATCTCCATTTCCTCAATGACATCGGCTGTTGGTTATTATGCCCGTTCTAGAATGTAAATTTTAAAATAGAAACTCCGTTAATTTATTGATCCATGTATATATATATATATATATATATATATATATATATATATATATATATATATATATATATATATATATATACATATATATATATATATATATATCAATTGAAGATTAAATGTAGATCAGATATGGATATGAACCCGACAAGATGATAAATAAAATAAGAAACAAGTAGGAAACGTATCTCAATCTAACATGTTTCGCCTTTATTAAGGCTTCATCAGGGATAGAGATAGAATCGAAAAAGGCAAAGAGACAGAGTAGTGGTATGTTATGATTTTTGGTTACTTCTTATTGGTCAGACACACGTCACCTGTATTAACGCAATAGATATAAATATGTCTAAAGAATATTTTGGGCATTAAAGTGCGTGATAGTGTAAGAGTGTGTATATAAAGAAACGTTTGTTTGTCTAGGTCTATGTTGGAGGTAACGGTGGTTCTCTCTCTCTCTCTCTCTATATATATATATATATATATAGGGAGAGAGGGAGGGGGAGAGAGAGAAAGAGAGAGATTGTTCTATAGAGCAAGTTGTAAAACTATTTTTCGCATAGTCACATTTGGCTATGTCTTTTCGCTAGTGATAAACCTGAACTTATTACCACCTACATGGCGCCAAACTCGGTCAGAAATATATAAACTGTCAGCTGTATACAACCATTTTCTAAGATCAATGGTCAAACATGCTTTGCGTGAGTAAAGCCTGATGGTCTTGGCAAATGTCAGCCTTCTTTGAATATTGCCGACTGGCGCTACAGAACTCCAGAGCAGTATCAAATAGTAGAAACCACATCGCTACCAACAGCAGCAACAACTTAAATGAATAGCACATGTAACTAGAAAAGAAAATAATGACATAATCAAGATGTTAATATTCCATGCCATTTTAAATAAAACGTTAGGGAATAAAACGCCATCAATACAGGAAAGAACGATGATTGCTACTGGACTCGAGGAACCTGTTTTCCTAAAAATTGTTTTACAGGGAAGAATTTATAAATTTCAATCGAAATCATTACCCACTGCTTGCTCAAGGAATGTCAAATGTTTCCTTGTATGGAAAGGGCTAATATTACTATTGGCATTATATACGTGGCTTGTCATACACATCGCTGTCCATAGTGTGATCTCCATAAACCTTAAGCAAGCGTGGATAAATATTAAATAATGACGTAATAATGTCGTTTTTTGACGTTAAAAAATACGTCAAAAAACGACATTATTACGTCATTATTTTTGCACCAACCTAATATCAATGCGTGATTGAAGAGTTTCCGACATGGAGGAATTCGATGATGCACTTCTGTTTCGTATGCACTTTGCTGTTAGACACATATGTACTAGACCAATATATATAACATCCGTAATACCTGTAACATCCGTAATACCTGTAACACTGTAAAAAAACAAAAACTATGGATTACAAAAGGTAGGCTCCACTTCTATTGCCACACCGTCAAAATCCATTTCTGATATCGTTGCACAATAAATTAAAATAAGACATTAATTTCGGTGCCTCCCACACATACACTAATAGAAAAAGAATTGCAACACCCTGAAAGCCTATGATAATTTTGACTTGGCTGCATTATATGTATATTAAAAAGTAGTAGATATTTTATGACATTTTTAAAGCCTTCGGTCATCTTGTGACGTACTAAGAGACCTACAAGTGCACCATCTGTACCCAATCTTTATCCATGCTGCGATAAGTTTCATTGTGTCGAAAAAGTTCAGTGCCAGCTGGCGTCATGCTACGGAGACTCACAAGTGCTAATTTTGTTCAATTAGAACTATATGGTCATTCCATAAGTTCTGTCCGAATTTTAACTTTTTGTTAAATGAACGAAATTTAAAGAGTATTTTATAATGTCTAATGGAGCTGAACATTATTTTTATGTTTAGATGCATTTAAACTGATCAAATTTTATTTCAGAGAACAATAAAATAAAATTTTGTTTGATTAAAACCCTGCTAACATGGAAGTACCCAATAATCATTTGAAGCACATAATGCTTTATGAGTTCAAGAAAGGAAACTCAGCAGCCGAAGCGGCTAGGAGCATTCACTCAGTTTATGGAGAGGAATGTGTGAATGAAAGAACTTGCAGAAGATAGTTTGCAAAATTCAGAGGTGGAGATTTCACCCATGAAGATGAAGATCGAACCGGACGTCCAGTTGAGTTTGATGAAAAGCTTCTTGAAGCAGCCCTTGAAGAAAATCCTGCTTTACCAGTTGAGGAATTGGCAGTGGTTCTCAGTTCAGACCATACAACTGTTCATCGTCATCTTCAACAACTTGGGAAAGTTCCTAAACTTGGAAAATGGGTGCCTCATGATTTTTTTAAAAACAACCTCAAATCCCAAGTTGACATCTGCTCTTCTCTCCATTCTCGCCAACTTGTTTCACCTTTTTTGGATAGACTTGTGACTGGCGACGAAAAATGGATCTTTTATCAAAATGTTAAGCGTCGTAGACAGTGGCTTGGTAAAGGGGAAGGACCCCCAGCCACAGCCGAGAAGGGAACTTCATGGGCAAAATGTTCTTCTTTCAATCTGGTGGGATCGCCAAGGAACAATCCACTTTGAATTCTTACCACCTACTGCAACAATTAATGCTCAAATATACTGTCAGCAATTAGAGCGTTTGAACCAAGCTTTGAGGAAAAAAAGACCTGCTCTAGTGAATCGAAAAGAGGTGATGTTTCATCAGGACAATGAGTGACCCCACACAGCAAGAATCACGTCACAAAAGATCGAAGAACTTGGTTGGGAGAAAATTCCTCATCCACCGTATTCTCCCGATCTTGCTCCTTCAGACTACCATTTGTTTCGTAGCTTACAGAATCATTTGGAATAAACAGCTTTTGTAACACAGGAAGAGGTTAAAACTGACATTTATGAGTTCTTCGAATCAAAGCCAAATTTTTTTTGCAGTAATGGAATTAGTAAGCTTGTTAATAGATGGAAGGAAGTCATAGATAACCAGGGAAAATGCATTGTTGATTTAATCTGTAATTAAATGTAACATTTGGTCACTTGTTTTCTTTATTCAAAATTCGGACAGAACTTATGGGATGACCTGATATTTGAGTGGGGATGGTTCGTAGATTTTCAAGAAGCTGGATATTTATTTAGAAGTATTCTTGGGCTTGTTGAATGTCACGCATTGTTAATGTTTATATCTTATTAACAGTGGTCAAATGAACATTCCAAAACCCATACACCAAGTTTTAATAGCCTCGACGAATTGTATTGGCAGCACAGCGTCCACGGCACAGATCATAGTAAATGTGGCTATTGGTGTGTCATCACGGACCGTTGAGAACCGAATATTTGCAGTAGGAATACCATCACGCGTGCCTTTAGCCAAACTTTCATTTACGCTATATCATCAGTCACGTCGCCAGTGGGGTCGTATGTGGGTCACTTGGAGAAACGGATGGCGTTTCTATAAAGTTCAGTGATGAGAAAAAGTTCTGCCTTCGAAAAGATAAAAAGTCATTAATTTTGTGATGTAGACTTGGGAGGTAAAATTTGTCTGGGTATTGTCGCATACGACGCATAGATCAGACTCATTGCATCATGTCTGCCTGGAGCATTGTTCAAACTATTCTGCTGCCATTCCTGCAAAATGAAAGCAATATGTTGTGCCATGACCGCCCACATGATACCCGTACTACTCAGTATGCGCTACAAGATGTTTGACAATTTTCCACGGTGGCACGATCACTAAACCTGTTTCCTATTGAACATGTGTAGGACATGAGGAAACTACGCTTGATACATTCAGTGAGCTCACCTACACCCTTTGCTGCATTACGTCAACAGCTGCAAATGGCTTGGAATAATGTATCACAGGGTGGTATTCACAATCTATACGATCGTATGCATGCAAGAGTATATATTTATCCTAAGATTCTATAATGATATACGGTGGACATAAATAAAATAGGATTGTAATAATAGGAGGAGGTTGAAAATTAGAGAAGTAGGATTAATCTAGAATTTAGTTTATTTTAATGAAAGAATGCTATGTAAACATGCAACAAGTTATTTAAAGAAAGTTAAAACAGTTTTCATTTATATAATTTATTAGCTGTAAATTAATATAAACCTTTTCTAATTTTCATATATTTTTATTTTTTCTTCACGGATTGTCGCGCGTTGTATAGTCATGAACTGATTGCGAAAATGCATGAAAAATGTAAAATAATTTCACATTCATCAACCCCTCTAAATCTTCTTTACTGAGCCGAATATTTTAAATTATCTTTAAAGTAATGCGGAAAGACGGCATATTACACGAGTAAGATATTATTTTGCTTTGATATGATTCGAATTAATTTTAAGATTTCAAATAATTATAATTTGAATGAAGTTTTAGAATCTTCATCAAATGAATTCGGCAATTCTAAATGATAATTTTCTTAGAACTGAAATATTTCTTTTTCTACGAAAATAAACAAGTGGGGATTGAAATTAAAAAAAAGTAATAAAATATTAATCGTATAGTAAATAAACGCTATTTCCAATACAATTACATGGCCTCATACATACCATATTAAAACACACCCAAACTTTATTTTCTACGAAATAACAAATAATATTACAAATATGCCAAAAAAGATTCCACGGTACAATACACCGTTTAAATCAAAGTGTCTGTTCGCTAGAAATTAAAATTACCATGTGAAATATTTAAGCAGTATGAGAAATCTAAAACCCTATTTTTCTCGAGCCTACTTTCAGGAAATATTTCTTATAAAACCCCAGAGATTTGGACTTTCAATGAGCAGAAATGTGGCTGTCTCCAAGCCAAACACGAAGACGTGCTTTTTCCTTCTTCCCAGTGAGTGCTAAAAGAAACATTAGCTGGCGACTTCAAACGAATCAGTTACAACAACAGCTTGGACAGTCAGTGAATCTTCGCTGATGATTACGTGTCGGCGACTTCAAACGAATCATCTCCAACAACAAAAACCGCAAGTGAATCTTCGCTAACAATAAATGTCTTATCTCAACTACAGCATTTTCTTTCCGTGAACCAACCGTTTTTAAAGTACAGCATTTTCTGTGTACCAACTACCCAAAGTCTTTCACTCAAATAAAGACCATTTTTACTCCCTTTTTATTCTTTGGAATTTATGTACATATGTTAGTAAAAACAAGTGATTTATTTAACAGGCATAATCATGTTTTCTTCATTTTTATTTTATGATTGTTTGGAATTCAGACGTTGGGATTTTTAATATAATTTTTAATATAAAAAACCTGTACGAAAGAATTTCCTACAAGTGTGTGATGGGTATAATTGTTACAGACCCGAGAGAATGAATATGAAGTGTGAGTATTGTTGATCCAGCCTTTATTTAGGAACCTATGCGCATATTGATCTGCATATGTGATCATTTACTGCCAGCTATATTACCGGTTCGTTGATTATTTAGAAAATTGAAACACTAATTCAGGCTGCTGCAATTTCATTTTCCGTCAGTCAATATTAGAAAAATAATTGACAGCCTGTTTAAAAATTGCATTTTCTAGCCTGCTTTGAGGCTGAAATAGCTATCGTCAATTGTTGGTCTATTTAATCTTACACAATATTCATTTTTCTATTACGATATTTTCTAGTATATCTAATATGACACTTTTTCGTTTTGTCATTACACATGAGCAGATAATAGGAAGTAAATGTGTTTTTTGCAGACTAATGCATGGAGCCGAAGGGAGTTCCATGAGCGAGAAATGTCAGAAAAGAAACTTAGCATAGAATTTACGGCTACATCTAACCAGTTCAACTGTAAATTGATGAGATCTAGACGCTAGTCTAGTACTGTGCTTAAAATTTAAAAAAAGTCTAGGCACCATAGCAAAGTGCTCATTCAAACAATTAGCATGAAAGTATTTATAGAAATGACATAGGCAACCTTATAGCGATGGAAAAGTGACTGAAGACAAGCCGTCAGATCAGGACCAATAATATTGCTGATTCTTCTTTGGACTTTATCAATGAATTCAAGGTAAATAGCAGGGGCACCAGATCATATGTGTCAGCAGTATTCAAAGCATAGGCGAATGGTAGACATAGACATGTGAGATAGATTTTGGATTTCGTAATAATGAAATGCGTGCCTCTACAACCAGAAAACTTATAAGTAATAAATTATCAAAGGAGACACTTGCAAAAGAAACTGGAATTCATCAAAAAGGAAAAACATGATGTGAAAATTCATTATATTCCTCAAGTAAACAAAGAAAAAATCTCAGTCACAAGTAAGAAAGTTGCCCGCAAAAGGCTTTTTAATTTCACTTGCCGAGGGTTTTCCACTTTGATGTGGAATTTCTTTTCTTTTATTAGGAAAATAAATATGTTGCTTAAACAAAACGGCAAGTATAACTAGATTGTATTTTTTTATGGTAGCCCTTGTGGACAGGTTAGTGATATGTCAAAAGTCTGGAAGTATTCGGAGAAACAAGAAGACCATTTCTTACTTAGACTTGTTGTCCTCATCTTCCTCGCGTATATATCAATCTGGATAACCTACAAGGAATTCTGAACTGAACCTTTTATTTAATCTATAGGGGTAGACTTTTTTAGTCCGTTGCGCATGTCTAGCAATATCGTCTAGTTCTTATTTTTATTTAGTACTGTTCAGTTATTGCTCACCTGTTTTCATTGAGTGCGAGTACACACTGCCCTATCCAGAGATTGAACTCACAAAAACTATGTTTCACCAAGTTCACAAATCAACACTTTTATCCGTATGACAATTTGCTGTAGTGAATTTGAAGCTTTAAACCTAACCTGCCTGTTGATTAGCATGTAACAGCTATCTGTCACGTTTTGCCTTGTTTCATTTGCTGTTGTTGCGGTTGAAGACTTGCTGTCATATGTCTTTCTTTATTAACGGCTCTCATAATTATTTCTGTGCTAGGCCCTCTAAGGAGGTCCTCATAGTCTAGCATATGCGCTGATTCTTTCAGACGTCTAATTCTCCAGTGTTTTATCCTTGTCCAGTAATTTCACTTCACGTACATAGTCTCACTTTTCGATCATAGTCACTTTTCGATGTTCCTCCTGCCTTAATTTTATGGGGAGGCTTGTTTCACCTTTATATTCTCTAATTGCAAGGAATCGAGTACACGCAATTCTTGGCCATGTTCTCTAATGTGTTAAGCTTTACTTGACAGAGATTTCTCCGTAGAGTCAAACTGCTTCTGAATATTGTCCTGATGCTGTATGATCCGCAGATCTTCTGAATTTTTTCCGATAAACCATTGACGTAAAGTAGATAAACCTTGGCAATTTTCTGGTCATCCTCCTTGTCCTTCTGTTCTGTTGGCGTTGATGTTATGTTTGTCGGGTAGGTTACGTTTGATGCTGATCCTTTCTTTTTGGTATGTGTCCGGGCCGACACTTATGATTTTTGCCTGGTATTGTAGACTTCGAACGACCCCTTTCTTCACATTGTATGGATGATAGGAACTGAAGATTGGCTTGTTATATACGGATGTTTTGAACCCATTCTCTTTGCGAGTTATTAGTACATGCAGGAAAGCTAGCTGATTATTATTTTCTTCTTCCATAGTGAACTGGATCGAAGCAATACCTGAACAGGAAATAAAAATAAGTACCAGGCGACATCCCTAGAGCAGTGGAACAAGAAGAATTTACCCACGTAGATTAAATAATGAGTTCAGTTTAGAATTTCTTGTAGGTTACTCTGATGGATATACATGTGAGGAAGGCAGGAGATAACAACAACAAAGATGAGGACCGAACATAAATAGCGTAAATAATGATAAATCCTCTTCCCAGAAATTTAGACAGGTCTATTCTTTTTTGGATCTACTGCAGTCATCGAAACATTTTCTGTAATATCTATAAGTAGAGATAAAACCTAGAAAAGGACTGTGCATGAAACAGATGTGTGCGCCAAGGTTAAAAAATAAATGATCTTTTTCCTCTAGTGAAATAAACATGTAAACTGAACGTGTGGAAAGATCTATCAAATCTCGCATTTGTTTCTTATATCAATTGGGAAGTCCTTATATCAATTGGGAAGTCATTAATTTATACAACGAATTTTTCCTATGACCATTGTTGGGTGGAGAGAAAAAACATTTTCCTTTGTTTGTGTGTGTGTGTGTATGTGTGTGCGTGTGTGCGCGCGCTTGTGTGTGTGACCACTATAAAGTCGCTTCGTGCGTATAGATTCGATTTAACTCAAGATGGGCCTCTCTCTGTTTACAGGAATTCGGAAACCTCTAATTAGCTGTTTGATTTTCAAGTGACGACGTGAACACGTACCACAAAAAATGCAGTCACATTGCTTTGTTTTGTAATAGAGGTTGGACATCAAATCCTAGAAGGATGCAGAGAAAGAAATCAATTGAAAAATTGTAATTTTCCGTTTTACAATTGTTTGTTACTTTAAAAGCTTTCAAGACATGCTTTCAATCATCTGGTTGATTTTCTTCTCTTTTTCACAAACATCTCATCTTTGCGACACAGTTTGTCTGAAAAGTATCTGACATTGTTTCTTTATTGTTTATTAATTTTTACTCTTAAAATTCAATAATAACTTATGGTCGCTGAATTATTTAGTAATTATGAAAGAAGGTTTGTTAATTCATTATTGTTTTTTTTTTCGCTAGGTGAAAATCAAATTGTATTGTCGAAGGAGTCCAAAGATTTCATCTTTTTTCAAAGTGAACATTCTCTCTTGATTGAATGTAATGAATTCCGCCGCCCAATTTAATTCCTTTACATATTTTGATCATTTTTTTCTTGGTTGTCTTTTCAAACGATTTGACCAGTTCAATTATCAAATATTCACAGAACCTGTTAGTCCTTTACTTCTGCGTTACTGGTAAATGGAGAGTTTTGTCCCCCACCAATAAAAAAGAAGCGACTTTACAAGAATGGTAGAAAGCGAAAAACTAGCTTGGAAGGTCACATAGCAAAGAAAAGTTATTAATGAAGAACTACGAAGAGGTTCCTCAGTTTGAGTTAGGGCAATGCATTAGTTCATTGCCGAAAAAAACTTCCATTCCAGAAGGTTACAGAATGAAAATGAAAAAGAATGAGAAAATATATAAATATCAAAAAATTGCCTGGAAGTATGCCAGTTGTACTCGTAATCATTGGAATACTTGTACCAAATCTTAAATCCTTTAAAGAGGGAGGGTGAAACAATAAAAAATTCGAAAAGGGATTATGGCGGTACTGAGGTGGATATTGTGTTGAGATTGGCGAAGTGATTTGAAATGATTTAAAAAGTAGAAAATATTAATACAGAAAGTGGCAGTACTATGAAGGCAATACTAAATTAAACTGAAACAAAAAAGGAATGAAAAATAATAAGATACTCATATCATCGGACACATCTTTTACTAATTAATATAACTATGACTACCAATACCATCGATACTACAAATAATAGTTATTTTGCAGCATATAATTAATTGTATTTTTATTATAAACTAATATCTACAGAAGGTCACAGTCAATAGTACTATTGTAACCGTAGAAATTCTACGGTGTATATTTGGGAAGAAGGAATAGAATGCAAATCGTATTTTAATGATAAGGTAAAGGTATTATTTAGTTTTAAATCGGGCTATATTTTTTGAAAATTTAAAATTTCCTCGTAATGTATTTGGTTTGATATTTCCTGAAGCTTACTCGGATCGACAGATACATGAAGAAGTTCGGAGTGCACAATGACCTAAACGTTGTGATAACAACAACAAAGATAAGGACATTAATCCAAATATTAATGTAAATAATAAAAGTAAGCATCGCGTTAAAAGCATTGAATTGAAAGAAATATAACAGAAGATAAATATTTTTTTTATAAGTGCATTTTGTTGTTTTTTATTTTTTCGGGCAAGTAGAAATATATCAATTAGGTTGTTTAAAATTGTAAAAATATTCTTTCCTCACTCACATTTTAAAAGTAATATCATTCATGTTTTATTTCTAAATTTCAAAAATGTACCGTTTAATTTTCAGTTTGATATTGCTGTCGTTGGTGTCATCGTCATTATTTATTTTGTGGACGTTAAACATTCCCATTAGGAGAATGTAATACTTTTCATTAATCTAAAACTTACCTAATTATTCATATTGATTTTTACATAATACTGTCGTCTGCGTGATGTAAAGTTTTTCTTTTCGTTTTTTATAAGGTACTTCAAGTGATTCGATCTTGATTCATACAACACTTATTTTTATTTCTACATTTGTTTCAGCTCTGTATCAAGGTGCAGATATTTTTTCAAATATTAATTCTATTTAGCTTTTACTTTCTAGTATGCAAAATCAGTAACATCTATTGTTGTTTCTGTTGATGCTGTTGTTGTTTCTTCTTCCTAGGATTTCTGTTGTATGCATATTTCCTTCCGGGTCTCAACCAGAGACCTAAGGTCAGAAGTTATTATTATTATTATTATTATTTTATTTCCTTTGATTTCTGGTGTATATTCCTTTCTTTCTGGGTCCCAATCAGAGACCTAAGGTCAGAAATGGCATCATGACTTTTTCCACTGAGCTTCTTTTGATGAAAAAAAATCACATATATTTTACATAGATAAAGCCCTTCGTAAGGTGTGGGCTGTACTTGTGAGTACAATCTTTTGTATTTTTTTAAGGCATGGGCTACCAGGAATCCATTCAATGTCGATGTCCTCATATGCCACATTTGGGAGATTTCGATTTTAAGGTTCTTGTATTTTGATAGTTCTTTTAAGGTTTTCAAGGATACATTACAGTCTTCAGAGACTGCCATGTCAATAAGAAGGCACATTTTATCTACGGTGTCTGATCACGATGTCTGGGCGATTTGCTTTCATTGTTCTATCTGTGTGTATTGCAAAATCATTTTGGGCTTACATAATTTTTCAGTATGTGTACTTGGTAAAATCTATTTAGTAAGCATTGATTCCATGCAGCAAGTACAAAACCTTCGCTTTCAGCTTTTAATCCTGCACTACATATCCACTGACGGGTACGGAATTTGTCTATATCAGCTTGTTTGGTACGGGCAGAATAGAGACCATGAAGTGGTTTATCTTGCTATCGTTTCTGTACTTGATCGATTTCATTTGCCTCTGCTTTCTTTTTTAAGACTTTTGCAGTTGCATTAGGTATATTATGTTTTATTTGCATTTCTTCACCTTTTTGAAACTCCATTTTGAACTTGTTTGCTTTCTTTATTACTACAGATCATCATCTAGTCATCTGTAGTTTCCATGTATCTTTGAAGGCAGATTGTTGTAGTTTTGTAAGGCAGTTCTAGTTGAATGAATCCTCTTCTTCCTTTGGATCTGGGCACATACATATGATAAACGTCAGCTTTGGGATGTTACATGCGGTGGCAAGTGAGAAGCTTTCTCATTTTGGCGTTCATTCGCTTAATGTCAACTATGGACCAGTTAAGGATGTAGAAACTGTATTGCCCCACGGTGAAAGGCAAGGTATTTATGGCTGATATGTCTGCTTTTTGAATTCAACTTGGTATTCAATGTCATACGCACACACCTGCAGTAGTCTTTTCTTACTTTCTCCTTCTGGGTATGCTGTATTCCATCTCATTCACCAATTCCTAGTTACCTATAGGTTTCTTCTTGTTCCAGTTCCCTAATCGTTGTGACAAAATCTAGATCCATTGAGAGTGTTTCTGTAATTCTCTCTTTCTTGAATGTTACTTTTGCATATTTATCTAATCTGAAATCCATACCAATGTCATCACATTACACTCTACAATTCATTGTCGTCTTTCGCAAAGAGTTTGATATCATCCATGTTGAGTACGTAATTGAATTCTTGTTTACTTTGTATCCATATCTATTATTGTTTAGTTCATGGATTAAGGACAGACAAAACTGAAGTGGTGACAGGGAGTCTCCTTGAACGATTCCCCGTCTGATATTCAGGCGCCTGGAGGTGACAGTGCTTCTGGTGTGGTTTAGGTATAATCTGGTTTTCCACATTCCCATGCTGTGTTTAAGGAAATTTACTTTCACCGAGGAAACTTTGTACATTTCCAAAGTTTTAAGGAACGACAAGGGTGGCACACCATCGAAGCCTTTACGGTTATATATCCATGTTGTAGCTGAGATTTCGACATCTTTTGCTGCAATTTTCCAGGATCATCATGTTTACCAGTTGTTGCAACTATATGAATCTCTCCGGCATCCCTTATGTTCCAGGGGAAGAATGTTTTCTTCGATAAAAGAGTAAATACAGTTCGTCAGGACATACGTGATCAATTTATACGCGGTGGGCACACATGCTATTGGCCTATAATTTTCGGATAAACTGTTTTCACCCGTTTTTGGCAGCATATATATATAATACCTTCAGTGATTCATCCTGGGGCTTTATTGGGATCACTAATAAACCCTGATAAAGTTTGGGCAAGTGTTTTATGGATTGATGAGAGATCATAGAGCTAAAATTGGGCACCTTGTCATTTCCCGGAGATTTCCATTTTTGAAATTTCGTTAGAGCTTGCCTAACATTAGTCTTGATTATATTTTCCCATTTTTATAGAAATTTATCCATCATTCTTTCTTTCTTTCTTTCTTTCTTTCTTTCTTTCTTTCTTTCTTTCTTTCTTCTTCTTCTTCTTCTTCTTCTTCTTCTTCTTCTTCTTCTTCTTCTTCTTCTTCTTATTATTATTATTATTATTCGCTTCTGAAGAGTACATGATGTTGATTGTTGGTAAAAAAGTTTATTTTCAGGCTACTTCTTTTGACTTAAGAAAATAAACCGTTATTTGCTCTTTTCATCGAGAGGCTGCAATATTTTTCAAAGTATGCCTTGCCCCATTTCCAAAATATCATACAATATCTGCAACATTCCATTTCTCCATTGATCTCTGTGCTGCAATTATATATTTGACGAGTCCTTCCCATACTTTTAAAATTTCATAATTTAAATCATTGTAGTTGTCGATAATCTCATTTTGTTGCCTTCAATTGTTCTGTTTGTCCAAGATTATATCTGTTTTTGTTTTGTTTTCTAAATTGTCATTGTCACATTTTCAATTTTCTATTCTCCCCACTCAAACCTGTATTATTATTATTATTATTATTATTATTATTATTATTATTATTTCCTTTGATATCTGGCGTTTACACATTTCTTTCCGGGTCCCGTCCAGTGAGCTAAGGTTAGAAATTGTATCATGACACATTCCACTAAAAAAAAAAAAAAAAAAAAAAAAAATTACATAGATAAAACCCTTCGTAAAGTGTGGTCTGTACTTGTGAGAACAATTTTTTTGTATCTCTTTAAGGCATGGACTTCCAGAAATCTCTTCAATTAGTCTACTGGAATCTTTTCCAATCAATCATAGGGTTCCAACTACAACAGCGATTATTGATGTTCCCATATTCCACATTTTTGAGATTTATATTTCAAGGTCCTTATATTTTGACAGCTTTTTGAATATCTTCAAAGATACATTGCAGTCTGCAGAGACTGACATATCAATAAGGAGGCACTTTTTTTGTTTGTGGTCTTTAATAGCAATGTCTGGGCGGTTGGCTTTGATTGATCTGTCAATGTGTATTGTGTAGTCCCATAGAGTTGTAACAGGTCCTATCTTCGTAACCGGGTCTTGGTGGTGTTCATACCAGTTTCTTTCAGTTTCCTTCCCGTAGAAGTTGCAAATTTTCCAGTGCAGATATTGGCCCACTCTGTCATGCCGACTTTTATATTCAGTGGGTGCCAATATCGTGCAACCTGATACAAGGTATATTTAGTATATCTGCTTGATAATTCCTAGTTAACAAGCATTGGTCCTGTGCAGCAAGGATATAACCTTCAGTTTCAGCTTTCGACCCTGCACTACGTAGCGACTGATGGGTACGGATTTTGTCTAAGTCAGCTTGGTTGGTACGGGCAGAGTATTGGCCATGAAGCGGTTTATATTGCCATTGTTTGTGTATCTGGTCGGTTGCATTTGTCTTTGCTTTCTTTTTTTAAGTATTTTGCATCTTCAGTCGGTGTATTGTGCTTTACTTGTATTTCTGTGCCATTTGATGCTCCATTTTGAATTTGTTGGCTTCCTTTATGACGGAGTAAAGACGCTCACTACTTTCATGTTCCTTGACACATACCATCATTCAGTCTTCTATAGTTTCCAAGTATCTTTGGAGGCTAATTGTTGTAGTTTTGTAGGACAGTTCTAGTTGAACTAATTCTCTGCCTCCTTTGGATCTGTGCACATACAGTCGATCAACATCAGCTTTGGGATGATGCATGCGGTAGCAAGTGCGAAACTTTGCGGTAGCAAGTGAGAAGATTATTATTATTATTATTATTTGTTGTGAGACCGTAACATACCTACAACATGGACTCTTCCAGGACTATATAATGTATGCGATATAACACTCTAGGAGAAGAGGAGGAAAGATATATATATATATATATATATATATATATATATATATATATATATATAGAGAGAGAGAGAGAGAGAGAGAGAGAGAGTGAGTATTCCAATACCGTAGTATCAGCCGCGTACGACTACCAATATTGGACACTAGTACATAGTAAGCTCCGCTTACACTTACACTATCTTTGTAACCTTTTTGTTTAATATATCTTTCTTACCTCTAATCCGTTTTCCGTGTTTTCCTTCTGTGGTCCCGACTTTGGGCCCACATCATTATTATTATTATTTCCTTTGATTTCTGTTGTATACACATTCATTTCGGATCCCACCAAGAGATCTAAAGTCAGAAATGGCTTCATGAAATTTCTCACTGATCATTTAAAAAACAAAATATTATTATTCCTGATTTAAGGGTGTGTTTTCTACTCCTGTTTTCAGGTTGTTTAGGTCCTTAATTTTGTTTTTGTTTTGCTTAATGCTTTGACCCTCTTTCTTGGCATTTCACCATCTATTTAATCTTGATCGTTTAGTTACAGATCGGTTTTGAAAATCTGGCTTCCTTTCATTATTGAATGTTATTTTTTAGTTGATTCGTGCTGATAAACAAACTTTAACACCCATTTATTTATTAGGTTTAGATATCTTTCAAGCCGTGTGTTATTTAGTTTGAGAAATGTATGAATGCAATAATGAATAATATTGAATAGTGAATGATAGACTTCTTGAATATTCTACAATATGTCAGTTATCGAAACTCATTTTATAATTTCCCTTGAAGATTATAGTACTACATTTTATAAAATTAAATAGAGTGGAAAAATATTCATTACTTCTAGTGACTTTACGATCCAATCATATGAGGTAACACTAAAAGTCATTTCATGTTTATAGTCTATGTTCCTATTTTTTGAATAGCAGTTCCCAAGAAACAAATTGTTGATCATCTGATCTTTGCATGTGTAAGAAATGTTTTGCATACTTTTGTCCTACAGGTATAATGGTATTAGTTTAAAAGAACTGTGGTTTTATTTTGCTTAAAACCGACGTTAGTGTCATCAGATTTAAGTAATGCTTTGGCTTGGAAATTCTGGGTTTTCTCTAGGTTATTTATTGATAGTATTAAAACACAGATCTGCTAATGGTTTGTTCATAGAGGGAAAAACATTTAACCAGAATTTATGCACCTTACTATTATTGATTTGTAAGGATAGTGACTTCGGTCTGGGGAGGTGATACGTACGTGTGGCACCTTTGGAAAGTGCCTGAAAACGATACCACGATATTCGTGTTTTGAATAAACATGTAGTTACTCGTTAATTTGAGTTGTTGGTAGTGTCAGTTTATGGATTAAATAAGTAATACTTTGATGTAGTCATAATGAGTTTTTCTTTGGTTTATTGAGAAATATTGACCCAATATGAAATTGTGGATGAAATTGTAAACGGAATTATTTGGGAGCCGTCGATGGTTGTGCTCGCACGAACTCACAAGTCATCGTGACCGAGTGTTTCAGAGCACTGGCCTTGTTCAGGTTGTTGATCACGTCAGATAATGCTCGCCTTTCCAGAAACTGTAACTATGATCCACTCAGCATAGTTGCAGTATAAACGAATGGTGGGCTCTGTGACTGTTGAGAAAACATGAATGTGACTAAGCAGACCTCTGCAACAGGGACTCGATAGCCACCCTTATAGACAGACATACTTGGATACCAGTGGCTAGCCAATATTCCTGGAAATTTCCGTTTTCTTTTCAATGTTTTGGGGTGCTTATTGCACTTCTTTAATATTTATATTGATCTATTGCCGTTCATCTATCTCCCGATACTTTTGTTCTGTGTTCTTAATTCATTCCACGTTCCTCTTACAATTCTTTTCAGTTTGCTATATCTTATTCAAAAACTTTCCCCATTTTTCATTTGTTAAGGTTTTCTATTGGTTTCATTGATATCGCCATTTTCTCGAAATGATGTTCCTTGTTAGATTTCAAGTGTTGCTTTTAATTTCATTTCATTTATTATACATCCTCCTTTTATGTTTTTAGTTGAAATAGGACCCCAATTACAGTTAGTTTATCATTTTCTTGTTTTATATTACATTAAATTTCATTTTTACCAAACTAATGCTTCTCACAGTTTTTGCTTTTGATACTTCATTTAATATCCTGAGGTCGTCTCGCAGAAATTGAATCTTTTTTCTCTCTTTGTCATAATGAAATGATACTAAGATTACTACAGAGAACTATTCATTTAAGGTGGTTACATTCACAACAGTATTCTTTCATCATTTTTTACATTTGTTATAATTTAAGATCAGTTTTCTAATCGTTCTTTCTTTCTTATTATTATTAGATAATACAGAAACCAGATCTTAATTTATACCAATAATGTACTTATTGGCACAAAATAATTGTAACGTCAAATTGCATTAAGTCAGGGATTATTAAAGAAAAGACAATATTTCAAAGCAAGAGAAATGATAATAAAAGGTCATGTAAAAATTACCATAAAACCATTATTAAATTCACTCAATAAATATACTGGACCATCCCAACCACAAAAAAAAAATGTGTCTGTTAAATGTTTCAATTAAAAATATAAGGACATTTTCCTGTACGAGTTGTTGAAAAGTTCTCGACCCAACCAAGAAACCCTTCTGGAAAACATTCTGATATCTGATCATTTGGTCAGGTTTTGGGAATTGTGTCGAGCTGAGAACTTTTCAGCAACTCTTTATAAATTCTACATCAAATTTGCACATTTACGAACGGTAATGGAAAGGTCACCATTCGTAATAGACAGATAGATATTCGACTTCTGGTGCTGGTTCTTCTTACATGACCAACACCTCGTGTGAATTGAAGTTAGGGCTTTAGTATAAGTTTACCTGCCACCTTATTTTCTCACGCAAACATTAAAGGACATTTGCAGGGTCAGCTGTATTCGGAGAGGAAAATCTAATCTGCCAACTTCCATCAAAACAAGTGCAAACAATGCCAGGGACGTAACCTTCATGTCGGTGTGTGGAGAATGATACCCGCTAATTATCACTTCTCACGGACCCTCAATGCAACCCTGTTTTGAAGAAGACAAAAGGCTGTTATGTCTGCCCTCCGACCCTGCTCAATCTGTTCCTATCGGGAAAATATCGAGAGCAGCTGGAAGGGAGCGAATGCAGCAGATAACAAACATTACGTCACCTTATCTGCACGTTACGTCCTCTAATCGACCTAGACTCTTTTTTTTTCACTCTCTCTTTTCCACTCATTTAAATCTATATCCTTCCCTAACCCATGTTTTTTTCTTCTCTTGTTCTGTCTGAAAATTTCATCTTTCTCTTTCGGTGTATATGTCCATTGTTCATTGTTATTGGACAGAAACGGCATAATTTTAATTGAAATTTGCCTCACCACATCCGGGTACGTTTCTTTTGTTCCGTTCCTTATTTTCTGTTCTCTGACTCTATCACATTACTTTCGGTGGTACATTTGATAGCCGTAAAATAAAAACGAAATGATATTGCTACTTCAAAAATTAATGATAAAGCGTCTATTTATGTGACGTCTTTCTATCTACAGAGGTTTTATTTTTGGAAACGCTTGATGTATTTTCGACCGCATAATAAACTGAGAGATAGAGACTAGGTCATTTTAACTAGGTTTTAGATAAATATCAAAGTTGCTAGCACGGTTTCTGAACTTATTGTTACAGAAATTAAAACTCGGTTCCCTCACTTAAAATTTGAATGCATTGTTTTGTTTTTTAGTGATGTTCTCTTAAATAGTAAGCATTTAACTAAATTCCTAAGTTCAATAATTGTCGATGTGAGAAGATTTTCGAAATGGAAATAATATTAAAGTACTTGAAGTAAAAACTAAAGAAATAAGATCTATATATTTCCAAATCTTTAATTTTATTTATTAAAAAGTAACTGTCATTTATTCACAATTATAGACGAATTTTGGTTAATATTTTACTCCTAAAACCTCTCCATCTTGTAGTCAAAAGATCTTTTAAGCTTTCACATAAGCACACACATGCATTATATTTTTAAACACAATCATATAAAGCATGCATTATGAATCCGAACAAAATTAATATTAACCAGTTGCACTCTAATGCGTAAAGACGAAAACACAATATGAATATAATCCACATATATATAACTACTGCAGATAATAAAAATTGCTAAAAATTGATTATATACAAGAAAAAAATTAAAACTTTCAACCGCGTGGTCATGAACAACATCTTCCCACTAAAACTACCTATACTAAGTATCTACACACACAATATTCTCCCTTGCTTACACACACACACACACACACACACACACACACACACACACACACACATATATATATATATATATATATATATATATATGACAATAAAGCAGAATTTATTAAGCTTAGCCATGTAAAACACAGCCTTACAATAATTTTTAATGTACTTGCATCAAAATTACAGGCATTAGACTGGAGTTTTTGTGCTACTTTTTATGTGCAGTACCAATTATGAGCGAATGTGTTAACTCATAAGGAAACTATTTGGAAGGAGTCGGTGGAAAATGCGTGTAAAAGTAAATAATTTCTTTTTGATGAAAATATTATCGGATGTTAGATATGTTCGTAGGTATTTACAACAACTAGACTGACAGCTTCCAGGAAGAATCCTTTGTTATAGTGTCAAATTATACTTCGTCTTTCTTCTAAGTTTTCACCATTTAACAACACCCTGCTGGCACAGAGTCAAGCCTACATTAATCTTGTCAGATATCCAGCCATTTATTTATTTTCTTTTTTTTTTACTCTTCGTTGTAATTATCAGTAGCATTCTATTACGAATTTGTATTACTTGGAGTCTTTAACTGAAGAATGAGGACATTGTTCCCAATGATCTGAAAATAATGGCAATTAATTTGTATTTGATATTCCATAACATTTGAAGTTCTCGTGCTAAATCTTAAGATTTGTGTATTTTACCATTCAACTTTGAGTTAACTCTTGGCACAATTACGAAAATGAAACAGTGCTTATTTCTGTTGACGATCACGGCTTTCAGACAGAGAGTAATTTACATACCAAATCTTACTTTTACATGATTACAAGAGAGGTTATGCTTTTTACTAATATCATTTAATTTATAAGGACGAGTTTCTAGTGAAGTGATTTTTTTTTGTCAGAACATATTTCCTTTTCTACAATTTCTGAATTATGCTGTGAAAGTGGTCGGTTCCCTGTGACCGTGCAGATAATAGTCGACTCCTCATGCTATGCAAAAAGTCACAAAGTTTATAAAAGTCAGATCAAAGCAAATGAGTTAGTTCTACCCAATCCTTTCTTTCCAGCCATAGCAAAATTCAAAAACTTTTAGATGGTTTTATGGGCAATTAATTATTTTCAACCCTAATATCCATTTCCTACAGATTTTCTACATTGCAAGCCTATTAATATTCTATAGTTATTTCATTAGCAAATGTTCAGATGAACTACATTCCTTAGTTTCCAGGAGCACAAGGTCAAATAACCCCTTCATATCCATTTGCAAGAAGGATGTTCAATTCTGACAGTTTCTTTCCGTGAAGCGCTAATTTCTAGAACATACTTCCGAGGGGATGCTTCTCAGGTCACTACAATATTATCCACTGTAATTCTATGGTAAACCATTATCTTTTCTACCTATTTTCACAATCTTCACTTAATCTCTTGTCTTACGTCCATGAAACAACCTTGTTCAGTAACCATTTACCTTGATTGGCTCTTGAGTATTGTATCGGGTGAAAATTTAATAAAAAAAAGGTGTGTTGGCTCTTTATTAATCAAAGAAATATTCTTTAAGCTCTCTTGTAGTTGACTAACTGTTAAGAGAATCTAATTTTATGAATGAGACTTCTTCAAATTTTGGGTCATAGAACGCTTTGATGTGGTCGGATGACCTTACAAGGTGGAGGTCTTTCATCCAGTTATTCATATTCATTTGTTGTCGCCCAAATTAAGCGAGTTGGCTGGCTAAGTCAGTTGCTGTAGAACTCTGCTTCAGGTCAGTCTGTTTACTATCATTCGCTGACCTGACATGTAATCTATACCACAAAAACTGAATTTATTTTAAATTATTTCTAACTTCTTTCTGATAAGCACTTACGTTTTTTTCCTTTTCAGCCACTGACCATAATCACTAAAATTATAATAAAAACTTAGTTGGTCTTCATGTCTTTCCTTTTACTTCTCTTAATCTTATTTCTTTTGTCGCACTCGTGATACTAACCAGTTGAACTAAACCAATCAGGAAATCATCATAAAAAAATAATCTGGGTTTTTGGAAGCAGACACTGTCAAAGAAAAATAAACGAAGGAAAAGTCAGTAAAGAATACTTTCGAAGAACAGGAAGAATACCACAGGCAAAATTTCTGCAGTAGAAAATTAATTAAAGGAATAAATACCAGAGTAGTGTCTATTATGAGGTTCCTTGGCCTCTTCTTGAATATACAATAAAAATACATAAAACCAGACGGCAAAACTGATAACAGTACCTATGGCACAACACTTGAGAGATGGTGTCGTTTGTATGTTCTAAAAAATAGAGGAAAGAAATTGATAAGGATTGAGGATTGCGTCGATGCTCAAGGGAACCAATGGGCCAACAATACGGAGCAAATAAAAGCTACCCACAATAGTTAAAAACTGCACTAAAAGGAACAAAACTGCACTAAAAACAGAAAACAATAATGGAAACTAGAAACTGAAAAGGAAAACCATTATATGGATATTCCAGAAGACAAATCAAAGGTAGATAAATAGACATAAACTCAACTATGAAAGGGAAGCCTTAAAAGAGAAAACTGAATTATTAAATAGTCTCAAAACAAGTTAGACAAAACATGAGAACAGCACATTCAGACTGTAGAAGTAAAATGAAACGATGAATTCTATAATCATTGAATGTAGCAAATTAAATTAGAAAGAATAGGGGAAGGGACATGAGTGGGTTGGAAATTTGATCCACTGGGATCGTATTCTGAATATGCAGGCAAATATGTACTGTTTGAATATGTACAGAGCAGAATCTGTTTCGAGGATAAAATGCATAAACTCCTCTGGTGCTTTGAGATTCAAACTGATGACACAGTTCAGGTTAGAAGACTAGAAAGTAAAAAGATGGATAACATCTGGTTCTGACAGGAAGTTGTGGAGCAAGATGTTAGCAGTTTTGCCAGTTGTTAACAGAGCGCCGACAAATGTCTTGAGACACATAGGGAAAAGGCCGGAGGAAAAATTTTTCAGAGGAAAAATGAAACTATACAGATAACCTGATAACAACACTGCTGAAAACAGTTAAAACACAGAGTAATGATAGTGCTGGAGTTTTTAGGAGAATTACTGCCATTTAAGTTCCACTATAAGCAACAAGTTACTCAATTAGTTAATAACAAAAGAGTAAAATCTTTTAATTTGGAATTTTTACAAGCTGGACAAATTAACTTGATACTTGAAATGTTCCTTCGATATTTCTAAATCAAAAATTCTAATCTATGGCGTGAAAGAACAAAGATTATTCAAAATTTTGTTACTCTGATAAATGTTTGTTAAACTAAATGTTATTAATCGACAATGTCCCTTTAAAGACTGTAGAAAAAAATTCCTCGCCGACATTTAAAAATAAAAATCGGCTACGATAACCACTTAAAAAAATAAACACAGCGTATAAATCTTGTTTTACAAACTAGAGTTAATTAGTTATTAAATGTTCGCTGTGAACTCAGACGAGAGCCTTCTATTTTCTCTTAACCTTGTCCTCCATCCCCCCCCCGCTTCTTTTTGTTGACGACTTTTTGCCGAGCTGACACTTGTCAAGAACAGAGACATGCATAAAAGGAATAAAAAGTTACTAAGGCATGCACGTCATTTTTTTATGCAAACAAAAGGAGCACCGAGTTTGGGGCGGGCAAAACCAGTACACCAACTTACGGTACAGCAAGTTGGTGGCCAACATCACAGCAGATAAATATTTTATTTCACTTAAACAAAATAGAACAAAAAACATTTTACGGATTCTACTTTTTATTATATTTATGTGTTTGTTATTACTAGTCTGTGTTGTATTCTATTGTTTGTATGTGTACTTGAACTCGATGAAGTTGGGTGTAAATGATTTTAATAATGAATAGTGAATAAAAACCCTAGTCCGATTTAGTTATGCTCCTATTGTTGAATAGTCACGATATTTTCATTTATATATAAAAATATATAATTAAATTTCTTTAATTTGCACTGTGGATAATGGCATAGTCAAAGATTACTGATTAATCTGAAATAAAAGTTGTTATTTGCCGACTTTTTAAATATATATTAATATGTTTCATTTTTGTTTAAAAAGAATTGAGACATTGGTTGCGAATAATTACCTTTCACTTTGAATAAATTATGCAAAGAATCCTATCTATCTATCTATCTATCTATCTATCTATCTATCTATCTATCTATCTATCTATCTATCTATGTGTCTTCAAATTCTTTTCTTGCCTACTTTCTTTATATGTCTTTCTATTCTGGTAATTTACATCTTTCTTTCTTATTTTAATCTATCTGTCTATTTGTCAGAGGCTTCACAATTTTACTAAAGAGTTTTGGGTGGCACTTTGGGAAGCGAAGCGCTTATTTAATGACAAAGCCTCATCCATCATTTTTCTAATTTCCACGGTACGCTCCACTCGTACGCTCACACATTCTGTCTGTCTGTCTGTCTTTCTCTCACACACGCATATATATACGCACAGTTCCTTCTGTATTGAGATAATCAACAGAAGCCATTCTTTGGTTCAAATCGACTGACAGGAAGCAGAATAAGAAACTGAGAATCAGCGAACTGCGTGATGGATAGGAGCATCTTGCTGGTGCGAGGTCACTCAAAACTAGTTTGATTGCTTGCTTTGTTTCTTTTGATGCCAGCTCCTTTTCCACAATGCCCCACCTCTTCGTCCTTTGGCTCCTATCAAATCCGTCATCTGACCATTTCTTTTCGGAAAATAATTTTCCAACATTATATTCGGTATGTGTTTATTATGACCCAAGTTTGTTTAAAAAGGACGAGTTCTATCTCGTCCTTAATGTTAACATTATTAATGGTCAGTTTCGAGTGATTTCTTTTCTTTTCTTTTGAAAAACGCTAAATAAAATCAATAATAAACTTGTATTGTATATATATTAAAAATATAAAAGGTCTTTGAAAAGTAAATCCAGATAAATTATCGATAATTGCATTCCGCTAAAGAATATTTTAAACGTTTCAGGAAATATACAGCTTCATGTTTCAAGGACATACGTACGATCGTTACATATCTCTGTATTGTACATTATTTATAATTTTAACAATTCAGTCTTAACGATACAATCCTGATGATAAGTGTTGTTATTATCGTTTTTGTTCTTATTGAGTTAGTGGGTCGCAAACCAACAAAATGACGCCCAATGTACCCATCATGACCCCCAATCTGATAAGGTTATACCATGAACATGGATCAGAGCCAGATTTGTACGATATGGTGAAAAGCAGCGCATTACGTTGTAGGTGTGCCCTAGTTAGAAACAATTTTAGGTTGCTTTAACCCAATCTACTCACACGGTCTCCGGTTTCGGGTGTTTCCAAATATCTACATGTCTCTTCCAAGTCGCCTTGACCACCTCATCCTTTAAGCTTAAAAAATAGACTCCTCAGCACTCGACAAGAAAGTCAGTCATAAGCGGAGTTGAAGTCGAAGTCATGTCGGAGACTCGATCGAAGTCACTCAGAATTACAGTAGAGAGATGGTAAGAAAAAAAAAAGTGATAGACCAGACGGAGAAAGAATTCTCGCTGGCTGAAGGGAAGATCTTCTTCGTTAGTCTGTCGTGAATTTTTTTAAAGGCTCACCCTGTACATGGCCTGGTAGCCACTCGAGGTCGAAGGTTACGTTAGGGGGTAGTTTATATGTATAGGAGGGGAAGATAACGGTTGACTCTAGACTTGAACAAGTTAAGATTGTCGTGATCATGGAAACATCCTCTTAGGAGTCTGTCCGATATAACAGTGGTTCACGGAGAAAAGCTGTTTGAGTGGAATTTCTCACCGATGGAATACGGAGGGAATGAGTGTGGTTTGTTATTATGTAAGTGGCATGGCAGGCCCCTAGGCATTGACGTCAGACCCTGGTCCGAGCACTTTCCATAGTAGTAGCGATAGAGAAGTAAGAGACTCGCCACATCCCGAACACTCGCCAGATCCCGAACACTCGCCACAATCGAAGACAGAAGTATCAGCGAAGATATCATAAGTGTCATTTGCTTACCCCGAGATAATGTTAGTGGAATGCACGAATAAAGAACTGTGTTTCTCGTGACGGCTGTTTATGAGGCTTTTCTCCACGTGCCATATCTCGCTTTTAGATACTTTGTTGAACACCGAACTTTTCCCAGTTATGTTCATACCTACGCAAACGGGAATCAAGGCAGCTAACCAGTCGGTGAAAAACTCTATGATGATCCCAGGCGTATGTCTATAGATCATCACAGCATTTGAAAGTGTCTTAGTTCGTGCGGTCAATATTACACGACTAAATATTGTGTTGTCATAGTATATTGATTTTTACTTGCGTATTATGTTTTTGCAACTTGAATTGCCAAAACACAAAAATGAAACTGAAATTAATGTTCTATGACGATCACGACAATATAAGAAGGTATATTTTGCACGTTGCCAATCAGTTAGTAACGAAGTTTATTTTCGAAATAAGTGAGTTCGTTGTTGTTAAAGACAATTTTGCTTTCAAGCTGAGGCGAGGCTGGATAATTATGTCCGAAAACTAATAAGGAGTTAAATTTTAATATGGAAATTTCATTTTACCATGTTTGAACCATGCGATTAATATTCACAGTTTTCCTTAGCAAGAAAGTAGCTTATGTTGAAAAATTCATAATTTATTGGGGTGAATTAATATTTACAATAAGTTACTTTACATTATTTGTGGTGAATTAACAGAAAAAGATCTTATAAATTAACGATATTTATTAGTTCTCTATATTAATCAAGAGTTGCAAACTGACTCGTGAGATTAAAAACATTCCTTTATTGCGATTCACCGGGAAGCTTTATCAGTGTTATTCCTGATCGTAGTTTCAGGCCCCTAAAACATCAGGCTTTCTCTTCCAAAGCAACCCATGCAGAAGCAGTCATCCCGGTTAGCTTCCCGCTCTATCTCTGTTTAATGCACAAAATTTGTCTTGATCATATATTGTTTTGCTTCTTATTGTCTGAATTTCTGATGCAGTTATTATCATTATTTACACTCAGACTATTTTCCTCATCTTTGTTGTCATTATCAAAATATTTTAATTGTTTTCCGCTTTCCATAAGGCGCTAATCGACTGGATAAACTTTAGCGAATTTCGAGCTGATTTTTAACAATCTAGGCAATAGAACAATTTATCAGACATATAAAATAAATGGTTCACTAGTAATTGATGAAGACAGAGGTTGCAACGTTATAAAGATTGTGATGATAACAACAAAGATGAAGAAAATAGACAAAGTGCAAATAACAGTTTGATTCTTTTGCGAATTCAGTCAATGAAAATTGGTTTTACAGTTGCTACGGTCTGCCCTTGAAATTTTATCACCATCTTTCCCTCTATTGGTGGGTCAGTCGCTTGATCTTTTGTTGATTTGTCTTCATGTTATTTTCCTTTGGCATGTGTTAATTTTTGTATTAATTATATATACAAAAAAATAATAATAGTAATTATGTAATAGTAATAACCTTTAGGGTGACTTGCGCTTAATGCGTGTAAAATAAATTGATTCTTGTTTTGCAATTGCTTGTTGTAAATGATTAGAGAATTATTGATGTAGAACATCCCGGATCTTCTACTTATGTTAATAACTCCGTCTATGATTTGAGTAGGGTTTTGTATGAATTCGCCATACGATTTGAAATAGATTTATTCAGGAAAAATAAGTCTGGCGTTTGTTTTAATAACTTTGTAAGATGTTTATATTGGTCGAGATAAACTGCTAAAATCTCTATTTAGTAATATATAATAAATAAATAAAAATAAGTAAAATTAAAAAAAATATCTTGTTAATCTTTTGTAGCGCCCCTGTTTAAGTCGATGTTTCTGTGTTATTTGTTCCCTCGACCGTATTAACTACAACGATGTTCGTCCGAAGTTTCCAATAAGGTTTTTATTATTTCCATTTTTCTTGTTCGTTTAATTCAAATATTGATTAGTGTTGTGCTTAAAGATTTACCTACAGATCTTCTGCACCTGAATTCTATAGTGTAGCACCAGGATTGCCATTTTGTGTTTTTGTAATTATTACTTTCAGATATTTACCACGTTTTCTCACATGAGCTAGTAGTATACCCCACGCCCCGATGGTACAGTTCATGTATTAACAGTTTCCTGGTGATATTTGAGAAAATTATTTCTGGGCAAAGAGCAGTTTCAATAATGTGTGCTGTTTGCCCAAATTGTCTTTATGTTGCCAATCTGGTGTATGGTTTAGTATGTTTGAATTTCTTTTGCGACAATTTCTTACATTTTTCTTGGTTTATATCTCTTATAGATTTTCTACTGCTAATTAAGTGCAGTAAAATTTAGTATATAGCACGTCATAAAGGGCTTGTATCATAAACTTGATGGTGCGGTTGTATTCGTCTTGCTATCTATCCGATCAAGTTATTTTCCACCGTATGGTATCTCATCTTGTGCATGCTTCATACTGACTCATCCCTCCTAGTTTATTCGAGTTTCTTCATTTGCAGCGCACACTTCTTTCTGGAAAAGATGTTACCTTTCTTTCCTTTTCACTTTGTTGTATTGTGGGCTTTCGAGGCACCTATGTCCAGTACGCCTCTTCGTCACTGTTCCTATTCGTGTTTTGTGTCCTCAGCGTTTGCCAATTCTCTTGTGGCTTCCTTCCTGCACTTCCTTCAATACTTGGCGATACCATTTTTCGGTCTTTGGATGTTATGTAGATTATGAACACTTTTGATCTTGATATCATAAATACTTCTTTGATGCTACTTAAAGGTAGCTGCAATGCAACTACCATTATACTATTGTACCATAGAATTTTATACTGTTTAAACTTCTTGCTACTGTCAACCATCTTCTGAGATATACGTTTATTAACTTTTTCGTCATCCCCCTCCCCCCGTTGTCATTGGTATTTCATATAGTTCCTATGTCCGTGTGTGTGGAGGCACAATAATCGAGGTAGGATGCTAAATCCATGTTTTGAATCAAACTGGTGACCCTGATTTATTTGTTTTGGTTAGCAAATATTCCAATTCATTGTCTGTTACTCTTTGATCTCACAGTATCGTAAAATATTTCCCTTAAGCTTTTCCATGTATTTTTTTCAGTGAGCGTCGAAATTAATGTTTTTCCAATTCTGAAGCAGAAAATATTTTCGCGAAATGTAATCTTCTTTCTCTTTTGTAACACTTCACTAAATGATTATAACAATTTTCTGATTGTAGTCGATAATATATTTGTATATTACTTTTACGTTGTCGAAAATTTTTTTCTTTTTATTGCATTCATTGAGTGTTTGCACCAGTAGCAACTGATAGTTCCTTCTACTGTTTGAGCGATAGCAAGTCTCAATATTCCAAGACACACCTCAATATTATTGCTGTCTTTAGTCAGATCAATGTTTATATGCTTTCAATTCTCCCTCGTATTTCCTTAACATTTTATGCATTTACTATTCTGTTATTTATTCTTGACCTTTATTATCAGTAGTTCTAGAACTAGTAGAACTAATCTAAATTGATCAGCGTGGCTTCACTGTCTACTTGCTCGACGATCAAGCGTATTAAATGAGGATTGTCCTGAATAGTCCTGCCTTCACAGCACAAGTCTGCTCGAAGCCAATCAGACTAGAAAGGTAACCTGGAAATAGCTGGCCAAGATCTTGGCTAAACTCTGTGTTTAACATCGCTAATGGTCGAAAATTTCAGGGACATATAACGAGGAAATAGAACCTGGAGAATTTAACACATGGCATATTAAACTTTAGAGAATCAGGGAAGAAAAACAAGATTGTAAATGGATGTTGGCAAAACTGTAGGATATATTTATATAATTAATATATTGTATAAATTTTAGTGTTTAGAATATTTAAAAATATTGATAATAAATTGTTTTTAAATGTCAGATGTTATTATGCAAACATACTAAGAGTAAAAAAAAATATTTACAAATATATTCATTAATAAAGGCCACATAGATATATTTATACACAATATCCTATATACTGGTATAAAATATTGTTTTGTCAGTTTAGATATTAATATAGTATTCTATCCATTATATGACCATCATAATCAGTATCCATTGGTTTTAACTTTTCTGTTGTCTTGGATTTAACATGACTTACAGCAATTTTGTAAAGGGTTAATATCTGAAGAGAATGGGAGCCATTGTATATATTTGGTGCCTTTTAATTTTGTTTCTTTTTTTGGCGAGGTAATCAATAGTTTGCTTCGCAGAAAGAGAATAAAAAAATAACTTGTGCAAACATAACTTTCTAGTATAAATCTTTTCGGTTATCTGTATCCCTAAACAAAACCTCTCATTTAGAAACATCTTAATTCCTATTCTTTTATCGTTATCTCTTCTTAATGTTTTTCTTTTCCTAATATTCTTTCACACTTCTTAGCAGCTTTCTTGCCTTTCTTGTCGAGAAATGATTTAAAAAAACACATAGAATAATACTTTACATTTGTGTTGACAGCATCTTCAACTTTGTAGGTACTTATAAATTTACTGGCTGTAATACGAGCCTAAAATATTAGTCCATATTTCTGCTCTTATTTTCTAATTTCTATTCGTTGAATGCTTCTCTGAAGAACACAATCTTTATCTCAACCTTCAGTTCCATCCAGTGTGCTTTTACATTCATTACTATGTATTACTCTTGAGAAATCATTTTCCATCTACTTTTTTCAACCAACTTTGACATGTTTCTTTGTGCTGTATACTTAAAGGTGGCAATTTGTTGTTTTTTCTTCATATTTATAGCCAATGTTCATCATTTTCTGCTTCTTTTCTTACATTTGCAACATCAGCTTCTTAAAATACAAAATAAAATATAAAAAATTGCTGGTCAATTCGATTTTCATCCTTATTAGCCTTTGAACTTTCTCTTGCTTCTTGAATAGCTTTTTTGAGACATGCTTTTTATTTTTTTCTTCTTATATTGACATATATTTTCACCTTTTATTTTCCTCACTTTTTTCACAGTTTCTAAAGTTACATTCATGTCGCGCCATTAACTTAGAAATCTTTTTTTTTTTTTGGGTAGTGGGTGTTCTATATTTCTTATAACTTATAGTAAACTTTATATAAACTGGAAATTAAAATACATATCTATACCTATACTATTATTACTGATTGCTATAAACGTTATTTTTAGTGGGTATACGTGTTTGCTACCCATTTTTTAAATTTTTATTAAACAATGAAATTAATAACAAACATAGATCGAGAAATCTAGTCTAGGCTGGTATTAATTTCACTATTTAAGAAAAAACAAAAACAGGAATGTCAATTGAAATACATATAGCCACTAGAAATAACGTTTATAGTAAGACATAATGTTAGATTTTAAAAATCAATTTAAATAATTTCTATACTATTATATATATTTATTTACAATTTTATGAAAAACCCTTACATAAAATCCCAAGCTACCAAATAAATTGCTGCAAACTTTTCTTATAAAAACATACACTATACGCTGAGAATCCCATGGTATATTTACCATATAAACATAAAGTATATCCTTAATTTCCTACCAGCAACTTCTGCCTAATACCAAATTTATTGGGAAAACATTGACTTTCACGATGTCGTTGTAATTTCGTGTATTCAAGTCATCTATATTTCTTCTTTTGTGAAAGCAAGTTCATTTTTTTTTATAGTTTTTTGTCACTGATGATTAACGATTTTTACCAGTTTCATTCCATCAATTGAATTCAAGACACCGTTTCTTTCAGTTCATTAGTTTTCCTCCGGGATGCCAACTCGGTCGTATCATTTTATTGTTAATACGTCCTTTCCACTCAAGCAAAGAGAACAAACTTTTTTCTTTTTCGCTTAGGGCATTTTCTTCGCTGTTCTTGGCTTTAAACCATGTAAATCGATTATCTGCACAATACTTTAAATATGAACGCTGGGCGTGAAGGTCTTAAAGGAAAAGGCGAATCAACGTAACCCAGTTGCTTCCTCATTCTTTTCTAAAAAAATATCCTGTTCAACATTAAAACAATGAATCTTTATTGAAAATGTCACATATGGATACTTTTTCTGTCATATACTTTCATTCATTCATTGCTAAGTTTCTGTCAAATCTCGCCTGAGTAAAAACTGACATTGCAAGAAAAAAATTCAACTCCCAATGCAGAGAATTCATCGTTTTTACTTTTATGTTTCGTTTCTAAATATCTTTTTCTACTTATGAATAACTATCTTTCTGTTTTCATTTTAGCTGTAAATCTTTACATATTCGTTCTGACAATGTACGGAATAATGACAGAATAATTGAAAAAAGTAAAGTGGTGAAAATTAGAATGGATGTCTCCTATCATAAGTAAGCTCTAAATTAAAAAAAAATATTGATGATTTTTCTTTTGGGTTTTAACCCAAAGGGTTTTAAGTTTTCTTTTTGTCATTTTCGCAAGAATTTGTCAACTCTTTGGGAATGACATTTATCTATCATTTTTTTTCATAGATTTTAACATTTTTTTTCTAGCTGATATTTCGAAAATAATGTTTTATGGACTATACCTATGACATTCTCTCTCTCTTTCTCTCTCTCTTTCTTTCGCTTTCTTTCTTTTTTAACCACTCACAACAACAGAACGATGGTTAGTCAGCTTCCCGTGTAAAGACAAACTTGGCAGAATCCAAGAAGTCTGATTGTCATATTCTATATCGCGTACTTTTTAGTACAAGATATAATGCACTTTCGTCTGGCATCAGAAATCAACGTTCGTCACTAGATAGAAATTTGGATAATGAATGCTAAACTTTGATGGAGAATGAGTGGCGTGTTTATTAAGTATTAAGTATGAACAGTATCTAGTATGAAATTCATTGTCTTTTCGATTACAATCTGGTGCTATGAAATAAATATTTATTTGAAGTGAATTAAGAAAAATATTTATATAATCAAAATACTTGTCTTGAAAAATAACAGAGGATTGGAAAACCCTCGATTTAAGGTCAAGAAAATGGGCCTTCAAATTAAGTATAATTATATTTGTTTTAAAAAATATAAACGCAAAAAGGCAATATATTTTCATTGTTGGGCGCTTTTGTCTCTTTTTATTTGAGATCATATGCATTTGTGCGTATATATATATATATATATATATATATATATATATATATATATATATATATATATATATATATATATGTGTATAAGTAACCTATTTACATTTTTTAACTGATTAAATATATATATATTAAGTGTGTGCACATATGTAAGAAAGTATTTACATACACATATACGTACAGATACCAAAAGAGTCTAAATCTAATATAATAATAATACCAAATCCGCTCCTCTGAGTTTTTATGTAATGACAATCATCAACCGCAACTCTTGATGATTGTCATTACGAGAAACTCATAGATGTACATGTGGCTGTGCGGATATTTGTGTTAATTCTTCTGTTGTATTCTGAAGAGAGACATAAACGAAAACCGGTCTGATTTTTCTTTTTTTTGTTCTTTCTTTCTGTTACTACAGTTCACGGTATTATAATTTTTGGCCCTTTTTCTTAGCCATTAATTATGTTTGTTTTAATAGCATTAATAACATTTTGGGGCCTCAAAGAAAATCGTTATATATATATATATATATTAAGAAATGGACAAAGTCCGACAATTTATTTATTAAAGACATTTTTTTTTATGTTTAACGTTCTTTTTATAGATACAAGCATTTAAGTAAATGCTCTGTTTATAATAAACAGTATTAAATAACATTTACCGGCCTGAATGTCCGAGAAATTTTCATAGAAAATATTCGTCCTTTGACAGGATTCGAACCTGCATCCTATACGGAACCGCCATTTTCCGGACGTGCTTAACCGATTCGGCCACAAAGGATCGTTCGGTTGGCAAGGTCGAATTTACTGCTTATAAACTTCAATCTTCCATGAATCTCGTACATTCATAACTGCTCATGGCGTATCAAATGTAAACAAATGACGTCATACATTAAGAAATGGACAAAGTCCGACAATTTATTTATTAAAGACATTTTTTTATATGTTTAACGTTCTTTTTATAGATACAAGTATTTAAGTAAATGCTCTGTTTATAATAAACAGTATTAAATAACATTTACCGGCCTGAATGTCCGAGAAATTTTCATAGAAAATATTTGTCCTTTGACAGGATTCGAACCTGCATCCTATACGGAACCGCCATTTAGCCGGGCGTGCCTAACCGACTCGGCCACAAAAATATTCATAGAAAAATATTCGTTCTTTGACGGCTAAATTGGCGGTTCCGTATAGGATGCAGGTTCGAATCCTGTCAAAGGACGAATATTTTCTATGAAAATTTCTCGGACATTCAGGCCGGTAAATGTTATTTAATACTGTTTATTATAAACAGAGCATTTACTTAAATACTTCTATCTAGAAAAAGAACGTTAAATATTAAAAAAAAAGTCTTTATATATATATATATATATATATATATATATATATATATATATATATATATATATATATATATATATATATATATATACACGCACACACACACACACACACACATATATACATATATATATATAGAGAGAGAACTAGCAATAAAGAGGAATGAAGAGGAATCTCTTTACGGTTAATGGAATAGGAAAAAATAAAAATTGAAGAAAGAAAGTTCAGAACACAAAACGATCTAATGGTGAGTGTTACAGAAAGTTCTGCCATGTTACTTCTGAATTCTTAATCTTTTCGTCATGTTGATTAAGATATTTGTGTAGGAGTCAATAATGTCGGGAAAAATTTAAATGCAACGGCAATTGGCATCCTCTGTTGTCTTGAACCCCGTTAATCTTTTATCCTTTCCTCATTCCTCCCTATAACAAATCATTTCTCTCAATTTCACTCTCTGTAACCCCCTGCGTACTAGTGATATTCCCGCCTTGCTTGGGGTGAAATGATTAAAAAAAGGAAAAAGGTAGGGGCGTAATTTATACCATTAATCTGGATTAAAGAATATGTGAATTTCCTATAGATGATGGCGCCGCTTGTGATCTTTCTGGTTGTAGATCAATTGCGATTATCAGAGTATCGCTTAGTTGATTTTAACCCTGCTTCTATCGATATTAATTTATCAAAATGAAAAATATACGGCGCCCTTCTTTTCTATGCTTCAGTAGACCACTCACTTGATAGCGACTATGAAGTCATTTATTTTTTTCTTTTGCGTAGCTCCTTGCAGAATTGAAAGCCCATTAATAAACGTGGTTCCTTCTAAATATGCTATACATCGAAGATCGATTATAAACATTTTTAAAAATATTTTTGTGTTTCTTTATCCTAAAAGAAATGGAAATTATATAAACTTGAAATCTTCTGCAAGCACATAATGCAGTATGTTAGAGTATATTATCTACAATATAATACTATAGTATCAAGTTTTAGAATTTTAGTAATGTTTTTTTCTTCACAGATAAAATATACTGTTAATTTATTTTTATGAGTGACAGGAAATACCTTTCTATATAATATTGTTCTGCATAATCTTCCTAATTAAGGCACTTAATTTAGTAGTGAACATTAATCACATACATCGAACATAATACAGCAGAAAATGTCAGATAAAAATGCAGCTAATCACTATGTGTCAATTTGCGGCTGTATTGGTTCACCTACTCATTCATATGCTATAAGAAATGTGTTATTATTCTGGAACGTGCGGTCGCAACGCTGAGTGTGAATTTTAAATTTTAAGGTTGTGCGTTTTTGTACAAAAGAATTCTCTTATTACTATACTTGTAAAAACTAAAAAAGACCTTATGAAACTGGAATTTATAAACAGCGGCCATATCATTCATATACAGGTTCGGGGTTAGTGTAACTTATTGAAATTGTTTGCGAAGATGTATTCTCGCCATTTAAATCATTAACCTCTATGTTTGTTTGTTTTTTATGAATGATTCATGTAATTATATACACACACACACACATATATATATATATATATAAATATGTGTGAAAATATTGTAGAAAATAGGAAAGAAACTGGTTTGGTAAATAATCCAAAGTTCCTTAGTATTTTTGTTATTATTTTTAAAAGATAGTGCTCGATACGAAAGTAGAGCATAAATATAATTATTTATTTAAAAATATGATTCCAACTCGCGAGTTGGAATCATTTTTAAATAAATAATTATATATATATATATATATATATATATATATATATATATATATATATATATATATATATATATATATATATAAAACGTTATAATATTTGTGTTTGTTCATATAGATAGATAAATGGATAGATAGAGAAAGAAATATGCGAGAGTTGCTTAGAAACTCTTTATTTTATTTTCACAGGTTAGTGTTTTAATGTTTGGTTATCGAAATACTGATTTTGGGAAATGCGTCGGGCCGAGAGCTTTTCAGCGCCCACTTCCATGTAGATATAAACCCACACAGAGATATATCTTTGAGAGGTCTTTAGAAAGACCTTTAAAATCAAATTTCTTTTTAAGTTGTTGAAATTTTGGAATAAATAAATGTCAATTGTTAGTTTTTGTTGTTTACCAGGGGGTCAGAGACGAATCGTTTATTTTAGCATTCACAGAAGCTTATGCCACTTGTGTCCGGTGTATATACTGCATGACCTCGGTAGAAAAGACACGCACGTATGCACGCACGTTTATTTATGGATAAGAACATAAGAAGTTAAATACTCATATATATATATATATATATATATATATATATATATATATATATATATATATATATATATATATGGGAGGGTGTAGGCTTGTTGTCGTCGGTTGATATTCTCATCCATGCCCTTATAAATACAACAGGAAAATCAATACAGAAACACTTGAAAAGTACTTAAATTTTTGCATACATTAACATATTGCTTCAAGTACACATTTGCGTGCATATGATGTCGGACAAGTATATCCGCTTAGTGATATGTATAAATTTCTAAATACATATATATGTCCTAGCAAAACAAAAGATATGCCAGAGCACCAAGCCCATATGTATATGTTCATATATATATATATATATATATATATATATATATATATACACACACATACATACACACGTACACAGAAATTTAAAATGAAATGCGTGTGAATATATATATATATATATATATATATATATATATATATATATATATATATATATATATATAATAATAAACTCTCCAACTTGTATTCAATTCAACACAAAAATAAATCTTAAACAGTCAAATATGAAAAGAAATTAACAACACTTAAATAATCCCCTTGAAAATGGCAGAAAAATTTGCCGAAAGCGCTTCGGAAAATAGACAACACGGACAATTTTTACACTTCCCTACTCTCACCAAACGGAAAAATGTAAAAATGATGCAAAAACCTAATAAAAAATTAATTGAATTTTCCTTGTCTGTCATATTCAACGAAACATGCTTAGAATAAGGATTGCTGCCGAAATATTCATTAACACACACACACATACACACACACACACATAATGTTTATCGGCTGAGAAATAGAAAATCCTATTAAAGAAAATGTTTCCTGAGAGGAATCGAACTTGTATTTCTTTTTTAATGAAAGAAACCACTTTAAGAAGATACCATTAGGGCACGGGAAGCCATCGTAGCAAATCAAGTCTCAATTATCCTGTTTAAGAAATGTCTATCTCACGCTGAGACCTATCAAATTTGAATTAAAAAATACTTGAATTGCCTCCCAACTCTGTGCATGCGTATGTCCATGCACATGGCCTTCGTTTATATGTAGCTTATAGATATCTGCACGCACACATAATTGCTTGTAACTATATATAGGGGGATATACATACACATACATACACTGTTGTTCGCCTATCCTCCCCAGTCATTTGAACAGGATTAGATATTTATCCCTTGTTTCCTGTTTAGGATTGGGTTTCCGGTTCCATCAAAAGTCTTTTCATTCTCTTTCATTCATTGTGTCTTAGTGGCATTATCACCTTGGTTGGGGTGAATTGATTAAAAATAAAATAATAATATTAATAATAATAAAACAGAAAGAAAAATAAATAAACAAAAAAGGTGTGCAACGAATTAATACCTACATATCTTATATAAACCTAACTCTTATGGAACATGAGTAAAGGTTTTTGTGGTTATACCATTGATACGTAAATGCTCACATTCACTATGTATATATATACGTGCACTTAAATATTTTACAAAGTCTGATAGATACATATTCTGGTCGTTGTAACAGTGTGCATACATATATGTACATATGCGCACTTATACATATGACATCCATATACTTATAAGAAATGGAACATTTTAACACGGATCTTATCACAGATTTGAAGAATAATAAATACTTATTTAAACAGTACGTTAACCTTAAAGGAAGACAAATGAATTCATACACAAATATCCTAAGCCATATAGGAGCACACACATGCTTAAGCCATATAGGTGCAAATACATAGAAATACCCCCACAAATATCTATCTATCCTTATATATATATATATATATATATATATATATATATATATATATATATATATATATGTTTGTGTGTTTTTGTGTGTATGCTCGTCTGTGTATTTTTCTATGTATATATATATATATGTAGATGAGCATATGCGCACTGTTTCATAGACCGATTCGTACAACCTGTGTCAACGTATAAGTGCATATTGAAATTGCCAGACGAAACTCAATCCCTACACAGAAAGCTTCCCAGGTGGTTTATGACTTTAGGACCTTTTTGATCTTACCTCCGTGTTCCCATCTCCGTTACCCCTTCACAATATAATTGATGTGATTTATGTCTCTGACAACACAATATTTGTCACCAGTCCAAGTCGAAAAATCGACAGGGTCCATTGTCGCGTCACACACCTGCTGCAACATTTTAATATCATTTAATGGAGTCTAAAGGAAAGCATCGATAAACATGTCGAATGCTGCAGTGACAAGCCCACCAAATTGGAATTTATACTTATGAATAAAAGACTTAATGAAGAAGTATTTTCTTTATATTTGCAAGAAATATCTGTGGGAATTTCATGGTGCCTTTTCTTGGTGTATAACGATTTGAAAGAACAGCAAAGATAAGAGTATAAAAAGTCCGGTATTTAGAACTATCAATGAATTTATATCAATCTTTAATACTGAGCGAAGTATCAAAGATAACAACTTGCTTTCTTAAAGCCTAAATGACACAATCACGAGTGAAATGCTTAATTTCAATAAAGTTTCACGAGGAATATTATAAAATTCAAGATTTAATGAATAAACAAAATATTTAAATTAAATCGAAGGGGAACTAGGCTCGTCGCCAGCGTGTTTTGAGTGGGAGTTGGTGGGAAGCCTTTAAGTTATTAAGAACTTGCGCACTAAAATCAGTTTCACAGGTAGAAACAAATACTATGCTGGAGGACTACACTTCTACGGGACCAGTTTAGCGATGAGCCTGTAGATAAGGTATCAATTATACAAAATACAATTATAAATAAAAATAACATATCCTTAGTACGTAACAGACTGATAACACTAGTATTACAAATAATACTGCCCTTATTTACTACTGGTGTGAAAACTCAGAGAACAAATAATAATAATAATATTAAAAATAAATAAAAAACAACAACAGCAAATTATAGATTCGCATATCCTCAATACACAGTTTATCCAATAATATTAAACCTATGTTCATATTGTCGGGTATTTGAATACTTCGTGAAATGTTTTTTCTTGATATTTAACAAATTGCAAGTCATATTTTTATGATTTCGCTTTTTGAATACTACTGTTAAGTAACTGCAAGTAGTTTCTGGTTTTATTCATTTACGGAAAATAAAATGAAACCTATTTTTGCATATTTACACTTTACATTGTTCGAACTGTTGTCCTCATTTTTATTGTCATATTCACAACGTTTTGGTCATTGTACGCTCTGACTTTCTTTAGGTGATATACGCTGAAATTTCGAACAGAACCCTTTATTGTTCTAATTCCACGTACCATGCCCTTTCTGGATATCTTTGTTTGAGTTGTTTCCCTTTATTAATTCACCTCTTCAAGTTTTTGTTCACCTTTGTTGTGGCTGGGTATTGAACTCACAATTCTTTGAGTTAAATCACTGGATTACTTCAACCAACAGTTTATCCACTGGGTCATTGGACGAAATAAACTGCTCGGTTCAAAATTCCAACGTATATCACCAGATGAATGCTGGAGCGCACAACGGCTGAAATATCTTGCATATAACAATAAAGATGAGGACAACAGTTCGAACAATGCAAATAGTGTGAATAGTTACAATGCCCCATCACAGAAATATAGACAAACTATTTTTGCATAATTTAATTTTTAAAATTATAAATTCACTTTTTAATTTTGGCTTTTTAATTCTATTTTTCAAAATAAAACTTTTATTTTTCGTTTGTATTTAAACCAGAAAGAACACTCGAGATATATGTTACAAGAAAATAAGAAACTAAATGATAGATATATAATATTTTAAATGGAGTGTTTGAACCCCTTACGTTACTAATCGTGTGACAATGCTCTGCCGTAATGACAAAGGATTAAACAAATTTATACAAAGGTTCTTAATACATAAAAATTAATTCTAAGAACGAGCCTGTAAACGTTTCTATTTTATCCAATATATAAGTTTAAATTTGTTTATTTACACTATTTACGTTGTTCGGACTGTTGTCTTCATCTTTGTTACCATATTCACGATGATTCGGTCGTTCTACGCCCCGGCCTTCTTCAGGTGATCGGAATTTCGAACTGAACCCTTTATTTCGACATCGGGGTAGATTGCTCTAGTTCTACGTACCATGCCACTTCCAGATGTCTCAGTTTAAGTCAACTTTCTAAGTTTTTGACACCCGGAGGAGGCATGGCATTGGAACTAGAACAATATACCCTGGTGGACGAAATAAGGGTTCAGTTCGAAATTCCAGTCACCTCAATCAAGAAGGCCGGAGCGTACAACGGCCGAATATGGCAATAAAGATAAGGACAACAGTCCGAACAATGTAAATAATTACAATATTTCATCTCAGAAATATAGACAGGTAAATTTGTCTGTAAATTATAATGTATTTTATTATCATAGCCCAATTGCTTTCGAATAGATTGCTTCCCTACAAAGTATCCGTATGTTGTGTTACTACACTTTCAGCTTGAGCAAGCAAGTGATACATCTCCACACGCATGGCTAGCTGTGAGCAAATAGTCTCAAAATTTCAACTGTAATGAGTTCAATCCACACTGAGTTTGTAAACTGATAACTCTGTGCAAAAGTAAGCTCGTTAGATATTCATAAATATGTATCAAGGAATCGATAAAAAGCAAAATAAGTTTTGCCTATTCTCTCCTTGAACGGTAAAACTATTTTGCTAAACAAAGGAAAACGGCATTGGGGAAGTTGTAATAATGCTCTAATATGTTTCATTGGGAAGCAAAACTGGCTCAGCAAAGAATATTTGAATATTAAATTCAACGACTCATGATAAATGTATTTTTAAATGTCTCGCCTGTCATCTATTTTATTTTGTAAAAGATATTTCCTTTTGGTTATTTATAGAATTTTAACTACAGGAAATGAGTAATTAAATAAAAATTACAATAAAAATATATACATAGCATCTATAATATGCAAATACACGCACTCACATACACACAAACACACACACACACATATATATATATATTGTTTTTCGATGAATGAGTATCTAACAGTTCGGTTTTAGGTTACATTATAACTTAATTGTTAATAATGTTTGTATCGAACCGGCCATATATATATATATATATATATATATATATATATATATATATATATATATATATATATATATATATATATATATATATATATACCGACAAATTGACTTTGAAATTAGTTTTATATTTGTACACTTGCTAATTCTTATGTAATGTAAGAATGGGACAGTATGGCTGGCCGTTCATTTTCGAGTATGCCAAAGTGGCTAGCTAATGTCTGTTGCAGACGCCTGTGCAGGTATTAGGTTGGTGAAAAAATAATGTCGTTTTCTCACATATATTACTATGTGAAAAAACGACATTATTTTTGCACCAACCTAATATATTTGTGTTTGTTCAACATCTGCAGAACGAGCATGTAGTTCATACTGCAATTATGCTGAGTGGACGAAAAGAACGAAGAATAATCTAGCAGGTTCTTGGAGGCCAGCATATGTTCAAACATTCGTTCACGATTTGTGACTTCGAGCTAGTCCGTCGTGTAGGACGTTATGGCCAGAACATTAACTTTTTAAGCACAAACTCTGAAATAATTACTCAAAAATAATTCCTCGAAAGAATCGCAAAATGATAATAGCTATTAGTTCTCCACATAGTCACACCGAACATTTAATTTCTATTAAGTTTAATAAATTTTAAAAGATTCAAGTATTAGTGTACATTGCTGCACGTAATGAACGGCGCACATTTCCAATTCTACAGATGCGTTAACTTGTAATAAGCATAATTAAAAAATGTAACAAAATAAATAAATGATATTCTAACTACAATATGAATTCATAAAATCTAAAGCAAATACATAAATTTTGAACCAGGTTTGATGATGACAGAACTTTGTTTAAAATTGTTACTTTAAACTGAAATACTTTCGATATAAATTCCGTCTTTATCACTGAATAGACCGTAGAAAGCTGAGAAGAACTCGAAGTAAAATTTATGATTTTCATCAGCTATGTTAAAAAAAGAGATATTACAAAAACATCACACGCATATGTAAAAGTCGAACAAATAAATGCTTTTTAAATATTCAGGATGCGCTGATTATTATATTTGTGCGTGTACAATTAAGTCAAACTGGACACGGTAAATGGCGATCATTTTGCTATTTTATTATATAAATGAAAAACATCTGTCTATCTGACTTGTATACGACGAACAAACAAGGATTAAGAGCTTAAGGTACCATGGCACATGATTTATAACATTGTGTCCTTGCAGCTAATCACATTTTCTTATGATCCACTGACTACAGGTGAGCATAAATGATGTTTTATGAACGCTATTAGATGGCGTCACTAATAACCTTTTGTGAGTCGTATGTTTTGGCGCGTATTTCGATATTTATATGTACGCATGCACACGCACGCACACACACACACATATATATATATATATATAGTTAGAGAGAGATAGAGAATGTGTGAATGACAGAGAAGGCAAAAAATTATTTAAAAGGTAACAGCAGTACATTTGTAATGTTAGTACTTGTCTGTGTTTTGATTTGTATGTGTGTTTTAATACATGCGTATATAGATATATAAAAGCTTTTAATGTGTGTGTGTGTGATTATCTATCTATCTATCTATCTATCTATCTATCTATCTATCTATCTATCTATCTATCAAACGAAAGAAATGACGGCAAGATTTGACCACATTTGCAGTTGAACGGATTATATTTTCTGCTTGAGTAATCTAGAATTTTTATCTCTAGAAATAACTTTAATGTAAGAAAAAAATTCTGCGTTTTAAATCATTTAAAGTAAAGATATCCAAAGAAAGCTAACAAAAATTAAAATAAAAGCAATGTACTAGCAGTCACATCATTGACCCCCAAAATAATTAACTTTTCACTGTTTCTTTTTTGAATCACTGCCCTTGAAAACTAGCCCCCCCCCCAAAAAAAAATGGCGCTGCTCACTAAGGAAAGCAGCAAAACTAATTATGGCCGGTTCGCATGCGTTTTCTAAATTCCCCAAATGTATTAGAGAGCTACACACACAGAAACATACACTCATTTTCAAGGTTGGCAAGCTATTCACTGTTACAGATATCCTCTCAGGCGCATTCGTGTTTCTTTAACAACCACATATATGTGATTTATACTGCAGCTATGTGAACTAGACCTTAGTTACTGTTTCTAGGAGAGAGCAAAATCTGGTGTGACCAGTGCTTAAACAAGGTGAGTGCGCGGTCATACCTTCAATCACAATGATTGTGACTTCATGTTAAGCTAATCATCGATGTCTTCAAAAAAGTTTTGTTAACCCAATTTAATTCACAAGGCTTGAATCATACTGTGATATGCCTTTAGGCATCCCATATATATATATATATATATATATATATATATATATATATATATATATATATATATATATATATTACGTCATTTGATTACGTCGATTGATACTTTAATTGAAATATTTTATTCTCCTTTATTATACTCTTTCGAAGTTATTGTTTGATACACACACGCGCGCACAAAGAGTGTAGGGAACATAATGTCTCATCATAATGTATTTATTTCCACATATGCTGTAACAGATAGGGCGGTGTAATGGTTAGCAAGCTTGGCTCGCAATTACGACTGAGTAGTGAGTTCGATCCTCACTGGGTGCCCCCTAATTTCGGCCTTGTGCCACATCTAAGCTACGCTTGGAAAATCACTATGCTGTAACATATACATGTAATACATTAACACTGTTGGATAGACTACAAATTTAGTTACAATACACAAAATAAAATTGTCAGATAAAGCCTGCCTACGAGACCATGCATCGCCCCCAAATATAGCCTATTACACATATCTGTCACTACTGCTAAAACATTAACTAAAACACACTGCCTAACTAATCGCATCAACTGTTTCTTTTCTGTAAAGGTTCAGCAAACCTTGAATATCAACAGGTGAATTTTTTTTCGTACACACTTTGATGTCACAATATTTTGCTAGACTGCCGCTCAATTTCTCTCTGTAATAAACTTAAAAATGTGAGTTATTGGCGTGAAATTCAACATCTACGGACATAGCACCAACATCCGCCTCTGGCGTTTTGGGGCAACATTAAAATTGGAATCATTATTTTCAGAGCGACCCTCATGCATATATGCAGTTCCACACTTAGCGATTTCAGGATTCTTACATTTTCATAGAAAAATAATCATTCTGAACTTAAATCTATTAATTATTTTCTTTTCTTATTCCGTAGCAACATCCTACTATCTATCCATGTATGTATGTATGTATGTATGTATGTATGTATGTATGTATGTATGTATGTATGTATGTATCTCTGTCTGTCTGTCTGTCTCTCCCTATATATATTAAAATAATAAGGAAGAACAGTCAGATTTATAATCCGGTGTTCTTAGGAGTTTTTTATTTAAAAAAAAACAGTGCTCGATACAAAACAGCAGAGCAAAATATTATAATTATTTTCTTTTTAAAAATATGATTCCATCGCGACACAGAAAATTTCTGTTTCAAAACTAAAACTAAATTTATAAATTTAATTATAAAAATTAAACTTAAAATCCATAGTCTCGTTCCATTGTCAAGCGATGATAGGAATGACAATGGAAAGAGACTATAGATTTTAAGCTTAATTTTAATAATTATATTTATAAATTTAGTTTCAATTTTGAAACACGGAAATTTTCTGTTTTGCGATGTAATCATATTTTTAAAAAGAAAATAATTATAATCTATCTATCTATCTATATATATATATATATATATATATATAGAGAGAGAGAGAGAGAGAGAGAGATAGTTTCTGTGTGTGCGTATTTAGTCAGCAACCTCTCTAATACGTTTCATTAAAAATTGCTGACAGCGTACTTGTAAGTTTTTATGCTTTTCTTGTATGCGAGCAAGTGATTCCATTTTTTCTAGTTGCGGGGAGGAGTTACTGTGCGTAAAAGCTGTCCAAATGATTGTTAGTTCCGAGTGCTTTGGGTTAATTTATTAGCCATTTTCCAAAATTTTGGCTGTGTTGTTGTATGTGTTGTGTAAGTTGCTGAAAGGTAGACATTTTTGTAATTTCCGAATACAGTCAGTACATTGTGTCCCTAAATGATGTTGTTAAGAGTTGCCTTTTATTTTTATGATAAAAGCTTCAATTATTTTTAGAATGTGTATATCACATTTATGTTCTCAACGAGATACGCACCTCTGATTGCAGAAGTGGGAGGAGTCAAAACTTTTAGAAAACAAGTTTTCTATTTCTATACAACCATAATTCTTTTGTCTATGGAATTAATAAGAACATATTTAACACTCGATTTCATCAGTTCCCAACTAGGTATTTATATAGATGCCACATTTACTACCGACAGACTCGACAAGACAAATCTGGCAACTGCTCTCGAAAAAGATCCCGTATCAGTGGTTAAGAGGGGCAAGGAATGTTTAACGCTTCCAAAAAGACAAACAAAAAAACTCCTTTCTTTTTAACACCACACAGCAACTTTTCTGCCTGCCATCAGCATGGCTAATGCTAAACTTCATGAAAGCAGCACTTTGTGCCGTCTTCATCTTACATTTTTCACTGAAATAAAGTGAAGTGACTATATTGAATCAATTGCTAGGTCTACTGCTAGGAAAATAAAGTTGGTTCACTGTGTCGTGCCAGACAATTCATCTCCTCAGAATTCTTACACATTTATAAATCCACCATTCATCTGTGCATTGGATATTGCTGCCATATCTAGTCTGGCGTTCCTACTATATATCTTGTTATTCTTGATTCTTAATTCAAAGAAGGGTCTGTAATGAAATTGATTCTGACCTGGCATCTCAACACCAGTCTCTTTCGAACCTTCGGCGTGATTTCCCTCTTTCTATTCTACAAATAATTTAGTACTGCGACTGTTCGAGTTTAAGCGTGCTGCTAGATTTGCATGTAGATCTCTCCGTTTTACTATTGAACTGCAAAAAATTAAATGCAATATCGTCATCTTCTGTTTTCCTGAATCATGATTCTTTATTGTACTTTTCCTCACTTCATTAAAGTCTTCTCATTTTCTTTCTTCACTCTTTTCTTTAGTGGCATTATCACCTGGCTTGGGGAAAAATGATTAAAAACAAAACAAAAATTAATATTTTTAATTATCATCCTACTTCAAATATTTCCCCATTTTGTTATACAAAACTAATTAAGTAAGCAAAAAAAAAAAAAAAAAATCCAACGGACATTTTTAGCTTATTTTTCCGTTGGCACGAGTGAATTATGTTAACTTAATTTCAGAAAACACATCATTTGGGTTGTAAACATATTGAAAATAATTTTATATTTGGGTGAAGCTTTAATTTTACAAAACTCCAAGAACACATCCATCGAACTTCTGTAATTTTAACAACCAGTTTGCGTGAATCAGGATGAACCTGTTGAATCACACCGGCCAATATTCTATAAACTAATATTGGAACTTTTTGAGAAAGGGATGGAGGACTTGTCTGGTCATGGATGTGGATGTAGATCATAGGATGAAAGACAAAAAAAGTGAAAAAGTACGAGGTCCTAGCGCGGGAACTGCGAAACTTGAAACTAAAATAGCACCCATAATAATTAATGCACTTACAACTATAATAGAAGTGTTAAGTCGAGATTGGATAAATGAAAAACTTGGAGAAGTATTCAGACTGTTACAAACATTGTGTTGCAGGGATCTGCGAGTATACTGAGAATGGTACTGTAGATTTGAGGAAACATGCGGTAACTCAGTATCCATTAATCACCAGGATTGTGATGTGAACGCACAAATGCATTATTATTATTATTATTATTATTGTTGTTGTTGTTGTTAATAATAATAATAATAATAATAATAATAATAATAAAGAAACAGAAAAAAGTATCAAAACAGCGCCAGTAACTTAAGAAACTAGAGACATGACTGCTAATGGTGATCTAACAGTTTTGTGATAAATACACATTCGGCATTTATTGACTGAAAAATTAGCATTATTGTCTGTTTAAATTCAAAAATCTTTCTCTTAACATCTTTTCATGAAAACAGGTTCCTCAGGTCTGCTGTTATCACTCTTTCTAGTATTGATAGAAGTCACCTTTTTAACATTTTTGAGGTAGTTTTGAACCTCATTATCTTAATTATGTCATTAATTTCTCTTCGAGTTACGCGTGTTATGCATTTTAACTGCATTTTAACTGTTACTGCCGTTGAAAGTCTTCAAATGAGGTGCTTCTATTATTTGGTACAGTTCTTTGTTATTCTATAGCGGTAGTCTACGAGAGCTGATGAAGGATAGTTCTTTTCAAGATCCACAAATTAATTCCGCTTGAATCCGTTTCAAATTATTGATTTGAGAAAACAGATGTAGACATTTCCAAACTAGATGGGCAACATGCAGGACATCCATATGAGAGTCTCAATCTAAAAAGGCTATTTCAGAACACGGCACTTAATGTTTTGGTTTGTAGAATCTTGTGGTGTTGGATAAAAGTACCCCTTGTGTGGCCTATTCACTTTCCTTATCTTCTATATTAAATTGGTAATAACTAATCCATAGATCGAGGTATTTATTTCGCATTTATTATTTCCATATTCCGAATCTTTTTGATGGATTCAGAGAACTGGAGACTCTAAAAAACAAACTACCGAGGCATACTGTAATAATACCGTGGAAAGTCCTGGAAATCTGATGACACTTGGCGTCACTCAATACTCAGAACTAATCACCATACGGTGTATATAGACATTCAAATGTGTGAAATAATAATAAAAATAATCATCATTATTCTCCTCATTAACGTCATTATAATACTTTATTATATCTGTCAAAATACTATCATTCAATAAATATGGTACTCTAAATTGATATTCCTTCTCAACAGTTCATCTGATTCTTTCTGAATAAAGCTCTTAGCTATAGTTAGGGTTCTTGTTAGATGACATTTTTCTTTTGAGACTTTAATTTTCATCAGATTTTAAATTTTCATTCCAAATATGACGATGACTCAAATCTCAAATTGGCGGAGATACAAACGATAATTGAGGAAATGATAAAGTGAATGCATTTATTTTTATTTTGTAACCAAAAAGGAAATAAAAAGTACTTGACAAAATGTGAGTAAAAATAAAATAAAATAAAGCAACATCTGGCAATAGACAGCAATCTTTACCGGAAAAAAGGAAAATAATTCTTGCCAACACAAAATCAAAATACTATACGTCACTAGAAGAAAAAGTGACTCATGTCAGTCGGTAACCTATTGACTTTAGGCATTTTAACTGGATGTGCTTTCAAGCTGGAGAACAGAATTATTTGGATCGTGGAGAAAGCTCCTCTGTCCACATATGGCTTAACAGATAAGGTATTTGATAAGTTTATCACGAAACCTATTTCGGTTCAGTTATCACAAGGTAATTTTGCTTACACGTACTTATATCCACATGCACACACTTAAGTTAATATATGCACATATGTGTGTACATATGGTCCTTTATTTTTGCTGAGTTAGTAAATGCATACATGCATGTGTGTGCGTGTGTGCGTGCGTGTGTGCGTGAGAGAGAGAGAGAGAGAGAGAGAGAGAGAGAAAGACGCCAAATTAGGCGACATTGTTAGAAATCATTATTTAGCAGATTTTACTGCAATGGCGCGCCTGTGATGGAATGCTATGCAAGCATCACTGTATACATTAAATCTATTATGAACAATTATGACTCATAAGTCAGGATCATTTGCCTTTGAGTACGAACAGGATCTTGCTTCATTAGTCAAAACAGACGGTTGAAAATCCCTTAACAGTACTGTAAATGTACAACGCACAAATCTAAGAAATCATACCAATACACTATATCACTTATTAGAATATACTAATAAACACAGGCATATCAAGAAGTACATAAAATATGTATAAAGAAAAGAAAGCACAATTTCTGTGTATACTACTGGCAGACGTAGTCAGTTCTAAATGTAGCATTGATGCTATTAGTTGCTTTGAAAGATTTGACTCTTTATAAAATTTCCTTCAAAACCACTTGTTTGCTTTCTTTTATATTTATAATATTGCATTTATTTCTTATCTTAGATATCGAAAATGAGTTATACAAACTCTCTTGTGTGCATAAATAAGCAAATAGATAGAAATAAATTCATGGATACACAGACACATTGGCATATTTTAATTCCCTGCACCCTCTCTCACATCTATTAACAGTGAAGGCATCTGAAATATAATTATACATGCGCGCTTACTGCAGTGTTTATCAGATTTGAAATTGGAATGCCGAGTTCAAATCCGCTCCAGTTCGTGGTGTTCACTTTCGCACAAATACTCGTGGGAAAGATATGAATCTGCTTCTCTTCTCCACAGCTATAGCCTTAATAGCCAAGCCGACTAGGCTCTCTAATTTTGGCTGACAACCAGCCTAGGAGTAGGAAGTCTGACAACTTCACTCCGTAAAAATCTACTTGTTACGGAAATCCCAGCAACGGCACTTAACATAAAGAGGCTACAGTGAAACTTAAAGAAGTCAGTTAAAGAAAGAGAACGAGTGAGAGAGAAGGGCTGATATGAAAAAAAAATCATATAGGTGTCTGTCGGTAAATCTATAAAATAATAATTGCCTATTTGTTTTTGTTTCATTGCATGTCCCACTTCGTGTTTTTATTGCTACAAGTGAGCTTTATTTATTAAAATGTGATGCATTCTGAGTTATAATTCTAAATCCAAAAGTGACTTTCGTGACAGATAATCTTAATTTCATGACATAATCAAAGCATTTTTCTCTCCATCGATCTCTCGGGTACAATATTTGTTCTAAGACTCGATTGATCCCTTCATTGATGAGTACACTTTCTTTTTAAAAATTAATCGAAGAGTAATAACAAAAAAGTTCTTTCTAATATGCATTAATACGTATTTCAAGAGTTGTTGTTTTTTTTTGTTTTTTTGCTTTCATTAGGTCTTTGTCTCATCCCTGGTTTGTTAATTCTACAGCGGCTAGAAGGAAGTTACAATCTACAGTCATTGACCATAAATGCGGACAAACGTTCAGAGCACAAATAGGTTTAGTCAGTGGAACATCTTCAACCCTAAATAGGATGCTAAAGAATTCCATATAAATTCCTTTCAAGGTGCGATTCATTGACAAGAACATACAGAGTTAAAAACTGGCCATGCTCTAATCGAGATTCTTTTGCATAACGCTGTCACAGTGATGAAAAACTATAAATCATGTTTAGATATAATTTATTTCGAAGTGGGTGAACAAAAATTCAAATTGATGCCGCTTGCATTCGTTATTCATACATTATATCTTCGTTAAAAATATGACAGCCCCAGATTCATATAATCAAACTTAAGAAATAGATTCGAGTATCTCAGTGTTATGGAGTGATTTATATAGTGCACTATTTAACAAGACTGATTAACATGAACAAAAGAAACGCTTTTTTGTCATCTGGAAGAACGGATTAAGATAACGTAGCCTAAAGTATTTTAATTTCAATTAATAATTTACTTTTCATCATATTATTTTTTGCATTTCTTCAATGAACACGTTACTTATTTAGCATTTGTTTCATGAAAATTTTTATCTTATTTTATAGTAACTCTCAAATAGTCGTTTTACGAATATGATTGAGTAACGCGAATTAAAAATAACGAACACGAAACTAGTCGGTCTACGTGACCTAATCAGTAAAGCAGCCATCACACTATAAACCCCCTATTAAAAAAAAAAAATAAATAAAAAAAAAAATAATAAATAAATAAATAAAAAAAATAAATAAAAAGAAAGGAAAGCGAATATGAGTTTCGGTGGCGACTCTTTCTTTATTTCTGTTACGCTTTGCTTCCTAACAATCGTAAAACTACGTTGTGAAATTTACGCCAAAATGTAATTTAAATTAGGATGAAGGAAACACGTGTCGAAAAATTAATGAATATACTTTAATTTTAATACTTGCTTGATGACTGCAGAAGAATACCAAATATAGACTAGAGACGAGACATGCGTAAATTCAACAAGTTGACTCAAAAATAGTAAAACTAATCATAACTGGGTTGGAAGGACAACCCACTAGAAACTATGCAAATCACTATTATACGAATACAAATAAGACTATGTTATATGCAAAAACAAGAATATATCTAATAATCGGAAAGAAGAAAAACCGTTTTAGCGGACTTTGTTGTTCCAGAGAACCACAGAACAAAAAAAAAAAAAAATAAATAAAATAAAGGAAAGCGAAAAGCTGGATAAATATGTGAAGTTGGTGAGAGAACTGAAGAAAATTTAAAGAGGTACCAGCCGTTGTTAGAGTACTGGGAACTATCCTAGTAAACATAGCGAATGAGGGTGGATGTAAGTGGAAATCCGAAGAAGAAACGAGAACACCCAAACAACAGCATTAAATTTGCAGCTAGTATACGGGATTGAGTGCTAGAATATTGAAATTTGTTTAAAGTCACCAGTTTCTACTGGTGCGAGAAAACAGTGTGTAAAAATGATGAATAAACAGAGCATTAGCGTTATGATAATATTTTCTAGAATAGAGCTCGAAACGTTTAACAGGAAAAGGATTTTCTTTTTTTTTTAAACAAAAACAGGTGTGTAAATCAGATATTATTTTTACACCGAAAACGTAAACTTGTGAAAGTAAACTGTTCGAAAATATGACATGTCAACAACTACAATAAACATGCATTCAAACTTATTTCCTGTATTTACCACAAGGTCGTGTGTAGCATAAAACAGAACTTGAACTCGACATTAGCTACTCTGTATGAGGGATAGTTCAAGCTAATAGTCTAATGACTGAACAGCCATTCTAGTGCCACTATTGTTACTGAAAACATTGATTACCATCAGGTGGATGGCTGATATGGCGTGTCTTGCTCCAAGCGTGGAAATCCGATTATTATTTCAACTCTTGTATTTGTATTGTTTTCACTGCGCCTCACCCTTTTGGTTTTAGCTAATTTATTGTGAGATATGCCTTTTGTGATTTTTATTCTTAAATGCTCAAGTGAAGAGAGACTGGTGGTAAAGCTTGTGGTTATAATAGGAGAATTGCGTGATGATGACTGCGGAAACCAATTTATTTATTTATTATTCCTTTTATTGCAATGCAGATATTCTTACCAGTACTTTTCTTTTTCCAACCTATTCTACTAATTCTTTTCTTCTTATTACTACATTTGCATCCATTACTAATATTATTGTTAAAATTACTCGTGCTCGTAATAATACCACCATTAATAATACTTCTAGTACAGAACTAATTCAGAGTTGGTACAACAGTTCTTCACATGTTTTAACACCAAACGCTTGGTTTATACTTAGGAATAAATTGAAAATATCTGACTTTGGCTGAGAGCTTCAGGGCATATATACAATAAAGATGATAAGCGAAATTTAATCATTGAGTCAACGAGAACTTTTTTGCCCCTCCCCGTCAAAAGAAAACAAAAACAAACCGAAATCTGCAGTCACCGTAGTTGACCTTTCCTACGAGTTGAGCCAACTTATACCTGCCTCCGCAGGGAGAAGTTCCAATATCGTAAAAGGTCATATAACCTTGCCCAGTGGACCAGTTCTCTCATTTTCCGATCTTGAATCGAATCTTCCCCTCTTCTGTTAGCAGGGGATCACTCAATATACACTTATCTTAATCACACCTTATAACATCATATGAGATCTTTCTCTCATTGAATTTAGTTTTTTTTTTATAGAGAAGCATGGTTGCTTCCTTAATCAAAAGTACTCTTGAGAAAAAACAAAAAAACAATGTCATAATATTGCTGATATAACGAATTCATTATAATGATGAAAAATAATGATAAAACTTAATGAAAACAAAATATTTATAGTAATAAAAAGGAAACGTTTAAAAGATATTAATTTTGCTATACTCATCTTAACTGAAATTATTCGTCCATATCATTTTTATGCTCTTTTTATTTATAATAATGATACTGAGAAAGGTGCTGGTGCCCTGAGAAATATACTTGGCATTTGGCCTTTTACTGTGTGTAGCAGATAATTATGGTGGATCAATTTCTCCGTCTTCTCGTAATAGAAATAGCACTAAGTAGTAGAAGTACTATTTGAAACCAAAACCATTGATATTACTAAATATGTTCATGATGGCGCAACAACAATAATAAAGAAAATTATCAACACTAATAATTATTACTTTTATAATAATGATAATAATACAAAACTGTTCCTAGTTCTAAGCTGATGAATGAAGATGAATGTACGATCTGACAAAAAAAAAAAGCAACAAAACACACACACACACACACACACACAGCAACGGCAAAAAACTCGAGTTAATGACCACGCCGTGTTGTGGAGTACTGGCCAAGAACGGTGGAAATTTTTTCTCCCCTATGACTGATGATTATGTCTTTACATGTGAGTTGTTCATTGTTAGTGCTTTTGTTTTCTTTACTGACGTGTTGGTGTGCACGTATGTGATGCTTAGACAAGCACGAATCAATGAAAATGAGTCTTATAACCCGGCAGACGTATAACTTAGCAGCTCACCTCACACACAAATGTATCGTTACTGCTTTAGCAGGTGTATGTGGTTATGTGTTACAGATGAGCTGGTTGTAAACTTGTGCGTTTATGTGTACTGTGTGATAATGGAGAGTGTATAAAGGAGACAGGCAAAAGGGAAAGAGGCGGAAGGCATGTGTTCATTTTGACTTGGGCAAAAGGTAATCCAAAGACTGCTCACTCAGTTGGATCCGGTTCCCGAACGTGTTATATTGCGGGATATGGTTTTGTTCTATTCCATCCGATTTAACCTGAGGCGCCATTGATACGAGCCCAAGTAAAATAAGCAATAAAAGCTAACGTAGAACGCTGCGAAAAAAATTCTATATGGTTACAAAAAAAAAAAAAAAAAAAGTGAAAAGAAAAAAGAAGAAAAAGGACAAAATTAATGTTAAGAAAGGATAAAGAAAAGAAATGTGAAAAAATATAAACAAAACAACGCGTGAACCCGAAAACAGAAATAAAACAGATAGCAGAAAAAAAAAAAGGAAAGAGAAAGTCATGCAAACGTAAATAGCGTCAGAACAGCCATCCACCAGAAACATGAAAAAAAAGTAAGCGATAAAAAACAAAGGACTAAAAGATCCAAACCTCTCACCGAGAAAAATGATTAAATAAAAGCTAAAAAAGCCTCATTCGAACAAAAATAACCAGAAAGACAAAATACGAAAGAATCGGAGAAAACAAAGTCAAAACAGATCAAAGTTTGACTATTTGTTCTTGATTATGTTCTTGTATTAAGGCGTACAACAAAGTCAATTATCTGAAAACCACTCCCCACGCCATTTTATTGTTTTCTTTGTTGCTTTCAGCTTCGATTACCTACTTCCTGTCCATTACAGCAGTCAAACATTGCTTTTTTTTACAGTGCAGTCATTTGTCGTTTGACAAGTGGTTATTTTGTTACAGACTTCTGCTAATTTGTACGAGGAGACGTGATACGCAGAAATTAGAGGTTCCATAATTGTCTACCTGTACACAATAAGTGGGCGTTATTCTTGGTTTAACGTTAGCCTTTTCAAAGTTTAATAATACAAAGATTAATGGTGCACGCTGAGGTATAGCTAGGTGTATACCAGAAAAAATGAATACCCCTACCCCCCCCCAAAAAAAAAACAAAAACAAAAAAAAACAAAAACAAAAAAACATCTGTAAGGTTTCATTTCTGTGCGACAAAATATAAGTTCATTTAAATGGTTGAGGAATATGATCTCTTCTTTAGTGTTTAGTCTTGTTTTTATGACCCCACCCCGGCAACCACTGGACAGAAACAACTAAAATCCCCAGTTTAGTGAAATTAAAATATGCACTCAAATAACTTTAACGTTTTTAAACTTCAGATTCTGCCCAATCTCTATTATTCAAATTTCTCATATATTAATGCTTCCAATAATGTTACACCTGGTGAATAATAACAGTAAAACAAATATCTATGAAGGGTTGGCTAACATTCGCTTTGTTCATACTATCCATTTGATTGTAATCTTTAGCTTAAGTTACTGGCTAAAATTGGATGTAGCGTAGCGCTCATCGGCGCGAAAAGTGGAATCGGCGCGAAAAGTGGAATCGGCGAATGGATGCTGTTCAAAATCCGTCCATGGCTATTGTTTTTACTGTCACACAAAAACCGTCGGGAAAGCAATGAATCAATCTCTTTTTCCACCTATGGTTAAATAGCAGGACAAACTGGGTACTCTTGTATTTTAGGACAAAAACAATTCTGAATTCAAAATCGATCGTGAGTGGGGCTAGCAACACTTTACTAGAATATCTAAATGCTAGTGAAACCTAAGCAACATTAATGTCTGTACCCCACAGAGTGGCTGTAATTTTGCCAGAAGGACCGATGCTAATATTGGATTAATTAAAATAAAATAATTGATTTTTTCGTATTAAAATATTAAATACTAACATCAAGCTCCAGTGAGAATTGAAATAATATTCAGAAACGAAATTGATCTTTTAAATAAGCCTTTTAATCTAACCATGAACTTTGATAGCTATCCTACATTAATTCCTGAAATTCCTATTATCCAGCGATACTATCAGTATAAATCATTCAATTAAAGCTAAATTGTTATTATTATAAATTTGTATATAATTTATATTAAAATTTTGAAGCAAATTTAAACGTATTTTAGACTTCATTACATTTTTTCATTAGATACTGTATATGTGTGTCTGTTTGATCTCTGCTTTGTACATGCCTCTGTGAGTATATATATATGTATATTTGGTTGTGTTGGTGAACCTGGAGACTGCAATCTATTTATCGTTCATTTAAAAAAAAATCATTTCATCCAAAGCAAATCAATAAAACCATTAAGATGCAAGGAGTGTTAGAGAATATGAGAAACAATAATAATATTAAGGGGAGAGAGAACAATAAAAGAACAAGAATTAAGAAGACAGAAGATAATTGATTCTGCATTAAAATTGTTTAAGATCACTTTTCACTTCATGTCAGCTGAAAATGTTAGTCCAAGAAGGTGCAATGAATCACTTTCTTGGACGTTAACATAAGACGGTGTTTTTTTTTTAAATGCTTTTACTCTAAGCAAGGCAGTAAAATCACTACTATGCAAATGCTTATTGAATGTTAGAGAATATGAGAAAACTTACTATTAAGGAGAGAGACAATAAAAGAACAAGGATTAAGAAGGTAGAAGATAACGATAGACATTACATTTAAATTGTTGAAGATCAAAGTTGTTGGGAATCAAGAATCCGAAAGAGAGTTCCACCAGCGAGAAGTGCGATAGCAGAAACTGTTAGCATAAAAATTACGGTTAAATCTAGCCATTTCAACTGTAAAATGATGAAACCTTGCCGCCAACCCAGTACTGCTCTTAAATTCATAAAGTCTAGATACCATATACGAAAGTTCATCAGAAAATCACCATGAAAATATTTACAGAAAATTCACGGGGAAGCTACGTTACGACAGTGGGAAATTGACTGAAGCCGAGATTATATTTCAGCACCAATAACATTACAGATTCTTCTTTGGATTTCATCAAGACCATTTGTAGCGGCACTATTCAAAGCAAGTACAAATGGCGGACTTATAAATATGTAAGATAGATTTTGCCGAGAAAAATTGTCAAATCGATATAGTGAACCAAATTTCTTAGCTGTAGATTTAACAGTTGATTCAATATGCTCTTTCTAGTTCATTTTGCTGAAAAAGTACGCCCGATAAAGTGCAATAAATCACTCTCCTGGAGGTTAGAATCAGCTATGTTGATAGAAGGCAAAACTTTTTCTCTCAGATGATTAAAAGAGAGCGCTTTCGTTTTTGAAGTGTTAAGATGAACAAGCCACTCATTGCTTGCCCGAGAAATATTGCAGGTATTTTTTTTAGATCAGCTTTATCAAACCGATTAGACCTACTATTAAGACAAGAGTAAATATTTGTATCAGCACCATAGATACCGAGTCGAAAACTGATGACATAAAGAAGGTAATTTATGAAAATTATAAACAACTTAGGTCCAAAGATACAGACCAGTGGAACATTAGTATTTATGCAAAAAAAGATCTAGAAGAGTGGCCATTCAAGAGATTTTCATTCCGCGATATTATGAGAAACAATGAATCCGTTAAAAAAATTCGTCCAGAAATACTATAACTTTTCAACTTGTGAAGAAGACCAGTATGCCAAACCTAGTCAAATGCCTTCGAGATATCCAAAGCAACAACCCGAGACTCACCATTCTTATCTAAAGCTTGATATAATCTTTCAGCTATAATTGCTAACACATCAGCAGTTGACCTAGAGAAGCGAAAGCCATATTGTTTATCTGAAAGGAAACCCTGCGATGTGAAATGCTTAGCCAATATAGAGTTAATTAGAGCCGCTAGTACTTTGCCAAAAAGAGATAGAAGGCTAATAGGCACATAGTAGGTTCAGATTGGTTTTGTATTTAAAAACTGGAACCATAAAAGAGGATTTCCAACAAGCAGAAAAGCAAGCAGCAAGCCATATATTGTAGTTTTGAGAGAACAGGAGACAGTTCTGAAGCATATTTCTTAAGCGATACCATCAAGTTCACATGCTTTGTGAGGATCCAGTTTAGAAATGATAGCAGAAACCATGGACAGTTATATGCATATCACTCAATAAAGACGAAGTTCTAAGTGGAAAGACAGGCAAAGTTACTCCAGATTAGTCAAGAGTAGAATTTGAAGAGCATTTGCGAGCAAAGCAATCTGCTTTATTAGCAGAAAAATTTAACACTTCAAATTGAGTGAAGAGAGGAGGGATAGAAAACTTACTTTTATTTAACACACTATTACAGAGCCGTGTGTAGTCTCGAGAACCAAACTTGTTAGAGGTTATACGGTGCATCATTCTATCAGCAAACATTTACAATTATTTGGAGCAGTCACAAATAGGCTGTGATCGGAATTATGCTGGTACATTCGGAAAAAAGTGATTCCTATGGTCTACAGCGACTGAAAAGGCTGGTGTGAACTTAGAAGAAGATATTTGTGAGAAGGTACAAAAACATCAACGCCGGCTTTATCCCAAGTTCTGATGCTCTACAAGAGATAGGAGAAGAGGTAAGGAACAAATCAAGTAAAGAAGGATGTTGAACAGATTTATTCGGGTAACGAGTAGGGAAATCCATTATTTATCTGAGAGACTGAGCAATGCAAAAATTGAGTCTGAATACTGGCAACATCAGTAAAATTAGAATGTTTAAGCCACTTGAAATGATGAGCATTAAAATCACTAAAGAAAAATATTTACAGATGAATAGAGAGAGAAATAGAGAGAGATTTTTTATATTAAAATCATAGATAATTAAATAATAAGAAAATTTAATAATAATAATTGAGAAAATTAAGAAATTTTGTTTAATACATTACAATCTTGAGAAAGAGATGATAAAGAAAAAGAGATAGCTAACAGAGTCTAATAACGTAAGTCAAAAGCACATGAAAGAATGATCTGGGGACTCAAGAGATTGCAATTGTGAGATTTACCGAATATAAACACCGAGTTCATGCATATGTATGCTAGAATCTTTTCGGTCTAGCTAAGACTAAAGCATAGTGTGGCCTGAGGGTTGCGCACCGGAAATACATGCAGGGATACCTAACCATGCGCAACATATCGCTACAAATACCCTGATATTATGAAACAGTGTAGCCTCTCTAAACGCTACCAAATATTTCGAAGTCCTAACTACCAGTCAAAAGCAGCAACCAAAAAACTGCCAACCTGGCACACTCATAATGAAAAGTTACAGCCACTGATTAGTCAGATCGCCAAAAGGTTAAAGCAGTAAAATCGTTATGCCCATGGAAGAAAGAACCGGTAAACCATCTAAACATGAAACAAGGTATGAACTACTCTGTCCAATAAACATGGACGGAGTACTTCCACATTGACAAGAAGAATAAATAAATAAAGTTAACTAAATTTAAAATTAGGTTGTATGACATATACTGTTGTAAATGTCATTATATACACAGAGAAGTTCAGCCCATGAAACCTAGTTTTTGTTTTGATTCGAACACAGACAGATAAAAAAAACAGGTTAAAATCACCAGTGATGCGAAGCTGCAAGCAAAACTCACAGAGAAAAGTAGTCCTAATAGTCTGAAAAATTTGCAAGAAGCTAATATATTCTGTAAAATTATAGTTTACATAAAAATGCCTTTCTTAATGCAAAGAAAGACAGCTGTGTTCACTTCATTTCTTTTTGGGTTTGTTGTCTGCAACTATTTGTAAATTTGCACTGATTTGGCACCAAAATGACTCGTCTTAATTCTTCCCTTCAACCGAAAGGTTTAAAATGGGATAGCTTTTTGAATAGTTCGTACCTCCTATCATGTGATGCTTTCTCATCAGATGAAAGAACATCTTTAATAATACCGCTGACGCTACCGCCATATTCATTATCACCTTCAATAACGATAAGAATTTAAAAAAGAAAATGAAAGACAGATAAAAAAAGTCCCTTTCTTTGCGTGAACACCATTAGACGGTCTGTAGCATAAGGAATGCCAACGAAAGTCTCGCTAATATTTGATGATGAGGGAGTCATTTTGGAGAAATTCTTTGGCATGATCAGAACATATGGGTACTTACGCAAATATGAATGTCTGAAGATCATTGATTTTATTTTGATTTGTATATTTTTGCACATTTTGGCTGGTTTTCTTAGTGTTATTTTTTTTTTTTTGCATGCGAGATAATATCTGATGGTTACGTTGTAGTAAACTATCTTTTCTCTTCCTCTCACTTTTCTTCGGTATTTCTATTCATTAGCTACCAATTAACCTATCTATATTTATTTATATACTCTTACATCTTTTATTGGTTTCTGGGCTTATCAATGTACGTTTCTTCTTTTGTTTTACATTTACATATTCTAGGTACATCAGTAATTCAGCAACTTAAGGATAAAAAGAATATTTTAGAAGAAATACTTAATTTTCCACTGTTTTTCTTTCTTGTCAATGAACTTGACTCAATAGCGAATATTTATCACACAGAGCGAACATTATATAGTGAAAATTTCAAATGAATATTTTCTTTAATAACTCTATATCAATTTATGGATTTGCATAATTACTGATACAATTGATTCATCACTTGCTTGCTAGTACACTTTCACTTTTCGTATCATGAGGCTGTTAGCACCAGAATATATATATATCGAAATAAGTTTTGTTAAAAAACCCCACTTTTTGTTTTAAATCAATTCACCCCAAGTAAAGCGGTACTGCCAATAAGACACAAGAGACTACTGAGAGTGAAAAAGTATGAAAAAGCTTTAGGACTTGGAAGCCCAATCCTAAACAGGAAACAAGAGATAAACCTCTACTTTTGCCCAAAAGACCGGATGAAATGTAAAGAGGATGATAGGTAAAACTATCTCCTCCTATTGAGAAAAAATAGTAAATAAAATTTAAGAGTTTAGGTAGAGTTGTTAGAAGTATAGAGTTGAACTAGCTATTTGATTTTTGATTGCATTTTTCCTAGTTTTGAATAAGATTTTGAGTATTGTAATCAAAATTGTGTATAAACTGTCCAGGGTTCATGCCACGTTGCTTTATTCAAGAACTTGTGACTGTCGCAGTCATTTTCAAGAGCAGAATTCCCTTTTCTGGTATTCTTTGACAAATTGAAAGTTTGAAATAGTCGATGATAACGTCATGTGTAACAGTTATTACGAGAGGACACACTAAAGAGAATAAGACTTGTTTTTATTATACATACATACATATATATATATATATATATATATATATATATATATATATATACATATATATATATATATATACATATATATATATATATATATATATATATATATATATATATATATATATATATATATATATAATATCTGTATATTAAAGTGTAAGAATTTTGCATTCAAGCATCTATATTTCAAATTTAAGAATATTTAATAGTTTTTAAACTTTGCGGGCTCAATATTAGCAGATTTGAAAATTTTACCTTTTGGAAGATTCAGTTTATCAAATCTGCTGCCTTTATTTCAATTTTTACTCTTTTATGTGAATTCATAAATGGCTTCTACCAAAGGAAGCGGCAAGAAATATTCATTCTGTCGATGGAAATGAAGCTTTAAGTGTCTGGATATACCAATGACAGTTTTGGTCAGTTTCAATATGGAATTTCTTTCTCATGACGATTCCTCTCAATCTGGAGAAGCAATTTCTGTCAATATTGAGTTTCTGCGAATCCTGAGTAAAGTGCACATGATTTGCCCAAACAGTTCAATACCTGTCGGATGTCGATCATAAAACATTTTCATGACATCAGAAAAGTGTCTAAATTTGGTCAATCATCATCAAAATGCTTCTCACCTTAATCAAAATCCTGTGTTTATCACAAAAGACGATAATGATTAGCACATCATTAAAAGGAAGAAACCAAACTAAAACTTCACCCTAAAAATGTTACACTCTGTTTGATGGCATATGAAGGATGTTGGCTATCATGAACTGCTAAACCACACACACACACACACACACACATATATATATATATATATATATATATATATATATATATAGATAGATTCAAGTATGTTTGGTTAAATAATTATGCCTATTTATTTTAGTTTTTTTGGTGACAATAGAAAATGGATGTGTCATGCGTTTACACCGTAAATTCAAAATAATTTTTACCTCTATGAAAGGGAGGTAACTTAAGCGTTTCAAGAAAAAGTGTTTTTAAATATTTTTAATTCTAGTATTTTAATTTAGCATTTTTTTTATATAATACTTTGCTGTTACAAACATTTAAGAACTTTGTTGCTATACTCGGAGTTGACTTTATTTTTGCCGCGATTTTCTTATATAAAGGGCTTTTGCTTATTATTATCTTAATGGGGCACGGATGTATTTTCGACTAATATCTGTCTAAATTCTAATCTGCATGAAAATGAAAAACTTTATAATTTTCGCGTCAACTAAAAAAGATTAGGGCACCGAATAAGTAACTTCTGTCTCATCCTCCTTACTGTCCTGATCTTACTCAATATCATCTTCTTATCATAGGACAGTTTTTAAAGGGAACATGATTTATGAATTATGAAGAAGTTAAAACTGATATTGAGTGTCTTTTCTATGACAACTTGAAAATTTTATGATTAAAATCAACAATTTCCCAAATAGATGTGAATATATCACCGATAATGAGGGGAAATAATATATGTCTAAATATATATCAAATGATACCAAAGAAACATAAGTTTCTTTCAAATGAAGCTGGACTTTCGTTCCAACCTAACAAAAATATATAATATGATAGTTTTGCATTTCCATTCACAAATATATTTTTTCTGATGGTTTAGGTCATGCCGAAGAGGAGTTGTACAATCACTGCTAAATCTACCAATGTGTCTCCTTTTCAAAGTACGAAAGTAATTGTACTGCTATTTCAATTTAGCTTGTTTTAGTAATTTTAGTAAACAAATTTCAATGAGTCTGTAGCTATGAAATGTAGACTGATGCAGTAACAGTCTGTTTAATTATATTTTATTATATCGCATGTTCTCATGTTAAATATTGAGAATTTAAAAAAAATATGGTCTTTTATTGCATTCTGCTAAGTTCTAGTATTGTTTTCTAAGTGCAAAAACTTAATTACTATATAATATAACTGAACTCATATGTATATAGGTGTATATATAGAACTACGAAAGCATGCATCAAAAAGCCTAACACACAGATAAAAATCATTTATCATTTATCTTCACATAATCTTGAGCATAAAAAATCACATGCTAGGAACGATCCGAAATGTTGATTCACAGAAATAAGGCTTGAGATTTCTCAAATGCGGCTGATACACACATGCACACACACACACATATGTATATATGTATATATATATATATATATATATATATATATATATATATATATAATATATATATATATATGTATATATATATATATATATATATATATATATATATATATATATATATATATATATGTATATATATATATATATATATATATATATATATATATATATATATATATATATATATATATATATATATATATAGAACGGCATATTTACTTACACGTAGCTGTGGGCGCATAAAGACTTGTAAGTGTAAGTTAAAAGTGATGTCAAGTATTTGAATGCTTGAACCAAACATGATACCAAACAAAATTTAGCATTTCTTGAATCTCTCCCTCTTATCTTTTTATCTCTCTCTTTCTTTATCTCTATCTATTTATATATCTATAACTTTATATCACTGTCTCTCTCTCTCTCTCTCTCTCTCTCTATCTATCTATCTATCAGTCTATATTTATACCTATGTATATATCTCTCTCTCTTTATCTATCTATCTATCAAATATATCTATCTATCTGTCTGTCTGTCTGTCTGTCTGTCTGTCTATCTATCTATCTATCTTTATTTCTCTCTCTCTCTCTCTCTCTTTATATATGTGTATGTATGTGCGTCGTATATTTAAAGATGTCTATGTGAATATATTTTTATATATACTTGTAACTATGTTCATATGGAAGAGTAGCTTTTTAACTTTTGGGTAAAGGAAAGAGGAAGGCAGCTTGTGTATGACATGTCAGTTAGCACCAAATAAACGTATTGAAATACGTATTCTGTTTTACTGGCGTATTAATGCACAACCACATATATACTTATAACCACTCATACACATATAATGATACGTTGGTAATTGTAAGCAGAAAGTGGACTGCTTGAACGTACCATTAAGTGCATTTTTTCTGTTAAGAGTTACCTAATACATGGCAATTTCATTCGCCCTTACTACTCTGTACTCAATCCTTATGTATTTTGTGTATGAGCATTAATATGTCTACATAGGAATTTACGTATATTTTTGTACATGAAAGCGTAACTGTTTATTTGCTTGTTGAGACTCTTATAAATCATTAGTTATGGAATACTTTTTCCCAAATGTACATTTTTCAAATTATATTTTTACAAAATTGAATTAGAAGTTTTTATTTCTTTGGAAAAGTATCCAAACATATGTATTTTTTGCTTTAATTTTTTAACTAATTTTGCATTTGATGTTACAGGCTTAGATGAAAGGTGTTAGATGAAACTGAATTAAAGACTGAGCGATCCTCGGTAAATTCTTAAAAATATTTTCAATTTATCCACACACAAACACATTGTTACTATGAACTTCTTTTAGGGAAGAAAGACGTCTAAGATTTAAGCACTTTATCTTTGTATTTTATCGACACATATATCAAAATAAATAAATTAAAAAAGTCTAAAAAACATAGCTGGTAAAAGGCTATTGCCCTTTATCTTGCAAGTTCTTATATAAAACTTACATATTTGATGACCAAAAAATTGACACAAAGCAGCAAATTGTAAGGATAGAAGTCACATTTAATAGTCCGCAAAATGTTAATAATAACGATATAAGCAGATAAATTTACGAAACAAATATTTATATATTTCAACTACAATTAAAGTTCTTAGAAATAGTCATATTTCAGTAGCTAAGACCCCGATCGTCTTGAAATAGTTAGTGTCAGTTTAAATGACATGAATGATATCCAGTATTTGACCATATACATTTTACTTTCAAGAAATCCCAAGATAGTGGGGTTAATGGGCTTTTACTAGCAACGTTTTTATTTGATTGCCATTCCTTGAGGAAATAAAAAGATATAACATAAAAATGAAGGACGGGCTCAAAATTAAAAAAAGAACGTCCTTGCTGTAATTAAAACTAAAGGAATTCTTGATTAATAGTCATGTATACAAAAAAGTGTTAAAAAGTTCCCAAAATAATCAATTCCAAAAATCTGTCAAATGGTTAACCATTGAAATTACACTTGGAGTCTATTCTTGGTCGAGCCAAGATCTTTTCAGCATTGCATATATATATATATATATATATATATATATATATATATATATATATATATATTTATGTGTGTGTGTGTGTGTGCGTGTGTGTATAATGCATATAGAGATTTAAGATGTGCTAGTTTTAAGAATATTAGGGATAGTGTGTATGTAAATATAAAAGTGGACATTGAAGTCAACACCCAGCGGCGACAGTCTGTTTCATGCTCTCTTTAGGCCATGTTTCCTACTTAAACGCAATCTTTAGACATGCCCTGAAAATTACATTTAAGCATGAACAGACTCACCGCTGGGTGTTGCGCTTGGTATTGACTACAATTTCCACTTATATATATATATATATATATATATATATATATATATATATATATATATATATATATATATATATATATATGTGTGTGTGTGCGTGTGTGTGTGTGTGTGTGTTTGTCTTTATCTGCCATTCCTACTCACTATTATTGTTTTCGATATCTGTCTATCTAACCGAACAGATCTAGACACACAATGTGCGTATCTTCGCTCGCATCAGCATGCATATATATATATAATTACATGCACGTACGCAAAGTATATATATATAGTTATGCATTGGTACAAAATGGACACAGAACCTGAACTAAGTTGGCTAAATCCGTTTGCCATTAACCGTTCCGTTATCATGCAACTGTTTTATTCTCTTGTAGTTATGAGCGAATGTATGCAGCTCGTTGACTAGTTACCTTATTTTTTAATGATTAATCATTATAACTTTGGTTTGATGACATTTCTCTACTTAATTAGCGTTAGTAATTTTTTTTAATTCGTGAATTGATAATAAATAAGAAAGAATATCTTTTTTTTCTTTCTACAATTAGCAATGATAAATTCTACCATCATTAAATAAATTTGATAGTGCATTAAATTATAATATTAAATTATAACAATTCTATTATAACAATAGCTAAAACTGAGTCATTTCTCATCGCCTGCATTTTGAAATGCTTGAAATCACTTTAGATGCCTATGCACATTTATTTTACAAAATAAATATTCATTCATTTTTTAAAATCATGACCAAAACGAAATATCCCCAGAAGGACCTAAGAATGTATTTGATTTGACAATATGGAGAAAGTAAAAGAAAAGTAAAAGCGGTTTAACATAGTACTGACATTCTTAGTAATCACAAATGAAAAGAAACCAGTACCATCTAAAGGTTTGCGTAGTTGGATCATTCAAGGAAGATTTCACTATGAGGGTGAATAAAAATTCAAGAGATGTTTGTTAGTACAAAATCGAGTACAAATCGGAAGACGTCTGGAACAAAATTTTGTAGAACATTCACCCGACAAAGACTTCACGAACTGGTTGTACGAAAAAAACAAAAAAACAAAAACAGAAGTAGTGTAACTCCTGAAGATAACACAATAAAAGTTCGTTTAGTATTCGCTAAAAAAGTTTTGAATAAATTGAATGATTTGTAAAATACTATTATTGATTAGACGAATCAAACATTAAATACTGGACATAATCAGAGACAGACACTTCGTTTGGAGAAAAAAAACAAAAACAAAAAAAAAAAAAAAACAAAAAAAAAAAACAAAAACAAAAAATACACAGCGCATGGCGTGTAAAGAAAAAGATAAAATAAAACATTCCTGAAAGTGAAGCATGTTCGTGTGCACATTATTTTATAGGATTGCAAATGTGCAGCAGGTGTCGGAAAAAATATCAGTAAATTCTTTCAAAACATGTTTTACTTCTTGCTATCGAAATGGCGATTCATCTTTCAAAAAGAAATGTTAATAAACGGTATCTGAACGATTTTGACCGATTCTATCCAGAGTAGTGATAAAAAATACTTCTATGTGTCGATCAGGAATGTTGACGATCATGGTTCTCCACAACTACCTATTCTTTGTAGCTCTAAGTAATGTTTGTCTTTCCAGTATCTCTTCCACTCTCTGTTCAGCCGTTCATTTACACAAGCTTGTTAGATATGTTACTCGTTGCTTCCTTATGCTTTTCTTATATTCAATATAAACTGTGAGTGTCAAATTCTAGCCTTTTTTACTCATCATTAGCCCTATTAATTTCAACTGTCTCTTTCGCATTCAAATCATAAGAGTAATTTTTGTTTCATAGTCGAGAGATACAGAAGCTTTACTGAAAACTATTGAAAACATGTATTACCAATAATCAGGGCCAAAGGAGACTCAAATTAGCATTAATTGACTGGCAGAATACTTAGGTAGAAATCATTAAAATAAAGTATTGAAAATTACGGATATAAAATAATTAATATTCTCTGTTATTAATTATAAATTCACGACTGAAACTATTATTTAACGGTAATTGATTAAATAAATGTTATCAAATCAAATTGAAAATGCTTAATTCTGTATGAACGAAAAATAATTTTGCGTACAAGTAGACATGTAACATATGTAATGGATGTATGAACACTGTAACATTTCGCACAAATACCTTCTATTTACCCCTAATCTACGGATTAAACAGTAGTGTAGAATATGTTTAGGTGTATATCATTTAAGCACTTATAGTGGCTTAATTTAGTGTATACAGTAAGTTTAAAATACTTATTTTATGGAAATATTTTACTCACATATTATGTAAAATCAAAACACACATATACACTTAAAGGGATGTCGTTAAATATTGTAAAGCATTTCTTAATATTTTGGCATAAACTTCAGCGTTCCTGTAATTAAGGACGCCAATCGAAATTAAATTTTCAATTTTCTTTGTTGATTAAAAGGTATAATAATTTCTTAGCAATATTTTTCTATTGGAACAGATTTTGTTACAGTTGTTGAGAATATTATATTTTGAAAATGTTTTTTACGTTGTTATAAATATCGGCAACACAGACTCTGGTTGTTTCGATTGGATAAGATCTAAGCAATTGAAAGAAGCCGCCATACAAAAGAATAGGTACAATGATCGGTCGAAAATAATGTCTGCTTTTTCATTTAAAATTTACTCAGAATTACTACTTTTCCCCTAACTATAAGCCATAAAATGTATCGCAGCCCAGGGCACAAATCTTTCTCTTTCCCTACAAAGACTCCCCTTTCAAAATGTCTGCCTTTTAGGACACACACAGTAATCAAATAACTGTCATAGACGTTCTGTTTTAGAAGGCGAAATATCTTTTTCACAAAAGAAACGTGATTGTTAATAAAAATGATGCCCTTTATGTAAGCAGAAGAGATGAATCAGTATAGTTAACGGCAATCTCAGAGATAAGAGAAGCTGACTTTAGTGACAGGTTCAGCAGTGGCAAGCCAGCTGCTTCTTTGAATAAGGATAAAGCCACAAAAGTTCATACTGTCATTATCGCTGACAGAAGAGCCCTATTGCAACATTCTGAGAATGACTGCAGTTCAGTGTACTCACTTGATTATCTAAATGCTTGTGCAAAATGGCCTACCAGAATGATAGCAAACACCATGAAGAAGAAGCGTGTTTTCATATGTTGAGGGTCTTGAAGACGGCTCCCAGAAGACAGCGGTTTGCTGCTGATGATATTGTCGAAGTGACAACTTGTAAATGGCTAATAAATTAGCCCAGAAGTTTCTAGGACAGTACGTAGAAGAGTAAATGGAGGATCCTGGGATTCGTGTGTTCAGTTTGATAAGCAAATGTTGTAAACACACGACCATACAAAAAATATTATGTCGATAACACTACTCGGAGTTTAACTAAAATATAGTTATAGGTTTGTTTCATAGCATTCACCACTCTATTTATAGCACCTGAGGAATAAATATACTTACGTGCGTGCAAGTATCTATGCGCGTATATACATTTTTATCCTACACACACACACATATATATATATATATATATATGAAATGATAATGAATTGAATATAAATTCAAACGCTCATAACATTAATTTAAAATAGGGCTCAATCCAATCCAATAGTAGATCAGTATTCTTTATTATAGGATATGCTATTCAAACATGTAGAAACAACGCTACATAAATGCACTCATGTTTCTGTGTATGAACAACTCTCATCAGGCGTTAGTAAATGACTGATTATTGCATTTATTAGGATTTAATTACATGCAACCACTTTCCCCGCGAAAAAAAGAAGAGAAGAAGAAGACCAAGAAAGAAAGACAAAATATATAATCTCATTTTCCTAAGAAAAAGAAAATATGAGGAAAGTATAGAAATGCAAAGTAGCAAACGAGTGCATTTACGTAACGTTGTTTCTATAAGTTCGAATGTAATATACTATAAGTATATATATATATATATATAAAACAGAGAATGTTTATACATATAAACGTGTAACGTAATGTGTATCCATATATAAAGTTAATAGGTTATATGTATAGATATACACACGCACAAACACACACATACACACACACACACACACATACATATATATATATATATATATATATATATATAAACTTTTTCTATGTTATGCTTTTCTGCGTTGACAAAAACGTCCACTGCGAAGAATGGTCGAAATGCCTATCTTTATGAAATTAACTTTATACAAGAATAATTGTTTAATTGAATCATTAACTGGCTCATAAATATTTTATCCCTTATTGCACTGGTGTATATATGTGCGTGTGTACACACAAGATATCTTAAAATGATAAAATACCCTAGAAACTCAAACAGACAGTGATATTTTCTGTAGACTCCCATATGTAGGACGCCTTTTTCTCTTGCTAATGTATTCTTTTTTTTTATTTGCTTATAATGATAGGGACTGGCAATATCGATGACGCGGTGACCAACATTCGGAGATTTGGGGAACGAAACCGCGGTGGCAGAGTCAAAGTTTAGTGGCTTATTTCTCGGAAGATGTCCAAAACAGTAATTACTTCTTCCCCTTCCCAACTTCTTAATCTTAGACAAAAAAGATGAAATCCTGGGGACATATTTGGTAGCTGCCAATGAAGGTCTCAGGTGACAGTTTTGAAGTTTTCCTTTTGGAAATATTAGATTTGCGATTTTGCCAAAAAAAAAAAAAAAAAAAAAAAAAGACACAAGGCTTTGAAATTTTTTTGCTTCACTATGAAAGAGTTTTGTGTTATTGATATGGTTTCTACACTTACATACACTTCTCTTTTCTCTCTATATATATCTGTGTATATGCGTATCTCATTATCAGTTGGGCATAGATCTATGAAAAGGTTTATATAATATCTATATTATATACATATGTATTAATTTTTAAGAATTTACGTGTGGTTGTTATCGAAGCTCTATCCAATTGTATATTGATTTTTTATGCAAATTTGTTAATACGTTATTTACAAATATGTTTCCTGGTGTAAGTGTGCTTGTATGGGAACTGTGTTCGTGCGTACGAAATTAAATTTTATACTTTTATATAGTTGTTTATATTAAAGTGAAATAATGTTGAATTAATATATATATATATATATATATATATATATATACACACACACACATACACACATACATACACACACACACACACACATATAAATATATATATACACACACATTACTTCAAACATTATTATAGTGGATACTCGTATTTGAAATTGACACCCTATTTTTATTGTTAAATTAAACTGTGTTTTTTACGTCTATGCGCTCTTCAGCAGTATTCGAACCAGCGTCCCTCTTGGAAGGAGAAACCCACGTTAGAGCTAACATGATTTTACCGATTCAACTACGGTGTTAAATAAATATACTCTTTAATAAATAAACAGAGTGTCTACTCAAATATTTGTATCCACCAAAAATAAGTGTAAGCAATAAATTGCTTGATCGGCGACGCACTACGTAGCTGAGTCGGTAAACGTTCGTCGGATATAACAACGATTTCAAAGGACCCAGATTTCTTCTGCATATGTACGCAATTTTGAATCCTACTGCTGAGCGCATATTTTTTTAATGATAAGATTTCTCAAATATTCAAGGAGGTAGACGGGAATAAATAAATATACTGTATAATAAATAAACTGATCCTCTATTCTAATAGGGGTATCCACTAAAAATAACGTTTAAATAATATATATATATATATATATATATATATATATATATATATATGGCGATATATATATATATATATATATATATATATATATATATAACTATGGCGTTATATATATATATATATATATATATATATATATATATATAACGCCATAGTTATATATATATATATATATATATATATATATATATATATATATATATATAACTATGGCGTTATATATATATATATATATATATATATATATATATATATATGGCGTTCTGTTGAACATTTCATCTATAAAGTATGCTTTAGTTTATTTATTTAATAATTAAAATAAAATATTTTACATAAATTTAAAAATCCATCAACATTTTCTATTGCTATTAAATTTGTAAAACTCCTTTATAAAAATAATCCAACTAAATGTACTAATATGGAAAAGAATGAAGATTTTCAATAATATATGCATATTATTTGAAACTCATTTTTTTGAGTTGAACAATTTTGCAAGGCGATAAGGAATGACACGCTGACACCTGGTGAAAAGGGTGAATTGGTCAAAAAAAAACGTTCGAGAACCAACTGTTTTAAAGAAACCAGTTTAAGATGTCATTCATTTTAAAATCATATGTCGTTATTTGTAATTTTATCTTACGACTACAAATTTGTAGAACGTGGAGTTAGTCTAATAAAAAAACTTTACTGTTTAAATCTGAGTAAAATTATTCAAGGATAATGTTGCGAAATAGTCACAGAACATGAATTACTTCAACTTCATCACACAACATGGATTATTTTTCGTTGCTGATGGAAATTAATATATATTTAGTCTTAAGATTTGGATCAGAAATTCTATCTAAACTAACAGTTTAAATGCATCTGGCTATTTCTACAGACATTAACGTTGCAACCATGGTCATATTTTTTATTAGAAGACGAAGAATAATTACAATAAATAAATTCTTCGGTCAAAGAAAGACATTTTTTTAAATTGAATGATTAAGATTCTCTGATACAGAAATCTCAACATTTTTGATGGCTATGTCTTTCACTTTTTTATTTTATTTTTCTATTTTATTTTTTCGATTGTTTTAATAGATGACGGGTTTGAAGGTTATACCTCACTAATCTAAGGAGTATATTTCCCCAGCATTGGAAAATGGGGTTTAGCTCATTACATCAACACAAACAATAATTGGCACAGCTCAAATCACAATTTTAATATTCGTACTTCATGGAGAATAGTTTCATGTCGTTATATGCAATATTTATTTGATATTTAGGAAACTCAGCTAGAACAACCAATTTAGAATATTGCTTTTCTTGTTAATTGATTGTTTCTGACATCAATTAGTAATGAAAGTCTCAGTTATTCTTCCCAAACAAAACTGCAGAAAATGTTAGATTTTAACCAATTGCCGGATCGAAATATGTTACCTGTTATAAAGTGAAATAATATTTTGCCAAACATTTAACAAGAACTATATCAATGAAGAGCTGATGTCGCTGCTATAATGATATCAAGTTTGGATATTTATTTCGTATTTTTTATAAATTTTATTCTTTAATCACTCTGAATTAGTCCACTTAAACTATGATTGCAGCAAAATTTCCCAATTTTTCATTGTCCTTTGTAATATAAATGTATAACATTGAAGAAAAACTGCATTTGAATGTAAGTATTATTTAAAGTTATATACGATTCCGTCATATGTTTTAAAATGATTTTTATTTGATATTAAAATTTATAATACTGACCAAGGAGAAACTATAGAATGTCTTTATTATAAAATCAAAATCTATTTCTAAATTTTTGACACTGTACATTTCTATATAAATCTTGCATGTTGGTAAAGATTTGGAACTTTGCAACAACTTTATCTAAAATAACCTGTTTTACTTTTACAGTTACTTTAGTTTTAATGATTTAATAGTCACATTTTTTGGTTTTGTATTTATAATTATTGCTTTCTAAAGGTTCTCTGATTAGCGATTTTTTTTCCATATTTTAACAATTCATTTCTTTAAAAAAAAATCAGTTTTATTAAGAAAAATACTGATTTAACATTTACATTTTAAAGTAATTTGGAAAAACATATTTACTGTTAAAGCTTATAATAAATGCCTATTCAAATTACATCTGTTTTAAAATCACTAATCTTATTGTTATTTTCTTGTGACTTCATTTTGATTTTTAAAGTGAATGTGGTATATGTTATTTTATAATAGTAAGTGGTCATATTTTCCTCTCAAAAATTAAAATATAAGTCACCGAAAATTGTCGAAAGACAGCTTGCTAGCGGGCATGTAAGTCATTATATAAAGGAATGATTTAAAATACCCAAAGCGTATAACAATTGAAATTTTAATCGGGTATTTGGTAAGCTTTTAAGACGGCGAATAGACATTTCTGAATAAGGAAGATATTTTGATTTATAAGAGAAAATAACGTTCATTCATGCATTAGATGAATATGCGCAATTAAATTTGCTATTTTGCCATATTTTAATAAAACGTATACATAATATAGCAAGCGCATACATATATCTGTCATAGACTTCAATGTCTATCTTTGTGTTTGTCTGAATCTCATTGTAGGTGCGTTTTCACTCTCTCCCATTCTCTCTCGGTCGCTCTCTCTGTCTCTCTGCCACACATACACACACACACACATTGATGCAACCGTCTATAGAAACGAAGTAAAAAAGAGGAACAGGCGCAATTCTACTTTTTAAGAAAAGCAAAATGGATAAATGTAAAGTTTGCTTATTTTTTAATAAAATTATTAATACACACACACACATATATATATATATGAGGCAAATGCCATTGTAATTAGAATTTAATCATATAAAATATTGTTGCAGTAGTTGCAGACGTTACATATTCAAACATTTATGTGTATATATGTGTCTCCGGATGACTGAATAAATATGTATGTATTAGTATAATTGTGTATATGCACACAAATGCCAGTGATATATATATATATATATATATATATATATATATATATATATATATATATATATATATATATATATATATATATACTGGCATTTATTTGCATACACACAATTATACTAATACATACATATTAACTCCGTAGACATATATACACATAATTGTTTGAATATGTAACGTCTGCATTTATTGCATGAAGATTTTGCATGATTAAATTCTAATTTCATTGGCATTTTCCTTTTTAGGCATTTTAGCAATTAAAGAAGATGATATATCAAATAATTTCTTAATTTTTTTGTGTTGAAATGTTGGCGTAAGTTTGTTGAAGGGAAGAGAATAAGAAACGAAATAAAATTCATCTGAAATATTCAATCAAATCAAAATGTCAATTTTAATAATTTAAACTCCTTAAAAGACGCCCATTACATAATTAGGTAATTTACAAAAAATGTTACATAATCTACAGACTTCATGCATACGTTAAATGTGTATCATGAAAATATGAGTGTGTATGAATGCATATAATCATTTGCGTGCACAAGTGTACATGAACTCATGCGTATGTTGTTATGCATATAAATATAAATATGCCGTTATATGTTCAGACGAATGTTTAAACATATGCATACATATTTGACATTATGGCTTTGTGTGCGTAGGTGTTGTTATGCTCATATTTTGTTCGGTTGGGAAAATGGCTACTAAAATTGAATCCAATATTTTGATCTCTCCCTCTCTCTTATCTACTTCACCAATTTGTTATGGAGTAGTACATCGTCAGATACTTTCAAAACTCCTTTGATAGAGAGTTTTTTTTTTATCAATCGGTTCTCTCCAAGCACAATATATTAGCAAATAATTCTCCACAGATCTTTATATTTGAATGTGTGTAAATATGTTTACATTTATACTAAATTGCTTATAATTCATAATAATTTATTGCTTTTCTCTGTACTGAAAAAGGCACAGTTGTATTTAAGGGTGAAAATATTTTTTTTAGTGAATACATTTATCTTATTCTAAGCTTATTCATTCGAACTATTATCCCCAGCATTTTATTCATTGTATTTCTTAAGGTGTATGTAACATAAAAATAATCTTAAAATCTAATGAAACGGAATTCTTTGTTTTGTTGAAACCTTACCCTTGAAAACCCCTTGACTGCTATTGAGAAATGCACATAGTTACGATCAGGATACTAGATTTAATGTTTCCTAACATTAACAAATTACTTTAGACAAAATGTTTCATGGGTATTTAAATAAAATTCAAGCATATATGAATTTCTTCGTACATGTGAAACTATTTACTTGATTGCACTGAATAATTATTTTGCTTTTTAATGTATGCATACATATTTAGATGATTGTATATGAGTGTATATGTTAACTAAGCTTTTACAGTCATAATATTTTTCAGGTTATTATCTTTATTTTAAATTTCATGTGCTATTGATTTATAAATAATCATCTAAAACCTTCTCTTCTCGCAAGTAAGTAGCTTTTAAATCGTTGATCAATCAATAATATTCATATTTTCGTCTTTATTTAATTTTTAATTTCTGAAAATGAAAATCTATACATAATTACGCTTAACTTTGTGTATTTGAAGATATAATTTTTCATATGGACTGAATGAAAATATTTCTATATGGAGAAAAATTTATGGAAAATTATTTTTTACCAAAAAGAGTAAAAAAATGAAAATGTAAAATATCTTTAAAATGTTAAATGGATGTCTTTTACAAAAAGTTTGCTTTACTGTTACGGGGGATAATTATGTAGACGAGGGATATGTTCTCAGTAAATCTCTCTTTTAGCTAATTCCTGGCTTAATTTTATTTTTAATCTGTATTTTCTATCATGTCAACCTTTTCTACATTCGCGAGTGTAACTTTTTTTTTTGATCTTGAGATTATGCATGACTAAAATGGCTAAGAGACAAATGTAACAGGATATTTTCAAAAATCTATTTCCATTGGTATTTTGAACTCTCACTACGTAGAAAATATTGACAACCGTATGAACATATGAAACTTTTACGCATGATAAGCAATTTTTATTATTTTTTTTTTCTTGTGTATCTTACATATGTCATTTTCTCGGGATCTTTATCAGTCATTTACCAGTATAACTGCCTCTTACTTCTGATCCTTTGCATAAAACTTCATACTATATGCGTGAATGCGCACGCATATATATATATATATATATATATATATATATATATATATATATATATATATATATATATATATAGGTACACGTGAAATTTCAGTACGTAATGTAAAATATATATTGTAAAAGATCGAAGTTAGTGAAACAGCTTTTCTCTATTTACAACTCATGGTTCATAAAATGAAAAAAAGTTAATAAAGTAATAGAAAAACGGGAAAAGTGCTTTGACACTAGTATTGAAATCCTTAAAAAATGGCTAAATCCATTTGCACTTACCTGTGATAAATCTGAAATTAAAATCACTTATAATTTTTAAATGCCCATATGACAGGAATTAGCCAATGAATGATGGCTTCAGTGTTTTAAAATGCCATGTTATTCACTATTCCTCTGTCACAAAGATGATGTTAAAGTCGCTTCCTGAGAACATCACATGAACTATTATTAGTAACCGCAAGGCCACTAAAAAGCATAAGGCCACCTCCAATGTATCCTTGTTTCAACAGTTGGCAATGTTATTAATAAGTTTGCTAAACATGGAACAGTCAAGAACGCAATGAACGTTGGAATAAGAGGAAAACTGATGAGGGGAGTCTTCATGACATCACATAAAATATACAAAGAACAGAAAGCCGTCTAGGAACAATGTAGGGTAATTGTTTCATCACCATACAATGTAAACTAAACCGAGCGGGTCTTTATGGATGGAAGCCAAGAAAAACAACAACAAAAAAAAACTATTACTGATGAAACGACACGAAAAGGAACGAATGAACTCTGCCAATGTGTTGTATCTGAACAATTCTTCTGGAAAAAAATGTTTTGTGGACAGACGAAAAAAATAGAATTTTTTTGGCAATGTACACCAACATTATTTACAGACGGCAAAATTAATTTTATAAGGAAAGGAGCATCCTACTAACAGTTAAGCATGGCGGAGGCTTCATAATGATGTGGGGTTGATTTTATGCATCTGGTATTGGGTCCTTAACCGTATAACAGGAATCATGAAATCTGAGAATTACGAAGGGATTTTTAAAGCAAAATGTGCTGCCCAGTGTAAGAAAAGTCAGTTTCAGTCGAAGATCATGGGTTCTCTAGATAAGAGAACAACCCAAGGCCAACATACAAAAGTACAGAGGAATGGATTTTAAACTGGATAGCAATGAGTACCGATCTCAATTCAACTGAAAAAATAGTGTCAGCTGAAATCTACTATTGAAGAATTGAATCCTGAAATCGTTCAGCATAAATTGCACATTTTCTCACAAAAAGCAAACAGTTGCCAACTACCTGATAATTACGTGAAACTTTTAGTCGTGGTCGATCATTGTTCATCGGGAAATTACTTATAAATTGTGTGTGTATATATTCCCAAATAAAACTACACGTATACGCTCTTGAGTCATTGCCAAAACGTGGGCTTACTTTTTTCTTTTTTCAAATCTTTTGTAATTATTCTTTCATTGTGACACTTACATACGCACATATACACGCACGCATACATATACACGCATACATACATACATATACACGCACGCATACATATACACGCATACATACATACATACATACTTACATACATACATACACATACATACGCACATACACACATTAATATTCGAATATGTTATAAAACAGTCTATAAAATGGTGATGTGGAGATTACGTTTAAGTACGAGTGCCTTTGTTTTTGTTCAGAAAATTGAGCCGTTTGTCTGTTTGTTGTTAACTATATGACACATCGGTATTGTTTCATTAGTCTCTGAATTATTACCGTTGTCGGAAAATATTCCAAAACTCACAGTTTTCCTTTAACATGCACCAATATGTTCTCTATGGGGTTAAAACATGTAGAACGGTTACCTCTAAAATACTGATTCTGTTGTCTTGACTTGTATGCCGAATCTTTGCTGTGAGAACCATCCATTCTGGATTGAAGCTTTCAAGTAACCTTTGGAGATATATATTCTGGCACATCATTAGTCAGCTTAAAAAAAGACTCGTTATTTCAAAGAATAAGACCAAAGTATCATAGGGGCCATACATGAACAAAATTAGTCATTCAATTACGTTTCTGTAGATTGGAACGGTTTCTTTATGCATCAGTTAGATGAACAACTAGTTTTAATTAGCCATTCTTGAAGTTGTTTATGAAATCAGTTGCTTTCGTTTAAATTTCAGATTTCATCTGCCAATTTTCTTAATGCTTCTATGATCATTTGAAACATTAATTTTCAGCCTTCTGTTATCTCAGCTTGTCGTCATGAATCTACCTTCCATGCTTTAGAAGATGTTACTTGAAATATGTGATCCATTCTCTGTTTGGAATCTGGATATCTCAGACTTTAATAAATGTTCCCAAATATCCGTATTATAAGACTTTTCTGCTTGATGGAAACCATCAATGCAGTTTTTTTTACTTCAGAGACTACTTTGAATTTAAACTTTTTGAAGACATTCTTCAACAAAAAATCCTGTTTCGCCACTTTTCGCATAGTGTGACAATGCACAAAGATGACAGACCGCTGATGATTTGTCACCTAGGTTAGCATTTAAGCAAAGTCTAAAAGCCAGGCCAGTTTCATTTAAATCCCCTTTAAATTCTTTGAAATCCCCACCTATATAGTTGGAGCCAATTTGACTAAATTTGAGCGATTAGTTATGACTATTTTACAACAGTCAAAATGATAATGTTAATGAACATGTTTAAATTTTGCTATGAACTATTAGTAATTTCAAATATTGTTATCAATAGACTTCGTGCATTTGTTTTGTTACTGTCACATGCTTTTCCTCTGTTCATTAAAACAAAACAGTATTTGCACAAAATATGATGAAATTTGCTTGCCTCAATTTTGTTGGCACAGGTGTGTACACATCTGTATGCTTCTGTATTACAAGAATGTATGCAGATGAGACATAAGAGAATAACTTTCGAGATAGAAATAACAGATTCATTCAAATAGACATGGAGAAAAGCTTATGCCGATAAACAGTACTCCTATATACATTTCCGAAAACAAACATGCAATGTCCTTTGCTTTGCTCTTTACCTCTTTACCTAAGAAATATGTTAATACCGAAACTAAAGAAAATTAAATTTAGTGAACGCTTATTGCAAATTGAACAACAAAAAGATACTTCTCTCAAAAAATGTCAAAAACATAGAAATAAAAAGTAAACATGCGATTATGAAATTTTCATGAGAAATAATTGTTTCGCATCATTTTTAATATCCATTTGTGCTTGTTTCCCGCTCTTCTCTTTTCTTTCTCTGGGCGCTGGTCCCCCACAAATCACCTGTTGTGGTTGCTGCCATCGTTGGTCGTGGTGTTGTCGTTCCAGTTGATCAATGATGAATATTTGACAAAACTTAGCAGCAGGCGATGCTGTTTGCCATTGACGATTAATCACGAGTCATTGAGCCGATGACGACGAGAAAGATGAGAACGATGACGTGAAAGAGAGAAAGAAAGAAAGAATCACGTCAAGTATTAGTAGATAGAGAGGGTAACTGGACAGGAAACAGATGATTGAAGTTATAGTGTGATAAACACCTGCGTGTACAGTTCAATGGCGAGGTTCAATCATTTACGCCATAAAGTGAAACGCTACTTGGTGCAAAACACATGCACATACATGCAACTGAATACAACTTTCTCTGATGTAAAAGTACGCTCAGAACCCATACACGTAAAGAAAAAACTTCACTGTTATATATTTATATAAACATAGATGTACATAACCTCATACAAACACAACTGTTCAAAAATATACCTGACACACTTCTACACACGCTAATCAGTTTACTTAATAATTCTTACTCAAATAGATTTAAACTTCTTTGCATGCATTATTCTTTATATCTTTGTCTGTCTGTCTATTTCTGTCTGTCTGTTTTTGTCCGTCTTTCTGTTTCTGTCTGTCTATTATTGTCTATCTATTACTGTCCGTCAGATTATCTGTCTGTCTGTCTATCTTTGTACGTGTGTCTGCAAACCTGGATGACTGTCTATCTGAGAATTTGAATCCATCTAAAAACAAAATTTCTCATGAAGATTTGTCAGGATGTAGAAAAAAACTCGACCATCTGTCAGATTTAGCCGATCATCATATTTATACAGAAAGTTTTTATAGATTAATATGTAAGAAACAGGGAGGTCTAATATAATCATTTTTAAGCTAAAATATTAAAAGTAATAATATTGATGAAAATAGACTTTTCTTCTCTTAGAGAAAACACAGAGAACTCGATCTGACACCTTCATTTTTCTGAAAAGTAAAATATTAAGAAATAAGAATTAACCTTTCGAGCCTCTTAAAAACGCTCACAATTTTCAGAACTGATGAACCACTCCCAAGTATCAGCTGCATTTACATTTTTTTGTACGTTTCTTTTTGACAGCTCACACATGTAACTGCTATATAAGTATGGAAGATAAAACTAACCAAATGAGAATGGTGGCTTTTTCTTTTTGCCAGAGGTCATTTCTGCTTACTGTACCGGTTTCACTTCTTTTTTCGTGATGCGACATAATTTTAAAGATCAGACGCGAAGATAATTCTAATCCTCATATGTACGTATTGCTAAAAAAGGATATGCACAAAGAATAAAATGAAGAATATAAAATATAAGTGTTTTTTCTTTTGCATTAATTATTTTTGAATGAATGATTAAAAAAAGAAATTAAGAAATTGATCTTTGTCAGGAAAATGTCTTATAGACTATGGTATAATACAAAGAAGATGTTAAACTATTTTCTGTATTATGTAATGCATTTGCACTCCTCAGTTTGCGAGTATAGGAAAATACTTCCAAATAAAAACAAAAAACAAACAGCAATAAGAATTAGTTATTTAAATGTTCAGGGAATTGGAAAATTTATTCATAACCTGATAGGTATTACTTTTTCTTTATAAATTGCATAGACAAACAAAAGATGATAACAATGATATGAATTGTGTAGAGAAAAGGGTCAAAATATAAATATGATAATAAAATAGCCAAAATAAATGTTGGGAATGAAATATTTATTGTAAAAAACTAAAATTCTATGTATGATATTTAGTATATTATACGTATTTTTTCTACGGTGCATATAGTTTTCCTGTATAAACACACACACACACACATATGAATATACACGCAAGCGCGCGCGGACACACACATATATATATAATCATGAGGCGTTAGTTACTTGATAAAAATAGGATAGAAATAGTTTTTGGTATAATTATGCTAGATATTTTGGGAAGATGAATTTCGATGCTAAATATTTATTTATTCCGCTTGCTTTCCTGCTAAACTGCTTACTGTGGAATACTGATCAAATATTTCCCCGTCAAGATAGATGATGGGAAAGATAAGAGTGTTCAAATACTAGCAAGAAAGTAATTTATTTTCTGATCATGCGTTTTTGGTTAGGTTTTGACAAAATAAGAAAAATATTACATTTAAATTTATCGACCGCACTCTTAGAATCCTTGGCATCAAGTGACAGCAAGTTTTAGTCTTACAAAAACCTTGCTAATAAGTTAGTTTTTTTTATAACTCACCATAAAGACTCTAGGCGAAATTAGTTCTTTAGAGAAAAAGTTATCGTTACATGTTGAGAGAAGTGCAACACTTCTCACCAATAAGTTCAAATATACGCCTACCACGTCTCTCTCTCTCTCTCTCTCACACACACATATATATATATTAAGTAAAAAATTGTTATCCCTTAATATTTTTTTATATATATATATAAATATATATATATATATATATATATATGTATGCATATATATATATATATGTATGCATATATATATATATATGTATGCATATATATATATGTATATATATATATATATGTGTGTGTGTATGTGCGCGTATATATATATATATATATATATATATATATATATATATATAAATGTCACTGGCAGATTAAGGTGAGTTGGGTAAGGAAGAAACAGACCCTTCCGAGTCTTTCTGTTTAGGGCTAATGCTTAGGATTATATATAATTATGAGCTCTAGGTTCTGCATTCTATCCCCAAATGCTCTCGGACAGATAAAAAGTATTCATTTTTAAAATCTTCGAATTTAGCCATTTGTTCTGATTTTTTAAACTGGCTGGGGTCGTGAAACTTTCAACATACCTTTGATAGCTGTGCTAGCACGAAGTCACAAGTCAACGTGACCGAGGGTTTGAGTGTGCTGGCCTTGTTCAAATTGTTGATCACGCCAGATAACACGCTCTCTACCAGAAACTGTGACTAAGGTCTGTTCAGCATAGTTGCAGTATAAACCACAGTTTGGCTCTGGGGGGTGTTGAACAAACACAAGTGACTGTGCAATTGTCTGCAATAGGGATTTGCTAGACGGGTATCCTAGAATACGAGTGGCCAGCTATTTGTTTTTTGTCATGTATATATATACATATATATATATATGTATGTATGTATGTATATAGGTGTGTGTGTGTGTACAACGTCATTTTTGTAGAAAAGTTACTCGTCTTTTTAAACATGTTCCTGTTTATATAACTATGAGATCACTTAATGATAGCAGTTCTCTTCTTACATCTTCGGATAGATCTCCTCTGAAGTTGCTGAAAACCATTGAAATTTTATGAGAACTTCTTAGAACAGCCTGAAGACATAAAAAGAAAAGTATTGCTATCATCGACTAATCCTGTATGCTTGTAATGCGTGTATGTAAAGGCAAACGCACACAAATACATGTACGCCAATACACGCACGCAGAAGGATAAACATAATTATAAAGAAAATTCAAGGCTCACGTATTCCTGATGCATAATAAACCTTTAATCAACTTATTTAGTTTGGCAGGTAAGAAGAAAAAACACTAAGCAAATATTTTTATGACATTGATATCATAAACAAAATAATCATTCCATTTTGATAGATTTCCAAATAGCTATATATAATGGTCCCACATGAATTATGATATATGCACTTACCTGTACATTTATATCGATATATACATCATTAATACAAATAATAAACATACTGATTTTAGCAATGAAAGAGATATTTAAGAATTAATTAAATGCGAATATTTTGACAAAAACGCTCACATACACACTCACATGTTTGCGTAACTGTACTCGCTATATCTCTTTACACCTTTTTCTATCTATCTATCTATCTATCTATCTATCTATCTATCTATCTATCTATCTATCTATCTATCTATCTATTTAGTTTATGGATAACTAGGTAATCCGTATGGGTAGACCCGAGGAGGATAAAATCCAGAGAGCTCAATGTAAATCCAGAGCAAATTAATTTATTACATGGAATCTTAAAGTGGTCTGTTTTTATTTTGTATATATATATATATATATATATATATATATATATATATATATTCCCTTTTAAAGAAAGCACACTTCCTGGTTCAGATATTAAAACATATCTGCAGGAGAAAGTGTGCTTTTCTTCCTTATAAGGGAAAATAGAGCCTTACTGGACTTTGCTGCTCTCCGTCGTCGCGCACTTAAGCACGCCGCATCAAACGGGGGTTTCTCCTACAATGGATACAGGTTAGATCCCAGACGGAGAGCATAATTTATTTATTAAGATTTCTGTAATGCGCCTGCCGTTAGAAGTAAAACACAGTATTTAAAATAAAAATAATAATGCGACATCAATTTCAAGTACGATTCCCCACTATAATAATGTTTAAAGTAGTAAAAATTATCGGATTAAAAATAAAATTATCGGATTAAAAATAAATCCATTAAGTCTAAAGAAACTGTTAGTGTGTGTGTGTGTGTGTATATATATATATATACAGCTTAGTGGTAGAATATCCGCCTGATACCAATTCAGTCGGGTTTCGATCCTAGCTAGAGGCAACCGGATGTCTAGCCGCACTGATGAGCTGTGATACAGCGAAACAGTCTGTCTGTGGATGACATTATATATATATATATATATATGTATACATATATATATATATATATATATATATATAAATATATATATATATATATGTATGTATATATGTGTGTATATACATATATATATATGTATCTATATATATAATATATGTATTTGAAGTGCATAAGTGTTTCTTACACGTGAATAAATATTTCTTATTTATCGGAAAGATTTTAAGATATACCTGAATTGGTGAAGAGACTAGGTGTTGAAAAGAACATTTTGATTCTATTTTTAAAATGAGCATAGACATTTGATTTCATTTACAGACGTAGATAGATATTACTGAAATATCAGAGATTTTACAAGTTAATAGATTTAGTCCAACAGCATTGTACTATGCGAATCACTTTCTTAGTTTGTTCGTTTCAAAGCCGGTTTCTCGCCCCAGAAATCCACTTTTTATATTTTATCCATTTATTTATTATTCATTTGAATAATAAATACTCAATCGATTTCAAATTTGAGCGTGAGATTCCTGTTTTCAGGTTATAGTATCAATTTTTATTTGTTGTTGATGACTTCGATATCTAATGTGTTTCAAATGAGCGATATTTTCGCCTGCAGCTCTCTCGGTTTCCATTCCCCGTCTGCTATCATCGTTCACGAACGACAAGAATCACTATCAAGTGAAATGAATGCAGAGATAGCTTCATCAGTGCATATTTCTAAAGACCCTCAGTTGTCGCAATGCAAATATTTGAATACATTCAGCACGAAAATTATGCACATATTTATACTTATAAAGAAACACATACTCATACGCAAAAATATACGAGAATTAAGAACGCAGAAGATAACAACTGACATTACATTTAAATTTTTGAAGATCAAATTTGATTGGGAGGAAAGAAGCTGGGAAAGTGAGAAGTGCGATGGAAGAAACTATAAGTCTAGAACTTAAGGTTATATCTAGCCATTTCAACTGTAAAATGATGACTTTGCCGCCAATCTATATCTGCACTTAAATTCATAAAATCTAGGTACCATCAGAACAATTATCATGAACGTATTTATAAAAAAAGGCACAGGGAAGCTTCATTAAGGTGATGGGAAAGTAACTAAAGTTGGGATACCAGATCAGGACTGATAACATTGCAGATTCTTCTTTGGATTTTATCAAGAATCGCTAAATATAGAGCAAAAACAGATGTGGCAGGAATACTCAAAGCAAGCACTAATAGTAGACTTATAAATACGTAAGGTAGATTCTGTTGAGAAAAACTGTCCAGAACGACACAGTGAACCAACTTTCCTAGCAACAGACCTAGCAATGGATTCAATATAATCTTTCCACTTCATGTCAGCGGAAAACTTTAGTCCAAGAAAGCACAATGAGTCCCTTTTGTGAAGGTTAGCATCAAGAAAAAAAGAGTTCCTTTAGACTGTTAAAATAGAGGAATTTCGTCTTGTGGGCGTCAAAATTAACAAGCTATTCATTGACCGAGTTAGCAACAGATGTATGTTAATATATGTTAATATTTCTCTCTGAAAGTATATACCTGATATACAGTCGAACTCATGTCCTCATCACTAATAACAATAGAGATGAGAATATTTACCTGACTCTAAATAATGTTAAACCCAGAACATCTGGCAGGAATTTTCATTTTACAAGTAAAATGTACGCCATTTATTTTTTGTCTGAATTTCAGAGATGAGGGGTTATCATTATTTACACTATTTAACACTGGAGACTTAGGCGGCTGAAAGAATCAGCGCGTATGATAGGTTATAAGGACCCCCTTAGTAGGTCTAGCATAGAAATAAATACAATATGGGGACTACTAATAAAGAAAGATATATGACAGCAATCGCAACATGGGCAGTGACAACCAGAATATGACAGCCGGCAGTGGCTGCATAATCAGCAGTGAAAGTTAGGTTTAAAGCTCTAAGTTTATTCCTATGTGACAATAGCCTAATTCGGGCAATGTGTACGATTGAATTGAATAGTGATAAATAAAATAAGAATTAGACGATATCTCTGGACATAAAGGGTTCGATATCTCTCTATATTTCTATATATGTTCTATAGATGAGGTATTTAATTATTTACATTATTTATATTGTTGGCGCTTTACTGCCATATTCACGACGTTTCGTTTTCACTGGAAAATACGTAAACTTAAAGAATCAGCACATATGCTAGGCCACAAAAATCTCCTAAACCGGAATGCTAGAGAAAAGCAATAATAACAACAATATGATTATAATATAAGCTCTGAAAAAAAGCTTACTGAAACATTAAGTTTATAAGTCCCAACAATTCATACACTCATGTCCCAGTGGATAAAAGCTTTGGTTAGATCCAGTGACTTGACTGAAGGAGTTGTGAGTTCGCTACCTGGCTACAGTAGTGGTGAACAAAATTTGGAAAGTTGAGTTAAAGGGAGATAAGTGAGACATCCGGAAGATGAAACTAGAAAAATCTACCCCGTTGGGCGAAATAAAGGATTCAGTTCGAAATTCCAGTCACCTCATTCAAGATGGCCGAAGCGTACAACAGCCAAATATGGCAATAAATATAAAGACAACAGTGCGAACAATGCAAATAAAGGGTTCAGTTCGGGATTCCCTGTAAGATACCTAGATCGATATACACCCGTGAAGGCCAGAGAGCACAACGACCGAAGCAGTGTGATAAAAACAACAAAGATGAGGACAATTGTCCGAATATAAATAGTGTAAATAACGTACGCCATTTAATAAGAACATTTGAAAGAGATTTATGTACAGGGTGCTCCGAAAGTCACTCATACTGCTCTTCCAAACTGTAGGAGCTCGTGTCAGGCATCTGAAATAGATAATTATATTATGTCGGGGTGACGAGTCTTTCGGGCTACCTTGTATAATCTGACTGTATTTCGGGCATGAAGAGTTAACATTATTTTTATTATTTACATTCGAACTATTGTCTTCACGATTTATTCAATTAACCTTTAAGCACTGAATTTTTTAAAATTAGAAATTTGGAATAATAGCTTTAAAAATCCTAATTTTTGTTTTGCCTAAAATTTCGAAATTGGACATCAGCGAGAAAAATGCTGCTTTGTACCATTGTTCAAGGTGGTCCGAAAGTATCGTCACTCCTATATAATTTTCTAATTCAGATGGCTGACACGAGCTCTTACAGTTTCGGAGGGAGATAGAGGGTGACAAGATTTTTCGATCACCCTGCATTATTAAAGTTTTGTCGAAATATATCTGCATTTTTATACATTTTATTTATTTTTACTAAAATTCTTATTAAGATATTTTCAAATGAGGAAACCAAATCATTTATCTTTCTATAAAAAATGAAATATTTTCGATAATTATAGAAAGGTTGGTGCTTGTTTCCATTAGATTTGCAGGAACACAAGTCAAAACTGAAAATATTGAGAACTCATTTACTAAGCAAAGATTATGCGCACAAATAAGTTTTTAATATTGTGTAGTTCGAATCAATGAACAGCTGACATCAAATACAGAGTATTCCAAAAGTCACGTGACAATTGGCAAAAAACACACACTTGTGAAATAGCAACCAGGGAGAATTTGTATGACATCATCTTCCATAATTCGACCAATAAATTTCCTTAATAACATATTGTCACATACAGAAACATGATTCCGTTTGGTAAATATATTAGGTTGGTGCAAAAATAATGTCGTTAAAAAATACGTCAAAAACCGACATTATTTTTGCACCAACGTAATATATAAAATTTACAAGGTTATCACTGGTAATGCGACTTTTGGAACACCTTGTACATGAGCATTTGATATGTATTCTTTTTTCGCATTTGAGCCCTGATCTCTGCCCCAGGTGTTACTCTTCACTGGATGTACACACTTTGAGAAGAGATAATGTACATTTAAAGTTGTGTAAAAAGTTAATCATCAGAAAAGGCATTTATACCAGACGACTGTTAACCATCATGTAGTTTTTGAACAAGTTTTGTGCATAATGTTTATAAAATTAGGAAATAATGGAGTTGAAAGGACTTAGCAAAAACAGATAAAGACGGACAGATCGTGTAAGCAATGAACCTTGCTCTAATAGCTGCGACCATTGGGTGTGGGTGTTGCAAAATCTTTCCTTTAGTCCTCAGGGCATTGCATTGTTATTGTGTTTTGAATCCTGGGAGCTAACCGACTGGCCGTTACGAAGTGCACTGTCCTTGAAATGCTGGTCTTAAGTAAAGCTTTTGGTCCTTGGTTTCAGAAAATGAGAACTGAACCATAATCTAGCTCCAGGGATATGATTTAACCTTTCTTTAATAAAAAAAATAGTTCCATCCATCTCTTTTCCCTTCATTATTCTTTTCAGAAAACTTTTTTATTGCTTGAGAATTTTTCAAAATTACTTTTACTTATTTGATTTAACGTTTGCCTTGTTTATAATTTATTGAATCAAATATTTTTCTCGCCAGTTGGTTTCTCTTTCTAATAATTCTATTTTATTTAATACAAGTTCTGCTCTTCTCTTATTTCCTACTCACATTTTCTCTTTAATTTTTTTCGTTATATTTTCTTTCTATATCTTTAACCCATTCACTTTTTCTTTCTTTCTTTCTTTTTCTCTCTCTCCTCTCTTTCTCTCTCTCTTTCTTTTCTCTCTTTCTTTCTCTCCCTTTCTCTCTCTTTATCTCTTTCTTTCTCTTTCACTCTTTCTCTATCTCTTTTTTCTCTCTCTCTTTCTTACTAATGTCTTCATGTTTGTTTATTTTTCACTCGCTTTATTTATTGTTGAATCTCTTTCTTTCGTTACATTTGGAAATCAATATTTTCCTCTTTCGTTCATTTTTCCTTCATTACTGAAGCAACTCATCAATTCTGGATGTTTCAACTTCAACACCCTGCCCTGATCCATTCACAATGAAAACCTGAGTAAAAAAAAAAAAAAGCAAAAACATTTCTAAATAGGGCATACAGTATCTTTATCGCGCCAAACATCTCCATCCTATTATGATTTTTATCATCGAATCACCCGTATATTCTGAAAAGAGACTGCCAGGTTACTTCACCTGCGTCTCCTTAACCTCAGACTCATCCCTACCCTTCCTTGCATTAATATTTTTTTCCATTATAGCCCCAGTCATTCGCCCATATCCTCTTCATCCATTCTAAGCGCCCTTTTGTTGCACTAAACTTACGGTTGCCTGTTATCATTCGACCTATGTTGCGCGTTAATCTGAATCCAGTGGCCTATCATAGTCTGCCATAGGCATTGAAATTTCTTCCGGTCTGATGAACTCTCTTGCTGTTTTTACTCACATCTACTTATATTGTTATTTAATTTCTTTTCTGAGAGAGACTTCATTTTTTGTTGTTTTCATTTTCTTCGCTTCCTTTTCGCTCTTTTACTTCCTTTCAATCTATTCGTCCCATTTTACTGATTTTTTTTTTCTTCGCTGTTTTCTTTTTCTTTCTTTCGTACATCTTTTGCAGCGTCTCATTCAGAGTAAATTTTTACTCCTTTTTTCCCTTACATTGATTTTGTTTTCAATTTTTCTTATTTTTCATGCTTTCTTTTCTTTTATCGTATTCGCAAAAGTTTCAGCTCTTTTTTGTCAAAATTTTCTTTCATTCATATAACTAAAAGTCTTTTCATGCAATAATTTTTCAATTGATATTTTTATTTTCATCTTTTTCCTTCTTTATCGAAACAAAACATTCAATTCAAATTTCATTTTGTATAAATTTTAATCTCATTCCTATCATATTTATAGTTTTATATGAAAAGTATTATCAATTTGCTTTAACGAACCATAGGCAAATTGATTTTTCAGGTAACTTTTGTTTCTCAGTCTATTTACCCGGTTAATATAATTTCAGTGGTGTACTTCACATTTAACGCCTTTCTGTGATATCTCAAGAGATAGGGGCTCAGTATGGAGCTAAGGTTTTGGGGGATCAGTAGTCAGAATTAGATACTCAAGAGTTTTCGTTCGTGTGAAAATTTATATAACTGAACCAGTTGCTAAAAGCAGCCGTGCTTTATTAAAATTCTGAATTCTGAAACGATAAACTGAATCATGTCTCCCTTCACCAGCAGTTATTTGTGAATATAAATGTATTTTCAATATCTGTTACAGATATGCATACATAAACACATCTCTGCATATACGTACATACGCATATATATATATATATATATATATATATATATATATATATATATATGTATGTGTGTGTGTGTGTGTGTTTGTTTGTGTGTACAGAAATCCCTCTTTTATACATGTTTCATTAAAGACGACTAACAGGGTACTGTGATTAAGTTTTATTTAATTTTTCTTGTATTCATGCAAGTATTTTATTTTCTGGACATTGTGTAAAAACCGCCCAAAGGTTCTACATATCCGATCGCTTTCGGCTTTTCTTTATCCATTATCAAGGACGATTTTTATTTTTCCTTTTTTAACTGAACTTTTTTAACTTAGCTTAATCGCAACACCGAGTCAGTCGTCTTTAACGAAATACACACAGACGCACACATACACACACACACATATATATGTACGTGTGTGTATATACACATACACACATACACGCAGTTCTGTTTGCGTGTGTGTAATTGCGTACGTTATATGGTTTACATATATAAGACCGAAAAGAGGCACGTTATATTACTTAGAATACGATAATTTTAAGAAAATATTAACGTAAGTGATATTTATATTCTATAAAAAAAAGCCGTACATTGATAATTTAGAGGCGTTCGGAAAATAATTACGTTTTATTAGAAAGCATATAAAAACTCACATATATTTAAATTATTTAAATATTATTTATGAAAAATATAATTACCTTCATTTTCAACGATAAGTCAAATTAAAGAAATGTGTTTCCCCCCACCCCCCAAAAAAAGTAAAGAAGACAGTTTTCAACTTTGTTTCTGAATCTTCTGCTATTTATTCATAAATAGCAGAAGATTCAGAAACAAGTGATTTACAATCCTAATCTTTTTATTTCTTGGGTTTGTCTTTCAGATTTGTTCTTTTCATCGATTGATTTTCTACGGCTTATTAATAATTTGTAGGTTATTTAAAGACAGAAAATATTTTTAGGTCATCATATATCTTTTAGCAATAATAATGATATAAGTTTTATTAATTAACGCATATCTGAGGGGGACGAGGTAGATTTATATCTTTCCCAACGGTACTTGCACGAAAATTAATATAACGAATCCAACGGGAATTGGAACTCGGCTCTCCGATTAACAATTCCGAGCACCACCCGCACATGCAAGCTTACAGCATCTGGTATTCCCAAGCGGTCACCCATCTAGGTAAATAACTAGGCTCATAATGGATAACTCCATTCATACTTCGCCAGAGACAAAGATTCCTGTGTATGGAGTCTTAGTTTTAGTGCTGGCACCGGTTTCTCATTTTTTCATTTCTGCAGTCAATCAAAACCAGTATTTCATTACCAATAACAATACTATGCAAAAATGAAAGTTTGGTATTCCTGGTTAAGACTGCTGCATATGGTTGATCGGTTTTCTAGTATAAACGCTTTTCCAATTAAACTATAAACGAAAAACTGTCAGACTGAAGAAATAAGAAACTAATTCTAGGCACAGTTTCCTACCATTCAACGGTTTCCTGCCTTGATTGATTGACTCATAGTTCACAACGGTGAAATATTTAATTGTTTTCCGAACACCCTAATAAATGAGTAAAATAAAAGTAAAAAAAGATTTAATGAAAATAATGTTAATAACTTTATATGTAGGCAACATAAATGAAATAAACCAATTAAATATAAATTATAATTTAGTATAAGATCCATAAATTAAATATAGCTTTTGCATTAGCCTTTTAACGACAAGAATATTAACTGTTTTTAATTTAATGTTTGTTCTTTGTATTTTATAAGAGTTTCGGTTTTGATTGGCTACTTTATTACATGCATTTCTTCTATATTTGGGGAAGGCTTAACTTTTCACACGCTATATTATCTTGAATAAAAGTGGTTGGCAATATCTAATTTGACTAAAATTGTGTGATTCCATCAGTCTGTATTATTTTTAGTATATCATACACGTATTATATATAAACATTTATTCATTCATCTTATAAAGGACTGTTTCTTCCCACAATGGTTTCATTTTTGACAGATGACCTTGAGTTCAAGCATATCGTTGGCAGTTAAGAATGTTATGCTGATATACTGGATGATCAGACAATTATTTGAATTTTATTTCCAGTATGTGTGTGTGTGTGTGTATCTATCTATCTATCTATCTATCTATCTATCTATCTATCTATCTATCTTTTTTTTCTGGTGTTGTTTTCCTTTTTGTTGTCTGTATTAAATTTGTGGTGTATCTTTCATATTGAGCAATTTACAAAAAACAAATTTAAGTTTGAGCTATTTTAAATATTGAATATATAAACAGGATGCGATGGGTAAATTGTCACCATTTTATATTTTTAAATTTGCATTGCTTGTTTTGGATTTTGTTGAGTGCATAGTATAGCAGTACACCGTCTGTGAGAAAAAGAGAACCATGGCGCAATTCACTCCGCCAGAAATTTGGAAACGGCCTGCTGTAATCCTTGAGATTCGTGCCGAAAAATCCAATACACACATTTCAGAGTGTCATTCTGAGGAGAGTGCAGAGGATTCGGAAAGAGTTGCATGAGTCTAATGGTGATTACGAAGGCATTTGTCGTGATTACTCGTAATAGCGACGTTATGTTTCCATTCATCTTCCTACTGCTCCTCTGACACAACATGGAAGAGGTACGGTTGCCCTGGATCAAAAGGAGGGCTGCTGAAGGTCCTATGCCTAGCAACGACTCTGCACCATGCCACGCAAAGAGGAGAACACTGTCATGGCTGCCAGACCTTTTCTGCAACCACATTACCCCCTACATCTGGACACCTAACTCCCCAGACTGCAATCCGCTTGATTATTATGTTTGTGGTGCAATTGATCGAGGGACCATCAAAACTTCTTATAACATCAAAGATGAACTTAAGGCAAGGATGATAGTAGCATTCACCAACAAGGAAACCGTTCAGAAAAGCTGCTGGAGATTCCGAAGTCGTCTGGAGATCGTGAGTGAAGCCAATGACGATTTTACTGAATAGATTTACTCTTTAGTATTTCAAGATATTTGTGTGTAATTTCGGTAAATATATCTGGTAAAATGAGATGTCAGTGTTATTTTCATTTTTTGAGTAATTTAGACGATTTTTTATCCATAGCACCATGTATAATATATATATATATATATCACTAGGATGGAAACAAACATATGACAATATCATTTATTTCTATTCAAATTGAGACTCAAGTTTATCAAGTAGAATATAATCCAGCTTTTTTTTTGTGAAACACACGTTTCACAAAATGCTTGATGAATTGAAAACAGTTATTTTGTGATTTATTCAGATGAGTTAGATGAGTTAGCTCCACCATTACAGCCAACAGTTTCATCCCGTGTAAAGTGCTCCTTAAATCCTTTCTGCATGAGTGGAACAAAAATACCAATGACACAGGCAGCAACACATAACGTTACTAATTGGTTACGTTAATTGGTTACGCTTTACAGACATAACAGTTCCAACTTCTTTGGTTCCTTTTATTTCCAAAAGACTTCTAGGTTTTAGAATATTTATTCGGCCGCATTCATCTTAGTTCAACTGCTTAAAAGCGGTCAACATCTTCACCAAAATTTATAAAGAACTTTGTAATATTAGTTGGCTTGAAACTTGTAGTTCAAACCAAATCCAACGGCTCAGGCACACGTATGGCTAAAACTGGATGATGTTTGATGAAAGTAATAGTTCAGTCCGATAATGCACATTCGCTTTCTTCTCATGACAGAACGATTTCAATCAAGAAGGTTTTGTCACACTAAAGAACGAGAGACCTTATTTTTGGTGATAAGCCAAAATATATTTTTAATTCTCTCTTGAGGTATTTCAGTGTAACCAACAGTTATTCAGTGTCCTTGTATATTCTTTTGAACATATTTCCTAAGAATGTTGAAGGATATAGTTTCAATTGTTATTCATTTGAGACTTCCGTTTTCATACAACACTTGATCTATTGATCTCAAATCATCAGGAACCATAAGAGATGTAAACAATTTAAAAAAGAACTACCAATTGTAGATCAATCACTTTCGGCTATTAAAAATATATATTAGCTTTTATTATATGGCTTAGGATATATATGTAATTAAATGGGGTTACACACACACACACATATATATATATATATATATATATATATATATATATATATATATAATTAATATAGGTAAAAGGTTTGTAAATTAGCTGATTGAACGTCTGTTCATTCTCGATTTATCTTTCTCTTTCTCTCTCTCTCTCTCAAACACACACAAACATATATACATACATACATACATACACACACACACACATATATATATATATATATATATATATATATACGACAAGTAAAATTTATCAGTATATGTAATATTAATATTACGCATATTTTGAATATATTAAATGAGAATACACAGCCACACACACGCACATACAGAAACATACACACATACAGAAATAAACAGACATAACACTCATACACGCATATATGTATTATTAACAGGATATATATTTTAAATATATTAGGATATACATAGTTTAGGATATGTGATATTATTATATCTAATATTTTAATATATGTTAAATTAGTAGGTAAACTATATATAACCGATTATATTTCCGTTCAATGTTCCTTCGGGATACTGTCGTTCATTACTCTCCGCAGCTTCCTGTTCCGCCTGGTCTCTGATCTACTATCCATTTGCATAATCTATATGGATAGGGCAGCCTTTTGTCTGTTGTGCATATTCTGATCAGCATGCGTAAATCAATATAATTTGTTAATCAATGTCAATAAATATCTGGAGTGTATAATAGGAATTATTTGCCAAATTCTAGTCAATGAAATAAGAATCAAATCTACTGATCTGCCACTGGTTGTCATTCACAATTGGGACATATAAGTTATGCATATGATTTATTTTACTAAGATTAGTTTGCAATCAGCAGGACAAGTTGATACTGCTTCCATGTCATTCTTATATTCAACGGACCAACCAGTTCAAAATGCATGGTTTTGTTTATATTGTATTTCAAGTATAACTATGGAGAGAAACTGCTTGAAATGCAATATATACAATGTTTGTTTCCATTTCTTATGAGCATAAACTTCCATATCAATCATTGCACTTTATAATATGGACGAAACCCATTTTTGTTAAAGAGAAAATCAGTAGAAACTTCTGCTCAAAATGAGACCATCAGAAGCGGCATGAAATGGTAAAAGCAAAAATAAAGACAAGTGATTCAACCTGCGACATGTACCAACTAGTCTCAGTTCCTTTTTATTAATGATATTCTTTGTGAAGAATTATAATTTGTTTTATTTTTTTCTTCCTGTAAAAATGGAAACTAATCATCTTCTATGTCAGGTCAAACTCATATCAGAAGATCGATATACTTACTCCTACTAATTTTAATTTTAACATAAACCGCTGACGTTAAATTCGATTGCTATACAAAGAAAATTTCTTCCAACGGATACACATTTAAGTTATTTATGGAGGAGGAGGAGGCATTCTTATTAATTTAGCGAGTGCATCAGTTATATTCCATTAGTTTAATTTTTGTGATGTCAGAGTTGAATTTGTACCTGAAGAATTATTGAAAGGATAAAGTATTTTGGAAAACTGATGACACCCTGAAGTCTCAGATAATATTCTTCCAAAAATCTTATCAGCAAGTAATATTGGGGATAATAGGAATACTTATATTCGTAATAATAAAAATAAATATATATTGAATACATTGCTAGGTCAGCTGCTAAAAAAGTTACTTATATATCTATATGTCTACCATTTGTCCATGCTTAGAATATCGCTACCACATATGGTCCGGTGCTCCTTCTATTTAACTTGAGTTCCTTGATAAAATTCAAGGAAGAATCAACAATATTATTGGTCCTAATCTGGCAACTCGGCTTCAGTCACATTACCACCACAGTAAGTTTGCGTCTCTGTGTCTTTTTTTATAAATAATTTCATGGTAATGGTTCGGATGTGCTCTTCGCTATGATACCAAAACATTTTTAAATTTAAGAGCCGTGCTAGACTGGCGTCAAGATCTCATCAATTTACAGTTGAGCTGGCTAGATGTAGACTTAATTTCTATGCAAATAATTTCTTTTCTCGCGTTTCTCGCTTGTGGAACTCCCTTCCAGCTCCATAATTTCCAACCTACTTTAATCTGCAAAAATTTAAATGTAATGTGAATCGCTCTCCTCCTAAATCCTCTTTTCTCTTCCCGCTCGTTATTAATATTTCTGTTCCTAATTCTCCCACACCCTGTGACCCCTTATGTCTTAGTGGCTTTAATACTTGGCATGTGGTGATACCGATTAAAAAGATATGTGTTCGGATATTAACAATAATAATGATAATATCGCTATATCAACAGAGCAGGAAATTAATGATGAGGCACAGAGATCTGTATCCAAATTAGGATATCAATAGATTATATGTAAAAAGAAACGATGGAGAAACAAAAGTGAATATATTGAAGGCTATTTGAAAGCGAACTTGTAAAAAGCTGCAAAATGTTATGAAAGCTCCACGTAACAGTACACCAATAAAAACACCATAAATGTGAAAAAAAAAAAGAGGGAAAAAACACTGCAAGAAATTAAAATTGGAAATATAAATCTTCGCGGATAATTACAAAAGCAAATAGAAACTCTTGCAGATTAAAGCTGACATGGTTTCATCGAGTATAAAGGGACACTTGAAACAAGAAACGGAATGCATCATGACTAATTACACCAACGAAAAGATAAGATAAAACTTAGAAAAATAATTAATTCCGCCGCTTTAAATACAAGTTGCATATACTATGAAAGAAAAAGAATAAGATATTGTGTGAGTTTGACATTCAGATTATTGACTCATTTAAAGGAGAAGATAAGATACAAGGATGGAAAAAGGAAAGAAAATTCGCAAGATCGTAGACATATTTGTATTAACAAACCACTGGGTGAATACGAAATAAAAGGGAAAACTGTAAAATAATAGTATAGAGAATAGAGGAACGTAAAGGTTAGGGCTGTGTGCAAATATTGACTGGCATATTTAGAAGATCATGCTAGCTATCGTGGGTAGGGCACTAACCACATTTAATATTTTTCTCAATTTATTTATTTTGCCAAATATTCTATTTCTTTCTGTTTCACTCTTTCGTTCGATATCAAAGCCACATCTTCGATCAGGAAGGTAAGTTTCTCCTTGTTTGTTGCACTCAAATCTGGTGTCCTAACTTGGAGAGATTGGTCGGTTTAGATCTCAAAGTCGCACAGTATCTAATTTTATTTCTTTAGAGCAACTTCTGATTTATATTTATTTAGGTACCTCCATTAGGTCACGTAAAAAAGCGGCATATCACGATGAAAAAAGACTCATAAATCAACGAAAACAAACTTTTGTTTAAATTATGTTTATGTTGTTATGAAGAGGAAAGACCAAAGTATTTTTAAAATATTTTTTGAAATTTTTTACTCCTTTCTAGCACGTAGAAAACTTTGGTTAAAAATTATGTTTTTTTTACGACAGCGCGAAAAGACTAAAAAAAAGGTTTGTTTTAGTTTGCGCTTTTCCCGAGGAAAACACACGTTAATTTAGGAAATTCTTGCAAAAATCAAATAATTGTTGGATTTTAATGAAACTTTCAGGACGTATTCAGAAATGAATGAAATTATTTTGGAAATTTTTTTTCAGAAAATCTTGTTAAAAAGAGATTTTTTTTTAACATATTTCCACCCACTTACATATTTTCATGAAATTTCGAGAAATTAAATCTTCACGCGCGGGATTTTTTTATTAGTTATAAACAGGAATCTTCGTAGAAAGTAAATCACCAGTTTTTTTTTTATAAAACATTACATGGTTTATAGAAAATCTGCTTTGAATTGTAAAAAAAAAAATGTAAAAAAGTATGACATTAATTAATTAGAAAAGCTTCCACCTGTTTTTGTAGATACGTTATACTAAGGACATTATTTTGTGAAGAAATAAAAATTTTTCGATGAATAAGGTATTTTTTGCAAATTTTTTCCCCATTTTTAAATTTTTTTTCATTAACGTCTTAATACTTCAAAAATCGTTTAAAATTCATTATTTCTTTCACGCACGTAATGCAATGATAACGTTAATGAAAATGTAAATTTACGAATCGAACTTTGAAAAGCACATAACAGTCGTTTAAACAGAAATATTTTTAAAATAGTTTTAAAAAGATATAATTTCTATGTATGGAACTGTATACGCGACATAATCCTTAAAAAGGTCATGTGATTTGTCGTCTGGTTATTTATCTTCTCTGTCCAGTTCAGATTCACATCGTTAACGTGTTTCCAGAAATTCTTTTCAAATTTTAAAAGTAAGGGTTAGGGTTAGGGTTTAAACAATTGTCTAATTAAGAAAGTATGAAATAAAAAAATAAATAGTACATAATTGCTGAATAAAAATGTTAATATTTAAAAAGTACTAGTTAGAAACGAAAAAGGGCGTTCGCCTACTTTTAACAATAATTAGAAATAAAATGAAAAATATATAAAAAAATATATATCAGTTAGGTACCTCTACTATTTCAGCATAAATTTAGAATTAATTAAAAGCTTAATGATTAAATTTTATTATTTCCATTAAGTAAAAGTTCTGGTGTATATCAGATATAAACTATATACATTGGATTGTAAAGTCACATTTAATTTTGATTTATTAAATAATTAAATTACCATTTAATAAATTATTAAATTACTTCTATCATGGTATTTTATTTTATTTTTGCATATTCGAAAGGTAAATAAAAGTCAATAAAAATTGCGGAAAATTTGTTCATTTCTAACAATTACTAGGTAACTAAAAACGGATCAAAAAACCGTTAAATCAGATTTTTAAAAATTATGTCATTTATGGTCATCCGTAGTAGCTGTCATCGCTTCGTCATTTCATCAATAGTTGCATCGGATGAACAGGACCGATAATAATTGGTTGTATATTATTTTTTTATGCTATAAGTAAGTAATATTTCTTTCAAATTAGATTACTTTAACTTTAAATTTTTTAATTTTAATAAAATAACGTTTCAGAATTTTTTTGAATATTTTTAAAATCGATAAATTTGTGCTTGTTTACAAATTTCTTAAAATTAAGAACATGGCCAATTTTAAGAAAATTTAAAAATTTGAAATAAAATTTCACAATCAAATGTATATAGTTTCTATCTGAAACACAACAGAATTGTTTAATTAATGGAAATCATAAATTTAATTATTAAACTTTCAATTAAAGCTAAAATGAAATCTTCATTTTAAACTTAAATACAGAAAATTTATGCCGAAATAGTGGAGGTACCTATATTTATTTATTTACCATTTATTTACACGATTAAATTTAAGTTATTTACACAGTTACCAGCATTCAATGAGTCTGCTCTGTCATGCCTGCTTTTGGATTTGTTTCTCTTTTCACATAATTTAGTTTACCGTTTAAAACCTTTATACTTATCCTGTATTTACTACTACGATGGAACTTCTCAATAAGTACTGATGTATTTTTCTAGGTTGAAGCAATAAAGGAAAATGTTTCTCATTTCAGCTAACCTCTGATTAACCTTGTCCATAATTGTTGATATGCAATAATTTCTATCTACTTATTCAGTTCTCTGTGTAGTGTTTTGCCTTTTTATTTCTTTCCTTAGAGCATTTGGGTGTTTTTCTTCATTTTTCTTTTGTTTCAATATTTCAAATAGTCTTGATATTTTAAACACACTTTCTTGTCTATGTTTTACTTTCGCCCATTTGAGTCCTTAGCACTGCCTATGACCTTTCCTTTTTTCCTATAGTGTGTTTGTATTTCTGCAGAGGTGCTGTTCCTTATACATGATCATAACTTGCTGATCCACTGATCTATCAATTTTGAATATCTGTTCGATCCAGCCATATGATGCCCATGAGCACATCACTATTGTTATTGTCTACATGTTTATCACTTTTATTAAATTTGTACTGTTTAGTATGGTTTCTAATATTTTCCTTACATTCCCAAGATACTCTTTGCATTTTCAATTCAATCAAGATGTATTGTGTCACATTCAAGGATTTAAGTATTTTAACAGCACTTTAATGTTAATACATTTTTTTGTTGTTGTAGATTATTTCAGATATAGTCAGTGTCATTCCTTTGTGCTTTAATAGTCATGCGCATTTCTCTATCCAATATTCCATTCTCATATTATTTCTGTGATTTTTTGACGATTTCTAGCAACATTTCCATGGCTCTTTTATCCTTCGAAAAAATGTTTTTGTCATTGATTTTCATTTGATGGCTAACATTTTTGTGTAATTGAATCGATACTTTTCTGCTTCTTCGCGATGATATTCAACTAGTAAATAACAGTGTAAACATGACGTTACTCCGATCAAAACCTTTCGGTATATTTACTTCTGTTGAGGATTCTCTTTCGGCAACGACTACTAGTAGAACTAGCTATAGATCTTACTTTCGATTTGTTAATCTTAAAAAAATGAAATATTTCAAGGGCCCAGTCATGGAAGTTCATGTGCTATTCTTTCATGGAGTCAATTTATCCCATTGTAGCATTCTTGTGTTTGAATTAAACTTTATTCACAATGTAGAGCATCTTAGATTATTTTTTCATCTTCTGCTTCATTTCTATTATTCTAAAAGAGTTCTCTTTTCCATCAAGCAACTTTGCTATATGTCCAGTCAGGATTTTCTGCGTAAAAAAATTCGCATCTACCTAGTCTCTAGTTGCATGCCTGGGTTCCTGTTTCAGCATCCTTTCTTTGATGACGTAGATTTTGTCTCTTGACATCTGGAACTTTCTGCGGGACCAGTCTATCGTGTAGTGTGTTGACTATTCTTTTTTCATACCAAGATACCTGCCAATTTACATTTAAGAATTTTCAGAAGCCCACGAAATTAGTATTTTTTCTCCCTTCAATAATATTTTTAATGTCATGTCTCTTCAGAGCGTAAGCAATCATAGCACTTCACAGATTCTTTTTCTTTAACTATGAATTGCCGTGTCTTTCTAGTAAAGAGAGTAGAATGGGGTTGCCTTCTTCATGGTTTTGAAATCAGTTTTCCTTTTTTTTTAAATGATTGCTGCTGAATTCCAAGAGGGTCTACTCTATCCTTCTAAACCCATAACTGTAAGAATTGGAGGAGGATTTCCCTTTCTCAAGGGTATTAGTGCAAAAGCGAGCGTTACCGACAAACCTGGAATTTGAAGTTGGCTCAACGATTTCATTTTCCTCGTTGATATTCAGCGGATCATTGTGTTTTTTGCATCATCATATTTCGTACTGTAAGATTTTTGTTCCTGTAGCATCTTTGTTTATTTTTGTCTCCTTCCTCCACATTATTTTTAGTAGTAGTAGCAATAGGATATAAATTTGGTTTCTCTACATGTTTTTCTCGACTTGAGCAAGTGATTGATATGTGAGTGATTTGAAAGAGAAGCTTTTCATCTCATCAAAGACATAATAATTGCAGGTATCAGGATTAAAATTAATATCTTTTAGTATTTAACCTCATACTCGCTGATATGATAAGTAACTATGCAGAGATGTAAGTATGGATAAGTGTAAGCGAATTTTGAATGCATAGACTTTTGAGAAACCTAATTTTCTTTACACAATCTAATTTTGTCACTCCATATTATTTTAAATTAAAAAAAAAATAACCAGGACAGTAATACATTTGTAAAATCTTTGCTATCCAGATTAGAAACAATGTTTTATATTTTAAGAATATTTGTTTAAAAGAAAGAAAGAAAGAAAGAAAGAAAGAAAGTAAGAAAGAAAGAAAGAAAGAAAGAAAGAAAGAAAGAAAGAAAGTAATTAAAAATGTACGAAGAGTCCGAAGATGAATGGGAAAGGAAAATGAAATTGGACAAGCTTAATATGGATTTTACGAAACTGATATTGAAAAACTGCCAACCGAAAGAAAAAAAGAGTAATGAAAAATATTAAGAAAGAAGACATAAGAGCAAAACTTATATACACGTATTATTTATGTCCCAGGAATGAGGTTTCGTTTCAGGCCTAATAAAAAAAAGTAAAGAAAATACTTAACAAACGACAACAACAAATACGTTGCTCTTGCAGTGGCAGCTGTCAAATCAAATGGAGAATATGTAATGACATGCGCACAAAAAATATCTTTTTTATCACCATGTCTTCACTTGGTATCTCAGTCATTAAGACATATATTGATTTTCACGCGCATAAAATTTGATAGCAGTTTCGACTGGTAGTGACAGGAAAAATGAGATGAAGGTAGAGGCGCGTCAGTTCGTCAATAAACAGACCACGGAAAGTTTTGTGGTTGAAAACGAATAGATCGTAAAAAAGTTGTTTTTAATTTTTCCTTTCACGGTGACGTTTTCTTGCATAAGCTGAAACTGTAAACGATGCTTCGAATCTAGAATTCTTTACGTTAAACAGGAAGGTTGGAAAAGACAGTTGCCTGATATCAATTTGGTGTCTGTTTTACTTCTCAACGAATATTTAAACGTTCTTAGAATAACTCAAGACAAGTCGTCTTTTTCTGATCAACAAGATTTTAAAGACAAATTTATTTAAGCTTTGTAGAGCTTAAAAAGGAAACTGGTGCATAATACAAAAATATCTGATGACTACAAACACATTTTCATCGATATTTAGATAATGATTAAAGAATGTGTAGCATGTGTAGCATGTAAATAATTTTTAAAATAACCAATGAATGTGTGAAAATGAGACATAAAGTTGTTCAATCGTATACTGAACTCGAAATTAAAATATGGAGATCTAAGAAGACGGCATTTTTAAAAACAATTTTCTGGAGTTACAAAATTTAATTATTGTAGCATGAATATACAGTGGGGGGGAAATAAATATTCGTACACATGCAAAATTGTATTTTTATAAATGTAAAAGCCTTAACTAAAACAAATGTTGATACATTTTATGTGTAAAGATACATTTTATTAAAAAATTGTAATAAACTTAATTAATCCTTATTCTAACAGAAATTAATGCATTTCTTTTTCATTTTAACTGATGAAAAAAGTATTCATACAAAACAAAAAAGCATATTAACTTAATTTAATACATTGTGGAATATTCTTTATTGAGTTCAACAGCTACCAGTCTATTCCTGTACGTCTCAACTAATGATTTGCACACATTGAGTGGTATTTTGTCCCATTCTTCTTGGTATATTGTCTTCAAATTCTTGATATTTGTTTGTGCTCTTTTCCCAATTTGAATTTTCAAATATCGCCATAAATTCTCGATTGGGTTCAAGTCTGGGGACTGACTTGGCCATTGCAAGACATCATCGTTACTTACAGCTAACCATTTCCATGTAAAACAGGAAAAATGGAAAATTAAATGTCTTCGGCGAGATGCGAAAGTGTCTCGTCAGTATTCTAATGATGTTGTGACAGTATCTTTTTGCTTGATATATTGTCTGAACTTGGAATTGTTCTAGCCGCTTCTTTCTCCTGTTCTAAATCTTATTGAAAGCATATCTCCCAAGCCCAGTACTTGGTGAGGGTGGAGGATTGGCTTTTGATTCCCCCCCCCCCACACAACCTGGTCGACGCTTGGTAAGGTAAGTCGTACATTCAGTTACCATCATGAGGAAGAAAACAGACAACCACTTGCTGGCCCGTGTGAGTATAGTTTCGCTCTAGCAGAAACCCATTTACATTTTTATTGTTTTTTTTTGTTTTTTTTGTTTCTTTTTTGTTTTTTGTTTTTCTTCGTTTTTAAATTTATCTATTTTTTATCTCCCCCCACTCAAAGACATTTTGTCCCAATGATTCTCCCTTATTAAATAGTTTAGTAAGAAATCCCGGTTCGAAAGAAAAAAAAAAAAACAGGAAAAATGCAAAATTAAATGTCTTTGGCTAGATGTGATAATAAATCCGGGTAACCTTATTTTCAATTTCTTTTTAGAATATACAATGGGACTTATACTAAAACTTAATGTGATAGGGTATAGCCAAGTGTGATCAAGGACTCCTTACCTGTTATCTCCCCCCACCAATCATTCCCTCTGTTTGTGTCGTCCTTTTTTGTGTTATCTGTAATAGGAGTAGGTAGTCTCTTCTACCGCCCGGTCAACACTCCTCCCTCTTCTATTGGACATGAGTAGAGGCTTACACCTTGTTTCTTGTCTAGGAAGGGGTTCCCGGTACTCTTTCTCTCTCCGGCCTCTGTATTAGTGCAGCTATGTTTCTTCCGTGATGTGTGCAGTCTGTGGCATCACCTCTTCATTCTGAGGGTACACGGTTGACAGTTCTCTGGTTGCTGTTTCCGACTGGTAGTTAGAAGCCCTAACTCTTGCGTAGCGTCTTGAGCAGCCGCTCTGATCAACAGTTGTATAATACCGGGGTGTTTGTAGTGCCATGTCACGCATGGAAAGGTGTCCCTGCAGTCACCTCCGGTGGGCAGCCCTGAGGCCACATAATGATGCAGATTTTTCGAACTCCTCTCTGCCCGCGTCACGGTCGAAACTGTCTGTTTCTTTTACTTCGGGCCTTCTCATCTTACAAACAAAATTCAACATGAGTTACAAAAACCGAAAGATTAACCCTAAACCAGCCTCTCAAAAACCACCTAAACCCCTCAACATTTCGTTCTCCAAAATCCGGGGCATTAGGACAAACTTCTGCAGTCTGGAATCTTTCCTTACTGCAAACGGCCCGGATATACTGGCTCTCTGTGAGACAAACCTTGTCTCGTCTATCCCCTCTTCTGATCTCTCGATCCCTGGATATCTTCCTCACCTCAGAAAAGACTCTCTAACCCGCATGCACGGACTTGGTGTCTATGTCAAGTAACATCTACCTCTGGCCAGAGTGTCCTCTCTCGAATCGCCAGACCAGTCATACATGTGTCTCCGACTCTCTCTCCTCAATGCGGTAAGCTATCTCTTCTTCCTTTTCCGCTCTCCATCCTCTCAAGACTGTGAGATACTCGATAGCATTTCTGACAGCATAGACAAGGCTCTCTCCCTCCACCCGTTTGCTCACATTTTTGTGTTTGGTGACTTTAACGCCCATCACACTTTGTGGCTTAAGAATGCTACTACTGACCACGCAGGCATTCAAACGCTCAATTTTTCAATCTCCCATTCCCTCACACAGATAGTTAACTTCCCCACTCGTTTTGCCTTCAACCGGGAAGGTAAAGCCTCTCTTCTCGACCTGTGCTTTACCTCCATCCCCGAATCCTGCAGCGCCTCGCAACTCTGCTCTCTTGGTAACTCTGATCATGCAGTAGTATCAGTTAACATCTCCTTCAACTCCACCCCCTATAAAGAACCTCCTACCACTAGAACTTCGTTCTACTATCAACGAGCTGACTGGGACGCGTTCCGTGATTTCCTCCGCGATGTCCCCTGGGATGGATTCTTTAGCTCCCCGTCCAAGAATGTGCTTCTGAAGTCTCTTCCTGGGTTAAAGCTGGAATCGACGCTTTCATTCCATCAAGGAAATATAGGATCAAGTCGCGCTCCTCACCCTGGTTCTCAACTGCTTGCTCAGCTGCCATTGCCCATAGGAACCACTACTTCCACCTATTCCGTAGCAATATGTCTGACTGCAGTAGACGTCTCTTTGCCTCCGCCCGTAACGAATGTAAGCGTGTCCTCAATGATGCTAAGTCACTATTTGCGGCTCAGATGAAGGAACGTATTGCATCTCGCAAATTTGGCTCCAAAGATTATTGGCGTCTCTGCAAGAGCGTATTGAACAATTGCAAACCCTCTATACCCCTTTATTCAACCAGTTCGAAGTCCTGACCTCCTCTACCGACAAGGCTGAATGCTTTGCTCGGAAATTTTCATTCAACTCGACGCTCGACTCTTCCGGTGTACCCATATCCGACTTCCCTCTGAGGCCATATTGAGTGGGTTAAACATAACCCCATCTTTGGTACTGGGCGTTATCTCCAATTTAGACCCCAACAAGGCTAGTGGTGGAGACGGGATACCAGCCATTGTCTTGAAGAAATGCATGCCTGAACTGGCGCCCGCCCTTTCTAAACTATACAATTACTGCCTCAAGGAATCTTGTTTTCATGACTGCTGGAAGTCGTCTTCGATCGTTCCTATCTTCAAGAACTCCGGCGACCCCTCTGACCCTTCCAACTACCGTCCTATCAGTCTCCTTCCCCTCTTCGGCAAAGTCTTTGAAGCCCTAATCAATACCTGGGTGGTTAACCACCTCACATCCCATAATCTGCTCTCAGACAAGCAATATGGTTTCCGCTTTGCCCGATCTACAGCTGATGTGCTTACGGCTATCACTGAAACAGTCTACCGAGTTCTTCAAAATAATGGGGAAGAACGAGACGTGGCACTAGACATCTTCAAAGCATTTGATAGTGTTTGGCATGTCGGCCTTCTTCGCAAGCTGCAGGGTTATGGCATTACGGGTCGATTATATAACCTAATACGATCATTCCTGTCAAACCGTAAATTGAAGGTCGTTCTCAATGGATTCTCCTCCAGTTCCTATCCCACGAACGCAGGTGTTCCTCAAGGCTCCATCCTAGGCCCCACTCTATTCCTTATCTACATAAATGACCTTCCTGACGCAATAACTTCCCAAGTTAGCATCTACGCGGATGACGCCACAATTTATTACTGCCTCAAAAACATCTAGTCGCTGACAAAACTCGCTTGGCCGTGCGTCTCGAAAAGGACCTAACAATCGATTGTGAACTGGGCATGATTTGGCTGGTCAACTTCAACGCTTCTAAGACAAAACTGCTCTCTATTAATCACCACAGAGATCCTTCCCTTCCTTCCATTAGAATGTCTGACGCTCAACTTCTCGAGAGCAACTCTCTGCGGCTTCTCGGTCTCACGTTGACTGCTGACCTGAGATGGAATAAATACATTGAGCCAATTGCCTCATCCACTGCAAGGAAAGTTGGCTCCCTGAGCCGCGCCAGGAAGTTTTTCTCCCCGGAGTCGATCCTCCAGATCTACAAATCAACAATTCGCCCTTGCATGGAGTATTGCTGCCATATATGGTCTGGTGCTCCTTCTGCTCCTTCTGTTTGCCTCGGGGTTCTTGATAGGCTCCAGAGGCGGATATGCAATGTAGTTGGCCCTGCCCTGGCGTCTCGTCTACAGTCACTTTCTCACAGATGCGCCGTCGCCTCCCTCTGTCCGTTTTACAAATACTTTCATGGAAATTTCTCCGAGGAGCTGCATTCGCTGGTTCCCAGACGTCATGAGTTCCAGCGCCTTACGAGGCTGGCATCCCGCTCTCACCCCTTCACTGTCGAAACTCCTAAATGTAGCCGTCTCTTCTACTCTAAGAGCTTCATGTCTCACACCTCTCGCCTGTGGAACTACCTTCCCTTTTCCTGTTTCCCTGTGAGCTATAATCTCTAGCTATTCAAGTGTAATGTCAATCGACATCTCCAGTTGCCTTGATCTATCCACTACCCTCATCCTTTCTTCTATCACTCCTATCTGATCTTGCTATAAATTTTCTGTAACCTCTTGCGTCCTAGTGGCTTCCCGCCTTACTTGGGGTGAAATACTTAAAAAAAAAAAAAAAGATCTTAGCGGTATGCTTAGGATCATTACCCAGTTGGAAGGTAGCCGAAGTCTCTCAACAAAACGCATTAAATTGTCTTGCAGGATTTTCTGGTATCTTTCGGCATTCATCTTACCATCTATTATTGATATTCTTCCAATACCTTTGCCGAAAAACAGTCCCGGATAATGATACTGCAACCACCAAACTTTACAGTTGGCAACGTGTAAGTAGGCCTCACCGTCCTTCTTCCACACATGATTTCGATAATTATGACCAAACAACTCTATTTTAGTTTCATCTGTCCATAGTACTTTTTCCCAAAACGAATATTCTTAATCCTTATGCTCTCTAACGAATTTTTGCCTAGCATCTGTGTCGTTTCAAGAGGAGTGGAGTCTTCGTTGGGATGCGTGATTTCAGACTGTTTTTGTGTAGCTCATTACTTATTGTACGCTTGGTTACTTTAATCCCAAATGCACGCAGATATTCTTGCAGCTCTTCTCGGGTAACCTATGGATTTTGATGGATCTGGCGTCCTAATATCCTTGCTGATCTTAGAGAAATCTTCCTCGGAGCACCTGTTCGTCTTTGGTTTTCGACGCTGTTACGAGTTTTAAATCTTGCAATGAACGAAGCAATTGTAGTAAAAGGTATATTCAGGTTGTTATAAATCGTTCTGTAACTGTTCCCATCTTTCCAAAGAGACAAAATGTGTTGTTTTTGTGACATAGTCAATTCTTTACCTTTAGGCATTATTAGAACCATCTCGTAAGACTAAAAATTGCAGAATGCTCTGATAATGGCTAATAGCGTTAACTATAATTACTGATAACATTACTGGAACATTCTAGAATATACTTTTTTCATAATTAATTGATTATTTTATTCCAATAATTGATTTGTACGAATACTTTTTCCCCCAGTTAGAATTTAAAAAAATGCTTAATTTCTGTTAGAATAACAATTAATTAAGTTTATTATCATTTTTTAATAGTATGTGTCTTTATACATAAAATGTGCCGAGATTTGTTTTATTTAAGGCTTTTACATTTATAAAAATACAATTTTTCAAGTGTACGAATATTTATTTACCCGCCCCCCTGTACATGTTAAAAGAATGTGTAATGAGAAAGAAAAATATAATTACCGTAAAGGGATAAATTGAAAAGAAAAAAAAATGACTCATTTTGGTTCATCACTCTTCAGTGCTTTATCAATGCGTAAAATAAATGTGTGCAATATATATATATATATATATATATATATATATATATATATATATCAAAGGCAAATTACATTTAGTTCTAAAAGCCATCCCTTTTGCTTATAGAGTGGGGGCTATAGAAACTTATACAGTCTTTAGGAATTTTATATGAAATTCGCTTTTTGTCAGAAATGCGAACATATCTTTGTTGTAGAGTGAGGCACACTGATGATTATTTAATAAATATGCAGCAATCCCAGACTCGGATGTGTTGACGTACCTATGCAACACATCATATTGTTCTTTTCAAACATTAGCCTATATAGTTTGAATTATTCTCACTTTCAATCTCTGACTTTATCTACCTATATAGCTAACGTCACACTAACGCTAAAAACGAAAATTCTTGCGGATTAATTAGGCATTTAAGACAATACCTGGTTTTCTTTTAATATGTCTTTATTAGAAACACTAAAGAAACTTTGTTTTAACACGGTATATCGAATAAATCGCATCAATTGTTCGAAACTAACGGGTACATATGAAGTAAAATATTAAGTCAATAAAAAACGTCTCAATTTTTCCGACTGCCTTTTATTCATATAAATTCATAGCGTTATTATTCAGTCATTAAACATTCCTGGATTCTATGGCTTAAAGTCATCTTTCAGTAAAATTGTGTACATCCTCGTATACCTGATAACTTCTGATTTGATAAATTGAGGGGGATATATTGATCTTGTTAAAACGAATAACTAGACAGCAAGTATTGGTTGGTGAAAAACAATTGCTATCCTAGAGGTGACATGTCAAGAGAATGTGGACGAACTTCCCATCTCTTAACTTGAGAGAAAACATTGCCATGCAGGTAAATCAATTTATTTTCTTTGGAAAATTTATTCTGTTTCAGTGAAATGTTCAAACGAAGCAGATGCTCAAGAATGCGGAAAGTGAAGTAAAAGTAAGAATTTATTTGTATTGAAGTCTGAATTCAAATTGATTTTAAAATACACACAAAAGATCAGTGGAAATGTTATGAAAACTACGAGTAAAATAAGTAATAAATGCAAAATAGTATGATTTTGTCAAAGTTTCATTAATTCGCCGTAATTCATGTTTTCTCTATTAAACAGTGAAGAACTAAATGAGACCACAGTTTGCCCATTTAGCTGATGAAAAGGTTTCGAGTTACCATATTGAGTAAAGGAGAATGTATATTAAATAGCATCAAGATACTCTTCTACCTACATAGTGTAGGTAGAAGAGTATCTTGATTCCGACATTGGCGGCCGATGATTTGAATTAATAACAAAGAAGACCAGAATAGAATTAACAAGATATTAACATGATGTAAGTGATTCTAGTTGTAGAGTAGACAAGTATCTAAAACTAATATCTCTACTGCTTGTAAGTAAAGGTATGCAAGGGTTTGAATTTTGACTCGATCGTACGCAATGACGATGGTATCATAGTAGTCTTTGTCGGTTAGTTCGATTTTACGTGAGCGAAACTTCGACTTACTATAAGGAACTAGTCTTGCCGTTTCTGCAGTACATTTGACGCATCTCATCTGCCTAGTGGTCTTAGCGGACTTCTTCTGATCAGCTACCGATGTCTACTCTCTTAGCATCCATGCTCATATATTTATATTATCCTAAACCCGATTATGTAAACTAATCACGGGGCCCATTGGTGTGCATTGAGAATTTCGTTTATAAAGCCCTTTTCTTCGAAATTATTCTAAGAGACTACTCGAATCCAATGAATTGTTCTCTATAAAAAAACAACTCAGATGCCTGTAAAGAAAATTCTCGATTTCAGCCAAGTAAGTTATTTATTACTTGTCATCTTTTTTGTCCGGTCTGGCAAGCATGCAAATACAGGATCGTATGCAGTCATACGCAGTTACGAGAAGCTACATCTAGCAGTCAGTCCTCTGATCGGGACATTGGAGTTTTTGAGGATCATGGAACCACATCTTAATCGCTATTGTTCCCAGGTCCACTTAACTCGGGGTAGTAGCACCTGTTAGGGTTTCAGCTATGGGCAAATAGTGAAATCCCAAACAAAAAACACTATGAAAGTATAAAAATACATTTTTTATAGTAAAATGACCAACACACTTCTAAAACAAAATAACAAACAATATATTTTATCTGTAGTTGAAGGTATACCAATTTCATTCAAAATATATTTAGCTGAAGCCATAGAATTATTCAAATTATTTACATTTCGACATTAAATGAGCCATAGAGGTGTTGATATGCCGCTAAACATAATCAATTAAACCAAACTATATTTAGTTACCTCAAGGTTAGTATGTAAGTTCGGTCCCTTCAGAAACCTTCAACCTATGTTATTTCTTGAAACCTATTAACTTTCTAAGGTAACTGTTTTCCACCTTTATTTCAAATAATCATTAAACGCAATTAAGCCTTCTCTCGTGGTTTATATATCATAAGATTAGGTCTTTCTACATTTAACTATGTTCGTTGTCTGTTGCCAAGGCGCTTGGTGTTCTATTCGGGACACACGAGTAGGTCACCAACTACCTTGTCATAGTTGAATGCCCAATATGAAATAATTATGTGTCAAATGAAGTATTTTTGAACTACTATTACAAGTAAAGGTTATCAGTGCACCAATTTCACGCCTTAGAATACTTCTTAAAAGAATAAATATATGAGTGAAGAAAATATATTTTAATAGTCTTTGGCGTTAAGTAACTGCAAAGATAAACAGGATAGGATAGTGTTCATCTATTCGACTCTTTCATATAAGGTTTCCGCTTGTGTTTGTAAGACATATATTCTCTCTATGGATCTTTAGGCACACTCTAAAGTGATGAACTTCCTGCATCTGTAGGGGATGTTCAAACTTCACTAAAAGTCAAATATTTCGTAAGTTTGTACAGCTACAGAAGGAAGGCTAGTAATAAATATCAAAATATTAACATTTTTTTCCCAGTTATCTCCTAACAAACACACGTGTAGGCACGCGTACGCACACGCACAATGTCTGGTAAACGTTTTCGTCTCATCCATTTTGTAAAAGAATTTTGGGAGAAATCCCTTGGTCGAACCGAGAACTTTTCATCAGTCCCTCGTGTATATATATATATATATATATATATATATATATATATATATATATATATATATATATGTATGTATGTATGAATATGATTTTTCTATATTTACCAGAAATCAGTTAATATTATGTTTTCTTTGCTTAAAACAAATGATTTACATACTACATAACCAACATATATGGTATGCTTAGACCGCAAGTATTAATAAAAACACGTTTTATTAAATTCAACCGCCGTTTTAATTTTTTAGAGTATTCTTGCAATTTTAGAATAAGATGTTGTATATTAGGGACAAAATTGTGAATAAACTGTCCGAAGTTCATTTTTGCTCTGTTACTTTTGTTCAAGTATTTATATTAAATATTTTATGCACACTCCTGTTGTGAAAGATATTTTATTTAGTATGAGTTATTTTGTATAATAATAATAATAATAATAATAACAACTTTGAGTATTTTGAGCCTATCCTTGCATTAGATGTTGTAGAATATTTTGTTATTATCCAGTAGTATTTGTCTTGATAGTTGTATTTTCGTCGTTCATGATGTGCTGATCGATATCTGCACGAAAGCTGGTTTGCTGTATCATGCGAGCAAATGTTTCTCACCAGAAACTGTTTTACACATTTATAAGTTTAATTCTAAAGAAGTAATAGATTTATTTATTAATCAAATAGGTTTTATCACTTTAAGTATTATTTTAGTGGATATCAATATTTGAGTGAACGCTCACTTTATTTATTAAGCAGTATATTTATTTTCGTCTGCCAGACAGAATATTCGATAAATCTTATTAATGAAACAACAGGACAGGATTCTAAACTGCGTTCTCCTTTGCAGGAGAAACCGTCGTTAAATCCATCGTTCTCTTGACCGACTCAGGCACACAGTGCGTCGCCAATCAGATAAAGCCGAATAGTCCCTTTTAAACACAAATTCTACCAGATTATCGAAGTTCATATCTGCTCAATTTCGTATTCGAACTTAAACAAAGCAATTTCTAAAGAACTAATGGGTTTTTCATTTATTAATCTAACATATCTTATCACTTTAAACGTTATTTTGTTGGCTACCTATATTGATTATGTGTTTCCATTAAAATAATGTTTAAAGTGGTAAAATCTATAAGTCTACCATTCACCCATATATTGAATATTGTTACAACTAGTCTGGTGATTCTGCTGTGTATTTAGAGATTCTTGATAAAATGCAAAGAAGAATCTGCAATGTTATCGTCCCTGACCTTCTGTCACATTCTCAACGCCGTAACGTAGCTTTGTTGTATTTTTTCTATAAATCCATTCATGGTAATTATTCGGATGAGCTTTGGTATCCGGACTTTACAAATTTAAATACTAGATTGTCAGCTACGTCTCATTATTTTAGAGTTGAAGTGGGTCGATGTGAACGTAAGTTCTATGCCAACAGTTTCTTCTCTCCCATTTCTCGCTCGCGAAACTCTCTTTCGAACTCTTGCGTTCCAGTCAACTTTGTTCATCGAAAATGTAAATGTATTGTCAATGGTTATCTTTTGTTTTCTTAATTCCTGTTCTTTTATTGTTTTATCTCCTTAATCTTCCACGCCCAGTAACCCCTTGCTTCAGGTGAAATGATTTTAAAATATTTTTAGTATTTTAAGTTTGTTAGTCAATATATTTCTGTAATCACTGATTTTTTTCGAATACTTATATAAGAAAAACACAAACCAAATGCTTATTGTGCAACGAAGGATAGTAAAACCAGTTTGGCAAACCATTTGTCTGTCACAGGGTAGGCCACTCTTGTGAACTTATGTCAGATTCAGATAAACCTGGTAAATATCCGTAGAGCAACCATGTTTGCAACATATAAAGAAATGGATTCATACGATCACTTTGCCTTACTGCGTTCAATACATTCATATGATCACAAATGGCACAGTCAGATTTTATTATCCAGTATGATGTAATCAATGTTAGTAAATATTTATATAAGCAATATCACAATAATTTATTTTATTATTTGACATGTTCATATGCGTTTCAGGACATTCTATCATTTTCGTTAACCTTTCATTCACTGATTTTGATAATTTTTTTTATTGTTTTGACTTCAACATTTACAGCAGTTGTTATTGCTTCCCAAAGATCGTTGCCTTAATCTTATTGTTTTCTATTTTCATATATGTCACACTTAATTATCGTTCTCAATTTTTCTATTGGAGAAAAGATATTCGAGTATTGCCTTGCATAAATGCATTCCATAGTTTAAATATTCTTCATTGTGACTAGTTGCATTCAACATCTTGTTCAAGAATTTACAACAATTCTCTACGTTTATCTTGAAACTATCATCAATTCTCATCTATAATATTACTGCCTACAATGATATCCGAAAACATTAATATGTCTCAACACTTTTGTAATTTAAGTTTTGCTGGCTGACAATTTCTACGAAGAATCCAAACTTCAGCCCACCCTGCGGATCCTTCCATTGTAGCAGTACATTCATTATTAAAAATTATTTCTTGAAAATCATTTTTCATGAATTTCTACGCACGGCTTACAGTTTCGATTTTTTTTTAATGTTTGCTTAAAGTTGGTAGTAGATTGTAGATTCCTTTTATATTTTAGCCATTATTCTGTATGTTTTTGTTGTTAACATTCACAAAATCAGCTTCTTCATATTTTCTCTTGTTGCTCAGTCTCTTTCCTTGCTTATTACATCTCGCAACATCAAATGATTTATTGTAAATATTTCTAATGAAAAAATATTATTAACTGAAAGTCATATGTTACATATACATTCAAATGTTAGTAGATCTTGAAAGGTTTACTAAAATCTCTGGATTAATAGTAATTTTATTATGAAAATATTTGTATATTTAAATCTGACAGAATATTGAATAAGTAAATCATTATATATGTCTACATTTTTATTCTATCCTCCATAGAAAATTTACTACTATTACCAGGATTCGGTTTTCGTAAACGCTGACGTTTTAAATATCTATTTTCTCATTAGGCACTTTCAATACACAAAAGCTGAAATACAGCAAAGGAATTATTGTCCAACTTAATAATTAAAAGCAAGTAAAATCATAAAATTATCTCTTTTTCTTTCAAACTGTCTATACAACAAATATTTATTTAACTCTGCACTATTTGCAAATACAGGCCTAAAGTATCCCAGTAATGTTACCAGCTACGCATTAAAAAACAACCAAAAAAATGTAAAGAAACAACAATCGCTTGCATTTGCACTTATTCAACACAATCAACATATTTATGACCACCTCATCATCTTTTCTTCAACTGCCTGTGTATCCCCCCCCTCTCTAACAGATTCTTCTGCTCTTCCTAACTCTCCTCATCTCTCTTCCACCTACTCTAGTCTCTGCTCAGTTTCTGCCGAATGCCCTGGCTTTTCACGCCCCATGAAGTCATTTCATGGGCATTAAGTGCAGAAGTTCGTAGGTGCAGCATACATTACCGCCTTCTCAAGCTTCATATGAATCACAATTTACGTTCTCGCAATCATCATAATCATCATTTATTTTTTTTATACCGAGGTCACTGAATCTAAGGAGACCTTACCTCCCACCAGTCAATGGTGACAAATTACGTTATAGTTTCACAGCATGAGACAAGTACGAAATAGTTTTTTCTCTTTTTTACTGGTTACTAGTCTTCATCATAATCTGTCAATTTAATAATTTAGTTCTGTTAATCACTATTTCTTTGCTACATTTACCTGTAATAAAATTTGAAGATATCTCTCAATGTATTTAAGATATTTTATGTGCGTTGTACTTTCATGATGTCGGTGATCCTGGTTCACCACAACTTCCTATCGCTTTTAGCTCTAAGCAATGTCTTCCTCTTACTATCCCCTGCCTGCCACCCATCTGCATAAAATTATTAGGTAGGATAATCGTTGTTTTCTTCGGTCCCTTTTATCTTCAGTGTGTCCTGTAACTGTGAGAGTCTCCAAGTCATCTTTCGTCATTATTTCAATTGTCTCTTTCTGATTCTAAGCACAAGTATCCATTTTTATTTCTATTTCCTTAAACCTTTTTGTTGCTCGCATATTCCTTTCATGATATTCTTAGCATTGTTCTGTAGAATCATTGCTCGTTTGCCTCAAGTTTCGTTTTATTCTGTAAGGAAATTTCCCAGCATTCCCTGCCAAGAGTTAGGATTGATAATACATGGTAGTTCAGTAATCGTTGCTTTGTTTCTAACAAAATTTTCTTGACTCTTAATACATAAACGAGAAAGATTATTATGTTCATTTGACATATTTGTGTAGTTGATTTTCTAGGAGAATGTTAATATCTCACTTGACTAAAACAATGCAAATTTAAGACAAGCAATCTTTAATAATATTGGTTGGTACCAAGAAATAGAGAGAATAATAATATTTTAATTTTTTAAAAAATCATTCCACCTCACCAGCACTAAGGAATAATGGGTCACACAGATTTTGCATTAACATTAGGATTTAAATTCTTCAATATTTTTACTAACCATGAACATTAAACTTACGCTTTAATCCAATCGGGTCTCAATTCGTATCAAGTAAATAATTAAGCTTGGAGTTTTTCTTATTTACCTCTCGTAGTAATTATGAAAAGGAGCTCAGCCAGTATATTTCCACGAGCCGCATATGAAAGCCCCAAGAGCAGCATGTGGCCCTGATATAGGATTACAAGTAATTTATCCGTTGGACACAAATCCGCACAAACGTCTTTAGTAACACATCCGTTATATGTATATATATATATATATATATATATATATATATATATATATATATATATATATATATATATATATATATTATAATATTTCTAAAAAATATGATTAGAGGAAAATAAAGATCTTGAATATGTGCTTCAATTTATTTAAAATTAAACATACAAGAGTTATTGCTGGATTACAATAAATGATCACATGTGCATATCAACATCTGCAAAGCCTCCAAAATAAGGGTCATATCAACAGTATTTAGACCCCAAATTAATACACTATATATCCTCCTTGTGCGTTAATATAGATCTATAATTTTGTATGTGTATCACTGTATAGATAACGAATACAGTCTCGCGATACATTCCGCGCCACTTGCAGTTGTTGACGTTACACTTTGCGTCAGCAAGTATTTATAATCTATATTTAAATAGAGTACAATGATCACTACGCATATATGTATACATATCCCAAATATAAGTTACATCCATGTTTAGTGAGAGTAAGGTCTGACGACCGTGCTGGCTCAGGAAGTCGCTGAAAATTTGAGTAGCATTGGCCTTCTTTAATATGACTTCAATAAACTCCAAAGACATGTGTTGTAACTTATAGCTTTCGCACCATGATACCAAGTGTTGGACTGAATAATACACGTTGAAAGTTGTTGCTCTACACCTAAATGCAAGCTACCATCAGTTGCGTGAAGTTTTCGAAAGAGGAAAGTTTGGCTTGAGGCACGCATGTCCGTAGTCTTGTTCCATGCAAACCATTCTTATTTCTTTTGATTTCTTTTGTGGAGGTTCTGTGGTCTGTCATTGGTTCTCGATCAGTGCGACAATCTTGATTACTACATTGCATTCATAAACCTAATCTACGGTGTAAGAATATTAATTTCATCTCTGTTATGAAGACATGTCCAAGATCACTTACCAAGTTTTTTCAGTCAATACATTTCTTCTTGACACTATCATCACTTTTATAGGGGACTTGTAATTTTATTGTAAACAATAATAGCGCCCACCTCCACGTTATTAAGTCATAATTGCTGACTATTTCCATAAAAGACAAAGGTTCGAGCACAGACATTAGATCCCTCCAATGTCGATCTACATCCTACACTTAAAATTGCAAGAACGTTTTTTTAATAACTTATCCGTTTTTCACTATGATATTTACATAACTGTGTTGGTTTGCTTTCATGATATTAGCTAATGTTCTTAATATTCGTTCGCTTTGTTTATACTCTTTGCATTTGAAAAATAAGATTCTTCAAATATTTTCTTGCTGGTTAATCCAATTTGTTATTCTTTTTATTTTCTCACATATTTTGTGGCATTGCTATTTTTACTTGGTATTATTTTCAGTTTCTCTGTGGTTCTGTAATCTCTGTTCAGTCTTTTCACAACTTTCAACGTTGGTTCTATATAGCATTGGAATATATTGTTTCTCTTTTGAAGAATATTTCTCGCCAATAATTTTGTAGATACATCGTCTTGGTAATCTGAATATATCTGAAATAAAAGATAAACATAAATAATTATGCTCATATATATATATATATATATATATATATATATATATATGTGTGTGTGTGTGTATACGTTATAACACCGATATACAAGCTAGTATAGAAAAAAACAAAGTTCTACTTGGAATCGATAAATTTAAAAACCAACAGGCACCAACGTATCTAATACACACACACACAAACGCACGCACATATAGGGTTGATGGAGAAATTGTATCCACGCGCGAAATTAAAAATATAAAATATTTTTAAATTCGCGCGTATTTTTGATTTTGTTGACTACAAAGAATAGTAGGGTCAGTTGGGCACCGTCTGTGAGAAAAAAGTATCGTGACGCAGTTCACTTCACTAGAAATTTGGGAATGGCATGCTGTACAGGTTAGCATTCCAATACGAACATTTCAGAGTGCTTGGGTGTCAATCTAAGGAGAGTGAAGAGGATTCGGAAAGAGTTGAATGAGTGTAATGGTGAATACGAAGCTATGACAGCTCAAATAACTCACTCTGATCGTTTTGATAAGAAAAGAACTCCCGACTTTATACCATGGCACACAAGTAGGAGAATCCAGTCATGGCTGTCAAACAATTCTCATAGATCTGGCCGCCTAACTCGACAGACAGTAACCCTTTGATTATTGTGCGGTGCTCAAAACTCCTTGTAACACCAAAAATGAACTGAAGAAAACGATTATAGCAACATTCATCTAGTTAAACAAGAAGACCGTCCAGAATAGTTGCAGGAGATTCCGAAGTCCTCTGGAGGCAGTGGTTGAAGTCAATGGGTATTTTATTGAATAAATTTACTCTTCAATATTTCAAGATATTTTTGTGTAATTTTGATAAATATATCTATTCAAATGGGATGTCAATATTATTTTAATTTTTGCGTAATTTAGACAATTTATACGTCGCACCATCTGTGTGCGTATACATACATACATATATATATATATATATATATATATATATATATATATATATATGTTTGTGTGTATGTGCGTGTGTGTGCGCGCGCTCGCACAGATATGAGTGGACATATATATATATATATATATATATATATATATATATATATGCATAAAGAAATCTGTATATGCGTGTATGTTTTGGTGTGTATGTACGCACAGGTATATATGAGTGGGCATGTATATATATACATGTGTGTAAAAGTATACATAAAAGTGGCTCTATTATACGTATATCCCTGGTTGGCTGTATATGTACAAGTATATACATAAAAAATCTCTGATTTAAAATTCAACAGACACCAAACGGCTCTAATATCTATCTAAAACAAACACTCTCTTTGGTCGGATCATTGGATGTGATTACGTAATTTGATTTATTGTCCCCGCTTATCTTTACAGATCCCAACGCATTTTTCCTTGCATACAGTTTTATCATTCTCTCATTCTAATCTGAAGAAGCCAGAAGGAGTAGACGCCCTTGATGAAACACGTTGATTATAGGTTTTGCACTTTGTCTCATCTATCTATCTATCTATCTATCTATCTATCTATCTATCTATCTATCTATCTATCTATGTGTGTGTGTGTGTGTATTTTCAATATAATGAACAACCTTTGTTACATATTATTAAAAATATTATTATTATTATAAAATGTTAAATTATTAAATGATATAAAAATAAGTTAAAAAAGTTAAATTAATTTAAATTATAAATTAATAAAAATAATAAATTTATACTAAATTATTGTATATATTTATTCTAACGTAAGGTATTATAAGCTAAAATTTACATGAAATATTTATTATAGTTTTGAAAATTTTATCACCATCAGCTGGCTAATACCAATTTTATTGTATGAATATTCAACTGCATAATAAAATCAGACACGTAGTAGATAAACAACAATTGCATTAATTTAAAGATAGAGACTGGGAAGCTACGAAATGTAGACACATATTGTTAGGAATAACCGAGGAACAATAATATGGAAACCTGTATGCTTAGAAAAAAAATACTACAAACAGTTACGCCGCTAGATACTAGTCTTATTTAAGTAAGAAAAGTACGAGAAAACCCAAACTGAAGATGGCATAATGCATTTAAAAAAATGTAGATGAAAAATTCAGTGTAAGAATACACATACTACATTATAAAAAGTAGATATATTTGAACTGCTAGGAAAAGGATAGAATCCAAAACTTATTTACATTGTCTTCATCTTTGTTGCCATATTCACGATATTTCGGCAAATATACGCTACGACCTTCTTCAGATGATTGGAATTTCGAACTGAACCCTTTATTTCCACGTGCCACACCTCTTTTGGATGTCTCAGTTATCGCCCTTTAACTCAATTTTTTGTTCACCACTTTGGGTCAAGTCACTGGATCCAAACAATGCCTTTATCCACTGGGCCATGTGTCCTTGACGACGTCAGTGTATTATTTTTTGCACTTATAAACTTAATTTCTGAATTTTGAATTTTTACCAGAGCTCATATAATGATTTTTGTTGTTATTATTGATTTTCTCTTGCACTCCCTATTACTGGTTCCCATATTGTATTCATTTCTGTGGACGGAGCAATTAAGCAATAAGGCAATCTTAAAGGAAATTGCAACAGAAAGAAACCTTATACTTTGAAGACAATGAGGAAGGAGCGCTTAGAAAACTTAACGCTCACGGAGCTTATTGAAGGCAAAATAAATAGAAGGCAGTGAGCCACTTACCTAACGAGCTTGGGTGAATTTGTGGCGGAACGCGGGTAGGCGGGGGGGGTCTTAGGCAATGGGAGAATAAATCAGAGCCAAACGAGATAGACACTCATGGCTCTCCAAAATTTCCTATATTTTGAAGAGACCCGGCACATAGAAGAAGATAATAAAGACCTTGACAACTGTTGTCCTATCACATTACTATTAAACATCGAAAGATAAAATTCTCACAAGTATATACTGACTAACAATGGCACTAGATAAAATCAGTCGCAAAAACAGGTTGATTCTACAAATAACAGATCAGCTGATGAATAAGAGCCAGTTTAATTGTTACAGTTTCTTTAGCTGTAGTGGAATATGAAAAAGTTATTTAACTCAATAGAGCCCTTGGCAGTATTTACTACTACGAGAGCGTGATAGCAAGAAAAACTATATAAAATTATATAGAGAATATATACGATAATCATTTAGCAAATGTAGAGATATAATGAAATGTACCTCGCAAATATGTTTAAAACGTAAACCATATAATATATGTATGTTATAATTTACGGGTGTGAAATATGGACATTAAAAAAATTTCTTAAAAAACCTCAATGTCTAACAGGCAGAAAGAAGTCAATATAGATAAGAAAACAGATCGAGAACACGGGAATGGAGGTAAGCGGAATAACAATAATAGATGGAGTAAAGAGTTGCTTGTTTAGTACCCAGCAGAAAAAAAAATGTGATTTAGGTGATAGAGATATAAAGGATAATTTTCTGGTAAGATATGGCAGGAGTAACACAGTCCTGGTCGTCATAGAAGTATTTTTGGAAAAGCTTCTGTCCTGTAGTGGATTATCTATCTATCTATCTATCTATCTATCTATCTATCTATCTATCTATCTATCTATGTGTGAGTATAATGTGTGTTCATATCTATGTGTTTTTCAATTTGCCATTCACACGGTTGCCAAACACTTGCATCTTTGAAGCAATGAGCCTCATCCACCCAATTCTTTCTTTCTCGATATAGCAATCATAATGATATCGATCTACTCGTTGATCAAAAGAGTTGACTCTACTAGCTTCATTAGAGGATTACCATGGCTTCACGCTTAAGGCTTCGAAACAAATGAGCGCTGTCCGTGAACGGGAAAGAAGGGAACGGAAGTTGAACCATTTTCCCCAAGAATATTTCCATCCAAGTGCATTCTGTGATCATGTAGGTGCCTGCCTGAAGCAGACACAAACATTCACAGGTAAAATTGCACGCCCATAAAGTAACAAACAGGTACGCAGAGGCGGGAAACTTGCAGTCATACCGGAAACCTTTATGGGGTGGATAATAACTCCTAATATAAATGAGCACACGTGCGTGCCCACACTTATAGACGCGTTTACTGAAACACATAAATCTGAACATGTACAAAATGACCTGAAAAGGCACACCGATACACGCACGCACGCACACACACATATATATTTGTCAATATGTATGTCTGCATCAATATATATATATATATATATATATATATATATATATATATATATATATATATATATATGAATACTTATTTTTATAATATTTATTCATCTATGCGTCCATGTGTGTATGAATTAATATATACTTTCTTGGGTTCATTCAGTTTTGTATGTATATATGTACCTATTTATTTATCTTCAAAGTATAGGCAAGGATCGTTCAAGATATGAAACGCCGGTCGCTCAAGGTGAAGCCAGGAAGGGACAGGTTGTGTTTCATTTATTGGTTTACCAGTTTTTATGATTTTCTTTCTTATCGCTGTTATCCTTTACATGCTACGACTTCGCCGCAAAGATCGTAGAGTCAGGGCATCAATCTGAGTTAGGGATCATGACCGCACACTTTGCCGTTCGGTAATGTGCCACTTTCACATATTTCTACGTAACTTAAGGCGGGTCTGTGAGTGTTACCAGAAATGGTTTCTGCAAATAATATAATCACAACTATCTGAGAATTAAGTTTTCAAAGTAGAAAACTATATATAAATATGTGTCTGCGTGTGTGTGTGGGGGGGGTATGGGGGCGCATTTTGTATACATCACGATGCAATTTCTATGCTCGAAATCCGTAACATATTTATTAACTGAATTTTAAAGTAAAATTTTCACTGCATGAAAAAGTGTGAGTGAATTGATATGGAAAGGTGTATTCAAACATTTATTGTTTTTCGCTAGATGACGGACTTTTTGACCAATCTATTAGGTTGGTGCAAAAATAATGACGTAATAATGTCGTTTTTTGACGTATTTTTTCACGTCAAAAAACGACATTATTGCGTCATTATTTTTGCACCAACCTAATATGTACATGGATATATGTGCATAGAGATATATAAATATGTGAGTGCAGAAATATATGCGTATAGATACGCCACAACCATATACATACATACATACATATATACATATATATATATATATATATATATATATATATATATATATATATATATATATATATGTATATATATATATATACTCTTGTGTGTAAAAGCAGTAAGCAATTTTGGTATTAATTCCTAATTCTTACATCTAAAATAAAATAACGATTTCATTAACACGTACATAGTGTTGCAATAACCCATATTTCTCAATCAAATATAGCCTCATGATTGTATTTATTGATGAATTTATTTTGCATTTTTGTTTAACCCAACGATTCTACATTACTCACTTAAATTGGATATTTTACAGCATACCTTTTAGGTCAGAGTTCAACTTGTAATTAGTCCACATTCAAACAATTCTGGTTTTCTTCGGTAGGAATCAAAACGTAAAAATACACTGACAACTTAGGGCTCGCATTAAGATTTAAATTTGGAATAACATATGCTCACATGGTCGAACTTCACCCCTATAGTCATGTTACTGGATGTTGGTCGAAAACAAATTTTCGGGGCAACTCCCCACATTTCATTTAAAGATAAATCAGTATGTTGATATATTTAAATCTAGCTGAAAATCAATCTTTTTAAGTTATCATCGGTCATCAAAAATAAGGGCTGGTTTCTTAAAAAAACTTCCTGTCGAAGAGTTCTTGCAGTTTTCTTTATTTATGTGTCTGCCATTAACATTGTGTTATCTGCGTAATATCTTTTGATGCATCACGACGGGATAAAACAATAGAGGTTTATCTAAAAATGAAATGTTATAAAAAGTGTTTATATCACGAAAGTTCATAGTAGATTCTCGGCGTTGATAATGGTGAAGTTAAACATTTTCATGTAGCATTAATTGACCAGTGTAACTACTGACAACTTTCTGAAATCTTTTTCTTAGAGCGGTTTTAAAGAAATTAGTCCTATCACCCCTATTAACTGTTATCCTTTTCTCTTTCTAGTAGTGATGAAGGTTTGAATCCAAAAATTCTATCATGGGAACAACTTGATTATATTATTAATGCTTCTATGTGCTATCGTTTTGTCGTTGCCGCTGCTGTTTTGTTATTTAAGATCGCTCTGAGGATTCGTAGCGCCAAATCTATAAGCTCTAAAGACATTTCCTTCTACCAAATTTAGCGTAGTTCAGTGGTTCTCAAACAGTGTGCCGTGTCACATAGGTGCAACGCAAGAGGATAGCAAGTGAAGTGGAATGATTGAAAGACAATCAAAGATTTAGAAAAAGTTTAAAAGAATTTATATGCCAAAAATAAACATGATTTCAAAATTTTAAATATTATTATGGATTACTTGTAATTACATACATGAGTCCCAATATAAATAGCTATAAATAATTACTGACTGATCTTATTATTGTGATATTTTCGCATTATATCAAGTATTAAGAATATAGCAACTAGTGTCCGCAAATTGGAAGAGAGAGTTATCAATGATAATGTTCTGACTTTGAATCCGTGGTTACATTTCTTTAACCCTCCTTTTGTTTTTATTTTTAAATGTACATTTTATTACATAAAATTTGGTGAATCCTGAGCAAATTTTAATTCCGAAAATGCGGCCTAGAGAAAATAAAATTGGGGAACCATTGGAGTTTATATAAGTCAGATTGTATAGCGGCGAGAAATCATAGTCATAAAATTGTTTTCGTTGTCATGATTAAGAAATCAAACTAGAGGCAAATATCTAATTGTAAAATAAGATACAGTAGACAAGTTTATCAACGTTCAGCGAACAAAAAGCGACCCACCTTTATCATTCATTAACCTGTTTTATAAACTGCTTATCATATAGTCCACAACCGGAAAGTTATACTATTATATAAAAACAAATTAATATTAGGCCAGTGGATA